>OZ030008.1:124631969-125231969 GCA_964023405.1 Apodemus agrarius | reverse complement strand
CACGTGGGGCTTTATTTAAGATGGGGTAAAGGTGCAGCCGGTGGAAAGAAGGACGGAAAAGAAGAGAAAGAGAGAGAGGAGAAACGCTACCCAGTTACGTAGGGATGATGACGTAAATCACGGAAAGGTAGGCCCATTGGATTCTGGGTATATGGCGGCCGTTGCATTGGTGACAGGCCTATAGTCGCACTGTGCTAATTGTCACCTATATGATGTCACAGGCCTCTGCACTAACCCCGAGTAGGCATTAAGAACTCCATTCCCCAGGACTGGAGAGATGGTTGAGATGATTGGCCGCTCTTCAGAGCCCCGTGTTCAAGCCTTAGCCATCAGCATGACGGCTCAAGCATTTCCAATTCGAGTTCTGGGAGATGCAACACCCTCTTCTGGTCTCCACAGGCACTAGGCACACACATGCAGGTAAAACACTCATGAACACAAAATAAACTGATTAAAAAACAAAACAAAACAAACCAGAACCTCCCCCCCCCCCCTAATAAAATTAGGGCATGTGGAGGTTATAAGCTCGTTAGTAGTCATTGCCAGTTTCTAATGGAGGGGAAGAGGGATTTTTGAGGTCTTTTATTCTGGGGCATTAAGTGAAAGATTCCTCTGTCAGCTCCATAAGCAAGAGATTTTCCCGTAATGAATGCTGCCTTTCACGGGGCTTCTTTGAAGTTGTCTGACCCTTTTCACTGTGAGGCCAGATGCAGTGCAATTTAAAAAATTTAATTTCTGTAGATTCCTAATGCCAGCCCTCATCCAGCCGGCGTTGATTGATTGAGTGCCTTTTAACACTTTCTGAAGAATGTCTTCAAGGTCTCTTCCCTTCTCTTACTAAAAGCTTATCCCCCCACACCATGGCCGCCCTCCGAGACGCTCGCTTGCCTTTTACCGTGATGGTTTGTCAACTCCCGTGACTTAGAGCGGGAGTGTGAACAAGAAATAATTTCTTCTCAAACATTGGGGCACCCACCGGTGAAAGTGACCTGGACTTAGCCAGTCGTGTGTGTGTGTGTGTGTGTGTGTGTGTGTGTGTGTGTGTGTGTCTGTCAGGCAGCAACATTCCCCTCAGCCGGGTGAAAGGGGCCAGGGCGCTCTCATTTGTTTCTGGGAGTTGATAGCCGCTTGTCAGCACGGGGCAGCTGGTTGGCTGGGATCTTGGGTAGCTCTTCCATCCAGGTGGAGACGCTGACTGAAGGGAGAGAGCAAGGGCGGCGTGCAGAGATGACTAACAGGAAGATGAGCTGAGGGCGGTGGGAGTCGATCTCCAGAGAAGACCTCAGTGGCCCGGGCCCCATCCTCTCCACAGCTATGTGAGAGGTGCAGAGACAGCACCCAAGACTCTGGTTCCTATTCAAGTCCTGTGACTGCTGGGACCCCACCCTGCTGTTGGCCTTCCCCAGGTCCACCGTGGCCGGATCCCTAACTGCCACAGCGCCATCTTCTTTCAAAGGCGTCCGTCCACCTGCTTCTCCCACTTCCTCACTTGTGGAAGACTTTTGAAGGAAGCGTTCTTCAAGACAGTTCTGGGGTCCAGTTCCAGCCCAGCCTTCCCCTGGTCCTGCGGGTTTTAAGCATCATTTGGAATAGTTCCAGATCCAAAAATTTTAAAAATCCCTTTAAAACAGCCCGGTTCTCCTCACCTTCCTCATCTGCTTGCGCTGAGGGTGTTTGTTTTCTGATCTGGGCGCTGGGACTGCCTTTCTCTGTGGCTGACTAGTCTTAGCTTTCCATCCAGATGTGTGAGCACGTGGCTGCCTGCTGAAACCAAAAGAGGGTGTTGGGTCCCCCGGACCTGGAGTAGTTGTGAGCGGCCAGATGTGTGTGCTGGGGACCAAACCCAGGTCCTCTGCAAGGGTGGAAAGAGCTCTTAACCATTGAGCCATCTCTCCAGCCCCACAAATGATACTTTTCAAAACAACAAAACAAGAGACACATCATGCTCCTTCAGAAGTGTTTGTTGATGTTGGAGTGGGAAAACACGTGCTGCGTGGTTGGGAGAAGGAAGGGGCTGATAATGCAAGCTGTGTTGAGTTGCGGGGCAAGGCAGGCCTGTGAGTAACATAAAGTTAAGGAAAGTAAGAGAAGGGGATTCTAGGATGGAGTCGCACTGGTCTGCTTTCTCTAATAACCCTTGGCATCTCTGTGGCAGGAGAAGTGATAAGGCGGCTGCTGTTGTAGGTAGGAGCGTCCCGCTGCCCGTGAGGGTGAGGGTGAGGGTGAGGGTGAGGGTGAGGGTGAGGGTGCGGGTGCGGGTGCGGGTTGCTTAGGGAGGACATCTCGGGAGCAAGCGTGGTATTCTGTGGGACCGGAGCTCCACCGTTGCGCTGGCCTCGCAGGAATGCAACCCTTGGCTATTTCTAGAGCTGAACGTGTCCTGGTTTGAGGAAGAATGCGTTGATTTCAGACTTTGGCTTTTCTGTCATCGCCCTGATCTGTTTTGTGTGCATATTTGAAATACCAAAGCAAAGGCTTCTTACGGCCGGCGCTCCTAAGGGCCGATGGAGAACAGGGCTGTTTTCCGTGCATGAACCCGGGAACTCTGACCATAAATTTGGCAATTAGTACCTGGTCCCAGAAGAATTTTTAAATAATGAGTCAAAACTGGGGAGAGACTTGCCAATCATTGTACTGGCTGTTCTCTAATAGCCTTAATTATTTGCTTGAAAACATTTGCCTCATGTAAAAGAACCTTGAGTGCTGTGGGGAATTTGTAGAGTTGAGTAGTTTTCTTTTTTTTTTTTTTTTCCGTGACAGGGTTTCTCTGTGTAGCTCCGGCTGTCCTGGAACTCACTCTGTAGACCAGGCTGGCCTTGAACTCAGAAATCCGCCTCCCTCTACCTCCCAAGTCCTGGGATTAAAGGCAGGTGCCACCGCTGCCCGGCAAGTAGTTTTCTTTTTATCAACAAAAATGTATCAGTGGAAATGGGATGTGCAGCCATTGTTAGGGAAGGCATTGTTAAATGTTGGACTGAACAGATTCCTTCTCAGTTAATAGGAAAAAGCTACTGTACCCCAGAGGAAGTGAAATATTCACCTTTACCTCCAAAAATGGAGTTTCCTTTGGCCAAGTAATTATCAGGATGAGATACAAACACTCTGTAAACAGGGTACAGTGTTCCCAACAACTTGAAAGTCTAATACTGAGGGGGATTGGCTCTGTTAATAAGGTTTCAGGTGATTGCACTGTAATAGAGAGTGCGTGCGAGTGTGTGTGCGTGCAGATGCAAGCACACTGGTTGATGCTGGAGAAGAGTCTTGGGTGTCCTGATCTATGGCTCTCTGTCTTAGTCCTTTGAGAACAGGTCTCTCGCTGAACCCGGCAGCCAGCACATTCCTGTGATCCTCCTGTTTCTGCCTCTTGAAGTGCTGTGGTTAAAGCAGTGTAGGCTCACCCCAGCTTCTTTATGTAGGGAGGGGGGATTTGAACTCAGGTCCTCATGTTTATGAATCAAGTGCTCTTAGCCACCGAACCATCTCTCTATCCCTAGTTTTGTTAAACATTTGAGTTTAAATTCATGTCTTGAAACTAAAAAAATTCACATACATTTGACTATGCATTTGCTTAGCTTTTAATGTCATAAATTTTAAATCTTTTTTTTTTTTAAGGTGAATCTTATAGTTAAGTAAGTAATAAAAAGAACTGGAGATTCAGTTTGTAGAATAAAGGTGAAGGCTTTTGTGTTATAGAGAGTATAGGCCACTTTGCATATTTTCCAAGTGTGCATGTTGAGGGAAAAAAAACCAAAGCCATTTCTTTACTGTCCCAAGTCCTTTCTGGTTGCCATAATGCTTTTTGTGTGAAGTCTCTGAATCCTAGAGAAGGTCTCTTACTGGTTCCTTGCTGTATTTTAAGGATTGTGAATTTCTCTGTTTGGGTGGTGGAGGCAACTCTGGAATTTTAAAGTCTTCATTCAGCAAGAGCTGCGTTTCCCTGCCCCCCTGGTGCTTCTCAGTGGATGTAGACGGTGTTCCTGCTCTCAGGACACTTCTTTTGGAATTTCTCATGAATTCCCAGACCACTCGCAGACCTCTTCTTGTGGTCTCTCCTCTGCTCTGTGGTCTCCTGTTTGCATTACTCTGTATTATCTTGTAGGTTGCTGCTGGCCTGCTGCCTCCTTTCCTTTCCTTTGATGAGCACTGAGTGTGGCTAATACATAGATACGCAGAGCATAGATAAGCTAAGTCAGAACCTCCCCAGCACAAGTCAGAACTGAATGGGCTTTAAGAACCTGAATTACTAACGTGAAGGATGTTTCTGATGTCTCCCTTCCCTGAAGTAAAATGGTTCCTAATACTCATACGCACCATGATTTGCTGTATTTCATTTGGAAATAGTATTAACCTTGTTTCACTCATTTTCTTATTTATTGTTTTACATTTCTTACCTGTTATATGAATGAGTGTTTTATCTGCATGTATTTTTGCATACCTGTTGTTCACAAGTCCAGGAGAGGGTGTTAGATCCCCTAGAACTGGAGTTCGAGCTAGCCAAGCCCGGGTTTTCCACAAGAACAACAGGTGCCCCCAGTCACTGAGCCATCTCTTCAGCTGCACTTGATTTTGACCAAAGAAAGGAAGCATCTTCAGAGAGTTTTGCTTTGAGTGGATTAGGTGGGTTGGGAGGGGAATGCTTCTTGAATTGTGACGTGTACAGCATGAGGGTTTAGGTGTTGGGATAACTGGCCTGGCAGTCTCGGGTTAGTTCAGGTGTGGCCGTGAGGGATATGAGGAAATGCACCATGTTCTTTCCAAGTATCTCATCGCTTGATGCCATCCAGGATGTCAGTGAGTTTTGATGCATGCCTTGCAAGTATAGTGGAATGTTCTCTGTCCAGTTTAAACTGCTATAAACGTTGGTTAATTGCTTGATTTGGGAGGAAATGGCTCATGTGTTCGTCAGAGCCTGGTTAAATCTGTCAACAAATATTGAGAGCAGAGCGGCTGTGGAGGCTGGCTTCTGGCTTCTGATTTATCTGTTAAAGAATAAACACAGTCCCTGCCCTCTGCTCGGAGGTTGTCTCAGTGTTGCATAAACAGCTCGTATGTATGCCACGGCAGACCTGAGCCCTTGAGAGCTAGTCCGTGACTGGCAAGGATTGACAGCTGGGATGGATTCTACCTTCTTTTGAAAAATCCTCTTTAATTTCCTAGGATGTTCTGTTCTATGTCAGGTGGTTGTGTACCATGCACTGCAAAATTTCTGCAGTATGACACAAGGGACTTGTGTCTGTCCCCAAAGACTTGATGCGCTAGTGGAGAAATACCAAAAGCAAGCCCTTTGATGATGGGTTTAATTTGGAGAGGATTTTGGTGTGTTTTGTTGGTTTGTTTTTATGTGTGCACATACGTGTATGCATAGATGATGTGCATACAAGGAAGCTGAGAGTTTTGCATCTTGTTCTGAAGGCAAATAGAAGTCTGTCTCCCATGTGTCTAGGAGGACGGTCTCTAAGGCCACCCCCACAATGACACACTTCCTCCATTAAAGCCATGCCTACACCAACAACTCCCAATAGTGCCACTCCCTGGGCCAAGCATATACAAACCACCACATTCCACTCCCTGGCCCCCATAGGCTTGTTCAAATACATGAGTCTATTGGGGGGGGCATACCTAAACATAGCATAATGCAAACTACATTTAGTCCAACTTCAAAAAGTCTCCATAGCCTATAGCAGTCTCAACAATGTTAAAGGTCCAAAGTTCAAAGTCTCTTCTGAGATTCAGTCAATCACTTACCTGTAATCCCCTATGAAGTCAAAATCAAAAAGCAGATCCTATACCTCAAAGTTCACAAGATATATACTACCCTCTCAGATGCCATAGTGAGAAAATACTGTGCCAAACAAGACCCAACTCCAGCTGGGCAAACTCCAAACTCTGCATCTTCATGTCTGATGTCTAAGCGCCCTTCAGATCTCCAGCTCCTTTCATCCTTGTATGGCAGATGTATCCTGCTTGTCTGGCTTCCCTGGATTTCCCTGCTTTCTGAACTCAAGTCTTTATGCTTATATAGCAAGTACATTATGTACTGGGCCAGCCCAGGATGTTTAAAAGATGAATCTGCAGTGCCCGGGAAACTCAGATGTCAAGTGATTGTAACACATAAGGGGATCTAGGTGACCATAAGCCTAAAGACTTTCCAATGCCTTCCTTGGGCCTTGAAACATGGTATCTTTTAAAATCTTACCAAACGGCACCAGCAGGAGCATGTAGGGACAGTCAGCGACTGTTTTGTAAGGCATGGATGTAAAGGAATAGTCTACCTATCTTACCTTAAAGTAGGTCACTAAGAACCCCCCATTCCAGAGGCCCTGCCCCACATGAGGCTAGGAGGACTGGACAGAGAGCTTACTATGGTCCTCAGAGTTTGCTGTCACTGGTCAACATCAAGCCTAACAACCATTAAAAACCCCCATTTTCGTGGCTTCATTTGGGAATACTTTCAGGTCATGGGGAGACCCTTTTGGCCATGCCTCATGGGTTTTAGATCACAAATGATTTTGCATGACTCAGTTGGATTTTTGTTGATTTCAGAATTTACCTTTACCTTGCTGGAAGTCTCTCCTGTGACGTGCGTGCTTGTGTGCGTGCGCATATGCACACATGCTATGGTAGTGGCAGGGTACTTTTTTTTTTTTTTTGGTTTTTGAGACAGGGTTTCTCTGTGTAGCCCTGGCTGTCCTGAAACTTACTCTGTAGACCAGGCTGGCCTCGAACTCAGAAATCCGCCTGCCTCTGCCTCCCAAGTGCTGGGATTAGAGGCGTGCGCCACCACGCCCCCGCCCGGCAGCAGGATACTTCTTTGTTCTCCCACACCCTCTATTTCTCCGAGTCATGGTCTGGACAGCTTTTATCATCGTGTTCGAACTTTCCCACAAGTCAGCTGTTCGTGAGAGACTGGAGTCTAGGAGAAAACCTTACAGTCGATATTTGATAGCCTCTTCTACCTCACATTGCTGACACAGGATGTGACTATCCTAAAGAACAGCTGAGCTCCCGACACAGGCCAGCAGGATGTCTGGGATGAGGTGCCAGAAATCAATGTCACCTAGACCTTGCTCCGTAGCATGGCAGTCCTGCTGCAAATTAAGAATGACCTGGTGGCCTGGTAAGGGCAGCTTTGTGGCCGTGATGAGGCCTGAGATGGCCAGAGGGCCAGGCTCAGGCCTCTCCAAGAGCCACCACAGCATGTGTGAGGGTGTGAGGGCCTAAGACAAGCTTATGGCTGGTGCTGTGTGTGTGTTTCTCCAACATGGGGTTTTCTGTGTAGCCCTGGCTGTCCTGGAATTCACTCTGTAGGCCACAGATTGAGGTGCCTGTACCTCCTGTGTTAATCCTCCTCCTTGCCAGAAAAATTAACTCCACTATTTGGGCCGAACTTGAAGCAAGCATTTATTAATACTGTTTTTAATACTGACCAAGAAATGGACTTTGGTCAGGCCCATTCCCAGGAATTTCCTACACGAGAATGGCCCAAAGCCATGTGATGTAGGTGCTTCCGAGGACAAATCTGTGGGCCACCCTATTTTCCCATGAGGCTTTATTTCCCAAGAACTACAATTCCCAGCATTCCAGGAAGTTAACCTAGTTCCTGGGCAGGTCGATTTTGCAGGTTAATTTTGGGCATTACACCCGCATGCTGGGCCGAAGGCGTGAGTCACCGTGCATGTTCTCTTTTTAAAGTGTGTGGTCTTCACTGAGTAACGAGTCCACAGTTGATTTGAGGATTTGTGCGCCTGTTAGGCATCAATTTGTTTTATTTTTGCTTTCCCCTTCTTTAAAACAAACAAAAAGTCCCTAGAAAAAGTCGTGCTAGGTAATCCTAGCTGACCTGAAAGTGGTGACTCTCCTGCCTCAGCTTCCTGACTACTATGATTATATTACATGTGTGTGCCACCATGTCTGGCCTTTGTGATCTTTTAAAAAATACCACATCACTTTAAAAAAAGTTTTTAAAATTTATTTATTTTAAACTCCGGATTTTATTCCCCTCCCGGTCCACCCAGCGACTGTTCCACGTCCCATACCTCCTCCCCCCCCCACCCCTCCACCTCACCCCCCCTCCCAGTCTCCATGAGGATGTCCTCCTCCTCCCCCAGGCCTCTAAACTCCCTGGGGCCTCCAGTCTCATAAAGGCTAGGTGCATCTTCTCTGACTATACCAAGACCCGGAATTCCTCTCCTGCATATGTGTTGGGGGCCTCATATCAGCTGGTGTGTAGGCTGCCTGTTTGGAATTCTAGTATCTGAGAGATCTCCGGGGTCCAGGTTAGTTGAGACTGCTGGTCCTCCTACCGGGTCACCCTCCTTCCTCCTCAGCTTCTTCCAGCCTTGGCCTGATTCAACCACAGGGGTCAGCAGCTTCTGTCCATTGGTTGGGTGCAAATATCTGCATCTGACTCTTTCAGCTGCTCGTTGGGTCTTTCAGAGGGCAGTCATGATAGGTCCCTTTTTGTGAGCGCTCCATAGCCTCTGTAATCATGTCAGGTCTTGGGGCTTCCCCTTGAGCTGGGTCCCATTTGGGTCTGTCGCTGAACCTTCTTTTCCTCGGGTTCCTCTCCACATCACTTTACACATTTTAAAAGCATGGCTGTCAGGAGAAACTCGTGGTTCCACGGGGCCCCATCTGGAAAGATTCTATGCAGATTCGAGAAGCATTTCAAAGGCAGGATTGGGCCTGAGCCAGGCTCCTTTTGTGTGTAAAGGCTCGTTTGTAAAAAAGACTTAACTCTAATAACCACTATGGCTTTCTCGACATTATCCTCCTAATATCTTTCAGTTTTGTTTGTTTGCCCAAAGCTTTCGTTGATCTGAGAGGAGAGGCTGGTGGGCCACCCGGCAGCCCGCTGCGGGGAATGCTAGTCGGCTGAGCGAGGCAGTGCAGCCCGAGCTCAGGACGGTCGGAATTGGGCCCTGCTGCTAATTGGCTGAGCGACCCGTGGGTGGAGTCAGGTCTCCCAGGGTCTCTGTTTCTTCGTTGGTAAAACAAAAGCTTGGAAAAATAAATACGGGCTTGGAGCACATGATAAGAAAGGTCACTCTGCTCGCTTGTGCTGAGGCTCCCTACCCTTCTCTACCGGGCCCGCAGAGCCGCTTCACTCTGAGCATCGAGATGTGGCGGGTCTCACCGAGGCCACCTGAAGCTTTCAAGTTAGGGAGGCAGGTGTGGGAGTCCTCTCCTGGTGGAGGTTCCTCCCCCCCCCCATGTCCCCCCTCCCCCCCCCCTTGTTGGTTTTGGAGCTGAGCGAATGCTTTCCGTCTTCTCTCCAGCGCATCAGCACCACGAGGAAACAATAGTCCCATTGTCTCTTGCTGTAGAGCCGGGTTTCCAGTTTCATCTTAATCCTGGGCCATTGTGTTGTTTTAACAAACCCGGTGCCACCCCCCATGCAAAATGCTGTTGGTTCTTTTTTTCTTTTCTTTTTTTTTAAAGACTCAGCAGCGCTCCACAGCCCATTCCCCTCATCTCCTTCCCAAAGTCATAACTATATATAGTAAAAATGCACGGGAGTATGCACTGTTTAATTGGGCCACCTGGCATCGGGGTTAAACTGTGCTCCATCTGTATTTAGTTTGCAAATGCTTGTGAGGTATGTTCCAAACCAGTAACCTTCCAGAAATGGTTTTTGTGGCTTATAATTAGTGGCACCTGTAAAACATTTCTTCTAACCATGTAGCTTCTTTCTTATGAATCTTTGCGATTTCATGTTTTCTTTTATTTATTTATTTATTTATTTATTTATTTATTTTTTTGTGAGTCAGGGCTGGCAGAGTATATCACCGTGCCACATGGCTGACTACCAGAAACTGGACCCAGGTTTAGCCTCCTAACCCTCATTAGCTGTGGAATGCTGGGAATGCGAGCGGCGGTTGTAACTTTTACAACACGACAGTGAACTTCTGACGTCCTCACTGAAAGTTATAAAGCATTCCTTGTGTCTCCACTACTGTTTCCCACCACATGTTTATTCGTAGGAAAGGAACATAAATCTAAGGTACTCCTGGTATCCCCGAGGGATCTTGTCCGAGCATGGATTACACGTGCGGTCAACACGCGAGCGGCGTCCCCAGTTTTTCCCACGTTTAACTCCTTTCTTTCTCTCTTTAGAGACAAAAGAGTGTGGACAATGCTGAAGGCCGTGCTGAAGAAGAGCCGAGAGGGAGGGAAGGGCAGCAGGAAGGAAGCAGGTATGTGCCTGAGCTGCGCCGCCTTGGTGGGCTGGGCTGGGCTGGGCTGGGCTGGGCGGGGCGGGGCCGGAGAGCCCACCTCCTCGGGCTGGGCGGGGCGGAAGAGGCTCAGCGCAAAAGGCATCCTGGAGGCTGTGAAGACTATGTGTTTCAGAGTGATTTGTGTGTGTGTGTCTGTCTGTCTTTTTTTTTTTTTTTTATTTACTTTTTTGTGTTTTTGTTTTTTCTGAGATAGGGTTTCTCTGTGTAGTCCTGGCTGTCCTGGAACTCACTCTGTAGACCAGGCTGGCCTCGAACTCAGAAATCCGCCTGCCTTTGCTTCCCAAGTGCTGGGATTACAGGCGTGCGCCACCACACCCACACCCGGCTTGTATTATTTACTTTTATTTCACGTTCAGTGGTGTTTTGCCCGTACTGCTTGTCTGCACGAGGGAGTCGGATATTCTGGAACTGGAGGTCCAGACAGTTGTGAGCAACCATGTGGGTGCTGGGAATGGAACGTGGGTCCTCTGGAGGAGTAGCTGGTACTCTTAAGCTCTGAGGTGTCCCTCCAGCCGACACCCCTCTTTAAGAATTTTGTTTAATTAATTCACTTTTTAAAATGAGAAACATGTTGGAAATTAAGTTCGAATGTTGCACTAAAGCCGAACAGTTCTTAATTTTATTTAATAAGTCGTTCTGATCCGGAAGTAAAGTTAAAGACATTGAGGGAGAGCAGCTGTGTTTAGGAATTTGATTTCTAGAAAGCCCTTTCCCTTGTCCCACTTGGAGTTGAGTTTTATGCTTGACCAACTGTTGCCTGACGGGTTCTTGTGTTTTTGAGTATCAAATTTTATTCCTAACAGGTGTAGGCCCACTTCAAGCCAGACTGCTCACTCAGCGTGTGAGGAGGGCGGCTTAATTTGGCTCTGGTTCCTCGGCCGCCTGCAGCCTTCCGGCGCATGTTTGGCTGTTGTGACCCTAGTAGCACCGCGTTCCACAGTCCTCTCCTCTGAGGTTGTACAGTCAGTCTTACACTCGAGTCCCCAGAGAGTCTATGCATGTGTACTTGTTACAGTGTTACCTTTCGGATCTGCCCTGCAACCCACTCTTTAAACTCAGGTTAAATCTGCTCCTGTTGGCAAATGGCTCCTTTTAAAATTACTTAATGTCAAGTAATGTTTCAGCTTTCGTTCTGTTCAACTATAGATAAACACACAGTACTGAAGTGTCACCAATTACTGTTTATTTTTAATCCAAAGGCCTCATATATTGTTAATTTGTTTCCATGCGCCATGAGGGGCTCAGTAGGCCTCTGAATATTATGACTATGTGGGAGCTAGATAAAATTTCTACTTATTACTAATTATTCCTTAAACCAAGCCTGCAAAGTGGCAAGCTCACGGCAAAGGGGAAGCCTTTATCCAAGGTTGCCGTTAGGATTCCACTTTGTGCTTACTTCTCATTAATGCCTAGGTAAACAGAAAGAATAGGAGAAAGCAGATTCTAATGATATAAACAGAAGGCAGCATCGTTAGCTCATAACCTTAGAGAACCAACCCCTAGCTTTGAATAATTAATTAGAATTGTTACTATGGTGAAATTTTAGTTCACATAATTTCTTTCCAGGGGCACATTCATCCTCTGCTGGGTCAGGGCCAAAAATGTCTTTCTCATTATTTTTTTGAAGGCAGCCCCCCCCCCCAAAGTTTTGGATCATCTGATACTAATTCTAGAGACTTTCTTTTTGCCTTCGAAGCCTTTGTACTTTTTAGCATGAACTAGGCTGTCTTTGGGGTGGGGCAGCCAAGCAAACAGGTACCCCTCCCTCCCTCCCTCTCTCCCTCCCTCCCTCCCAGGACCAGGGTCTTCAAGCCAAGTTCCATATAGAGTAACAAGAGCTCTTAGCAGAACCCTCCTCTTTCACGGTGCCCGGAGCTTGGGAAATAGCACTTTAAACGATGCCTAGCACCTGTGCCTTCCAGGCTGCGCACACTTTGCCTTTGAAAGGTTTCCAGTTTCAAAACATGGGACTTGGGGTTTAGGCCTCCCTTTGGCCTTTTAAGAGTAACTACTGCTTTGTCTAAGCTCTATGTTATAATAGGCTCCGCACTCCCGGGATTTCACTAGAGCAAACCAACTTGAAAATGTAATGGGAACACTTTGTGTAAAACATCTGTATGGTTTGGGCCGTTTTCTTTTAACTACAACTTGGTTGTCTCATGTTGGGAACAAAGCAGTTGGAATTTTACATCCAGATGAAGTTCTGTGAAAGAGTCGGGTAAATACTTGAATCTGACAACTTCTATGCTGAGTTCTGTGCCAACTCTCATCATCTCTGTAAATTAAAGCTAGTGGGTGCAAGACACTTGAGAGATTGGGTAACAACCTCTTCTTTGGTGTGGAAAGGGTTTGCAGCACTGTTCCCAGTTAAAGGCAATCTTTATTCCAAGGTCTGAAAGAAATTCTCGTGTACTTTAGCTCATAGTCACAAAATTTAGGAAATAGTTGCTTAAAAAACTGAATTGAGCTTTTCACATCCTTTGTAGAATTTTCTCTAATAGATTTGTTTTGTTTTTGATTTGATTTTATGCTGAGCATAGTTTGAGAATTTGGAAAACAGAGCGACCGAGTTAGAGTTAGGCATACTCCTCAAAAGGAACTAAATGTTTTTTCAGAAATTTGGAAAGAAGAGTGTTTTTGGTTGGTTTGTTTCATTTGGGGGTCGTTTCTGAGGCAAGGTTTCTCCATGCAGCCCAGCCTGGCCTTGAGTTTAGTTCTTCCTGCCTCTGCCTCCCAATTGCTGGGCTTGCAGTCCTGCGCCACCACAGCTGCCTGAACACAACCAAGGATGCAGCCAAGGGCTTGTGAACAATTTGTGAGCTACTGCAGACGAGCTGTGTCCCCAGCCCTGTCCCAGAAGTCCTGAAGAGCTTTGCTTCCGACTTCTGTCTCTAAAAGGATGTATTAAATGTATCTACCTCAGAATGTTTGGAAAAAAAAATTAGCAAGTGGTGAAACGCAAGTTATATGCATGTCGTAGTCTGTGAGATTGAATCCCTTTGGGAAGAACTCTAACATTAGCAACATTCTTTTAAAAGATGATTACACTTTTTTTTTTTTTTAAATCTATGCTTATAGATGGGTAAAAAGTGGGTTTCTGGAATGTAGAGAGGCACATTGGGAAATGAAATTTCAAAAACTTGGAAGTGTTTTTGTGTGGGGTACATGTTCTCTTTGTCTTTGTTGAAGTTCTTTCAGTAAAATGTAAGCCACATGTATCTCTTGACCTTGAACTCGGTCTACGGGAGCAAAAATACATTAAGACTTGGCAAGATGGCTCGGCTGGGGTGGGGGGGGGTGGGGGGGCCTTGCTGCCATGCCGGAAAGATGGCTTACATTAATCCCCAGGACCCACATTCTGGAAAGAGAGTATGCTTCTGAAGTTGTCCTCTCATTTGCAGATGTGTGGACCCCTGTGGACATGCACATGTGTGTATTCTCTCATTCTCCAGCACGTGTGCACATGTACACGCACACACATACTACATAGACATGTAACTTTAAGAGTCAGTATTTAGCCACAGCAGAAGGGTGTGCTAGACTAAGGTACCCCTTTGGTTGGTTGGTCACATGCTAGAGTCTTGATTTAAAACAAGCACATGAGGCGCCATCTTTATCTCAAAGCTCTCCAGAGGTCCAAGCTTTATATTAAATTAAATGATAAAAGCTTTATTGAAGGACTTAAGACTTGACTGAATAAAAAGAAATACCGTATTACTGAGTGGCTATGCACATACATATATACTATCTTAAACTAGTTCTCCTAAAAATTACCTGTATTGTTATTGAATCTCATCTTTGTTATTGATTCTTGTAGTCCTGAGGAGGAATCCCCGGGGCTAGAAAAATGTTTCAGTCATTGATCTAAGCCTATCCTAACCACAGCTTCTTGGTTGTGAGGATTTTTTTTTGTTTTTGTTTTTTTGTTTGTTTTGTTTTGTTTTTCGAGACAGGGTTTTTCTGTGTAGTCCTGGCTGTCCTGGAACTCACTCTGTAGACCAGGCTGGCCTCGAACTCAGAAATCCACCTGCCTCTGCCTCCCAAGTGCTGGGATTACAGGCGTGCGCCACCATGCCCGGCCTGAGGATTTTTTTTTTTTAAGTTCTTGAAAGGGGTAGTTTTAGGTTGCAGCGAAATTGACTGGAAGGTACAGCGCTTCCCCCATGCGTGCATGCTTTCTCCTGTCGTCAGCAACCACACCAAAGTGCTTCATTAGACATACTTAGTTGCCAGGACTACACAGAGAAACCCTGTCTCGAAAAACCAAAAAAAAAAAAAAAAAAAAAAAAAAAAAAAAACAAAGACATACTTAGTGGTCGTACTGACAATCACAGTACTGTAAAGACAGTTTACATGAGGACTCATGTGTTGATGTCTACGTCCTGTGGTTCAGAGAAGTGTATTGTAGTATCATATGGAACACTTTGACGTCTGGTGTTTCTTCTTTCGAACACAGTATATAATAGATATAAAAATCCATCTGGAAGAGAGGATGCTTAGGATTAGGCAGGGGCAGTTGGGAACTGGCCAGTGCTTGTAAACCAGCCCAGCCTGGCTCTCAAACCTGGGTTCAGAGCTGGAAGAGTGTATGTGAGTTTCTTAGTGTCTATGGGGCACTGTGGGTTTTGCCTCCCACCAGCACATATTCAATGGAGGCTTCTTAAGTCAGAATCATTGGGAAGGCCAGTCTCTTGCCCCTCCAAACTGATAAGTGCAGATACTTAGTGTAGCTCATGATACTAGCCAGTTATTTCATAGCAAGAAGATGGCTCAGATAAGTTTCCGTTGTTTTATTTTTCTTGCTGAAGAAATGAAACATACTTTTATCCGTTGTCTAATATAATTAACATTCACAGTGGATAATGTGTTGTTTTTGGTTTTTGTTTAACATAGATCTTTGGCCTCCCTATGGGAGTATTAAACAAGATCTCCTGCCTTCCACAGGAGGGACCTGGGCACTCTCCCTGCCTGTGTCCCTTCCCTAGGCAGTTTGTCAGTCTTGATGCATAGGGTCGCGCCATACCTAGCTTTCCTGGTTATTGGAACTTGTATGAAGTACGTCCAGGTTGAGACAGAAGAGCAAAGACAAGTGAACTTTTACCAGTAGTAGTAGTAGTAGTAGTAGTAGTAGTAGTAGTAGTGTGAGAAGGGCCTTAGGTTGGAGTGGTTATGAAGAAGCTTTGGCCTTCCCCTTTCTCATCAGTAAAACCCAGGTGGTTAGCTAACTACACTTGTCATGGTGTGAATGAAGGCAGAGGATAGTTTCTAAGTGTGTGCACTGAATTAATTTTTTGTTTTGTTTTGTATTTGTTTCTTTACTTTGAATTCAAAGCAAAAGGAAGCTGTTATCCTCTCTAAAGTCTAAGAGCTATTGGTGTGATTGTTAGACATGGTATTTTTAAGCCATTGCAGGCTGCGTCCTGGCTTTCAGTGGTACCTTCTAAAAATGCCTCAATATAAACGATGCTTTGTTTTATCCAGAAAATACGAAGCTGCTTTTCATTATTTTGTGCTCCGTTGCCCGCTTTCTGCGTCTGAGGCCTATTATTTAGGAATTTGGTGCAGAGACTGTATTGTTGAGATGTGGCTATTTGGTGTCTTCTGTTAAGAGACTACAAAATATTTCCCAAGCAACACAATAACCAGAAACAATTCCTTCTAAACGTAATGCATTTCTCTTTACCAGAACATTCGGATGATTGTTCAAAATACCAGTCTCTAATTTACAACCAGAATGGAGCTGGGGCAGCCTTGTTCCTCAGGGCTTGCTAGGTTCCAGCCTCAGTGGTTTTGTTTTCTACAGACACACACAGTCTACAAAGAAATGAAAACCAGACACTGGAGTTAGATCACAAATTCAGATCTCAGCTTGGTCATCGAGGGAATAACTGACACTAGGGCACAACTTCCTCACAGAGATAACGTGGAGTTTGGACTAGAAGTTCTTTCTACCTCGCTTGATACTTAGTTTCTGCTAGATATCCACTATGTCTGTTCTTTCTTGAGGAAACTGTGTCAGCTTAAAGAACAGAAGAGATTCTGACCAGACTGCCCTTAAACTTGTAGGTAGCTCTGCTTGCGATCTTCCTGTCTGCCTCCCCAACACTAGGATTCTAGACGTGGGCTACCGTGCAGGCTAATCTGTCAACTTGACCTAAGTTGGAGTCATTTGGAAAGAGGGAACCGCTACTGAGAGAATGCTCCACCCCACCCCCCAATATTGGCCTGTAGGCAAGTCTGTGGTGACTTTTCTTGGTTGACTATTGCTGAGGGAGAGCCAAGGTCCTGTGTGGTGCCACCTCTGGGCTGATGGCCCTATAACATATGAAAAAGCAGTCTGAGCAGACCATGGAGGACAGGCCGATAGGGAGCGTTCCTCTACGGCTTCTACTTCCGTTCCTGCCCTGGCTTTGCTCAATGAAGGACTGTTACCTAAAATGTAAGATGAAAGTAAACCCTTTCCTTCCCAGGTTGCTTTTGGTCATGTTGTTTCCTGGTCATAGAGATGCTAATACGTAAGACAACTATTAACACTGGGTGGGCTTCGAACAAAATTTCTTTAACCCACCTAGAAGTTAAGAGAAGTCAGGATGGGTCTCAGACAAAGAATGATATACTAGAAGCTCCTTTTGATGACTTTCTAGATATGGTGTCTACTGATATGGCTTAATAAAAGAGTATCTCCCATCTTTACTTCTCCATAATATAACTGATGAGCTCTCAGTTGTTACTGTATGTAGTTTAGACTTAGGAATTTATTTTCCCGTATTTTTCACCTTTAACCTTTATTAAACACTTAGGTTGTAACTTTCTTTGTACAATTAAACCAAAAGACGGTCTTCCCTTGCAAAAGGCATTTCGGGGGATGCCAAGCAGATCTGAGGATAGATTTCTAAATTCAGTCCATAAGGCTTTATTCTAGCACATCCTCATTCATGAAGGTCTATTTCTGGAAGACCTTTGACCTCCATCCTCTGGTTGCTTTCCTGTGCTTTCCGGAAACACAGGAACACATCAGAAAAGGCTGGGGGGCAGGTGTGGGACATTGATCATGTGCTGGACACCTGCACACATGTGTCACGGTGGCTTCGTGATGAGCTTCCTGTTTGCTGCGTGATACAGTCTTAGAGCTAGCTGGGCTTCCCTCTGGGCTCTGAGGGAAAGGGAAGGCGATCACCAGACCCTCCCCTCCATATGGCCAGAGAGACCCCCAGGAAGACACGTCTTGCTAGAATCATGGGGGGGAGGGCAATGTTCTCTACGCTTTTCCTTGAGCCGTCGCTGGATGTGTCTGTGTGCAGAAGGAAGCTTAGCCTCAATAGAGAAATGATGAATTAGAAACCCAGTTAAAAAGATTTGTTTTTGTTTACCAAATTGAATTTCATTTCAGTTTTTTTCCATGGAAGGTGCTTTTCTGTGTTTTTTCTTGTTTGTTTTTTTTAGAAAGAGACTGCAGGGAGCATCACCAGCCTCACTATATTTTAGTTCTCTTGTGAGCTGTTTGCGTTTTTGGGAGAGAGTTCCAAGGTTTTATTTCTAGGCTACAAAAGTGTGGAGAATGACTCAGCTCACTGTTCTGGCCAGTAGTTTCTGAGAGGGAGAATCTGAGGTGGACCAACGTTCAACAGAGGATGGCCTGAGCTAACAGTTTTCATTACAGTCCTAGGAGCAAAATCACACAAGTGCCTCACCAGCTCGTTTTAATTTAATGGCCAAGAGTTGCCCATATTTAAGGTGGTGTGAGAGCATCCAGGCTGTTAGATTGGACCCATGACGCCAGTCTCAGGGCACCGGAGACCTCGGAAGCATTACATCTCCTGGAGCTAGAGTTACAGGCAGTTGAGAGCAGCCTGACGTAGGTGCTGGGATTGTCTGGAGTTTCTGTAGATCATGGGACTGGCTGACCAGCAAGGCCAGGAGCCTGACTGCGAACTCTAGGGCTGGAAGTGGGAGTTACTGCGGATTGACATGCTGGGCTCCACTTACCCACCCTGAGCAGTTTGGAAGGCAGTGCATTCTCGATGGGAGCTTTGTCTCTCCAGAAGGACGGGTTTCAGATAACTGTAGTTTATCTTGGAAAATATTTTTCCCAAGTACCAGATTTGAAAAAATATTTTGCTTTTTTTTTTTTTTTTTGATAGTGCATCTCCTTCTGTGCTTCAGCCGCCATAACAAAGCATCTTCGATGGGGTGGGTAGAAAAACAGGGATTATTCTGTCAACGCTGGGAGCTGGAAACCCGAGATCAGGGACCCAGCATGCCAGGGTGTGGCAAGGGTTCTCTTGGTTGGTGGAAGGCAGCCTCCTAGCTGTGCCTGGACATGGTGTAGAGAGGCAGCGAGCTCTCAGGGGCTCCTTAAAAGTGTGTTCTATGCTAACAAGGACTGCGCCCTTGAGTCACAAGGCTGTCGAGCCTGAGTAGTCTACCCGATCCTCAGAGTCGCATCTCTGAACACCACCGCAGGCCTCACGTGTGACAGCTTCAGGGGAAGAGTTTCTGAGAGGACAAAAAGTGTCCGTAACGTTTGATTGTTCTGAAAGTGTAATGCCGTAATTCATTGACGATAGAACACACCATTATTCTGTGTACTGTTAAAGAAAAAAAATACTGTGGTCCATTAAATTTACTTGTTTGTTTGTTTTGTTTTTGTTTTTGTTTTGTCTTGTTTTTGGGTTTTTCGAGACAGGGTTTCTCTGTCTAGCCCTGGCTGTCCTGGAACTGACTCTGGCCTCAAACTCAGAAATCCGCCTGCCTCTGCCTCCCAAGTGCTAGGATTAAAGGCGTGTGCCACCACCACCGCCCGGCTTCCATTGTCTTTCTAGTCCTATTACAAATCAGTTCTGAAGCGAATCTCCCTAAATGCACTTGTGCTTCGGTGAGAAGAATTTTTTTTAAAGTAGTTTTAAAAATTTGTATTTTTTTCAATTTTGCTGAAACACCCTTTAAGCAATAGCACATTTATTCCTCTACCAACAATATATTAGAAAATGTGTTTCTTGGAATCCTTACCAACCTTGTCATTAAATGATTTAATCTTTGATAGTATCAGGAAAGCCCCATTTAAACATTTCAATTATGATGTTTTTGAAGGTATGAATTCAGTACTGTTCGTCTGTGCATTGGCCGTTTGACACCATCCTGTCTGGGCTGTATCGTGACTGTGTGGCTCACCAGCTCTGTGACCCCAGACAAAAGACTTGCGTGCTCTGTGCTCAGGGCTTGCTTATGAGGAGGCTTCAATTCATATTTTAGAAGCATTTAAGCTGGTCTTTGACACAGTACTGTATGACTCTGTCAACAATAAAAATTCGTTCCTTTGTTCTGCCTGCTTACCTCTTTTTCTTTTGGTTTAGTAGCTGCTTTAATATTTTAATGAGTGTTTAATTATTGAGAGCTCACCAGCTAAAATTTTAAGCAAGGCAAACTTGTCTTATGTTTAACTTTGAATTACAAAGCCTAAAAAGATTTGTCTAAGTCACCCTTTATATTTGGTAGGATTAAGTGAAGGAGACTATACTAAGTCTCTTAAGTTCCGTGTTAAAAACTGCGTCTACAAATCACTTTCCGAGGCCACCAACTGTTTCCCTGCTCTGTGCATGAGTTTGCTGCTGCTGTGGGTGAAAGTCTTAGGATTGTACGTTGGAGGCCCATCAGGGCTGTGCAGAGAACAAAACCAAGTGAGCGAACCCAAGACAAAACCAGTGTCCCCCAAGGTAGCCCTGCAGTTCCAAGTTTGAAGGCAACCAATAGTTCTCTCAGAATAGCTTGCTTTACTTCTTTGGACCTTTAGTTTTCTTGCCTATACAGTGACGATCATTTGTGTCTGCAGTGATGAGTCAAATGCAGTGCATTTTGTTTGAAAATGTCAACATCAGGTGAGAGGAACCCCGCATAGCACCTTTGACCTTGGAGAGATGCTGTCGGCAAAGAAACAGTATCCTCACGCAGGGCTTCAAGCTTATATCGTGCGTGTTGATGTGAAGATGCTGGGAAAAGGGGATGAGATTTTCTTTTCTTAAGGTGTTAAAGAAATCAAGAAGCGAGCCACAGTTAGCCAGAAAGCGGATTCTCTAGAGAACACATGCTAGTCCTTATGAAAAAGGTATTCTCCGATGTACGCTGTTCTATGATGTCCTTAATGCCTATGTTCACTAGTGTAACAGATAGTTTATAACTAGGGAAGGTAAGGACTACTGTAAGGGCTGGGGTATCCTTGTGGTTAGACTGCTTGCTTAGCATGTTCAAGGTCCTGGGTTCGATTCCCAGATCTACAGAAGGAAATCCACTCTGAAATACATAAAGATGACATGGTTCGCCGGGCGGGTGGTGGCGCACGCCTTTAATCCCAGCACTTGGGAGGCAGAGGCAGGCGGATTTCTGAGTTCGAGGCCAGCCTGGTCTACAGAGTGAGTTCCAGGACAGCCAGGACTACACAGAGAAATCCTGTCTTGAAAAAACAAAAAACAAAAAAGATGACACGGTTCTTAAGCTGTAAAGGCAAACTAACCTCGTTTCTCTGTCCTTTAAGTTAGTGATCTGGGTGCTTGGGTTTGATTCCCAGCTTACGTTGATGAGCCTCACTGTCTTCCTGTTTTGTGTCTTGAAATGGGGAGATAATGCGACAGAGCCTACCTGTTGAATATTTAAAATCTGAACTTAAAAAAAATATCAGGAGAAAGCTACATGAACATTGACCACAGACAGAGTTCTCCCTTGTATTTCCTAAATAATACAGCATGCCCTCCAATTTACATAGCATTTCCATTGTATTAGGTATTGTCTAACATCTGGCTGTGATTTAAAGTATACAAGAGGATGTATGTAGGCCTGATGCAAATCCTGTGCCCTTTCCCAAAAAGGGACTTGGTCAACCCAAGATCGAACGAGGATATTGGAACCAATCCCCCACCAACACCAAGGGGCAAGTATTCGCTCTAGATTGTTGATTCTTAGAAGAGTAAATCAGTTAGAAGTCCTTATAACAACGTCAGGATCATGGTAAGCATGTTAGAAATGTTGCTTTTATCATTGATGGCATGCTCTATACCGTTCTGGGCTCGTGGCTTTTCTGTCACATGACTCTTCCTTCTGACTTTGGTAACTAGTGGCCCTTTGAACCGTTGCTTCGTTAGCTCACTTGTCTGTGCGGTCAGCCCGACCCTGGCCACTCCATCTGGTGCAGATGGAGGGGAGAGCTTATTAGGCATGCCCTTGGCAGACTGCTGCAGGGACCGTTGCTGTAAACAGTCTGGGAATACTTGCATTTGCTAAGAGATTGGGGATGGGGGGAGGGCGTTACGGACGCCTACATGCAAGGAGCTTCTGTGTCTGCAGAGATGCCTGAGCCTCTCAAGTGCTGTGCGAGAGATTCACGGCTCGCTTCATCGTTACAGGACCGGGCTCTAGTGTAACTGGTGCGCTGTGAGTCCTAACTCTGGCCAGTCCTCCACCGGACCTACTCAGTGTCACCTTGGAAATGACTGGGTGAGGACCACACATCTGTACCTTTGAGGGAGTTCTTGAGTGGCTAGAGCTGTGGGACTGCTGCCATTTCTTTCTGTGTCACTGCAAGGACACCCCAACTAGTTATGCAACATTTTGTGTATATGACTTCGAAAGCTCTTAGGAAAAAATAGATTCCGCCATTATCTAGCAGACCGTTCTTGGCAATCCTATAAAGATGAACTTTAAACACAGATACACAAATACACAAGTAGCGGGATTCTATTACAGAATAACAAGGCACATGGTTTGATCAAAGCAATTCGTCAGAGTACTTCGTTTGATTTTGTGTTTATGCTGATTCTGTGTCAACATGTGCTCAGTCACACACTTACACTTACAAGTTAGAAACACAGAAACACTCTAGCTAGTGAGTATAATTTTGCTGTCCAATTTACTCGACATTAGAGGGCTTTTCCCCCCAGAGGCATACTCGACGAATGAATGAAGCAAATGACTTGCAATCCATTTTATGTTTGAGAAATCATGATTAGAGTGGAATGCTGATATGGTTAGGCGCAGAGAGACAACATTGGCATTGTTGCTGTTCTACCAGACATGTCATTGAAACTGCTGTTTAGAAAACGGAGCAGTGTGTGTGTGTGTGTGTGTGTGTGTGTGTGAGAGAGAGAGAGAGAGAGAGAGAGAGAGAGAGAGAGAGAGAGAGAGGGCAGAGCAGAGATATAGTGTATAGAATATAAAACAGGAAATGCAGAGACATTTTATTCTCTCTTCTAATCTACCTGCCTCAGAGTAGGGCCTGAAGAGGGTTTTGTTAAATAGCTACATGTACAGTAAATTTATATCTTCTCTTTCTGGAAAATGGGCAGAGTTGGTTGTGCAGTGCCGTTCCAAATGTCTATGTTGGAGGCGTGTATGTATGTGTGTGCACATTCCTGTGGAGGCCAGAGGACAACCTCAGGCACGTACCACCCACCTTGGATTTTCTCACCGAGTTGGGCTCATCAGGTAGGCCAGACCCACCAGCCAGCGAGCTCAGGGATAGTTCCTCCCCCTCCCCCAACTCCCATCTTTGCCCTTCCTAGAAACTTTAAACTATCTCTCTCCCCACCCCCAGCCCCACCCCTCAAGCCCATGCCATGTTTATAGATCCCATTTTCCATATAAGGAAATTTCCTTTTAATTGAAATAAGAGAGAGCAGTTCCCTTTGTTCTTGCTGGTACACAGCTCTGCCCGGTGGGAGTGCCAGAGTTTTGAGACTGAGTAGTGCAGGAGGGGTGGTGTATAGGTTAGGATATTGTTCCAGAAGCCTTTTTTCCCCTCTACTTAATTTTTCCACCCCCAAAATGTCATCATGTCCAATGTGACAGAATGTTCCTGATGATCATCCTTCGGGGAACCACGACTTGCTAAATGCTCTGTGGGTGATGGAATGTCTCAGGCGCTGCACAGTGAGTTCCCCGTGCTCCGTGCGCACTGTGGCTAGGGCATCTGCTGCTTGGGCCAGCAAGCCAGTGTGCTACTGTAACAGAGTCGTGACTAGAGTCGGGAGGCCTGGCTTCTAGTCTGTGGGCAGCTTTGTGTTCTCCCCCGGAAGAAGGAGAAGTTGAGGCATCTCCTTTAAATGGATTGCGATGAATAAACTAATGTATATAAACTGTTTAATAAGGTGCCTGGCACACGGAGTGAGGACTTAATGAGTGCTAGCTTAATCATCGTTAGCAGGGAACTGGCAAGACGGCTCAGCAGTAAAGGTACTCGCTGCCAAGCCTGCCGGCCCGAGTTCATTCCCAGAATGTGCATGACAGAAGGAGAAAACCGATCCCGGCAAGTTGTCTTCCCAGTGCCACGGCCGCTCCCACATATACGCAATCGGCAATCTCTGCTAGTCCTGATACACTCAGTAGACCTAACATTTATACTAAAGGCATAACTACACATTCCGATGTGTTACTGCGATGTCCACTTGATGTGAATGTCAGGAGTCAGTGAGCCTGGGCTGTAGGCATAGGGCTAAGGCGTATAGAGGAGCTGGAGGGCTTAAGGATGCATACCCTGAAGGCACTGGCTATCCCGGGCTCTCTTGCTGTTTGGATTTACAACACCAATGATGCATTTGTGAGGTCCATGACACTGTGTTCCTCTTACTTCCGCGTCAACCACAAGAGGGCTTGGTGGGAAAAGCCAGGTTCTTTGTGTTATTATAAATTAAGAGGTCGTATTTGGGTTTGTGTTTAAGGAGATTTAACATTAAGAAAAGAAAGCATGCGTTCCTTGGTTAAGCTTAGACGTTGAAGGCAAAGACATTGGAATAGACCATCTGGGTTATGCTTAATACATATTAATCTTCGTTTTTGGAGTGGTTTGAGGCCAGCCTGGTCTTCATGGAGAGACCCTGTGCCCACGTGGGGAAAAATGGCAGCCAGAGAGAAGCCAGTTTCGAACATTACTGAAGAACAGAAGTAAGGCCCGGGTTTATGGGTCAGGTATGCGATTTGTCCAAGGACAAGCAGGAGTCTGTGGATTGAAGTCCATAGTGGTTATGATTGGAAGCTTCTAGAAAGAGGAAAAGTAGCCCCCTCTATTGGCAAGCATCCAGTGAGATAGCTTTACTGGGTAGCCCCAGGAAGTAAAAGGAGATGGGTTTAAGTTTCAGTTTGAAGTAAGAATGTGCTAGGAAATCAAGGAGACTTTATGAAGCATTCCTGTCCTAACATTGCCAGAATACATGCCAGACTGAGGGCAGCCGAGGAAGAGGAGACGGAAACCCAGCCACGCCTCTAAGCCGTAAGGACAGCCGCCGCCACGTCACTGGACTCCTCAGACATTGGTTGTGTAGCCTATTTGCTGGTATTGTCATACAGTATATATAACATTGTGTATACTGGCTTAGGTGTTTATTCCACGTGGTTTAAAACATGCCGGTCCTATGGCAAACTGTCCTCTTTTTCTTTCTTGTAACTTGTTCTTTGGCGCCAAAGCCAGCCTTTATGCCGCCTTCTTTGCCCAGTGTCCCAAGCGTGTAAAACGCCAGGCGCTGTTAGCAAGTTCTGGCAGGACAGCTACAGTTCTTATTGTAAGAGGTCACTCAGATTCTTTCTTCACTAAGAGGTGAAGTAGATGGTTGAAAACCACATTTCAGGGAAGGGAATGAAAAGGGACGTTCGTCTGAAGTGTTACAAGGCTTCGTTTATTTATTCAGATTTTGTAAAGCTGTAATGTCTCCGTTGTAGTTAATTTAGGTGGTTCTCTGAAGTAATGTTTTCCTCTTCTCTCAGAAAGAATACATATACTGTGTGTTGAGTCTGTGAGTGTCTCAGAATGCTTTTGATCAATATGACATACAACTATAAACTTGCTTTATGAGACTTGATCATGCTAGCCCCACCTCTCTAGATACAGCTATTGTTTTTTGACTTCTGGCTTTTGATGTTGGAGAGGGTAACCTGTTGAGCATTGATTAATATGCACATGTTTCCTGCAAAAGATATGTTGGAGCCCCAACCTTTAATATCGTGTTCATGGAAATGACCCAGTTTGGAAATACAGCATTTACAGCTGTGATTAGTTTAAGGTCTCGATAGAATTAGGTAGGCCCTAATCTCAAATGCCTGGGGTTCCTAAGAAAGACTGCAACAATGTAAGACTGAAATAATGTCGTGAGAGATGTTTGTACCAGGACTTGGGAGGTTGAGACAAGCCCAAGCTATATGGTGAGTTCTGGGCCAGCCTGAGCTACAGAGGGAGACCCTGCTTCAAACACCCAGACTCACATGGAGAGAGAACACCGTGGGTTGATGAAGGCAGGGTTGGAGTGCTGGATCTTCAAGAAACATCAGGGGTGCCTGGCTAGAGATGGAGAAGTGGGCGTGGACTGGCTTGGCTCCACACTTTGACTGTGGACTGTTAGGTCTGGAAACGGAAGGCGTTAAAACTTGGATGTTTTTGAGTCGCCTGCTTTGTGGGCCCCGCGTTAACAAGGCTCTCGCACGGCTCGGTAGGCAGGCGCCGCTGGGCTCTGCCTCTGCCTCTGCAGCGGGCACATTCCAAACCACACGCCTTGGTCTGTGACAGTCTTCTAAGCTTTCAGTGCAAAGATTTTACCAGGTGACATTAGGACCGTGTCTTCCTCCAGCAAAGCAGCTCAGCAGCTCAGCAGCTGGTGGGTCCTTTTTGACTATTCCTCCTGTCAGAACGGGGTTTTGCTTTAACGGCTTTATCGTGTCTGGGTTTCTTCTGAGAAACATCTTTTGTTCTCCACGTCTGTAATCTTTTCTCACAGCATTGCTCTTTCTTGCCCTTTTCCTCCATGGCCTGGGGAAACTCCTGAGCCCTCGCTCTCTATCAGTGCTGGGTAGGAAGTAGTGGGGGATCCTAGTCTGTGCTGTGTGCTGCGTGATCGTGGCCGTCCTGGGCCAGCCTCATGATCCACCAGGGTGCCCAGCTGCGTGGGAGGGTGTTCTCTGTTCTCTGAGTCTTTTTTTTTTTTTTCTTTTCTTTTTCCTCGAGACAGGGTTTCTCTGTGTAGCCCTGGCTGTCCTGGAACTCACTCTGTAGACCAGGCTGGCCTCGAACTCAGAAATCCACCTGCCTCTGCCTCCCAAGTGCTGGGATTACAGGCGAGTGCCACCACTGCCCGGCTGTTCTCTGAGTCTTAAAGAGCTTACTTTTGGGGGGGGGGGGAACGACTAGAGAGACAGCTCAGTGGTTAAGAATACCGTTTGTTCTTCCAGAGGACCCGAGTTCAAGCCACGGTACCCGTAACTCCAGTTCCAGGAAATGTAACACTTCATACGGATGTATATGCAGACAAAACAGCAGTGCACATAAAATAAAATAAATCATTAAAAAAAGAGATACTTTCCTTTCATGGATAATACACTTCATCAGCTCGTCATCACCGAGGATTTTAGGGGAGGCCTGCTGTGTAAGGGGAACCTGTTTAGTGGAGGTCCGGAAGTGTTCCCGCTGGGGGACTTGGGGTGAAGCAGCCTCAGTGGAGGGGGAAGGGACTGTGTTACCCCGGCCCCCACTGGAGTGTGGTTAAGCCATGGATTGTTGCAACAACAAAGGATGTTGCAGCGTCGTCTTTTAGATTGCTATGGATTTTCTAGCTATCTCCTGTTTGGGGGTTTTGCCTCTTCGTTGGCAGACATTTTCCTGGGCTCTAGGGAGGCTTTGTGTAACTGCTTGCCTGGTGCAGGTTTACACACAGTCCAGGGCTCATGCTCTACCCACCTGCAGCCCACCTCAACCCTGCCCACCCCGTCAACTGGCTGTCCCCTGCCTTGATGGCGTGGAGCCGGCACAGAGTCGGAGAGAAGTGCTTGCCTCTGGTGAAGGCCTCCCGCTGCTCCTCCTCCCTCAGTCTCGGGGCAGCCTGCACACAGGTCACCTCTGGGTGGCAATCACGCGCAGGTGTCCATGAGCGCAAACCCTGTGGAAGGGAGAGCCTCCTCTCACTCACTTCCCAAGGGAGGGCAGAGCAGGTGGCCCGCTTAGCTCAGAACCCTTCACATATACACATGGCTCTGTCCTTGGGAGTATAAATATAAATATTTACATCAGGCGTGCACATAGAGGGTGTCGACCATATGTAAGGATTAACCTCTGCCCTGCTCCCAGTTGTTTACATCCTGTTTCCAGAGGCAGACACGGCTACAGAATCCAGAGATTCCCCATTCACAAACAGTAGGAGTGTTTACATGTACACCGCACACATCGAGTTGTATATACATACTACATGAACGTAAATGTATACATACCCCCCCCCCCCCAGGAAACATACATTTTTAAATACTGAAGACTTGTTCTGCATGGTCATTTCCTATGTTTTTTTTCCTTTCCCTTTCTCTCCCGTCCCATCCCCCACCCCCACCACCCCCACCATGTTTGCCTTGATGTCTGGCTTCTCACCTCGGCCTTCAGAGCATTGGGATTATAGATACACAGTGACATTCCCAACTGCCATTTCTTTTCCTGTTTTTTCTTTCCTTTTTAAAAGTCAAAACACAAGTGTCTTAGATTTCTTGTTCCAGTGGCGAGAGAAATGCCCAGTACACGTTACATTCATTACATTATCCTCTCTGGGCGAGCCTTAAAGCCCGTGACTGGAGCTGGCTTGAGTGGCAACAGCTTCCCAGGCAGCACCCCCCCCCCCGCCCCCGATCAGAGGTATTGATACAAGGCCCTCCCAAAGCCTGGCATCTAGGAAGTGGGAGGTCCCTGTGGTCTGCACTGCGCCAAGGAGATGCGGAATAAGGGATTTGCATGCGTCCCACAGACCTTTCCAGGCTGCCCTTGGCTGCCACTGACCCACATTTTTATTCTTCCTCTGGGCCAGGCTGGGAGCCGAGGCCCGCCAGTCTCTCCACAGGAGCAGCAGGCCCATATGCCGCAAGAGTTATATGCACAGCCCTGGGTGTAGGAAAGGAGGCTATTTTGAGTGCTTGATGACTAAACACCTATGCTTCTGATGTACTTGGTTTGTGTGACAGCGGCATAAGGTGTGACTGAAGGAAAATTAATGATCAGGAGGCCCGGGCACCTCCCCAGCGGACCAATCGGGAGTGCTGGGAACTAATTAAGCAGCGGCACAGCCCTGGAAGGTAGACGGAACAGCTTTCTTCACGGCGGCCGGGGACTGAGAGCAGACCTATATGTACACTATTTTCGTCTGCCCCATCGGGTACACAGAATGACGTGATACTGAAAGTGCATCTCGGCAGCCTTCGGAAAGGGGAACGGCGCCAGGGAGACGGGCCACATGTGGTGGCCAGAGAGGTCACAAGTGACATTGGCCGGCGCCCTCAGGCACGCTCCTGTCTACTCCTCTGTCTTCTCCTCTAGATGGAACTAGGAATAGTAAAACCCAGCATGCTCCTGCCGCTCGGTCTGGGCACCTCCTGGCATCCCTGAGAGCATTTGCCTTAACTTGTGCTTCTGTAGAGTCTGAGAATGGAAGGTTTTCTTTCCAAGGTCATGGGTTTTTTAATAAAGATTTATTATTATATATGAGTACACTGTAGCTGTCTTCAGACGCACCAGAAGAGGGCATCAGATTTCATTACGGATGGTTGTGAGCCACCATGTGGGTGCTGGGATTTGAACTCAGGACCTTTGGAAGAGCAGACAGTGCTCTTACCCGCTGAGCCATCCCTCCAGCCCCGAGGTCATAGATTTTGTTTAAAGCACTGTAGGTCTTGGATGGTGGCTTGTTTTAAAGGAAAAGCCCGGGCAGTCGGGGAGAAAATGGCGTTCTGTTTACTTGGTATGTTTCAGGATAAAGCGGGTGACTCGGGGACGTTTGCAGAGCCCGCTTGCCTCGTTAGTCAGCTGTTTCCTTGTGGTTTTTGTTTTGTGTTTTGTTTTTGGTGATACTGTGGTACTATTTGAGAATTAGTCGTGTGTGGATATGTTCAGGGATGTTGTTGATGTGGACCCACTTACCCTCTCTTTCTGAAAACATACACTGAATAATCAGTGGCTGGGTCACAGAAGCCAAGGCCATCCTGTAAGACACAAGACGCTCGCTTTAAAGCGCTTTCCATTGCAGAGAGAACCTTTTACAAGGTTCAAAAAAGACACTGAGTCTTGCAGAGGAAATCTTCCCCAACTTGCTGGGTTTCTGTAAATATATATGAGTTATGTGGTTATAAAACCTTATGATGGAAATTATGTTTCAAAAGCAGCGCACTCAGGGGCAGGAACCACATAAGATGCCACAATACATCTAGTGCCCTAGTTAAATGTATCACCCGAGTCCCGTTTCTGGGGCTGGATAAACAGAACATCTTTCTCTTTCTATTCTAAGCGTCTAGCCCCGCCTTCCCTGGCCACTTCATGGCATGATAGATAAATGGGCATCTTATTTCCCGCCTCTGTTTACCTGAATGTCTGCGCTCCCCCTTGCCACTCTCAGGGCCGCCCTTTCCCAGAGGCTTGGCTTTCATCTGCCTGCCTCTGGCCTCCTCTGCACGCCGCCTGCTTTAATCTGCAGTGCCCACTTTACCATTCTGCGTGGCCACCTTTAAATGTTCATCTCCTAAGGTTCACACTTTTTTTTTCTTCCATTGTGAATTTAAATTCAAAGTCTTTAAGAGTTAGAGGGTGTTAAATAAAGAACCATTATCAAAAGCCATTTCTGCCGATTTTCAGTGCTTTATTGGATGTCCTACTCTTCTTGGTGAGTCCATTATCTTCTGTATGTACGGCTTTCACTTTTATGCTTTATTATGTGTATTTTAATTTTGATTTATTATAAACACAGAAGACCTTATAAACGTCCATTTATCTCCCCATGTCATTCCTGATCTTTTATTTTTAGAATTCAGGAAATCAGTGATTTTAAAACAGGAAAAGGTGTGTGTGTGTGTGTGTGTGTGTGTGTGTGTGTGTGTGTAGAAGCTTATTTAGGATGTGTTTCTTTTGGGATTCTCCATTTTTTCCCCAGATCCCTAAACCACCCGCAGCAGTGTGCTGGGATCTGAGATGGCTGGTTGGACGAAGGTTCCAGCCACGCTCTCTTCCTCCCAGTTAACGCTGCTCTGCTTTCCGGCCTATGAGAGGAGCGCTTGGATCAGGGCACTCCCTGAGCTGGACTCCTGCGGGGTGATGCGACTCTCTGTGGGGTTTACATGGTCCATGAGAAGCACCTGCCAGCGTTGGAGGGGAGCCTGGCAAAGCCTGGTCCTTGATAGCCAGGGTGGTTTGCGTACCCTGGAGAGGACGCATTGTCAGGAAGCTTGGCTGACCAGTGCTTCCTAGTACTTAGTTGGAGTGAGGAATAAAAGAGATGGCAGTTAAAACAGCATCTACTCAGGGCCTGAAGAAATGCCCCAGTCAGGCTGGTTGCTGTAGTGAAACAACTTTAATTCTTCCAGAACCCTTTGCCAGCCTCTGCTGAGGAATGCTGAGTGAACTAGGGAGTTTGGATGCCTGGCTGTCCGAAACGCCCGTCCATCATTCGTGTGTGTGCACCTCCCAGAGGTCCACTTTTGGCCTCTGGTGTCATGAGATGCGCTGGGCGGCCTTCCACCTTACTCTGCTGCCCCGCGCGGTTGCAGTTAAAGCGCTAGGACTCCAGGGTGCTGTCTGTTCAGCTTCTGAGCGCCCAGTCTCCCACGGGGGATATCTTCCATCTCCCACGGGGCGGGCGCTTTGGGCCTCCTGCTCCTCCATGAAGGCTCTCTCCCTGCCTCGTGCCTTCCCTATAAAAGGAAGCTGGGAGTTTAATTGTTTCTGGAAAACCAAACAGAACAGCATGTTTGGGACAGATACTGTCGTGAGATGGCAAAGTCAAGCTGCACTAGAAGTCCCCCTCCCCGAAACCCCATCCATCTCTAAGTCCCATCTTTTATTGCGGCCTATATAAAATCAAAGAGCCGGAGCCCAGCTGCTCCCCAGGCCGAGGGTCGGCATGGCTGCGGCGGGCTTTGGAAGCTCTGTTGTTCTACAGACTTGCAGTTAATGAAAATATTTGCTTTGCTTGATACAAACAAATTTTATGGGCAGAATTTGTGATTAGGAAATGCTTTAAATCTGCACTCCAGTCCCTAATTGCTCTTGTTCTGTGTTAGAGAATTCTGTCTCCGAGATAGTAACCTTTTTCTCAGGAACAAGCTTAACGTTTAAGGTTTCTGGCGATGGTGTATGGATTTCCATTTCTTTGTGTTCCAGTCGAAAGTAAGGGACCGGAAGCCTGGGTTTTCATGTGTAGGTCAGAAATCTTTCCGAGTGGGTAGGGAGACTATTCGTTATGGCCTACTGGGCTATCTCACTGCCATTGACAGCTCGAGTCTGTGACTTAGGTAGTACATGGGTGGCCGTGGGGCCATGTAGCTCTCTTCAAATCATGGAGAATCAGTCTGGCTTGCTGTTCTGGTGTCCCCGGTAACTGTGGGGGTGTGGCTACTTATATGCTCTTGTCTGACTCCTGTTGTTTCACCTAAATCTTGTAGGCTCTGTACCTGCTTACGGAATCAAATGGTAATGGGTCTGCTCACGGGAGTAGTTGTGAGACTGAGAAAGTAACTGCCCTTCTGCTCTCACCCCGCCCCGGGGGGGCGGGGGTGGGGTGGGAGGAAGGGGGGGGGCCCTGGTTTGTAGCCTTGGCTCTGCCTTTCATTGGCAGCCACAGAAGTGGCAGTCAGGGCGCCTCACGTACTAGCTACAGATCTCAAGAGGTAGTATCTTCAAGGGGGGTGTACCAGTCTGGAGCAGGGCCTCTGCTAACTCCTGTTTACCCTCCTCCCTGAAGGGTAGAATGTCTTGGTCGCCTGCCTTTAGTATTTTGGTAACTCTAGTGAGGGCTGGCTAGTAATTGTGCCTTTCCTCCTCCTCCTTCAAATTAGAGATCTGGGCAATTAGTGGTAGATCATTAGCACCCCAGGTTTGTTGAAATGCTTCAAAGGTAGCTGGCGCAGGTGAGGCTGGAGAGACCGCGCTGACTCTGCCGGCTGGTCCTCGGTGTTTCCGTTGGCTGCTCTGTTGCTTTCGAGTTGCTTGCGGAGCCAAGGTTTCAGCCCATCCCCCTCGGTCTAGGGCGGGGTTAACAGTCCTTCCCACGTGAGAGGCCGGCGCAGCAACACAGCATGTGTAATGGTGGTTTGGGTCACATCCTTTTCTGTCATTATGCACAGCGATCTGGAAAATAAAATGAGTGCCTGCCTGGTTAGACATCTCGGGGGTTTCATCCACCCCCACCCCCAAGGGTGGTAGCGTGGGTTTCTTTTGTAGCCAGGAAGTCATGGCAAGGACTAGTTGGGGAACCTTCGTCAGACAGAATGGTTTTTGCGTATAGAAAACTTACATGTCTCCTCTGAATTCTGCTGTCTATAATTTAGAACGTTGGAGATGGTTTGTAATCTATGGAGTGATGACTCAAGTTTCTTTGCAGCCCTTAGTTGCTTCTTGGTGTAGTCTGAGGAGTGTGACTTGGGGTGGGGCAGCAGGGTTGGGGGAGGGGCAGATCAGAGCAAAGTGTATCATCTGCGTACGTGTAACTGGGTGCGCTTCTTCTCTAGAGGCCCGCCCCTGCCGAGGCCTGCACCCCTGTATCCTTTGCACACTATAATTGTGTCCTCTAATGTTTTGGAGGATCTGCTAACTCTTGAGAGTTTGGTTTCATAATGGCGTGCTGGTTTGGGGGTTAGATCCTACGGAACCCGCTCAGTGTTGACTGCTGTGGTGGGTTGGGGTTGTCTGGGGCCTGGCGAGGGAAGCGTAGCCAGCCTCTAAAGAGAGATGTGAGGCCAGGAAGCCCTGTGGGTGCAGTCCAGGCCTTCTACTGGGATCCTCACACTGCAGGAAGCAGGCTCGGGGCTACAAGTCCAGAGAGTTCCTGGCTTTGGACTTTGTGCCGCGGCCGAGTGGGACAGAAAGGCCCTCCTTGGCAGAGTTAACTCGTGCTTCTGTGGTAAAGCTCCCCGCAGGCGACGGAGTTCGGGTGATCAGGAGAAATCCTTCAAAGAAATTCGGTATGTCTGGTATATGGGAGTTATACTCTAAGAATGCAGGTCTTAGGAATGAAGGTCCTATCTATTTGTCCTCAGTGGTGTAACCTAGATATCACCTCTCTACTCCAGGAGGTGACTTCGGCTCAGAGACGCCCGCCTTGTCCCCCAGTGGTGACTCTCCTGTGACCAGTTTGTCCACAACAGAGGACACCTATCGCGTGAGCTTGGCCAAAGGGGTCTCCATGTCTCTTCCTTCCTCACCTTTGCTGCCGCGACAGTCTCACCTGACACAGTCAAGATCGAACAAAAAGTCTCCAGGTAAAAAAGTGTCCTACATAAGCTATAGTGGTTATTATATGTGAGATGTATATCACATATAATCGTATATAACCACATATAATTGTATCATATGTATGTTCTATATATCATATATTACACGTATCATGTACATATCATATGTATGTATATATCAAGATGAGTGCATGTAAGACATCTTCTGGTTGAGCCGGGGTGGTGGTGTATACCTATTTACCTATAATCCTGGCACCTAAGACGGCTGAAGCAGAACTGTGTGAACTCGGGAGTTCCAGGCCAGCTTGGGCAGCATAGTGAGAGCTCATCTCCCAAAACCAAATCTTTTAGGAGAATATTTTTCAATATTAAAATAACTTTTAGAAGAAGGGGGTTCAAAAATTCTTTCTAGCTACATATGTGCTTGTGTGCAATGCATGTGTGTGCATGTGCACGTGTGAATTCAGCTGCCCTCAGAGTCCAGAAGACGTTGTTGGGTCTCTTGGAGCTGGAGTTGTGGGTAACGGTTGTGAGCCCGCCTGACATGGGTGCCGGGAATTGCCCTCAGGGTCTCTGCAAGAACAGTAGGTTCTCCGAACTGCTGCTGCCCCAGGGAGAACAACTCAAGTCTTTCAACCCGCCCGTCTGTAGTTCTGCCTCCAAGTATATTGATGAGCTGCCCTGGATAGACTTTCATGGAGATTCAAGAAGCCCCTAAGGTTATGGATACAGGCAAGTGCGCTGACAACAGGCACCAGGCTGCCTGCTTGTTACTACCAAGCCGTGCCTGTTGAATGTGCGTGCTTGCTGATGTCATCCAGCATTGGAACAGCTATAGCGTTTAGCCTCTGCTGAAGACTCGGGCTTGTAGCAGGGCAGGAGCCATGGGTCACTTGTTCAGGGCATCTTGACGCCTTTTGTCATCACCAGCTTCACGGGCTTCCCCATACTGAGAACAAAAGCTGGCAGTGGTGAGCCATGAGAGCTGGGAGTCAGATGTGAGGAGAGAGAGCCCTTCCTGTCCTCATCCCTAGAGTCCTAGCAGTTCTTTGATATTCTTTTAAATTGGCCGAATATTTGCTTATAAAAGGCAGAATAATTTGGGTTCCCACTGATCATGTGCCAATGAAAATTCTTCTCAATTACTCGGGAACATATTCAGAGTTCATCTAAATTGTGCCCCGGGGCCATGAAATTAATTAGTTTCTGGTTTCCTAAATATTTGTGTTAACTTGGAATGACACATGCATTATTTTTGAGTCCTGTAGTCGGTGTTTGGGATTTACGCGGGGTAAAATTAAGAGGGGAAACCCTGAGGCGTTGCATCTGAGAAATGTTGATGTGAATTTGGTTGAGGTTCCAGAATCTCTCATTGTTCCAGAACTTTCTTGTTTTGGACAGCTTTGTTTACAGTTCAGTCATTAGCTGGAAATTGGGAGCCTTTTTGGTATGAAGTGATTTCCTGTGCCAAGGAATTTGACCTGTGTATCAGTATTTAGGGACATTCCTGGAATGCCCGTGGCTGGCCACGCTGCTGTATCTCTGTGTCTTTTCTTCCTGCAAATCATGGTTCCCACAGGGCCTTTCTTGCTGGCTTACCCTGGTTGGACTGACTGCCCTTCGGATCTGCACACGTCTCCTCTAACTCAGCTGTCTCTTGTCCGTTCACCCCAGGTTAGTGAGTTTATCAACAGAAACTCTATGCTTTGCCAAATTCCAGTTAGATGCATGAACCCTCTCCCAGACCTCTCTGGGCTTTCTTATCAAATCCAGATTTAGCCAAGAAACCTGTTATGTCAGTTTAACAAGGAAGTCTCATCTCTGCCCCCTCCAGGCCCACCCGATCACATGACCTAATTGCAGCAAACATTCTGTTAGCTCAGTGAAGTCAGAATTTCCCTTCTGATTTCTGATCTCTTGTGATTTTTCCTTTTCTGACCATCACCCTGTACCTTGGCTATGTCCCTACTTGGCTGTGCTACTTTCAGAGTTGAGCCTCGTCTTTCCTGGATTGAAAAATCCAACTGCAGTGGTCCGACATCTACTCCTGAGTTAAGTGCACCTTTCTGCACTTAATTTTACAAGTATCACTGAAAAATGTTCTCCTCCTCCTCCTCCTCCTCCTCGTCCTCGTCCTCCTCCTCCTCCTCCTCCTCCTCCTCCTCCTCCTCCTCCTCCTCCTCCTCCTCCTCTTCCTCCTCCTCTTTAACACAGTGTACTTCACAGAAGTGATGCTTCAGGGCAAGCAAAATGTCTTAGCCAAGCATGCCATACCTAAGAAAAACAGATGCTTCTGAGCCTGCATCTTCCTAAGAACCTCAGTTGATGGGAACACCAAACACAGAGGTTTGACATACTGAACCATGTTCAGTTGCTCGGACTATGAAATGCTTTTGCTTTTGCCTCGGAGCGAGGGATCACCTGAGACTTGGGGTACTACATTTTAGACATCCGTTTATTACTGACAGCGAAGTCAGTGTCTGTTGGGCGGGGCTTTCTGTGGCCTCGGCCCGTGAACCCAGGCAGTGTGGCTGACCAGAAGAGTGTCTAGAGGACTCTCCTTCTATGGGCAGAGCATCCCTGACTGACTTCTCCCCTGTTCCTGGACCAATATGAGATGTGGCTTTGAGAAATAACTCTCATAAAAGATGAAACTTATTTCTAAGTTCTTGTGGTTGGTCTTACAGACAGAAAGATGTAGCAGTCTTCCCGAATGTTCAATCTTTTAATGGGTTCAAGAAAATGCTTTCCAGTTTAGAAGCTTGTGTTCAACTGAGAGTATCCGTGCTAGCAGAGCAGTGACTGTGCACTGCCTAAATCCATGGAGCAAATTAGTGTCTCACAGCAGCGATCTGGTGTTATTCTTTTTTTGTTTTTTTGTTTTTTTTGTTTCAAGACAGGATTTCTCTGGATAGCCTTGGCTGTCCTGGAACTCGCTCTGTAGACCAGGCTGGCCTCGAACTCAGAAATCCGCCTGCCTCTGCCTCCCAGAGTGCCGGGATTACAGGCGTGCGCCACCACCGCCCGGCCTGGCGTTATTATCTTAGTAATTTTAAGTTACAAAACAAAAAACAAACAAACAAACAAAAACCTGAAGGCAAAGATGGCTGCTTAAAAGTGACAGTGACTAAGAGGACCTAAAATAATATTTTCATAGCTGGTAATGAACACTTTTCTTTAAACCATATCATTGGAAAAGTATTCAGAATGCTAATGTCTTACCTGCCCTTTTTTTTCCTTTTCATCTTTAAAAAAGGTTGACATTTGGCAGTGAACATGCAGTGGCTTTAAAAATACCCGTCTATTTTAAAACTAGCACCGTTGCTACTAACGATACTGTAAATACAGTGTATGTGCAGTTCCCAGGGATAGCGAGCCGATCCGCCCTCGGGTCCCCGTACTTTGTCCCCGTGAGGGGCCTGTGCTCCCTCACTGTTGTCCAGATCCAGCCTTCAAGCTACCTTGCTGACCCTTGTTATGATTTGTGATGTTTACAAAGTAGCTTTTTAAATTTAACATGATTTCTTATTGGTTCCTTGTGAATTTCACACTGTGCCCACCAACCTCACTCATTTCCCAGTCCTCATTTCTGCCCTCTGTCCCTATAACATCACCCTCAAACGAAATTAATTCTTTTGTTTGTTTGTTTGTTTGTTTTCGAGACAGGGTTTCTCTGTGTAGCCCTGGCTGTCCTGGAACTCACTCTGTAGACCAGGATGGCTTCAAATTCAGAAATCCGCCTGCCTCTGCCTCCCAAGTGCTGAGATTAAAGGCGTGCGCCACCACCACCCTCAAAAGAAATCAACAACAACAACAACAAGAAGCAAACAAGCAAAAACAGACCATCGCTCTGTGGAAGCTGCAGTGTGTCAGGGTGTCCCACAGTGCACCCTTTTGCTTACACGGCTTTACTTGCAAATGTGCAATGCAAGGAGTCGTTAGCCTGGTTTGAGGTCCCCTGGCTTGTGATTCATCAACACTGGATCCTTACTAAGCTCCTCTTGGGTATCCTGGTGTCATTCTGTCATGGAGATCCTGCAGCTTTGGGTCTGCCAGACCAGCCTCTTGATGTGCCCCGGCAGCTCATAGATGGGGTAGATGCTGGGGTGGGCCCTGGATCTGGGCCTGGGTGGTGGCTGAGTTGTTCAAGCTTTCCAGCTTTCCCACACCCATGGCACCAGGGCCAGCTCTCCCACACCCCTGGCACCAGGGCCAGCTCTCCCACACCCCTGGCACCAGGGCCAGCTCTCCAGTGCCCACATATCTGCTGATGCCAGTGATGGTGAGGGGCAGGGTCAGTGTAGCAAGGCCCTTGGACAGCAACATGGCTTCAGGAGGCAGCCCAGACTGTGGAAGTCCATGTGGTGATAACATGGGGCACCGGCATTGCCACAGACCCTTGCTGCATTGGGGCCACAGAACCAGACATGGCCCTTGGAGGCAGCACATGCCTGGCAGCACACGGCCTCAGGTGACAGTGCAGGCTTCTCACATCTGGCTGTCCCTCCACCCCATTGCATCTCCAGTTCTTCCTCTCTCCATAGCGCAGAAACCACTCCCCTTCTCTCTCCCACATCTCTCCACCACACACTGGCTCGTTGTAGTACAGCCTGCTGGCCCACTCAGCAAGACCTCTCCGTGTCTTCTGTCTGCCCAGGCATGGGCCACTCATGATATTACTTTAAAAGACACTAACCTTGGAATCAAGACCAGGCTGGCTACATATAGCAAGATGGTTTCTCCATAAACAAAACAACCAAACAGAAAATGTAGAAACCCCCCTCCACTGCCCCAAATCACTAATCTGTTTTATTTGCTTGTATAGACATCTTTCATTACATGATGCTTATCAGACTTTAGGAAGTACATGTAATTGGCTATTTTGTTTAAATGGAGGAATAGCCAGATATCCAATTCTTTTTTTTCTTGTTGTTTTGTTTTGTTTTGTTTTTCGAGACAGGGTTTTTTTGTGTAGCCCTGGCTGTCCTGGAACTCACTCTGTAGACCAACTGGCCTCGAACTCAGAAATCCACCTGCCTCTGCCTCCCAAGTGCTGGGATTACAGGTGTGTACCACCACACCCGGCAGATATGCAATTCTTTACTGATTGATGGACTGGGTGGATGGGCCAACGGATTGGGTGGATGGTCAAGAACTTGGAAAGAGCATGACTGGTGAGAAAGACATTTGAGGAATATGGTGGTTTGAATGAGAATGGCCTCTGTAGGTTCATATATTTGAATGCTTGGTCACTGAGGCTGACCCTGCTACTGCTGCCACCAACAGTGGAGACCAGCACTGAGCCCAGACATGGCACTATTCCTCAGGATGACCAGCCAGCAACTTGATGGTGAACTAAGTACATCAGACTACTTCCTTCTTGGAAAGACCAGTGCTTTGTCCTTACTGGAGTAGGTAGCTTAAAAAAGAGAAAAGAAATTATGAGAGACTAAGAACTCTTCCCCACCCCCACCCCAGACCGGATTTCTCTATGTAGCCCTGAGTGTCCTGGAACTTACTCTGTAGACCAGGCTGACCTCCAACTCAGAAATCTGCCAGCCTCTGCCTCCCAAGTGCTGGGATTAAAGGCGTGCCACCCCCGCCCAGCGAGACCGGAACTCTTATTCCATCATGGGTCAACCTCTGAGTCTGTACTAAAGCACCTTGATCAACACAACCGACGTGCCCGAAAGTTTGGGTTGATGCTGTTGGGAACTACTTAGGTCCTGGGAACTGTGGGCCGGGGTAATACTAAAGCCAGCTTGGGTAGCCCATGCGTGTTAACTGCCACCCGTGGAAGGCAGAGACAGGAGGACTGGCACAAAAATTCAAGGCCAGCTTGGTCTACTTTGTGAGTTCTAGGCTAGCCGAGGCTGCGATGCAAGACTCTGTCTCAAACAAAGAAGCAAACAGAGAGGCCACTAACCTTGTGTTGATGGAAATTTTATGTGATTTGAGTTTCTTGTTTTTTATCACTTCTTTTGGGAGCACCGAGGATTGCACTCAGGGCCTCCTTTATGCTAGGGAACTGGTCTACCACTGAGCCATCTGTGCGGCCCCCACTTCATATTCAGTTGTTTATGTTTACCCTTCTGCAGCCTTCCTATGTATGTATGTATGTATGTATGTATGTATGTATGTTAGTCCTCTGCTTGCCAGAACTTTCCACTTTCTGGGTTTTTCTTTTCGATATTATTCTGCCTGGAAGATCCATTTTATGATCATCACAAACAAGGATCCACACCCATTAAGATATCTCTGTGATTGTTTGTGAGGTTATGGGATTAGGCATTTGCCTGTGTCTGTCCTGTGTCTTTGCTTTGTCTTGCAGAGATGAGAAACGGCCTTTCCCGCGGCTTCCTAGTGTGTCGTTAGCTCTCTCACCTCCGCAGGCTCTGCCCAGATGGCTTGGTTTGGCTCTGTTAGGATTAGGCGTGGATGAGAAGCTGCCTTGGAAATGTTGTAATGGGAACCACAGCAAACAATAGCAGGTAGCAGCAGAGGCTGGGCGGCCTTCATCTGGAAATCTGAAATGCCCCAGTACCTATGCCTTTGACAATTGATAGGACATTACACCCAACCCCATGTGATTGGCAAAATTCAAGCACACTAAAAGTGGTACATACGTTTCCTTCTGGCTATGCCTATAGGTGCACACAGACGTCAGTCAGTTTCATGTGGGTCCCACTCCCTCCATAGGTCAGCAGCTACATTCACATGTTCTAAATTCTGGCTTCTGCACACCTTGGACTAAGGATCCTTGCCCTACATGGTCCCCTCGTACTTTTGGCTAGGGCCGGGAGACTGGAGAACACTGGCTATTTCTAGTTCTGACTTACACCTGCAGAGCTGCAGTGGTGGTTGTACAAACTCCTCTTGCTGTCTGTTTCCTTTAGAGAAAACCCTGGCGAGCTGTGAAGTCGAGGTCATCTTCTTCGTGTGATTCTTGGACAGTGAATTAATATCTGCCGAGGCTTCCCCACCCTGTTCTGCAAGAGTGTGGCTTAATTTGGACGTCCCATCCATGAGCGAGAACTACTGCTGGCGTGTGCGTGTGTGCGCGCGCGGGTGTGTGTGCGCGATGTGTGCGTGTGTGTGTGTGTGTGTGTGTGTGTGTTTGTGTTTGTGTTCATATGCACATTTATCTGTGCATGTCCATGTGGAAGACAGAGACTTATACTAGAGTCTTCCCCAATTTCTTTGCCACCTCATTTTACCTTTGAGACAGGATCTCACACTGTTCCTGGCTGCCCTGAATCTTGCCATGTAGATCAGGCTGGTCTCAAACTTGGGAGATCTGCCTGCCTCCACCTCCTGACTGGTGGGTTTAAGCGTGCCCCACCACACCTGACTTTCCCACCGTTGTTGTTTTGAGACAGAGTCTCTCACTGTTCCCAAAGCTTCCCCATTCATCTTAGACAGCCATCATCTGGGCCATCAGCAAGCCCCGAGGATCCTCCTTTCTCAACACAGGGACTACAGGCACATGCTGCGATGTCTGGCTCTTTGATATGGGCACTGGGACTCAGACTCAGTCCTCATGCTCGATAGTGGCTGCGTCACTGACTGGTCCCCACCCCTGCTACCCTCATCCACTGCCCGTGAGCCTGAGACCAGCACAACAGAGCTCTTCCCTGCTCTCTTCTTCCTGCTTTACGTCATATGGCATTCCTAGTTTTCTTGAGGAACTTGGTGTTTATTGTCAACCGTTTCAATATTTTATAATTGATTTTAAAACTAGCTCCCACCTAAATATTTGTTTTTTGGTTTTTTTTTTTTTTTTTTGGTTTTGGTTTTTGTTTTTGTTTTTGTTTTTTTGAGTCAGGGTTTCTCTGTGTAGCCCTGGCTGTCCTGGAACTCACTTTGTAGACCAGGCTGGCCTCGAACTCAGAGATCCATCTGCCTCTGCCTCCCAAGTGCTGGGATTACAGGTGTGCGCCACCACCGCCCGGCTCCACCTAAATATTTACATTGTTTTTCATTTAAAGAAGTTGTAGCCATGCTTGGTGAGACATGCATATAATCCCAGGGCATGGAAGGGCATGTTTTGTTTGCATACAAAACAAACCTTGTAGCACAACCTAAAATGTTTCCTGTTTTTGTTAATAATATCTGGTGTGATTTATTTTTAAACCGTAGTATAAATGTGTATCACAATATGTATCATTTCCCATTTTGCCAAGAATCAATGCATGCCTATAAGCCCAGTACTTATAAGGTGTAGAGATAGCAAGGTCAGAAGTTCCAGGCTAGCCTGGGCTACATAAGACCCTGCCTATAAGCATACTATTTACCTGTAAGTCATTAGTGTTGATGTGTAACCTAGCTCCAGAGCTCCTGATACTTTTGTCTGGTACATTTTATGCACATCTGATACCTCCTCAAGGATGGTAGCTTTCCAGAGTGCAGTTATTCAGCGAAATGGACTGTGTTTGTGAAGACTCTGGTTGCACACTGGCCAGTTGCTTTCCAGAAAGTTGTATTGATTTGATACTCCCTTCAGCGTTCACTGAAAGGTATTCGTTTTGAAGTTAACATCGTCTGGGAAATATCTAAATGGATGGGCTTGTAGGTGTTCTGTCTGGGCTAGTTGTGGGCTGCTGAGACCTTTAAAGAGGTGGAAAGGTCTCTCTGTGACCCTCCTCTTTTGAACTCCCCATCTGTCTGGGCTTTTAGACATTTCCATCTTCTTTCTTTCCAGGGTACAGTGTTGGGGGCATTATCACAGCTGAAGCAGATCAAGTTCCATGTTTAGAAAAACATTCAGCTGGCGTCCAGTGCATTTGTAACTGCTTGCTGCCTTTGATGCTTGGAGAGGTTCTCAGAGATCATGGAGGCTGCTGAGGCTGCCGGACTTGGGAGGGCCCTTAGAACGGCTTCTGCCTCAGAATTCTTTGAAGAAAAGGAGCTAAGACCCCACAGTCACTATGAAACATGCCTGAAATTTGGACGAGTCACTGATCTGTCAGTCGTACCAACCTGCCCGCGTACCGCGTGTGCTGTGAATGAGAGCGTGTGTGTAGGGCACAGGCTGAAGGTGGCGAGGGGCATCTCTGAGGCTGGCTGCTTCTGGACATGGAGAATAAGGCAGGGGACACATGGGCTCTCTTTGCCTTGCAGAAACAGCTACTTTTACCCCTGCTTTCCTTTCAACTGACTACAGCTAGGATCCAGCCTTCAGCAGGAAGTCCCTCTGCTGCAGTGACTGGATCGGTGCTTGTCTCCTCCTGGAAGCTGTGGTATGATATAGCCTTCTCCAAGGAGTAGGCTGACAGCTGCCCTTACCTAAGTGACGTGTGACTGTAACACACGCATTTTCTGTTATTCTACAAATGTGCGCGCGCGCACAGAGCCAGTGTGTGGTCCACTTTGAATTCGAGGACCTGAGCCCACTTATTCCTCTGTTTGTAACTTCTAGCTCCCTACGTGTCATTTGGCTACATCCAGAAATTGCTCCAGGGGTATCCAGAGAATACCAGCACACCACGGCCTCTGCTAGGGCGTGGGATTTAAGGCATATGAGAGATGGCTCAAGTTCTGTGTCTTTAGCTTCCAGACTAATGCTAATATATAGCAAGTGGCCAGCCACTGGTGATTACTGCATGTGAGTCCTTTTTAATGAGGGCAAGTGTGTGTGTGTGTGTGTGTGTGTGTGTGTGTGTGTGAGAGAGAGAGAGAGAGAGAGAGAGAGAGAGAATCCTTACCTTCCAATATTAGAGATAATAGTTGATAAGGAATTATTCATATGTGAAGTATATGAAATTGCCGGGCACAGTGACACACATCAGTGGTCTCAGCTACTTTGAAGGCTGAGACAAGAGGATTGCTTAAGGCCATTCAGTCAATACTGAGACCTTAAAAAGTGTGGTGTGTGTGTCTGTGTGTGTCTCTCTGTGTGTGTGTGTGTGTGTGTGTGTGTGTGTGTGTGTGTGTGAGTGTGTGACCTCCAACTCCCTGTCCTGCCTCAGCGCTTCTGTGGGATTGCACCATGCCGCCGGGCTTCCTCCCCTCTCCCACGGAACACAGGACAGCAGTCACGCGTTTTCATATTATCCCCAATGCTGGACAGTGAGGGGCCAGCTAGAGCGCAGGGGAGGAGCATCCCTGTCTGGCCCCTAGGACTGTCAGTCACGGATGTTGTATAAAGCGTTTTGGTCCATTTTCCTACTTAATTAAGTTATAGGGTTTTATGACTCACAGAAGTTTCTAATTTCCTAAAGTTAAATTGATACATTTTTCCATTGTAATTCATCCCTGTTGCATTTTTGAAAAACAGGTTTATTGAAACATAATTGCATACCACATAATTCTACTATTTAAAAGTTTCTAGTGCAGTCTTTATAAGACATTTTCACAAGATTGCAACCATTGCCTATGGTCTAATTTTAGAACAGTTTTTAACCTCACTTAGAAATACCCAGACAAACTTAACTTCATTACCGTTCGTCCTACACTGTCACTCCCTGCTCCCAAGCCCCGAGCAGCCTCCGTCCCACTCTCTGTGTCTCCGGATTACCTGTTGTGGGCACTTCATACAGTCAGCACCATAAGGAGCCCGGGGCTTCAGTGAGTGATTTTGGAGCATGCTTTGTAGTGTGCGTCTACACCATTCGGTGTTGTTACCAGGTAAAATCAGGCACTGTCTACTTAGCACATTTTGCTTATCCATTATGGACAGTTGGTTGTTTCTCCTTGGGCTGTTATGAATGCTGCCACTGTGAACATCTTCGTAGTTTAACTTTGACGTGCAATATGTTTTCATTTGTTCTTGCCTGTGCGTGTAGTATGAACACCATGTAGGTCTTCACCGTAGCTCCGTGTTAAGGCTTTACTGTGTTGCTGAGTCCCTCCTACAGTGACGGCACCACTTGACGTCCCGTCTGCGGAGTTGACCTTCCCTTTCCCTCAGCCTCTCTCACCCTGTTCATCTTTTTTTTTTTTTGGTTTTTCGAGACAGGGTTTCTCTGTGTAGCCCTGGCTGTCCTGGAACTCACTCTGTACACCAGGCTGGCCTCGAACTCAGAAATCCGCCTGCCTCTGCCTCCCAAGTGCTGGGATTACAGGCATGCACCACCACCGCCCGGCCCCCTGTTCATCTTTTACTTCATCATCCTAATGTATATAAACTTGTGCCTTACATTTCATTGCATTTTTAATATTCTGGATATAAATTATACACCATACATGATTTGCAAACATTCTTCCATTCCGTGGCTTGACTTTCACTGGCATGTGGTAGTTTTGTTTCAAACAGAGCAGGTTTTATATTGTGCCTCCACCCTTGTGATGTCATTGTGAATGAATCTAGCTGTACGCGCGCTTTCTCCTAAGAGAGAGACCTGTCTATCCCTCTGTCATTTCTATATTTAGATCTATGGTCCATTTTGGGTTAACCTGTGTACAGCGTGAAGTGTGGACTAAATTATTTCACCACTTGCCTCTGAACTGTTTGTTGAGGGGACTGTCTCTTCCTTGATTGGTCTTTGGCTGACCATCATTGCTTCATCAAACCCGCCCTTACCAAATCGTACCCCCCCACCCCCACTCTGCTCATTCTCCTTTATGCCCTGGGTGAGGATTTCTCGGAGAGAGCTCAGGTCAGCTTCGCTCTCACTCCACACAGCTTTCCCTTGGCCTTCCCTCCCCACTCTGGGAGAAGGAGCCTCCAACAGCACCAAACACTGCAAGCCATGGTTCCTCTTGCCAAGCCCCGCCTCCCACCACGCCCCTCACAGGGCACTGGAAGACAGGACTCCTGTCTTTGGTTTTTGTTTGTGTCGTCCCTCCGGCCCCACCCAGGAGCCCTGAGAACAGGAGCAAGTCATTGTCTTTATGTTGGCGATGGGACCCTGACATGAAACTGTCTGAGGAGAATTCCAGTATTGTTTCCCAGCTCCGTGCAATTGGTTGAAAATATCAATGGACACAGAAGCAATGTAGAAGCAGTGGTACCTTGCATTCATAAAGCTTTGAGCATCCCTTTTTTACTATATCTATGCACACACTTGACAGTTAAGGCCCAGCCTGCCCTGCAGGCTGGACTGTTGGGAGGTGGTGAGCAGAGGGGCGCATGCTCTCATGTGGGCCTGTTGGCATTCCCTGGGCCCCCTTACCCGGCCCACACTCTCATCTTCCTAGGCTTTTCAAGGTTTGGCTGCCTGCTTCCTGCCTCCTGCCTGCAGTTAGTGACAGCTGGACGTCCTAGCCGGGCACGAGTGTAGCAGTGTCAGCTGCACCCCGCGGCTGTGTCAGATGGCGGCTGGCACGAGCCCAGAGGCTCGCTCGCTCGCTCGCAAAGGAGTGTTTTACCTCAAAGAAAATAGATGGGGGTGGGGACGGTGGGGATCTTTTCGAGTATTGCTGATTCACAGTGAAGCTCAGAAATCACAGAGGCAGGCGGAAGCTGTTCTAGCCCTCCCTGACAGTAATGAGTGTTCGCGTGAGGTAGGAGCACAGAGAAGGCTGGCGCTCTGGCTCGAATCCTCAAATCTGTTGTGAAATGTGCGTGTTGGTAGGGGTTTGCAGTGGCTGGCCGTGTGCAAGGCGGAGTAGCCAAGGACGTGGCAAACCTGGGAACCGGAAGATGAAGGTAACAGGTAAAAGAGGGATTTTTTTTTTTTTTTTTAAGGAAATAGACTGTGGAGACTAACATGTCTTCCTTCTCATGGTCTCCTCACTGGCGATTGCAAAACCAGCTCTAGTCTCTTTCCCTAATAATATAAGGACACATACTGTTGTCATAGGGTCTCTGCTCCCACAAGCCCACCTATTGTTTGTTTGTTTTTTGAGACAGGGTTTCTCTTGTAGAGCTGTCCTGGATCTCACTCTGAAGACCAGGTTGACCTTGAATTCATCGAGATGCGCCTACCACTGCCTCCCGGGTGCTGGGATTAAAGGTGTGCACCGCGCTGTCCAAATGGCTCCACCTATATTTAATTATCTCCCCAAAGCCTATTTCTTAATGGCAGGTCGTCAGGGCTTACTACAGACACAGTTTGCGCCCGTATGTACGCTCACCTCCATTAGCCCAGGTCCTATCATGCACACCAGGCAAACATGGCTGCTCCTCCACTGCCAGTCGGGGTTTTCCTTGTTCCTCTTTGTTTTGTGCTGAATCACAAAAAGAAGCCAGGACCTCAGACGTGTTAGGCAGAAGCTCTGCCCCGAGCTACATACCTAGCCCCAGAACCCTCATTGTCTAGAACAGTTAGGACCGCGCCCAGGAAGCCTTGCTGAGAGGAGGTACTTAGCCAGGGTAGTTGGCAGGGCTGCACCTGGCATCCTTTCTTTAGGAACCGCTTCTCTGAGGAAATTGGATTTTCTCATTATTCCTTTGTCAAAAAACCTGTCTTGCCGACCGATCACAGGTGCTGAGCGCTGGCAGACATGTCATCTTGAGAAGGCCTGGAGGAGAATCCCCACCAAAAACCTTGGTCTGGGTAGCGGGGTCCTCCTACCTGAGAGGGGAGAGGCCAAACTGGTGCAGTCTGTCTGCAGTTGCTGTTGTCACAGGCAGGCCAGACTTGGAGCCTCGTGGCATGGGGTGCTGGGCCAGGCGTTTCCTCATCGGGGAGACCGGGGTCTGGTGCCCTTCTTACAGGTGTGATCGCGAACGGTGCCTTAAATTCTCCTGCTGGCATATTACGCTGTGATGACCTGCCACTAGGAAATGGGCTTCGGGAAGGAAATTAAGTATAGGTGACTGGGGCGAGCAGAGAGCCCGTGCAGTACTCTGTGTTCTTATGTGAGTGGGGAAAGAAACTAAAACGGCCATACCGCAGCCACGAGAGGACACCATGAGAAGACCGACCTTAGCTTGGATTCTCTACTCTCCAAACTATATAAAGAAAAGTTGTTAAACTACTTGGTGTTTGGTGGTTCTGTTACAGCAGCCTGAGCTGACTCTACCACAGGGCAAACCAAGTTCAACTTAGAGACTGATGGGTAGGTATGGTGGCTGTGCTTTCCTTGGGAACAGTACCATATGGGGCGCTCTTCTCCATCTTCCTTTGGGGCTCTGTGGCCAACACTGAATTCCCACAAGATCGATCTTCCAGAGCCTTCCTCCTCAGCCAGATGCCCTCCAGTGGGATTCCACCCTTAGATCTGTGACTTCTGGCAAGGGCGTGTCATCTCTGTGCGGATCTGCCTCCTGCGAGGCTTTGTTCTGTGACTAGGGCACAGGGGTAGTGCAGCCAGGTCCGGCTGCAGCTCTACCCCAGCTGCCGGGGCTGCTCACGGCCTCTGGCTCTGCCCGTGACCGTGTGTGTGTGTGTGTGTGTGTGTGTGTGTGTGTGTGTGTGTGTGACTGCCTGGTGGAGGAAGCTAGCTTTCCGAACTGGTGGTGGAGGGAAGAGGCCAAAGAAAGCCATGGGGCTCGGCAGAAAGGGGGAGGTGTAGGTGAGGCGGAAGTTCTGGTGATGACCTGCCTTGGAATGTATGACCGTCCGCATGTGTCCTCAGACACGAGGGGCCAGTGCTCCAGACGTGCTGGCGACTGCACACCCTACAGTGGTCCTTGGCTCACCGAGCAGTGGGATCAGAGCTCTAGTGCAGTCAGGCTGAGTGCCGGGTGTTTGGAGCTGTGCACAGGAGACAGTCACGGTGGTGCTCCTTAATACAGCCAGGCCAGTACCGGAGGGCAAGCCTTCCTTCATGTCGGCTGGCTTGAACGTCGCTTCTCTGCTCACGGAAGCCACCAAACAGCTCACCAACAAACTGTGTCTGGATGACACCGCTGTTGTTTTCTCTGTCATGGAAACAGATTGATGTTTCCTTGGGTGTATACCAGATGGAGGAGAGTCTGTACACAGTAGCGGAAATATGTACCTTGTACACCAGAATCCTGTCATGTATGGGGCATGTGGGGTGGAGCCTGGCTGTGGGACCAGCAGATGAGACTGCCACAGTTGGCGGCATGCTCTCTTTTTACGGAGAAGGTGCAGGAGGCTGCAGATGAGGAGGCTGCAGATGAGGAGGCTGCAGATGAGGTCATTGTGCCCTAGTTACGACTCTGCCATAATACTAAGGGTGGTGTGTAACGAGCTCTAGAGACAGGACAGTGTTTCCCGAGGACTCTGGATAAAACACTTGTATGTTGGGAAGCTCCCCCTTGTGCCAAGAAAATGACAAGAAAATGATTGTAAACCTCAAGCTCTTTAGTAGAAACAATAGGGATTTCTTTTCTTGAAAACATTTTTGCTACTATATACATATACATATACATATACATATACATATACATATACATATATATATATAAAATTTAGTGATAACTGTTTTTATTAGAGCCAGATATATATACTCTGAGACATGAAAGAATATTTATGCATTCACATATGCATTTAAGTGTGTGCATGCAAAGAGATGCTTGAAACAAGCAGATTTTTAAGAGGTAGCTGTGGAATTTGAGTAGGCATAGTCTGTATTAGGTGGATATGAGCTGTTGTATTCTGTCCTCACTTTTCTTTTACTGCTTTAATAGAAACGTTTTACGCAGACTTCGTATCGTCCAGGCAGACAGGCCTGGATTCTAGTTCCAAGGCCATGTCTTGGTAGTGCTGTGTCTTTGCAAGTTACTGGTCTGACTTCCAGATAGAAATGACCGTGATCTACCATATACACTCCTCCCTTTGGGAGAATGCAAATGCTGTTTATAAAGAGCTGTCTTCCCAGAACATGCTGGAGGAAAGCCGTGAGTGTAACAGCAAGCCGGTCCTAGAGATCGCACGGTTTGCTCTCTCTGGCCATTGTTGGCCTCTTAGATGCCATTTTAAAAAACCTTTAACTTGCCGGGCAGTAGCGCACACCTTTAATCCCAGCACTTGGGAGGCAGACGCAGGAGGATTTCTGAGTTTGAGGCCAGCCTAGTCTACAGAGTGAGTTCCAAGACAGCCAGGGCTATAGAGAGAAACCCTGTCTCAAAAAACAAAAAACAAAAAACAAAAAAAAAAAAAAACGAAAAAACAAAACAAAACAAAACAACAACAACAACAACAACAACAAAAACCCTTTAACTTTATATCTCTGACTAGGAAGGCAGAGCTGTTGAAATGCAGGGACTTCTACACTGAACTGCTTCCTGAGCTGTGGGTTTGTGAGTGCTGGTGAGCCTGTTCACCTTTGGATTTGTGTCTATAGACGTTCTGGCCATGGCTTTGGGAGTTGAGCCATCCATGGCTTCTGTAGAGAGGGTCTGGCCAGATACTGAACTGGTTTCATTCCCTGTAGCATGTGTTGTTCCCAGCCCACTGCCTTACGCTCGGTTATCCCCGGTCCTGTGGTCACTTTTACTGAACACGATGAGGATGAACCAGGGCAACGTGAGTGAGCAAGTGAGGAGAAAAGGGGGCCGCGCTGCAGGAGCGCCGGGCTGAGGGGTGCTCAGACCGCTACCTGAGCCCAAGAAGGTTCTGACGGGAAAGGACACGAGTGCGTCAAATCCAGGAAACCAGCCCAGTTCCTGAGAACTGATACTTACTGCCTTTGGGTCATACAATACCGTCTTTGTTATAAGATTTAGAACACGTGTTTATGTGCATTTGCACGCATACACTTGTGCATATGCACTTGCATATATAACATATATACATCACACATATAGGTACCTGAAGAGACCAGCTGAGGGCATCGGGTACCCCGGAGCTAGAGTTACAGACTCCCCTGAGTTGCCCGAAGTGGGAAAACAGAGTCTCGCTTGTCCCTGAAAGCTGTGGTGATGAATTAGTGTCTGTGGCCCTTAGATTTCATGCCGTCGACGGAAGGCGAGAAATGAATCGTCCCGTGAATTTGCTCTGAAGCAAGGAAGGCACTTCTGGCAGATTGCTTAGGAGAACCAGACTTCGATGTTGTGTCTTTGCATCTTTATTTCCATGGGTGACACTCCATTTGTTTTTCTTTTACCCCGGAGATTCTTAGTCGTCATGTCTTTTATATGAGGTGCTCAAAGGTCCCTTTCTGCTCCAGCTTTCCTGGACTCATTAGACTGTTCCAGCCAGGATCCCTTTCAGCACAAGAGGACACTGTGGAGGTGGCGCTCTGGTGTGGTGATGTTTATTTTTCCCAGTGGCCTCAGAGGCACTCTGAGTTCCTTGAGTCTTTGACTCGGTGGCTTCATGAGTGAACATAAACATTTGTTTCATGTGGGTTTTCTGAGTGTTAGCTGGGTGCCTCTGGGCTAGGATGAGGAGACATAGAGGGACACACACACACACACACACACACACACACACACACACACACGGCGTGAAGCTCCAGGGAATACCTGGTTTACGGAGGGAGGCTGGCGATGGCGAAGACACAGAGGAGTCTATAGAGTGCTGACTGCGGGAAAAATGTGGGTCTCCTCCTCTCTGGGGTCACTGGCTGCGGCCCACAAGGACAGAGGGGTTCCAGACAGACAGTGAGTACCAACTGAAAAGACCTTCTAGGACCTGCTTCAGGGAGCCAGATCGACTTTATTCGGGGTAAATCAGGGGGAAGTTTTGGGGACGGTCGTGGGGATTTCTAGGACTGATTCACGTTACTGACTCAAGGTTGGGGTACTGAGATGCCTCCTTAGCAGGGGGAGGCAGTCGAAGAGTCCCAGGTGCTTGCAGACTGGGTTCTAATCAGGAGAAAGGAAGGTGAGCCTACAATCTCACCAAGGCCCAGAGACATCCCGCAGGGCTCTTCAGGCAAGGTCAGAGAAGAGGAAGCCCTGCTGGTAAAGGGAATATACCATTTTGCCCGAGCTCATGGCTTTCCAGTAAGATCAGACTTCAACTTTAGTTAGCAGGGCTCGACAGAAAAAGAAGCTTGAACATCTCTGTGTGATGCTGGAGGGTCCTTAGATGAGGTCCAGGGCAAACAGGAGCTCCTAAGGGGCTTCTAGTAGACCACGGAACAGGTCCCCCTCGATGGTAAGAAGGTGTGTGAAAAGCGAGTCAAGGGGGTGCCAGGGGGCGGAGCCAAGAATAGAGGGGGGAAGGAACATTAGCCAGGATGATGGAAACAGTTTCAGCGGGCCAGGGAGCCAGGGAGGATTTAAGTTTTTTGTTACTTTGTTTCGTCAGTAATGTCCTTTGAGTGTTTTTATACAGAGAGAAGAAAGGGGTTTGAGGTCTCCAGCAGTGTCTGTCCTCTGCTTGCCAGCTGGGACTTGACACCGGTTGGGACTCTTACAGTGGTCGGGATGAAGTATGGCGGCCTCCTCTTCTGCAAACGCAGTGCGAGCTGAGAAAATGTGAGGAGAAAGAAACTCTGGGTTGCAGTGACATATTTGCACATGGGAACTTGACGGGGTAGAATCTGGACCGTGGCTGGGGGCAGGGAGATTGTGTCACACCCCAGCATCACACATGAAGCTGGTCGAAGAGCATTTGGGATCTCAGTGGACCACGTGGGGACACTGCCATGCCTCTGTCCCGTAGTCAGAGCTTGGGGGTCTGTGGCTTGGCAGAGCCAGTTGGGAAATTTGCTAGAGCTTCAGTTTGTTGTTGTTGTCGGTTTTTTTTAAGGGGGTGAATTTTGATTTGAAAAAAAAAATGTTGTTCCTTGTACCTTTGCATTTTCCCCCCAAATACAGTTGTTTTTATATATATATATTTCTAAGGTGGGTAGGACTCCTACATTTTTTAAAATAAGAATTCCAAGGCTCTAATTGGTCCTGGGCTCTGAGTCGGAGGAATGCTATTTCTGTTGGAACCCAGGTGTAGCTCTGCTGTAATTTACTACCGCGCCTACTAGTCTGAGTTAGCGCGCCAGGGACTGTTGCTCCCCCATGGAGTTCTGTTTGTGCAGGACACAAGGGAGTTAAACTGCAGAACCCACACTCAGGCTCCGGTCTTGAGGAAGAAGGTAGTTCAGGGTGTGGAAGGCCGAGGACGATAAGGAATGAAAAGCATCTGTCAGCTTTTGCAAACACACCAATTGACCAGAGTCCATGGCCGCCACGGGTCAGACAGACTGTATTCGGCTACCGTGATTCCTGCTGCAGCCATTGGACCCAGCTATTGTGACACGAAGCAGCCACGGATAATATTTCGATAGATGGTCACGGTTGTAGTCTGGCACACACTTAGGAAAGTACTCGGTGGTCTCATTCAGCCTAAGTGTGGTTTTCCTTGACTTTTATTGCATAGGAAGGGAGAGTTAGAATGTATTCAGTGCTAGACTCAGTGCACACATTTTCAATCCCAAATGTAAGTACCAACCCCATCTAGAACTGGTGGAGAGCCCTGGGAGGTGAGGTGGTAGCTCTCCTGGTGGTTACACACCCAGCCAGTAATTGGCTAGGACTTGCATTCTCCTGCTTTCAAAGCCTGGCTCACCGTACCTCACTGGCTTGCCACAAAGGGAGGGTGGTGGCCTTAGACCGGACCATTCTCAAGAGCTCTGGTTGGCACAGAAGACATAGAGGTTGGCAATGAAGACACTGCCACCATTGTCCTTCCTGTGGCCAGCAGTGAAGCTGGGCTTTTCTGCTTCCCCTGTGTCCTCAAGTGTGTGGGACTACAAGGCCACATGCACCACCTCGGTCTGCACCGAGAACATCTGCCATTCACTGTTTGAGCCTCCGGTGATCTTTGGCTTTATTTTAAGATTTACTTATTTATATGAGTACAATGTTGCTGTCTTCAGACATACCAGAAGAGGGCATCAGATCTGATTACAGATGGGATCTGATTACAGATGGTTGTGAGCCACCATGTGGTTGCTGGCAATTGAACTCAGGACCTCTGGAAGAGCAGTCAGTGCTCTTAACCACTGGGCCGTCTCTCCAGCCCTTTGGCTTTTTTTTTTTTTTTAACATTTATTTTTGGAATATTTTTAGACTTATAGAGAAGTTGAAAGAATAGTATAAAGTTCTATATGTCCTATGGTCAATTTGCAATTAACACAGGACATTGTATGATACATTTGATATAATTAGTGAACCAACAGTGATACCTACCTACTAAAGTCTGTATTTGTAGGGTTCCCCCCCCAATCTCTAATTCTCTTTTTCTCATAGCCACATTATTATATCACGTTCTGAGATCATGCCTCTATAGATACACTTTTGTTCATTTGTTTGGTTTTGTTTTGTTTTCTGAGACAAGATTTCTTTCTGTAGCCTGGACTGTCCTGGAACCCCGCAGAGCGGGCTGGCCTCGAACTCGGAGATCTGCCTGCCTCTGCTGGGATGAAAGGCATCTCCATATATTCTTGACTGTGACCGCTTCTCAGACATTCTTTGTTTCAATGACCCTGGTGGTTTGGGTATGATATTTTGTAGAGTGCCTGCTTCTTGGAACGTGTCTGATGTTCTTCTCACCATTGCCAGGGTTTAGGAGTTTGGGTGGCTTCTTTGTCCCAGAGTCGAAGGTGCGTACCAAAGTGTAGTTTACCTCTGTTAGTTGATCTTCACCATCCAGCCAAGGTTGTGGCTGTTCTCTTTCTCCAGGGACCTTACCCGTCTACTTCCCTCCCTGTTCTACCCACCACATAAAGAATACACTTTATTCTCTGTGTGGTCACTGTGCAGAGCCCACAGGTAAGGCCCAGAGCGAACCTCATCACTCGAGTTGCCTCTCTCCCTGTTCGTGTATTCCAGTATGGATTTAAGTGTGCACAGACTTCCAGAATTTCCCTTGTGTACCTAGGAGTGCTCGGGCCTTTGCACGCACCTTGGTGCCGAGGTAGCTCTCCGTGAAGCTAGGACCTGCCTATGTGGCTGTGCTGTTCAGGAGCTGGTCTCTTAGGCCAGGTGTATAAAATGGGCAGGAAGTTGTTGACGCTGAGACTGAATTCCTTAGTGTAGCTGCAAAGCATATATGTGTTACCTAAAACCTTAAAAACATCCAGAACTTCACACTGCTTAGGGTGGCAATCATTTCTTGCCTTGATGGTGAAGAAACTTTTCCCAGAAAGCCTCGGGGCCTTTGTGTATAACTGGCATCAGAGCAGCGCCACCTTGTGGTAAGTGCCGAGTGTTCCAGGGACAATTTCTTCTAAATTCTGTAACTCTCAACTGTTCTCGCAGCAAGTTTTAAAAAGAAAAAAAAGTTTTGTTCTTCAAAAGGAGGCCACTACTTTGGTATATATCATATCATATCTACCGAGTTTAGATAAAAGATAGATCAGTTATAGTTGTTCTAAAAAGAAAAGCAAGCAAGCTGGGCTGGACAGGTGACCCAGGGATTAACTGTGATTTCTGCTTAGTCACAAGGACACAAGTTTGGACACAGTCTTGTCTAGCAAGTGCCTGTTAGCTCCATCCCCACCTCTGAGGGATCCAGTGCCCTCCGCATGAACGCGGGCATGGATACCCTGTGCACACACATATACACACCTTTTTGAAAGCATAGCTGTCAGGTCAGGCATTCCCCACCTGCTGTTAACTCTCACTCAGCTTCATAGGATGGTCAGGTACATTGTAGCAGCTTTCACAGCCCTCGGCACCTGGACTGTGGCGTGTTCAGGGTAGAAGTCTCAAATCCAGAACACAGTAGAGTCAGCCCCACAGCTGAGGGAGGTGCAGTGGTCTGGGTCACAGCGGGGGATGGCAGTAGGCACGAGGTTCAGAGTGACTGACATCTGTGCCAGAACATCACTGCATGACGTCTGCAGAAGGCTAAGCACAAAGACGATGTGTGCTTCTCAGGGATCTCACTGTCTGCCTGTTTGTCTGACACAAGCCCGGTCTGCACTTCCACTTAAGGTCCTGACTGCAGAGATGGCTTCACGGTTGAGGCCAGGGTGTTTCCTCAACACAGCCGACAGCATAGCAGTGTAGCCTTGTACGTTCAAGGACATGGGCAGTGATGCCCCCTGGGTAGGAACTGGAGGACAAGGAGGGGCTTGGAGTTCAAGAGTCCCTTTCCTTTGGAAAGGAAGGCTTGACCTTACCAGGTGGAGAGACTATTTTAAGATGAGCCTTTAATCTCTAAAGTGAATCTTACGTTGCTTTTCAGTGTTTTCTTGTTACAATTTAGAGCACGGTTTCCATAGCATTTAAATTCAGTTTTTGAGTCTCGAATTTATTAATTATTAACCTAAAGTCATATTTAACATGGATTTCATCCGAGGCTGAGACACACACAGTTCAGGTAGGAGCTGCGGGCTACTCAGTCATTCCATTTACTACACTTTTTTCTTTTTTTTAAGCCTAGTAATTCTCTCCTAGATATACTCCTGGTTCTGGCACAAGTGACAAGCTTGTTCCTAAATATATCGCAATCGTGTTGCTTCTTTGAGTTTTTCGGCTCTTCATTCAGTTCTAAACTCTGCTTAGGTTGTAGGTCAGCCGACAAGCTCAATGCAGGAGAGGTGAGATTAGGGACACAGAATGTGTGTAGTTAAGATTAAAGTTGGCTTTGAGTATGGAGAGGTCTAACACATAGCTGTTGGAACAAGACACTGACTCCCCTTTCTTTTTGACAGTACGCATTACCTACAAGTACCTTGGTCACAGGAAGTTGCCCCTCATGGGGAAGGGGCTGGGCGGAGTTGGGCAAGACGGTGCACCCTTCTTGGTATTGAAGGGTAGGTGTTCCCTGGGGCTATGGCGGTAAGTTATCTCCCTTTAGTGGTTTTAGCTGCAGATGCCTATCTTTTTGAGCCCCAGGCAGCGGTTCCTAGAGTCCTCGTCTGGGAGAACTCTTACCTTCCGCAGCTTCTGTTAAGTGGTTCTAGATGTTCCCGGCCACATCCCCCACCCCCACCCCCACCCCCCATTCACCACTTCTCTTTACACAGTCACGTGCTCAATGATAGTCTTATTCCCTCGTTTCTCAGACTAGGATGCATGTATTTGGGACCTGTCTGGATAATTCCACATGGTGCCTCCTCGGGCATCTTATCCTAACCCAAAATCTCTGCAGGCCTCTAGAAATCAAGTGGCTTGGTCACGGGGGCGTGTCTTAACACTTCTTCTTCTTCTTCTTCTTCTTCTTCTTCTTCTTCTTCTCCTCCTCCTTCTCCTCCTCCTCCTCCTCCTCCTCCTCCTCCTCCTCCTCCTCCTCCTCCTCCTTCTTCTTTTTTGATTTGGTTTTTTTTTCCGAGACAGGGTTTCTCTGTATAGCCCTGGCTGTTCTGGAACTCACTCTGTAGACCAGGCTGGCCTCGAACTCAGAAATCCCGCCTGCCTCTGCCTCCCAGAGCGCTAGGATTACAGGCGTGCACCACCACCATCGCCCGGCGTCTTGACACTTCTAACACAGTGTTACCTGAAGGCCTCATGAAAGCTTTAAGTTACTCTGCGGACATGTCCACATCCCTTGCCAAAGGAAAGAGAGAAGAGGAAATAGGGTCATCTCCCAACACAGGTCCTCAGTTTGAACAAATACATTGAAGCTTTTTAATGCCACCATAATGAGGACGGGGACTTCATCCCATTGTCATACTGTTCCCGTAGAGTCGGCTGTACCCCAAAGCCCTGGAAACCCGTAGTCTTTCTCCAAACCCATAATTTTGCCTTTTTAGAATGTGATGTGTAGAGTCATCTAGTGTACAGCCCTTTGAGTCCAGCTTCTTGGCTGGGCGTGCTTAGGACTCCAGCGTGTCACGTTGGGTATGGAGAAACCTTGACTGCCTGTTTCACACTAGTCCACTGCGTGTGTATACCACGGCTTGTCCGCTTGCCAGTTGGAAGACACTTGGGTACTTTCCAGTTCAGGGTGATGGAGAATGAAGTCGTTCTAACTGTGCTCACTGGCTTTGGTACAAGCATGTTTCCTTTCCCTTGGGGCAGGACTTAGGGGACTTAGGAGTGGTGTTGGCAGGATCATATCGTATGTATGATATATTTCTGTATGAAAGGAAGGTTTCTGCATACTCGGAGAGGTGGTGACGCGTCTGCATACATGCCCATCACATGTAAAGCCCAGGAGGGTGGACTACCCCCGCCTCACCTCTGGGGACGGAGAGTGAGAGCGGGCTGTTCTGCTCTGACTGGGGCCTGGATGCTAGGGGAGGGGGAATGGAGCAGGAACTCAGCACCTTCCCACGGGTGGGTCAGACAGAAGGGCGGAGGGGTAGGATAGGTGTGCTGTAGACATTGTACTAAATGACATTTTGAGGAAGTATTTGCAAAGTTATTATTTTTTTTCTGGGAAGGTTTTACTACTACTTTTTGTTTGTTTGGTTGGTTTTTTTTTTTTTTTTTCGAGACAGGGTTTCTCTGTGTAGTCCTGGCTGTCCTGGAACTCACTCTGTAGACCAGGCTGGCCTGGAACTCAGAAATCCGCCTGCCTCAGCCTCCCAAGTGCTGGGATTACAGGTGTGCGCCACCACGCCCGGCAAGGTATTACTTCTTAACAATTAAGTAAAATGCATTTTTAAAAAACCCTTCAACTTCTTAAGCATTCCCTAAAGTGATGACTCCTCCTCACCAGCAAGCATTTCCTACTGTGACTCCGCCCCCTGACCTGCAAGCATTTCCTACTGTGACTCTGCCCCCTGACCTGCAAGCATTTCCTACCGTGACTCCGCCCCCTCACCTCCTTGATGCTTTTCCTAGTGACAGCCCAGTGCCGTGGGAGCTCTCTCCTATATTCACTTTATTGTAAGCTTCCTCAGGAAGTAGGCAAGGTCACAAGACCTATGGGTGGGGCGGAGAGATGGCTCAGTGGATAAGACCACTGGTGTTCAATTCCAGCACCCACAGGGCAGCTCACAACTGTCAGGAACTCCAGTTCCAGAGGATCTGACACTCTCACATACACACACACACACACACACATACATGCAGTCAAAACACCAAAGTACATGAAATGAAAATAAGTTTTGGGCTGGAGAGATGGCTCAGTGGTTAAGAGCACTGACTGCTCTTCCAAAGGTCCTAGTTCAAATCACATACAACCATCTGTAACAAAATCTGATGCCCTCTTCTGGTGTGTCTGAAGACAGCTACAGTGTACTCATATATAATAAATAAATAAATCATTAAAAAACAAAGAAGAAAGAAATTTAAAAAAACCCCTATGGGTGGGTACCTCAGAATTGCTCTTGTAAGGTGGGGCTGAGAATGTGCGTTCTGACAAGCATAGACGACCACGGTTGGGAACCCACAGGGAAGAAGGTTCTCAGGGATCCTGCTTCTCTCTCTTTGTATTTAGCTGCTTTAAAGGATGCGGGATTCCCTTCCTGCCTGTAGGAGTAACAGCAGAGCCATTCCCTCAGGCTGCTTCTGTCTCTTCCAAAAACTGGGAACTGACCCTTCCAGGAAGGGAACATATGGATCTTTTCCCCAGGGCCCCCATAAAATGAATGCCTCTCCCTTTGACTTATAATCAGTCCATACCTGTTGACTACACCTAATCTGAAGTGCCTGGAACTCAGATTTTAGTGTTTTAATACATACGGTATTATTTTTTAATAATACCGTATGTATTAAACGTATTTTAGTACTTATGTTTTAATACATACAGTAAGATATCATATTGGTGGGACCCAGGTCTAAGCACAAAATTAATTTATGGTTTGTATACCACATAGACATAGCCTGAAAGTAACCTTAGACAGTATTTCAGGGTGCGTGTGTTTTGACTGTGGCTTGGGACATGAAAGCGGGGGTGGGAGGGGTGGGAGGGGTGGGGGGGGAATTTACCACTTGCAAATCAGGTCTCTGCTCAAGACCCAGGTCTGAGAGATATTCTCAATTCTTTCTTTTCCCCTCTGCCCTCTCCCCTCTCCCTCCCTTTCTCTCTCCTTCTTCCTCCCCCCTCCTTCTCTCCCTTTCTCCCTCCTTCTCTCCCTCTCTCCTCTCCCATCTCCTTCCCTTTCCCTTTCCCCCCTCCCTCTCTCCCTTTCCCTCCCTTTCTCTCTCTCTCCCTTTCTCTCTCCCTCTCCCTCTCCCTCTCCCTCTCTCTCTCTCTCTCTCTCTCTCTGTGTGTGTGTGTGTGTGTGTTTGTGTGTCTGCCTTTCCCTGCATGTGTAAATGGTGTTTGTATGTATGTATATATGTGTGCATGCATGTGTGTGTATTGTTCTAGAAGCATCCGTTTGCCCTGGAGCTGCAGGCAGCTGTGGGGCTGGAAACCCAACGTGGGTTCTCTGCGAGAGTAGCACATGTTCTCAACTTCTGAGACGTCTCTCTAGCCACCACTGGCTCCCAACAGCTATTGTTTTTTTTGTTTTGTTTTGTTTTGTTTTTTAATTTGGAAGTTGGTTATTTTTAATTGTTAGAACAAAGAACACTTTTGTCAGGGCTTGCTTGCCAGCTGGTGAATCGTTTGGCTCTGCCTTTCTCAGAATGAATCCTCCCAAGATGCTAGCTTCGGCCTTTCGGCTACATCTGTGGAGAGCCAGAGTTACATAGTGAGACCCTGTTTTAAAAACAAACAAACAAACAAACAAACAAACAAACAATAAAACAACAAGAAGAAACCAGTCGGGCCCAGCCAGGTGCCATGTCTAATGCATGCTTGCGATTGCAGCACATAGAGGAGGCTCACTGAGGGCTCGACACCGGCTTGGTCTACACAGCCAGGCCCAGACTGCAAGACTCTGCCTCTCAGAAAAGGTGTGTGCTCTGTCCCACTCTGCCTTCTCCCGTTGTGACAGGAACTGGGCCGATCTCTAGTCAGCCCCAGCACACCTCTGTGTCTGTCCCCCACGTTGCCGTGGTTACAGATGCATGCGGATGGTCACGCCTGTTTTTATTAATGTGAGTGTTGGGATCAGAACAGACTCTCAGGCTTGCAGGCAGCAAGTGTCCTGCCCTCTGAGCCATTTCCACCCCTGTCCTGAACCAGTTTGGGATTTTGGTTTTTTTTTTTTTTTAATTGAAACCAGAAAACTCTCAAGACTGAGAGCAGCCCGCTACGGTTTGCCATTTGAATTTGCTACTGTAAAATCATTGGCTCTAGAAATAAAGAACACTCTTCCATCGAGAGAATCCTTAGCCTGTTTGATTTTTCTTATCCTGTGCCCGTCTTCCAACAGAAGGTGAAAACTGAGCCCAGATAAAACTGATGGTTCCTTTCCTGGCACAAAGTGGGCAGCCTCTGGGATTCCTCACCCCAATTATTGTGTACACAGACACAGGCACAGAATTGTTTTTAACAGAAACACTCTGAAACCGGGAGTGACCTCCTCCTTCCCCTCTTTCTCTGCCTGGAGATAAAGGCCAGCTTGCTTTATTTCTATCATCTGCCTTTAAAAAACATTCCTTATAAGGCAGTTTCTAAGCAGCAGGGTGGCTGTGTGATGAAAAAGCCCCAAAAGAGTAGGAAAGCTGGCCATCAGGAAGAGTGTGTGTGTGTGTGTGTGTGTGTGTGTGTGTGTGTGTGAGAGAGAGAGAGAGAGAGAGAGAGAGAGAGAGAGAGAGAGAGAGAGAGAGAGAGATGGAGTCCTGAGGGGGCAAGACCGAGCTTCCCGTTTGCAGAGTAGAGCAACCACGGTGGCTTTACCGATGTCTTCCAGACCCTTCTCTCGGATTAAAGCAGCTGAGAGCCTGAAACTTTATGACTATCTTCTGTTTGGCTCGTTTTTCTTTGTTTCCTTGGATTTTAAGGCTCCTTTATCATTTTCAGAGCCCCTTCCTTAGCACACAGAGAGCCAAGGAAAACAGATTGGTGTAGGGAAAGAGACTTAGTTAGCAGGCAGGCGGCAGGGCAGTGGTAGCATAGACCTTTAATCCCAGCACTTGGCAGGCAGAGGCAGGCAGATCTCTGAGCTACCCTGGAGTACAAAGTGAGTTCCAGAACAGCCCTACACAGAGAAACCCTGTCTTGAAAAGCCAAAATAAAGGGAGATATGAGGACTGTGCTCTTAAGGTCAGGCTGGGCAAATTGTATATTCTATTAGATGCCAGTTTGGGCTACATGTGGCTATGTATGGCTAGCCTGGGCCAACTGTCACTCCGTTTAAAAAAAAAAAACAAAGCAAATCAAAACAACAACAAAGAAAACACCATTACCTTAAGCTTCTTAATCTGGACGAGGCTGGGACACAGCCGTCGGACCCTTATTAGCCTATAGGAGCGGGGACGTCACTGGTGGCCTCTGTGGGTTTCCCTTTTGCTACTGAAGCATGGTCTGAGATCCTATCGATACCTCAGACCATACTGTAGCAAGACCACCGGGGGACACCACTAAAGGTGGACAGCTTCTTGATGTGGCCATCGGGGACAGCCACTCAGGAGTGACCAGGAAGAGGCATCTGGCCAAGGAAACACGTGAGCTCACACTCAGAACTGACAGTCTTGTTTTTCGGAGCTCTTGCCCTAAAACAGAGATAGCAGAAGTGCCATGCAACTTGGGCTCTCGCTTTGCAGCCTTCCCTTCTTGGTTTGTGTAAGGAGGAAGGCTGTTTCACTTTAAAGTAGTCAGTACTTAGGGGGAGGTGGTGTTCCTTTAAACAGAAGCTCAGTGCAGGCATGTGCTGGACAGTAATTCCCCGCGAGTGCAGGGACTTAAGGGAAATGGGCTTTTCAGGACTGATCTGTGTCCATAGCTGTCTGGCTGCTGTATTTGGAGTGACTTTACCATGGATGGTGCCCAGATCATTGTTGCTTTGGTTTAAGAGACGGCCATCAGGGTGAGGGCCAGTGGGGGTGACCGCACGGGCTCGGGCTCGGCTGTCCTCATTTTGCAGCTGCAGCCTGCTCTGCTGACACACTCCGGACTGGATGTTCCTGGTCACCGTATACCCTTGTTTTCTCTCCAAGGGTGTTCCCTGTATCCCTGTATTACCAGGTTCCTTGGTCTGTTTATGACACTGTTTCAGTCAAGTGACTAGAATCCATCTGGGCGGGCGCCCCCCCCCCCCAATATCCTTATTTGTATATAACTGTGTGCTGAGGTACTATTACTGAGGAACATTCAGGCTGTGCTGCAGTCTGATAATGTCAGGGCTCTGCTGGTTATGGTATTTGGGTTGTTGTTGTTGTTGTTGTTGTCATTGTTGTTTTGAGACAGAGTTTCTCTGTGTAGCCCTAGCTGTCCTGGAACTCACTCTGAAGACCAGCCTGGCCTCGAAATCCGTCTGCCTCTGCCTCCCGAGTGCTGGGATTAAAGGCGCGCGCCACCGCCGCCCGGCTGGCTATGGTATTTGGTAGGTTTGAGCTTCCCCAGAAACATGCCGTCTCCATCACACCCTGCCCTAGTGTCCACCGTGTCTGTCAGTATTACCACAGTTGAATAAGAGTAGGCGATGTGTATCTCTTTGCTCCATTAGTGTGCACATAACATTGTTTCTCTAATCCCAGTTTTTACATTTTAACACTACACTTCTCAGGGGTGTTGAACTCATCCTTCCTAGAAATAAATTCATCTGCCAGGATCAGGGAAGAACTATTCCCAGCTCAGGAGGCGGCCTCACTCTTTTTCCACCCTGCTGGGTCGGCCTCACTGGCCCCTGCCTCTGCCTGGTCTGTGACTCTGAGGCTCTGTGACCTCTTAGCGTTTGTGTTCTGTTTCGTCCTCTGTTGCGTGAGTTCTCTTCCCCGCCTCGGGAAGAAGGCTGGTCCTCAACCCGTAGCTGTCTCCTTTCCTCGGCCGGTTCTGTCTAAGTCTTTTACTGCGACTTTAATGGTGTTTCAGAGGGAGAGAAGGCAAACGAGTCTTCATCTGCTTGGCTTGACAGAGAGCATGCTCGAATTCTCTAACGATCAATTGGGGGCAAGAATAAAACCTCGCCGCCTATAAATGCATCTTGCTTTACAGCATTGGAGGTTCAGCTGTTCGTGAAAAGCAATTTAAATAAAAGGGTCATGCTGGAGAACAGTTGTTTATATTCGCTTTACTATTTCTGCTGCTAGTAAAAGTTAGGGCACATCGGGGACGCGCGGGATGAGTGAACGCTCGGCTACCCGCACCGAGTCCCCGCTCTCGCTCAACCTAGAATCCCTAGTGGAGGCGCAGTCCCGGGCCGCAGAACTGCACAGGCGACTGTGAATGCCTCCGCGCTTGGAGCAAATTGTTGGATTTATCTTGAACCTCAGTTTCCTGACCTAAAAATGGTGACCGTTGTGCTTTTTTCCCCAGGTTGAATGCATACACGTGTCCTTAGCTTGGGTGACCAGTGGGTGATAAAAGGTTTTATTTACTTCTCTGTGTTCTAGATCTCCTTTCATATCCAGCATTATTGTTTATGCCCAGGAACCAAACTGGGCTGGTCTGTGTGCACATAGATTTTGCCCCCCTTGTCTGCTTTGTCTGCTTGTGGGGGCATACTGAGATAGCAATACGGGGGAGATGAGAAGGGGGGGGGGCACGGCGACTGAACCTGGATGTGTCCAGATCTTCTTTTAACATCTCAGTTCCTCCGGATTGGCAAGCACGAACTTGTAAGTGAGACTTTGAAGGAGGGATTGACTCTAGCCTGTGCATGTGATAGGTGAGGGCTCTCCTAGTAAGCTGCATTCTTAAGCTCTTTTTACTTTGTTTTTAGATAGTTACCCAGGCTGTCCAGGAAGTTCCTCTGTAGCTGGGGTTGGCCTTGAACCTGCTATCCTGGCTTTGCTTCTCCAGTAGTGGAGTTGAGATGACTGTACCACTCACTGCTCCAGGCCCAGAGTCATTGCAGATGGGTGTGGCTTAATCAGATGGGTGTGGCTTGGTCGGGTGGGTGTGGCTTCTGGAGGCTCTGAGTGACAGAAGGCTCCTTGTGCCCACCTTTCACAGTAAACACTCTGCTATGTCTGGGAAGTAATTCCCACTTCAAGAAAGTGCCGAACTGTTGAGAGAGGGTGTTTTTGAGAGGATATTGGATAAGTTCTTTGAAGCCTGGCAGTAGATCCGTGGATTTGCTGCTGTTGCGCTTTGATGAGTTCTGGCGAGCGGGGCAGGGGATCTGGAGCAGTGGGCAAGGCTGAAGCTGCAACGGCTACGCATCCTCAGACAGCCGTACTGGAGGCTTTGCCGCCTCTTCCCTCTTTAACCGTGAGAGACAGGATAGCAGCGCTCCGAGTCACTGTCGTGGGGAGCTGGGATGACCCAAAGCCTGTACAGTGTCCAGCTCGCAGGTGCCCAGCTCGGTTTCTTTGTCCTGTTCTAGCCACCTGGCTGTCTCTCTTCTTCCTGTCAGACGCTTTGGCCTTTTTTTCCCCCCTCTTATGCATCTTGAGTGTGGATGCATATATATGTGCATTAGATACAACCCGGATGCTATTGTATGGGCAACGGCCCCCACTTAGACTGTGAACATGGTTTCCCATTTCAGAAACTACTAAAGTTCAAAAACTTCTGACAGAGTTAGGTAATTTTCGAAAACAGCCATGTACTTATATACTACATTAGTCATTTGTAATCATGCGTTCTAAAGTTTGAAATAGCATCCTTTTCTAAAAAGAAGCTCCCTTGATAGCACAGCCTGTTTCAGATGCAGTGTGTCGCGCTGGCTGGAATTGGATTACTTTTCTAGGCATACAGAAGCTCTTACAGTAAACCTTTAGATGGCAGCATCTCTCACCATAAGCCATATTTTGAACAAGCTCTTTCAGACATTAAGATGTACAGAGAGGGGGTTGTTCAGTTCTCTCTGTGTCACCCTTTCACCGTGAGGATAGAGTGGGAGCACTGACCACCTAGGCTGGTTAGAGCACACGCATTGCAGCGTGGCCGTGTCCACCACCCTCTCTCTGTGACCTTGTGTGAGCGAGTGAGCGAGCGGTAACAAGGTCGAACAGGTGATTCTGGACCGAAATGGACTGTGATCTTTAGATGGTGCAAATAGACATTGTTTTTGCTTTTCAAGACACTGTAGGTCGAGTTCACAGACCAAGCGATTCACCTATCCAGATGTGTGCAGGACTGCCTTTTTTTTTTTTTTTAAAGCATGTTTGCAGGCGTGTTAGGAATGATTCCTGCAGTCGAATTTTAGAACATCTCGTTACCCTCCAAAGAATTTCTTCACTCATTACCCAACAAGCTGACATATCTTCAGCCCTGCCAACCATTCAGACCTTTGGTTTCTGTAGGCTCACCTACACTGCGAGTTACGTATTGAAAGGGATCACGTAGGATGCGGCTTAACGTTTTTTAAAGTTCGCCCATGTTGCACACGAATAGACGCTTCATCTCTCCTCCTTTACTAATATTCCGGTGTTTTCTGCTTTATCCGTCAACGGGCCTTTGCTTGGTGCAGTCATGCTGCTGGGAGCACCGCCCTACACAGTTTCTGTGTGGATGCTCGTCTGCGCGTACGTGGAGCTGCCAGACCACGTGATGACTCTGCTGACCTGTTTGAACAACTGCTTAGCTGTTTTCCAGGGTGACTGCATCTTTGTCCCCAGCAGCAGGGAATGGGAGTCCCATTCAGTCTCATTAAGAACTCCAAGAGCTTTTTCTGGAGGGGAAAAAAAAAATCATAAAATGATGAAGAATCCCAAGGGTGTGGGGGTAAATACCTGTAATCACTCCAGAGGCTGAGGCAGAAGGATGAAGGTCAGTTAGGCTTATGTGACTCAAAAAAGAAAAAGAAAATGCCAGATTTTTCTTATAAGTTTTGGTTGGGGGAATAAGACTCTCAGTGTTTCCCAGGTCCCAGATCTGTGCTGGACTGACTGTTGGCCACACCCACTTGAGGGCAGCTGCTTCAGCTGCCAAGAAAGCAGCCTTGCGTCATCAGCCGATAAGAGGCCTACATTCGGCTGCTCGGCGTGTTGATACGGAGGCCAGCTTTTTGTAATTCACAACTCCTGGCTTGGCGATACCGAGCAACCGAAGCATCTGTATCCCAGGGAGAGGAAAATGGCATCCCAATAGAACAGCAGGCCTTACTGCTGTGTAGGTCTGAACATGTCAAAATTACCTGTTTGTCACACAGTAAGGCCAGCCATGGAAACTGCAGCAGAGGAGACCGTAAACTCTGACCGAAACCAAAGCTGTTCCCCTTTGGCAGACCAGACTGGACATTCTTGCGTCTGCTCAGAACTGGCAGCCTGTGTATTCAAGGGAGGGAAGGGCCAGCCTTTAGGCGTGTTTGGGTCCTAGTAAGGACACACATTGTATGTTCTGAAGCTCTGTTTGCATCTGGAAAAAATTAGGTATATCGGATCTTTCCCGCTCTGCAGGTCCCGTCAGGAAGCCCAAGTATGTGGAAAGCCCCAGGGTGCCGGGAGATCCAGTTATGAACCCGTTCAGAGAAGGGCCCAAGCCCTCAGAGCCCAGTGAGACTGGTAAGAGCACCTTTTCCATGATGTCTGCCTCTTTCCCTAAAGACTATGCATAGTAAGTAGCATTCTCCATTTCTGAAAGAAACCTGAGAGTCTCTAGCAAGAATGCTTCACTGAACCAAATGTATTTGGGAGGTTTTTTCCCCTTGGGCAGTTGACAGAGATTTGTTTAGCTAATGTGAATTCTTGAAATTGTACTCAAGTGGCAGGAATAGTTGAGGTGGGTGTATTTGCATTGTTTAAGGGTTGGGTCTTGTATCCTCTGAATTCTGACCTTGCTGGGTTTGGGAGACATGCAAAGCCAGCCAGTTGACTTTGTTTTCTTGTTTTTGTTGTTTTATATAAACACATTACCCCTCCAGAATACTTAAGAGCAGGCTTTGGCTGAGAATCTGAGACTTTCACTGGACGAAATCACTTAAGAGCACATGGTGACTTTGGAAAGCTTTTTAAAAGTTAAACATCTGTGATTTTCTATAGAGGATTAGGGACAAAGAAAAGAAAATCCAAACTGATTGAAGCTTCTTTTCTTTCTGCCATAAAGTCAGTGTGTCACACCCCACACCCACTTCTAAGTCAAAGGGTAAGTGTGACATGTGTTAATGCTTATATCACTTAATGGATGCAGTAATAGTTTGCTTTTGTTGTTTGTTTGTTTGTTTTTTGAGATGGGGTTTCTCTATATAGCTTTGGCTGTTCTAGAATTCACTCTGTAAACCAGGCTGGCTTCAAACTCAAAGAGATCCGCCTACCTCTGCCTCCCAAGTGCTGGGATCAGAGGTGTGCACCACCACCACCTGGCTAGTTTGCTTATTTTTAATCGACCCACCTGTTTGTTCTTGTCTGGGATTCGATTGGTCCACAGAATGTTCTCAACCTGTTGTAGTGTGTTTCCCTGCACAATCATGAGAGTGAAAAACTCTTAGCCTGTAAAAGCCCAGCTTGTCCTCTGTGTGAACACAAGCATCTAATAACTTCTAACACCGGAAGATCCTTGTCCGTGGAAAGAACTCTCAGCCAGCTTTCCACTGTGGAGTGCCTACGGCCAGCCCTCTTCTGCCTCCCCCATGGTAGGGAGGGAGAACCCCTTCCTCTTATACTATAACCATTGTGTGTATTCTGCGCCCGGTGGGGCACGGAAGGAAATAGGGTATGGCTGGATGGTGGAGTGCGTAATGCTGACGATATACCTGAAAATGAACTGAAAGGCAGAGGCTAGAATGGGGAACAGGGAGAGGGTACGGGACACATCGGACAGGCACTGGGTGCGGCTGCAGGCTTCCTGGCACGAGGAGGCCACCCTGATCTTTGGGTCCAGTACCATTTGGGGAGTAGAAGGAGCTCACATTGAAGATTTGTGACCAGAGAGGGACAAAGCGGTTGGTGTATATGTGTTGTAGGTGGAGGCTTGGTGGTAGTGACCACTTAGGTCAGATGACTGAAAATGAGGGCTTGGGGACACCACTGAACTGGCCGCTCTGTGGATCGAAAGGAAGGTTTATTGGGGATCAAACCAAGAATCTCTCAGATGGGTGGGGAGGCATAGAGAAGAGTTGGGAATAGCAGAGAAACAAGCAGATTTTATATGACAGCCAGCAGGGAGGCATTGGCCAACTGGTTGGTAATTAGGTATCCTTGACATTTTAGGATGAATTAAGGGAGCTTCCTGGTAAATAAAAGACCTACCTCCTTTAGGCTTCTGTTTACCTAATACAAATCCTTCTATTTACCTGGCCAAAGTCCTTCTGTTTAGGACTTGTCACAGCACTTTGGGGTGCCACTTTAGATGTAACAGGCTGTGACATATAGAGAGAGCTCCCCACCTTGTTTTTCTATGTGTTGAAGGGAAAACAGAAATATTCTTCAAACATGAGTACTAATCATCATACTCAATTCGGATTGAATTCTTCACCCCATACCAGAATCTCTACTGAACAAAGGCTTCATAGTCCTGGCTTGATTAAAGTCCTGGAGTTTTGACTGTGTTAGACATAGATACCATCATCCATGTAGGCTCTATGTTGGATTCTTCTGATGCGAGACGAGGAGACAGACTTAGAATTTTTATTGGACTAAGAAAAGTGGTTACCAATAATTCTCATTGTCAACTTTTTTCCTCTGTCTTGAGGCAGATTTGGATGCCTTTCCTGGTGGGAGGAGGTGTGTGTATATTCCACTGTGGGCCAAGCTAAGCTCAGAAGCAGCCCTTGGTCTTGCTAGAGTGGCCAAAACTTGCATGTGTGCGCAATCCTAAGATCCCAGCTCTCTGATTCAGCTTCCCCAGACCCCATTAGGACTCGAATCCCAACACGCATAGGTTGCAGATGCAAGCGCCGAGACATATACAGTTGGCTAATTTTAAGAAACAAGGTGTGTTCCTCTTTGTGGGTGTGAGATAGGGTATGGCTTGTGTTTCTGGGTGCATAGTCTTATGTAGAGATAGCCACGGTGTGGCACAAGCCCCAGGCCTTGCCTAACAAAATTGAACTTGACAATTAGCAAAGGGTGGCGTGATTTGTAATCCTCGTGGAATCTTTTAAGTTTCAACGGAGTTAACTAAGACTGCCACATCGAAGTGTAAGTGTTCCGTCCAGATCTTTGAACCTAAAGTGGACGCTTCTGCGAGTGGGACCAGCCGAGCTTGGAATGATAAGCCAAGCACGCACAGAGGCATGATGGGTAAGCTCAGTTCCCAGAGTTTACTATCAGCATCCTCACTTAGGGTCACTCGGAAGCTTGACCTCCTCGCCGCCCCTGCTTCCTTCGGTCACTCTTATTTATGTCTGTGACCCTCCGGCTGCTGTCAGTAGTCATATGACAATATTCAGCAGATTAACAGGTGGTTGAGCACAGCTTCTCGGAGATGCCTTGGGAATTTTCACGTAGACTTGTGTAGTATCCATTTCTTCCAAATGTTTAAGCTACACTCTCCTAGACTGCCTTGTTTTGTTTTAATGGCCACACGACTCCATTAATTCTTGTGGGTTTTTCCCCCCCACTGTTTGGAATTTAAGTCAAAATAAGAGCAATGAGCATATATACATTTTGTTTATTAAATTAGCCATCTGAGAAGTGGGTTCAACCAGATGAACTTCCTTTTTGATAATCAAAGAACTTGTTTATTAAAGTTTACACAAGCTTGTAAACATCAGTAAGGAAAGACATATTTTTTTAATATTTTTAAATATGTTTGAAACATACTTTTTTTTTTTTTAACCTCTGGCAGAAACAGTGCCTTGATGGATGGAAAAAACAACATTTCTCTCATTTTTCCCCCACGTCCCTCTGTCAAATGGTCCTCATGACCTATGCACCACATAGAACAGGCCCTTTTCCCATAAGCATCCTGTCATTAAAACTCAGTGTGTTCCTCTCCACCGCCCCCCAAACAATACCTCTTCCTCTACAGGGGAAGGAAACTCAGGAATCACAGGGATTGCTAAACTGCAATAATAGCTCTATTTCTTCGGATGGGGAACAACCATATTCAGTTAGGGCTGCTTTACTAGATCATTTAGCAAAGTGTGCTATGGTTGGGAGGGGTGAGAGAGCTCCTTATCTAGTGTGTCTCTGCTCGGCGATCTTGAGATAGGGCAAGCCCTGTTCCCCAAGTAACGCACATAAGAGATGTGTGCTCAGTGCATGACTGTAATCTCAGCACCCGGTGGAGAGGGAGTTTAAGGCTAGCCCGGTTTACATAGTGAGTTGCGAGCCAGCCTGCGCTACATAGCAAGACCTTGCCTTCAAAACCAAGACAAACCAAGAATAAAACAACATGCCTGAAGCAGCAGTTTAATTAAGCACAAAACTGTCCTATGAAGAACAGAGGGCCTCTTCTGAGATAAATGTGGATGGTTGTATCTTACTGATTCCTTTATTTTTATAAATTATCTTTACATACATTCAAAATGACGTAGGGAAGAAAGAAGACCAAAGAATAATGGTATCTGTTTATTCACTACCTAGGTTTAGAAATAAAAGTCACTGTATTTTCCCTAATTGAAATCTTTCTTTCCCGGGAAGGTAACCCCCAGCCTGGTATATCTTTAATTTTCGACTTTTTAGATGGCAATGCACCCAGTTCTAATGGTTGATTAAGATTTTGATGGACGTGTTGAAACGGACATGCCTAGCACATATCCAGAGGAAGAGAGAGTGGAGGAGCTGTTCATGTTGTTTCCTTCAGTAGAGATTCATTTGTGAAAGCGCTTTCCTAGGTGCTATTGAGATGAGTTATCAAGTGCACATAGGGTCTTCACTGAGATGAGTTATAAGTGCACATAGGGCCCTCTCTTCACTGAGATGACTCATCAAGTGCACATAGGGCCCTCTCTTCACTGAGATGACTCATCAAGTGTGCGTAGGGCCCTCTCTTCACTGAGCTTTGATGGCTGGTAGGGGATTAAAGCCCTGTGTACAGCGTGACTGTAATTCAGAGTGGGAATGGCAGTGAATACAAACTGTGGTGGTGAATTGGCCGTTCAGGTAGAGATGCTGAGCGCAGGAAAGGCTTAGCTGGTGCCCTGCGCTTTAGGGTTTACCTGGTAGTCTATGTCTGCCTTAGGCTACCATGTCAGAAACACTCCTCACCCCAGTAGTTTATCCACAACAGAAACTGATTTCCCCCCACAGTTTTTGAGACCTGGAAGGTAAAATCAAGGGGACTTGCCAATTGTGCCATGAGAGCTCCTTCCTGGCTCTCAGGTAAGCATGTTTTTGCTATGATCCCATGCCGCAGACAGCAATCACAAGGTCCTTCTTTCATACGAGGCATGAATCTCAGCGTGGAGGGCCGTGCATTTCCGGTCCCCTAATCACCTCCCAAAGGCCCCATATTCTATCACACTGCGGGGTTGGGTTTTGACTTAGGAATGGGAGGGGGACTTCCAAACGTTCAAGCCATAGCATCTGGCCAGAGAACAGATGGAGAGAGCAGGTTGTGGCTAGCACGTGGGGGAATGCAGAAGAAATGGTTTCCATGGTGAGATGGGTGAATACAGTCTGTAGAACAAGGTCAGGAAAGAGGGGATGGGTGAAGGGCCTGAGAAGAAGAGACTGATGACCCCTAACCTCCGTGGGGGGATGACTGCTTTGATGCAGCTTGTTTTAGAGAGAGGTTGGTCCTTGAAGATGGTAGAAAAGCTAATAAGCCAAAGTGCTAAACTGAGAGTGGGAAAGTCATAGTGGGACCCAGGCTATAAGCTCAGCAGATAAACCGGGGCCCTTTGTCTCAGAAGCCAGACGAAGTGAGTTAGATAGAAGGAGAAAGATCATTCTGTTTGGAGAAGACATTGCTAAGTGGCCTTGGGGGTTTTGTTAAGACGCTGTAGCAGGGAGGATGCTCACGGAGAGGGCAGGGGAAACCGCATTTTCCCTCTCCGTGTATCTCGTGGTGGTTACGGCTCTCCACCTTGTAGGACGTAGTGTGCAAACTTAATAAAAATGGAGGCGCACCATCGAGATGCAGCTAGTAGGGCTATCTCAGGGGTGCGCTGGGGTGAATGAGCGAGGTTACAGGCGAGTGAAGAAGAAAGCATTGGTGAGGACAGCAGGAAGTTGAGAAAATGAAGGCGCACAAGGGGCGTGGCCACCTGGGGTTGTTGTTGTTGTTGTTGCTTGTTTGTTTTGTTTTTTTAATTCCTAAGAAAAGGACTTTTCTTGAATATAAAGATAGACTTCACACAGTTTTTCATAATGTGGGCTCTGGACCTAAGGTGTCTCTAAGTTCCTGTCTGTATTTATTAGGTCAAACTTTTCTTTCTTGGGTAGGCACTTATTCCTCGACAGTTTTACACATGCATATGATAAATTTTCGGTCATTTTCACTTCATTACCTTTGTTTTTTGAGCCCACCTCCTGCTGGACCTCTGATAAGTCCCCTCCTGCTTTTGTGTGGTGTGTCCTCTCTAGTTAGCTTGTAATGTCAACTTGACACCGCTTGACACCTGGGAAGGAAGTCTCAATCGAGGAGCAGTCCAGATCAGATTGGCCCACAGGCCTCTCTGCGGAGGCCTGTCTTGACTGCTCATTGACGTTGCATTGCCTGGCCTGCTTTGGGGGGCATCCCTCCCTATGCAGGTGGTCCGGGGTCTGTGTAAGACTGTAGCTAAGCGGGAGCAGGTGAGTAGTGGGCTTCGTCGTTTCTGCCTCCAGGTCCTGTTCTGGCTTCCATGGGTGCTTGCCTGTAACCCCTTTTTTGGTCAGTATTGTGTCACAGTAACAGCAAGAAAACCAGGACAGGGACACTGGGAACTCTTCGTAACAATTAAAACTGTCCCTCAGTAGGACTTGAGCACGGCTCGGCAGAGCAGGGCACCGCCTCCCGAGCGCCCCGATACCCTCAGTGCTGCGTGCTTGACACAGGACTGAACACTCACTCAAGCGTTCCCCCGATAAGACACTGAAAATAATTAGTGTTATTAAATCCCCACCCTTGAGTCCCTGTCTCTTTAGTATTCTGGGTGGTGAAGTAGGAAGTCTGCGGAGAGCATTCCTCCCGCCCTCGCTGTCTGATAGCTGTCTCCAGGTAAAGCGTTCTACCGTCATTCGAACTGCAAGCCAGAGGAGCGGCTTTTCAGTGAAACATAACGTTTATTTGAAATAATGATTGACAACTGTGGTGGTTCACGGTTGAGCATTTATCACACACTTTATTCCAAAGAGATGAAATGAGCAGAACGAGCCTGTCGCTTCAATTAAACAAACGACAGAAAGACACCTCTCGGATTTGTCATCACGCAGAAGCTAGACCTTTTAAAGGAAAGTTACTTGTTTGGTGGCACGTGTCACCTTGCGCTTGGTAGCTTCTCAGGACTTTTTCAGTGAAGAGCTCATGGAATATTAATGATTACGATGGTTTGATATTGTGTAATAAAGTGTGCCAACATTTTCAAGATTTGCAAAACCAGCATTTTCCCAGTTGACCCAATCCACGATGTTACAAAATCTTGCAGGGCTAAATGATCCTTTTAGAGTGGGAGCAGGCCGGGGGAGGTGGGGTAGCTCTCTGGTAGATTGCCAGCCCATTTAGTATGCACAGTGCCTTGGGTTAATTCTCCAGCACAAAACAGAACAAAACCCATAAAACAGATCATTGGATTTTACAGGACCGGAGTACAGAAAGTTAATTGGTACACATTAAAGTCTGCGCTGGAATTTACCTTTAAGAAATTGCTCTTTGTCTGGCCCTGGTGAGGGGTAGGAGAATAGCCACACTTGGTTTAAAGGGTCCTCTGTTTCCCAAGTTACAGTTCTCCAAGACTGCATCCTAGGGCTGCCTGCTGTAGCTCAGCGGTACATACAGCGGGTACTCAGCCCCCAGCACTGACAGAGCCAGAAACATGTCTCGGCATGAGTGAGGGGTAAATGAGAGGGAAATGCAGAGGTAACTGAGTTGAAGAGCTCCACGCTGCCGTGGATGTAGGTATACTTTAATGTCACGGCCTAGGAAGAGCCAAGCAGCACATAGACGATCTGTTAGCAAAATACTAGTCTTGGGAAATAAGAAGGGGATTGCAGTGGCTCAGGAATTAACCAGAAAGAAATTAAAAGTGTAACCCAGGCGTAGTGGCACACACCTTTAGTCCCAGCACTCCGGAGGCAGAGGCAGGCAGATATCTGAGTTCGAGGCCAGCTTGGTCTACAGAGTGAGTTCCAGGACAGCCAGGGCTGCACGGAGAAAAACCCTGTCTCAAAAACCAAAGCAAACAAACAAACAAACAAACAAACAAACAAAAAAAGCAAGAACAAACAAAAGAAATTGAAATGCATATAGTAGCAGTCAAGAGGACAAGAAGTTAAGCAAGATGTAGGCCATGGGTAGAAGTGCCTGAGATTAGGGGAAAGGGCCTCATGTCTGGTCCAGGGCCAGTTAACACAGGTGATTAACAGATAGCCTAGGAACGTTGTGTACTTCGGTTGTTCAAGGTCACATAGCTAGCGAAGGACTAACCACTGAGGAGAACAAAGACGAGGAAGAGGCTTGCTTCTCTGTGGGCGAGCACTGAGGACCGTGGAGGAGCCCACTTCAGAGAGGCCTTGGATATGTAACTTAATAATGGACCTCAAAAGTCTGGGAAACAGGAAGAAGGCAAACCCAAACCCAGCAGACAGGAAGGACTAGTAGAAATCAATACAGCAGAGGCCAAGAGGCAACACCAGGCCTCACTGGGACGAAGAGTTGGTTCCTGTAAAGACAAGCAAGGCTGATGATAGAGCCTCTGCTGGATTAACCAGAAGATCCCATTAGCGATGTGACTGCAGCCCCAGCAGGCTCCAACAGTGTCTGCTTTAAGGAGTGGGGGAGATGATCTGGGAAATGAGCCAGTGAGTGCGGGTCTCAGTGAGAACGTTTGCTGTCCACCGTAAAGAGGAGAGCTTTTCCTGGAATAGTGAGTTTAGAAGAAACTATCTGGACGATGAAAATGATAACCAGTTATATTTTGGGGGCGGGGAGGGGGGATATGAGCATGTTTGAAAATACATGTGAGTGTGGGAAACCAAAAACTCAAAATGCTAGCGGAGAAGTACAGCGTGGCTGGAAAGGTTGGCGGGGCGCCAGCCATGTTGTGGTTTGGAAGGCGTTTCTCTCAACCTACAGGAAGTGGGTATGGCCACATCAGCAGTGAGGAGATTGAAGTTATGAGAGAGGGTCCTTTCCGGAAGAGGTGTCGAATAGCCTCGTTACAGAGGAATTATCCGGCTCCTGAGATGGCAGGGAAGGAAGGAAAAGGACTGTGAGGGACACAGAAGATTTGACGAGATGGTGGCCATAGCAGAGAGTCAGTGTAGGGATTGTTCTTTGATGTTGGCTTCAAATGCGTAGTACTGTGAGTGGCTTGCTAAGAGAGGCGGGAGGGAAGCCACCCATGAGCTTCCTTTTCACTCTTCGCATGGGCTAACTTTCCACGGTGGTTCTGTTTGAGGGTCCATGAGGGCATTATTGGTGAGAGCGTCACTGTCCATTTGCTTAGTGGGGTTATGTGAGGCCAGTTCTCTCAGTTCTACATCTGAGAATCATAAAGTCTTTGCATAGTTAAATCTGTGAAACAGGAGCTAAAATTAGGCTTTTCCCCTCTGGTCCTTATTCCACAGATATTGGACAAAGTATCTCCGTGATTGATGAAGGAATTGATATTGGCTGTAAGAATGAGGACAGACTGAGATGCCCAGTAGAATGCAGTTTGGATCATTCTGGAGCACAAAGCAGCTTCAAGGAAAATCCTAACCTTAGCATCATAGCGCAGCAGCAGTATAGGGGCGTCCAGACCCCTCTGCTCCCTCAGACCGCCCTGTAACTCTTCACTCTGCCGTAACTGCCAGAGTGGAAGGCCAGCTAAAGAAGGTGCTGTGCGCGTCAAGGAGCTCAGTCTGAAGGAGACAGACCCTCAGGCGAAGTTTAGAAAAATTAGTGTCACCCCTCCCCCCAAAAGAAATAAAACAGCTGGGAGGCCTTTGGAGGAAATGAAATTGTGGTGATGTTGTGGATGCAAAATGAAATAAAGACTGCGTGTCTCTTCATCTTCAGCCATGGTAGGGTTTTAGAACTTTGGTAATCGCCACAGGGAACTGTTCACTATGAAGTGTGTCTGATGTGTCCTTTCAACTCCGACGTTAAGCCTGGAGTTCCACAGTTCTCCAACTCATTTTGAGCATGGAGATTTGAATGACTAGTTTTATTTGGGGGAGGGAGGTTCTTTTTTTTTTTTTTTTTGGAGACAAATGTCTCGCCATGAACCCCTAGCTGTCCTGCACTTCTTATGTAGCCTAGGCTGGTCTCAACCACACAGCACGCCTTTTTCTTGAGCCTAAGTGCTGGGATTATAGGCCTTTACTGCCATGCCTGGCTGACTGCTTGTTTTTAGATTATTGTGGATCTCTCTTTTTTGCATGAAAACCTGGGGTACGTATCTGCAGGATCAGTGTAGAGGTGGCAGTGGCGATGCCAAGGAGCAGGAATGTCCCTCTTCCGTGTACAGATCCTGCACAGGATCTAGAACTTTCATACGAGTCCCAAGTGAGCCATAGGCTATGTTTGTCAACTGGGTGAATTTCGTCGCAGCCAAGCATGCGTGTGCAGCTGCTTCTGGCCTCTGTGCCAGCTGCCAACAGGGCGGGGTTGCTGGCTCTTTCCCCGGAGTGGTTCAGGTTGAACCAGAAGCCAGACTCTCTGGAGCTGGGACAGAGTCACTGTGGCGCAGCAGTGTGGGGACTGTTTTGGAGAGAGAGAGGTGTGAGGTCTGCCCCCTTCCCCACTTTCTCTTCCCATCTTCCTCCTATCCCCCTGCCCCCCCCCCCCAGCCATCTCGCCACCTAAGATAAGGAGCTGTCTGAGCCCTGAGGCTCACTGCGGAAGGCTGAGGTTTGCAGGATGAAGGTTGTGTGTGGGGGTGGGGAGGAACCTATAGAACCTGTTTTCCGGATTCAGCCTTTGGGTGTGCCTGGGTTGTGTTGATTTGATTTGGTTTCCCCCCTCCTTTCCCAAGTGCCACCTCCTGTAAGAATTTGTCTGTGGTGTGAAGTCTCTAGTGAGAAGGGACTTTTTCTAGGGTTGTGGTAGGGGTGTGGTTCACCTGCCCTGCAGTGTTTCCCTTGGCCTGCGTTGGAACGGGCCCCACAGATATTATGAGTTTAACCCAAATGCTCTGGAAACATCAGGGCTCTAGACACTGGACGGTCTCGACACTGTCGCTCTAGAGTGACTCAAAAAATATCTATCTTGCAAACAGTCTTCATGCCTGAACAGGGACGTTTTCCAGAGCAAGCAAGTGGTGGGTGCCTTTTATGAAGATGTCACCAGCCTGGCCTCTGTCACGGCTGCCAGTCTGGGTACATGGCGTGGCAAAACTGCTGTGTAACCGAGGGCCATCCATATGGTTCTCACAAAGGTTTTTCCCACTTAAACTCTGCAGTTGCTTGCAGAGGATGAAGTAAGAGCCGAGTGGTGGCGGCGATGTGAGCTCGCAGTGTGGCTGTTATCCGCCCTCCGTCTCCTCCACGCCATCTGTCAATTTCCACATGTTGGCAAAAGAGTGTGTGTAGGTCACGATGTCTTGACAAGTCGAAGAGCAAACAAAACATGGCGTAATTGTCTGGAGAGTCACAAATTGTTCTTGAGTTCCAGCTTCAGTAAGCACAGTTAGCTTCTGTGTGTAACCTCATCCCAGTGGACGCTTTCAGTTGTGACAGAGGAGTTAGAATAACGTTGAAAATAATTATTTGTCAGCCATAGTTGACAAAATCTAAGTGCCCTTGGGCTTTGGGTTCGAAATGAGTCTCTAGCTGAGTATGTAAGTAAATTTCAATGTGACCTTCTCTCCAGTACAGAAATCCAGACGGCCTGTCTGTCTTGGGAGCACTAGGCTTCCTGTCCTTGTGTGCAGTGTGCTGAGAACCTTTCTTGTGTGGTGCGAACAGCAGTACATTCAGTCCTGTCTCATGACCTTTCCCACTGTCTCTGATTCAGGTGGATTCTCATAATTGGCACCTGAGTGGGAACTGGGTTTGGAAACTCGAGGCTAGGGAACATAAGTCCAGCAAGGTTTCCACCCGAGTCCTCCTGCACCTGGGTGTTTGCAGCATGTTGTTTGGGTTTGGTTTGTTTGTTTGTTTGTTTGGAGACAGGGTTTCTCGAAAAAAACCCGGCTGTCGTTTGGGTTTTAATGTTGGCCTCTGAATATAGTGCTCCCCGAGGAGGAGGTAGAGCAGAGACCCTTACCTGTGGTACACCACCACCCCCACCCCACCCCCACCCCCCGCCTGGCGATGGTGGCACACGTCTGTAATCCCAGCACTTGGGAGACAGAGGCAGGCGGATTTCTGAGTTCAAGGCCAGCCTGGTCTACAGAGTGAGTTCCAGGACAGCCAGGGCTACACAGAGAAACCCTGTCTGGAAAAACAAAACAAAAACAAACAAACAAAAAACCTGTGGTATCCCCTTTTCAGGTGACATAGGAATTGGAATGCTATCCAGATAATGACAGGGGGAATCTTCTTTTTCAGAACAGATATTTCACCTTTCGAATTTGGAGTTTCTCGGTGACTGTTTTCTCAGCCTGTCACAGCCTCTTAATTAGAATGTACTGCTAGAGGACAGGCTGCGCCGTCAAACTTGGTGCATCTTACAAGGGTGCACGAGAGCGCCAGACAAGCAGCTGGGGCGCCGCGCCTCCAGATGTGAAGCCCGCGCTCCCCAGATGGGAATCTTCATTGTTTTCTTTCTTTGTTCCAGAAGCAAAGGCCGATAATGAACCGAGCTGTTCTCCAGCAGCTCAAGAACTGTTGACGAGGCTGGGATTTCTACTGGGAGAAGGGATCCCAAGCGCCACACACATAACCATCGAAGACAAAAACGAAGCCATGGTAATGCCAGGGAAAGAAACTGCATTTCCCTACATGCTTAGCGTGCACCCTCCCGGTGCCTGTGGGAGGAGGAGGAGGGCTCTCATTATTGTTCAGTCAAATGTGTTCTGGGCTCTTATTTTATTTACACCAGCTTGTTTCTGGGTCTCTGCAGGGGATGGTGGTGGAGATAATTAAGGACAAACAGAAAGGGTCAGAACTTAAGAAAATGTCCATATTAACCTTCCAGCCACGGCCCAGGGACTATCAGCTACTTGTTTTGTAATAAGGCTACTTCTGTCTTGAGAGGACCGTTCCTCCCATAGGCTGCTCTGGTCTACGGTTTTCTGTGCTCTCTCAGCTGTTGGGATTTGCGGGGAGAAATGTTGATAGGAGATGAGGTAGAGACAGAATGGGAGAGAATCAAATGTTTCATCCTTCAGGGAGGCACGCTCTGTCTCGGGGAGTCCAGCCACCAGGCTACGCCATCTCTGAGTATGCAAGAAGCAGTGTGAGGGGTTCTGCCTCCCTCCACCCAGGGTCCCCCTGAGGAGGCATGGCGTGGTGGTGGTGGTGGTGGCAGTGGCGTGGCGTTAACAGAGACCACAGTGGTCACCAGTCTCCTTTCCTGAACACACAGCTCATAAATCTTCAGGAATAGCGTCAGGCTGCCGTGCTTGTGAAACATTACAGAAGCGCGGTCCCCAGGTTTCCCCGCACAGAGGTCGAATGAGCCGTTTGTCTTCTGCTGGCTTTACGTGGAAGGAAGGCTGCCTGTTGGCCATCTCTGTTTTATGAATCCGTGTTCCCACTGAAGTATTGCTAAGGCTGCCCTCTTAGCGGAACCTCAGAGGAGGCGACCAGAACAAAGGCACATCTTCAGCATTTGGGAAACCGTGTCTGTCCCTATTTAGCTCCAGAAGTTAAAAAATGTCTCCACTTGTCTCCTGTTTAAGTTTCATCATTTTGGCGTCCAAAACAAAACCATGTGTCGAAGCATGCCGTTGTTGTGTGTGAGCCGCGTTAACTCCTCCCTCCCCGCCCTCCCCCTGCAGTGCACGGCCCTGAGTCAAGGCATCAGCCCCTGCTCCACGCTCACAAGCAGCACCGCCTCTCCTAGCACCGACAGCCCCTGCTCAACCTTGAATAGCTGTGTCAGCAAGACGGCCGCCAGCAAAAGTCCCTGTGAGACCATTAGCAGCCCCAGTTCCACCCTGGAAAGCAAGGACAGTGGGATTATAGGTAAGAGGCACACACTGCCTGGTAAGGTAATGGCCGGAGCGCTCAGCCACCTCCTGCGAGAGGCTCCTTGTTGTCCGTGAAGGTCAAACTACAGACCCCGCCCTGCTCCCTGCTGTCAGCTTGGGGTTTTGTGCAGCCAAGGCAATGACTGTCAGCTTCTGTATTCCTGGGTATTTATTTTATATCCCTGGGCTCATATGTTTTTGTTTCTTTAAAAAACAAACAAACAAACAAACCCCCAAAACACAGCAAAACAAAAAAACCAAAACAACCTTATCCGATCTGTCCCGTGAAGTTCCTGGTCAGTTCATCCCTTGGCCTCAGGTCCCCGTGGTGCACATAGCAGGGTAATGAAATCCCTGCCTAGGAAGTGGCGTTCGCAGCCACATCTCAAGGTTGCTTTCCTGATGACCTATGGGACCTGCATTCTCTGAACGTTGCTTGTAATGGGATCTGGTCACGGTTTTGAGGCCAGGGTTTTCTAAGAAAGCTTTCCTGGGCCTCATGGTAGATACGGTCCCGCTGAGCTTGAGGGTAGGAAGGCTGAATTCTAACGGCCTTGAGCAACATTGAATTAACTCCCTCACACACACGTCCTTGTCTTGAAAATCAAGGATTTGGGTTCATTCATTAGCCCATAGACCCGCGCGATACTAGAATCCAGTGGCTCTGACAGTGTCCATTTCCGTACCCCGGTCCGGACTGATGGCCCCTGTGGCCCTGCAGGTCGGCTCAGCAGTGACTCAGCAGTGACCTAGCTTGCCTGCTTCCCGCCAGCAGACGGGTGCGCTGCTCTGCTCTGCAATTGTGTCGACATCACAGTGGGTCTCTTCCGAACAGTTCCCCGCTTTCCCTTTACCCGGCTGTGCCCTTGTCTTTAAGGGGCCATGTGTGCCACCTTTCGTCAGCTCCATACGCTCATTAATAGGCCTCCAAGTATAACTTAAAAACCAGATCATGGGTTTATCCAGGTCAGACTTTGAAGATGCACACCCACCCCACACCCGAGAGAGTACTGGGGTGAGGCTGTGGACTCGCCGTAGAGCTCTGTGTGTATTGGGAAGGACCGAGCTTCAGCCAGGAGGCCTCTTCCACTAATTTGGGTGGGATCAGACTCGTAAAGGATTTGCTATATGTTGCACTTTATATTGCAGTATCAAAGTGTAATTTACATATAATATTCACTCATTTAAACTATCGGTTAACTTCTAGTATGTTCAAAATCATGTACCCGTCCTTACAAGCTGGGCTTGGAACACTGTCACCGTCGCCACGAGCGACGTCCACGAGTTTGAAATCGTCATTTCCCCACGTTCGCCAGGTCGTGCCTGGGCGTCCAGCTGCCTGCTTCTGTCTGTGGTTGAACTGATTTGGGGAAATCTGTATGAATGGAGAGGATTTACTGCCAATCCTTATTTATTTATTTTTCCAGCATCAAGGCCTTTCCCTGAGCTGATCCAACCAGTTGGCTTTCTACCTCTTCTGCTTTATGAATTCATTTCAACACATTCTTCCTGCATTGCGGCTTTTCCTGTGCTCTGTTTCTGTGCTCTCCTCCGCAGGCAGACCCTTGATGCGAATTCAGTGGTAGCCACACACGCTCTTCCGCTCTGGAAATGCTATGTCCTTCTGAGAATTTAATCTCCCTTCAAGGATTTGGCCATTCACTGCTACCTTTCTGGAACAGACTTCTCATCTTTACTGTTAATTCTAGACTTGGCGTTGCACATGTCTCTTTTTTTAAAAGTGCCATTCAGACTGGCCAGGTGTTCAGCAGCGGGTTCAGGAACAGAACCACTCGCCCGGCGTTGGCTTTTCTCTCACACAGGCGCAGTGCTGAAATGTTGAAACTGGCTTGTTTTGCAATAGGAAGTATCAGATCAAGGCTCTGTGCGTGTGAACCAAGTGAAATACAACTGAGCTACGTCCCCAGCACCGCCTAGCATTTAAAAAAAAAAAAATCATAGGTGTTCAGTTAGCTTTCTGGACTGCTAGGGAAAGATTAGGCTGCGGGGAGGCTCTTCACCCCCGCCCCCCTTGACTTGATGTAATCGCCCCAGTCTCTGCTCTCAGACTCTGCAGTGTATGTTCCCGTGACACCACGGTGATGTCCTTCAGTCTACTTATTATTTAATTTTGGCTCCATGTGGATGGGGGGGCGTGTTTTTCCAACTCTGGTTTCTTAGCCGAGTGGTAGGAAGAAGATATTAAGGAAAGAATTGCTGCCACTCTGCAGTGCCACCGAAGCAGGGGTCCTGGAGTTGCTTTATTATTATTATTGTTATCATTATTATTATTATTATTATTATTATTATTATTATTATTATTTGGTTTTTTGAGACAGGGTTTCTCTGTGTAGCCCTGGCTGTCTGGCTGTCCTGGAACTCACTCTGTAGACCAGGCTGGCCTCAAACTCAGAAATCCGCCTGCCTCTGCCTCCCAAGTGCTGGGATTACAGGCGTGTGCCACCACACCCGGCGTGGAGTTGCTTTATAAAGAACTACTCGGGATTCCTATTTTGAGTAGGCTTGTTAAAACTTTTAATATCACGGTGACTTAAGCGCTGAGGACTTTGCTCCTTGGTCAATATATTCCCTTAACTTGGCTAAGCATAAGGAATTGAATATATTATTGACACTGAGCAGTCTCTTGTGGGGGATGGGAGACCCCAGCTCCTGGGAGCCAGGCTTGCACTGCATAGGTCAAGGCCCTCGGTGGGTGAGAGAAGCCATGCTGGTGATGGCGTGCCTCTGTTCTCCCTCCTCTGTGACCTGTGGCACTAAAGTCTGTTGCCAAGGTGTGGTAGGGAGGGGAAGGAAAAGAAGCAAGAACTTCCTCTCCGGGCAGACTGACTCGAGCTGCAGGTGTCTGAAGAGGCCGGAGTGGTGGGGCCAGAGGAGGCCAGTCTCCTCCTACAGCCTCTGCAGGCTGTGCAGGTTCCCAGGCCTGAGCTGACAAATATGGGAGCTGTATTTGTGGCTCTGTGGTTGCCGGGGTGCGGCGATGTGTTTTCTGTGCTCTGAAGAACTTGCGGAGTTTATCAACTGCAGCCTGGGGTCCCCGCTTTTGGGCATCATAGGTGTTTAGGAAAGTCAAAGATTTAAGAACCCCTCGGTCTTAGTGGGCAGAAATGAAGGTTTCCCACCTCAGAAGCCCTGGCAGCGCCTTTGTAGAATGTGTTGGAGAGGATCCACGTTCCAAATTAGGCACGGCCTGGAGAGGAGGGGAGCCCGCTCTTCTTTAACTTTCCATTTTGAGTAGGGGTAGCCTTGTGACCCGGGGCAGCCAGCACTGGATGGCAAAGGCTGTGCTGTGGTGCGGGCAGTGTAGGACACGGGCCTCCTAGGTATTGTGTGCTTGGGGCAGCAAAAGGCTCCAAGCAGCGTTCTGAGCACAGTTTACTCAGGGCATTAGAGGGCGTTTCAAAATGTGCCAACCTGTCCTTGAAAATTCCTCAGTCTCCTCTTACTACTTAGGCCAATTTCCAGCATGCTGATTGAGTTTAACCGAAATCACTCTGCCCGGCAAATGCAGGGAGAGGGAGCTTGTGTGGGCACATGCCCGGGCAGCTTCCTTGATACCACAGGTCCGCCGCCTGCATTGGCTTTCCACAGTTTAGCAAGGGGCCAGTGACCTTTAGAGCACACCGGGCCCCTTCCAATTCTTGCTCTGGGGGACGGGGGCTTAATGAACTTCCCTGCATCTCTTTACCTTTCGTCTAGAAGGAAGCCTCACTTTATCCTATTTCAAGAGGTTCAAGTCCTCCCGACATTAGGCTGGGATTAACTGCATTCTGTGAGTGTATTTATTTATTTATTTATTATTTATTTTAAAGAAAAATCCTTCTGGCACTCACCCTTTACTTACTGAAACCATTGGCATTACTACCTGGATGTTAGTGTCTGATTTTCAGATTTCCTAAATGTGAGCCCCAGCTGTACCAGTCACAGTAAAAACAACACGCACTCGCTTGCTTTAAAGGAAAAGCTTTTATAAAGAAACAGGCTAGCCGGGCGGTGGTGGCGCACGCCTGTAATCCCTGCACTCTGGGAGGCAGAGGCAGGCGGATTTCTGAGTTTGAGGCTAGCCTGGTCTACAGAGTGAGTTCCAGGACAGCCAGGGCTACACAGAGAAACCCTGTCTCAAAAAAAAAAAAAAAACAAAAACAAAAAAAAAAAAAAAAACAAAATAAAGAAACAGGCTTTGAAGGTGTTTCCTCTATGCCTGAGAAAACTGTTTTTGTACTGATACTCCTTTAAATTGCCTCCAACTGTTGCAAATGGAATTGTAATCTGGGTTAATCCCAGTTTAGGGGGAACATCCTATATATTTTCATTTGAATAATAATAATAAATCTATTATTATATAGAATATATTATATATATTCACTAATCTGATCTTCAAATTTTTTCTAGAAATACTGTGTTTTAAGGCATGAATTATATTTGTTTAATTTTTATGTCCAGATGATGATAAATATTTCAAATGTGTATACTTATTTCAATAAATCAGATGTTTTTCACTTAGGAAGACAAGATAGATTTATTGAGGAGAAGAAATACAAATTAATCCTGGCCTTTCTACCAGAATTTCATTCACATAAATACGCAGCAGTGAATTTATTAAAACACTTTGGTGCTATGCGTTCACTGCGCCCACTCTTATTTTGATTTGCCCTGACTAGCTCAGTGGACACTTCTAAACACCCACCCCCCACCCTCCCTGTGGCTGACACACACTTCCCCTCCAGTAATCCTGAGCTCACATCATTTAAAATCTATAGTTCATCTCTGCTACCCCAGACCCAATCAGGGGAATGGCCCTAGGGCCACTTTCCTGGAATCTTACAGGCCTTTACGTCTGTCACGGCAATTCTCTTCTCCTTCCCCTCTCTCCCTTGGTCCCTTGACTGTCTCCCTGCCCAGCCATGGGCTGTTCGGCAATTCATTATTACTAACTGAAGCTCATTATTGCCAACTGAAGCTGGCTCAGGGCAGGAACCCCCGGCGTCTAGAAGCAAGGCTTTTGGGAACGGAATTAAGACAAAGCATCAGAACCAATTCCCAACATAAATATATACATATGTGTGTGTGTGTGCATGTGTGTGTGTGTGTACACGCCTGTGTGTAAATGTGCATGTGTGTATATGTATGTGTGTCTGTATGGATGATGAGCCTGTGGATAGATGTACTACACGGATCGTGTGGCAGTCATTAGACAACTTGATGGAGTCACTTTCCCGCCTCTGTCTTTATGGGGCGGCAGGGATCAATCTCAGGCTGCCAGGTTTGAGTAACAAGTGAGCTGTCTCACTCGCCCCAAGACTTACCAACACACAAACCCATACCACCACATTGTAAAGATTCTTCCTCCTTATTAATAGTAGATGCCCCAAGCAGAAGGATTTCAGGTTAGCCATTAGGCACTCTGGCTGAGGCTGGGCCGTGCACAGCCCCTTCCCTTCCCTTCGTTCCCTTCCGTTCCCTTCCTCACCGCAGACTTCGGCCTGGCCAGGTTCTCACCTGCAGCGTCCTGCACCTGTTGCTTTTGAGAGATGGTGTTGGGGAATCTCCGGGAAGACTGGAGGGCTCTGTGCCATGGCCCTGCTCCCTAGCTCTGAGTCTCTCCCAGATGATGTGTCAGCTTAGTGTGTCAACACACGCGCGAGCGCGCGCACACACACACACACACACACACACACACACACACACGTCTCCCAACTGGACCTGCCAGGCAGTGCAGTTGTGTGCGGTGAGTGCCAATCTCAGCTCTTTCTGTTTCTCTTCCTCTGCCTTCCTGGGGTGCCAATATCCGTCCCCTTCCCCTCACTCGTTTAGAAATGAGGAACAAATGTAAGCTTTGGTGGGAACACCTTCATGGAAACATTTCTCTTGCAAGAATGGCTCGCGCTAAGCAGCGGGGCCCTCGGGCCGGACCTTGCTGCGCCGGTGGGATGTGCTAGCACTCGCTGCCGTGAACAGTTGCTCAGGACGGAAGAAGCCACCCTGGACTGACTTTTACCTGCTGTTGACTCTCCGCCTCCTCCCAGCGTGGGAAGTGGAGACTCTGGAGGTGGCCCTTACTCTGTTCACTTCTGTGACTTTGTGTCTCCAGGGCGGTGATCAGCTGTGATAATTTAATTGTACTTTCTTTTCATTTTCAAGTCGTAAGTCCCACCCTTTCAAGTTTATACTGCCGCTGCCCCGCTGCCACCTGTATCGCCACCCCCTCTCCCAAATTAGAATGCCTTGAAATTGATTTGGTAATAACTATTTAGAATGTTTCAAATCTGGGTTAATAGTCATTTTGCTACATTGCCTGCAACTTAAAAATCATCGTTAATTATAGAAGCCTTTTAAAATCTCTTGGGTAAAGAAGGGAAGTTTCTCTTTACATTTATGATTTGGAAACTTAGTAAATATGGGGAGAAATCCCCAGTGTTTGCAGCCATCCGCATCTGCATTGACTGCAGTCACTCTGGGTGTTTGGGTTTTTCAGGCTATTCTGTTTGTACTGGCAGGCATGTTTGGGTACCTGCTGTGTGCCAGGAACACGCTTGTTCTGTATTGGGACAATAAAAAGTAAAGGCGCAGTGTCTGTTTTCAAAATTGTCTCCTTGTGGGACTGTGAAATCATTAGTCCTGACACTGGCTGAGTGGGCGTCTCCCATGAAAGGTACTTGCTCTAGGTGCATAATAATGCCAACCACTGTTTGCTGAGAGCCCTTTTCCAGGGAGTCTGGAGCTCTGGGGCATCCATCCATCACTCGAGTGCACCAAAAGCACCATTGTGGATGCATTCCATGTATAGATTTTCAAAGCATTACCAAAGCACTGTGTAACTTGTAGAAAAAGTCACATCCAGGTCTTCAGACTTTTTCCAGAGACTTTTATTACCACGCCAGATCCAGTTGTGGCAGTGTTCTCGCTGAGAGAGGCGGGCCCAGTCCTCCCCCTCCCACCCTGGCCTGCCGGCAGCCATTCCTTCAGGTCTTCCCACAGTCGAAGGCCTGATGAATGGACCCGAGGGCTGCAGCTAGGTCCCTGGCCTTGCTGCATGTCGTGGCAAAGCGTACCTTGCGCAATGCGGGTGAGTACTGAGCTGGAGATCTGGTACAGAGACCTGGCTGTCACAACCCGCTGCACAGGGTTCCCAGCGCAACACCCAAAGGGCAGGGCCAGCCAGAAAAGTGCCAGGCTGCCATTCAGGGGCTGTGCAGGAGGAGACGCCAGACAGTCCCTGGAGCCGAAGGTTTCCAGGGCCCCATCTGGGCATCGGTCTGGCGGGAGGGGTAGCTCCCCTTCTTCCCAGGGACGCTTCTCCTTGCTGAGCTAATAGATACTAGGAGCTGGGAGCAGGTGAGCCAGGAACTGTTGTTGTTGTTGTTGTGGGTTTTGCTAGTGCGCAGCGGGGTTGGCCTGGGGTAGGGGATTGGAGAGATGCACAGCCCTGCATACCTGGCCGGGAAGATGATACCACGAAGAACTAAGCTCCACAGTCTCTGCCGTTGCGCTCTGGGAATCTATCCTGAGCAACTGTCGGGATGCGTGTGGGTCCGATGGAGAGGACTGAGCCCTTCTGTCTGTCCAGGGACCTAGAGAACTGCTACAGTGCTGCCCTGACTCGGAGCTGCCTTGACTCTCAACCTCAGGGTTCCTTTGCTGTGTTGAAGTGTGACTTTCCTTTGGTCAGGGTAAGGAAGGCACTCAAAAGGCTGGATGTCCCCGTTTAGCCTATTTCTTCTTCCTGTCTTCCACTTCCGTAAGCAGCCATTATTTTCCTTTCCTCTTTGATTTTTAATCCGTTGCTCTAATGTTTTAGCTTTGGAGCTCTTCCCGGCATCCACGGAACCGGTGTTCCGATGCTACTGTGTTTGTCTTGGGTTGTCCGGGAAGGGGAAGATGTGCGGCGCTCGCAATTGCAGAGGCGCTCTAATTGTGCCCGCCTATGGACGCGTTTCCCACCCCAGGGAAGGGCGGGGTTCTCTGTAGCTCTGACTGCGGACGTGGAGAATGATTGACAGCCCGTGCAGCGCTTGAAGAAAATTGTAATTCTGTTTTCCTCATTTACAGTGTGTATTCTGGGGTATGTGCTTCATAGTAAATAAAGTAGAGCGGTGCATTACATACTTTATCAGTGCATCAGGGTACTTGTCCCAGATTTTCTGGAACGCGTGTGGCAGGATCAGAAGAGCATTCCGAGGCGTGTGAGACACCTCAGAAGTTGTGGGGCTCTCCTGCCAATGAGGATGGCATGGGAAGTGAGTGAGTTAAGATAGGACGAGGGCTCAGACCACAGCCGGCCACCCCATGAGCCCTGACACGCTGGGCGTGTCAACCGCTGTAGTAGGCATGTTATTTCTTAAGGGTACTCATTACTTAATTGCCCCTGCGGGGTAAGCGTTGCTCATTCATAGATGTGTAGTGAGCCGGTGGTTTTCTTTGAGGGTACAAGTCAGACAAAGGTGTTGAGACCAGGGAGAAGACAGAAGTCAGGATTGTGCAGTTTGACTTGCTCTCCTAGGAGTGGTCAGAGAGCGATGGTACGTTCCCAGTGGGAAAAGAGAAACACAGTTGCGAGGATTTGTACCTGTAAGATGGACGTGTGTCCCCATGCCCTGTGCCGGCAACATCCACAGGGCTACTTCTCAAAGGGTGGAGAGCCCAGGTTGCATCCCAAAGCATTTGTGTTTAAGATGCCATTCTAGGTGTGTGCCCGCACGGTGTCTACACACCCTTTCTCTGCACCCGTCTTTCCTCTGTAGCTCAAGGAGGATTCCAGTGCTGTGTGCAGCCGCAGTCTGGCCGATGGGCTAGGCATGGCTTCACATTGTAAGCTGCCTACGTTTCCTAATGCTCTTTAAAAACCCACCGTGTGATTTAGGTTCTAGGGAGATACTTGGCTCTAGGCCTACTCTGTTTTTTTCTGATTGATTTTTAAGCGTACCTCCAACATAGCAGCTGAGATAGGTAAAGACGGTCGAAGAAAAGCTGAGGAGGGAACCGGTCCTGTCTCCCCTTACCCACTACATTATTTGGTGACTAAGTGGATGACCCGATGACAGCAAACCCTCCCGTAACCACAGCCACTTAGACAGCCCCTCCTCCGTCCTGAGCTTGGGCAAGCCAGGGAGGTCTTGCGAGTACATTGCTTGCACAGAGAAGGAGCTGGTGTTGGAGGCCCCACACGCCCTCTCCACGTCTGTCCCTGCCTCTGTAGACTGGGGTGGGCTCCTGGCCTGGACACCTCTTCCCAGGTGTCCTGAGGATCCTCTTTGTGTGTGTCCCCATATCTCAGGAAGGTATTTTGGAAGAATGTGTGAATGTGCAGGTGGCCAAATGTGCAGTTTACCTTAGTCAACTGTCCCCGGGGCGCAGGGGTCTTCAGAGTGTGTACAGTGAGAGAAGGGTGTACGTCAAGTCTGTGGTGAGCAGCCCCAGGCTCTGCTTACTCCACCTGGTGGGGCCCAGTCTAACCTGACAGCTTGGTGGGACGTGGGCTCACGTGCCTTATGTCCATGGCGGAAGAGTGGTTCAGACAAGGTGGGTGATGAAGACAGGTGTTTGTCAACAGAGGCTGGCGTCTCTGCCAGCTGCCGTCTGGAAAAGGTAGATGGAACCGTGAGTGCTTAGACGCCTTCAGTTATCTTTTGGCAGGGTGCAGGGGCCATGTCTAACAATATTTAGAAATAACGTTAACGTTTTGTTTTTATATTGAATTTGTATATGTCTGTGTCCATGTCACATCTGTACCAGTGTCCACAGAGGCCAGAAGGCATCAGATCCTCTGAAGGTGGGAATTACAGGCAGTTAAGAGCCACTCGCTGGGGTGATGGCAGCCAGTCACCTCGGGTCCTCGGGAAGAACAGCCAATCTGTTGACTACTGAGCCATCTCTCCAAACCGCACTGTAGAGAGTTGTTTTTTTTTTTTTAATGTCTTCATATTTAAGATGTTCCCCTAAGTGTGTGTGTGTCTGTTTATGCACACATATTCTCTAAAGTGACTGTGTTAATAACCTGAAAGGAATTTATGCTGTTAGCCTGGAATCTTTTGCAACAGTATACTATTCATAATGAGAGCCAACTTTCTCTCTCTCTCTCTCGCTATAAGACAGGACCTGTCCTTTGAGGTGTTCTTGTGCACAAGGAACATGGAATTCTGGCCTCTCCTTGCCCCACTGGTTCACTTCAGGGCCTTAGTGACAGCCGAACTGAGCCGGGAGTCCACTGCCCACGGTTTGGGCAGTACAGCAATCCCACTGGACTTCAAGAGTCTCTGGACGCCCGCTCTCAATGCTCTGCTGAGTGTGGCCTGTGGACTGCCTTTCCTCAGTACAGTCTCCTGCTGATGAATCCCAGCCTTTTCTAGCCTCCCTTCTAAGTGGCTAGCTCAGGGCAAAGGGTGTGGCTCAGCAGTAGAGTACTTCCCTAAGATGTGCAGGGTCCGGGATCTGATGCCCGGGACCACAAAATAAAAAGCAGTGGCTACTCTCCGGTGGAGAATTCCAACGGCTCCGGGCCTCCTTCTCTGATCCACTTTTCTTTCTCTCACCGCCAGGACCTGAGGGTTTCCACCCGTCACATCCTGGACACCATGTCTGTCCCTCTCTGAGAATTAAGCCTTCAGCCTGTCCTGCCACCAAGGAGCCCAGGCTAGGCTCTTCCAAATGTCCCCAGCTGCGTCTTAGGACCCCAAGGCTGCAAGTTTGCTGTGCTGTCCCTTGTAATAAGAAGTGGGGGTGATCTAGGTCCCTCTTCCTCCTCTTAGGGATCTTAGTTAGAACTGAGACCTTGTTGAAGAGCGCATGATACTGAGGGAGAGCAAATATAGACAAAGTATCGATCACTCTGAGATGCACTCTTTTTTCTTAAGGACAGGTGATGTCAATAAAATAGCCTAGACAAGGAAACCCAGCAAGCACATCACCACCACCACCCACTCCACCCCCAGCCCCACCCCACCCCCAGCCCCACCCTCCCATCTGGACATTCCATTCCCCTTTTATCTCACCATCATTTAGATGTTGGGGCAGCCTTAAGAACTTAACTCTTTGCACTCAGGAGAAGCATTCAGAGTTCCAAATACGGGATTTAAAACAATTTGTTTTAATGGGACTGATTGTATCTTTATGCTTTTAACTTATTAACAGAGCTGCTATTAATAATGAATCCCCATAAATAAACAATAAACTCATCCATAAGTTAAACCGTTCCTGTAAGGCATTAGCAGCCTCTGGCACAGAGCAGACCTCCAGCCTGCTGGAGAGAATGTCAGCCGCTGCCGCTAACCTACAGCGGCGTTTCCACAATGGGAAGAGTCACCACGCTTGCTCTGCTGACGCGCAAACTGTCCATTTCAAAACACCGCGAAGGCAGGCTGGCGTGGTTCCAGGAAGGTGGAGGCATGGAGTGTCGCCACCTTCCAGCACATTCTGTCAACATTCTAGCACATGCAGGAATGTTGGAATCTTGATCTTGGTCTCCCACAAGTTGAAACAGACCCCACTCATACCGGCTTTCTCTCTTGGGTAGGCACAGGGCCATGGTCCTGAGCAGGTAACGGCGAGGTCGGTGGGGGATAGTGTCTGCTGCAAGTGGAATGGAAATATTAATTGCCCATTCACTCGTTCGCTCATTCATTCATTCATTCAGCAATTATTATCTGAGCACTTACCATGCACCCCACACTGCACTGTCCAGAAATGGAGAAGGTCAACTTGAGGTAGGTATACTACAAATGTTCCCATATGTCGAAAGGGTTTATATAGAGAAAAAACTAGAGACAGTGTGTCCAGGCTGCAGCAGCAAGGGCAGCCATAGAATTGCAGCAAGGAAACCGTTTGTCTGCTAAACCTTCAGGAACATTTTACAAATCAAGCCATTCAGTCCTTTTGGTCTTAGAAGTGAGAGACTCTCTCCATGCTTAATTACCAGTTGCTGATACGGTGTGCTCGTCAGTGTGTGGATAAGGCTCGCCTTCCAGCAGCTGGCTCTGAGTGCACTCTGGCCAGCTCTTTCCCGTTTGCTGGGATCCCACTCTGAGGCCTGGGCCGCTGGGACCCACTCGGAACATTAGTGGGCACGGTTCCTATCCTCAAGGTCACAAGCCAGCATCAGGTCAGCAGTGGGGCTGCGCCAGTGGCCAGGTGACCTGCGGTTACAGGGCATTGAGTACCGCTCAGACAGTCTGAAGGTGACGAGCGCCTACCTGCAGCTGCTGTGGGGTGAGCTCTGGCCTTGGCTTCCCATGCTCCTCTCTGCTTTTGCATAGATGGTTTTAAGTTGTTTTTTTTCCCCCCTCCACTGTTTTCCCCACCCCCACCCCCACCTCTGGTATGCCTTTGTAGAAGTTAAATTTTAATTCTAAAACCAGAGCAGACCTTCCCGTACTGGTCCTTCCCCTGAACTGGTCATACCGAGTTTTCCATCTGCGGGTTATGAAACGAGGCAAGTTGATCTCTATGCACCTTGCTGAACCCGCCTGACAGTTGTTAGTTCCAAGGATCAGATTCGCACACTTTAAAGTGCAGCTTTGTCTCCATAGCCTGCGTCTCTTCTGCTGAAACTCTTACGTTACCTAAGTCTCTCTCCCCAGCAAATGCTTCTTGGGATTGGCTGTTTAAAGTTTCAGCGGAATTTAATGAGATATGAGCAATTCATCTTGGTTAAAGGGAAAATTCATTATCTCCAAATTACATAGATCTCACTGTTAGATCTCAGAGAGTTTGACAGCTTTTTCATTATCTTCCTATCAGTTTTTCCCCTTCCTTTAGAGCGGTTTAGCAGTTTATTTCCCCTGATAAGCAACATTCTTTTAATTTACCAAAATACATTGTATGAAATATACTTTGATAAAAATCTGTGCAGACTAGAAAACTTTCCATTGGTACTGGGGAGGGGTGTGTGTGTGTGTGTGTGTGTGTGTGTGTGTGTGTGTGTGTGTGACTCTCAGCTCTCAGCAGTCCCAGCTGTGCCTAGACTCCTTCAAAGTATTTTCAAAGTATTTCGATCTCTCATTTCAGCCACAATCACAAGTTCATCGGAAAATGACGACCGGAGCGGCTCCAGTCTGGAATGGAACAGAGACGGAAGCCTCAGGGTAGGGGTTCAGAAGGGAGTCCTTCATGACCGGAGGACAGATAACTGTTCCCCAGTGGCAGAAGAGGAGACTACTGGGTCGGCAGAGAGCGTGCTGCCCAAGGCGGAGTCCTCAGCTGGAGATGGTCCGGTCCCCTATCCTCAGAGCTCCAGCTCGTTAATAATGCCACGGCCCAACTCAGTCGCAGGTAAGGCCGTGCCTCTCCCGAAGCCTCAGGCCCCGGTTCCATTTCTTTACCCTGAAGATTGATCCAGACCCAAGCCAGCGGTGTGATCTTTTCCCGTAGGCCTCAGTGTACTCATTATAAGCGCACACGGTCTGTTCGTGGTCCTTTTACTCTGTGTTGCTTTAACTCTCTGATTGATAATGTCGGCTCTTTGTAGATGAGTGGGGGACGTTCAGTGACTCTGCCCTTAGTGTTTCTTTTAAGCATGTGTGAATTAGGACTTCTTAATATATCTTGACATAACAGGCATTATTTAAAGTGAAGTTGATAGCCAGATCAAAGGATTTCTAATTCAACTTTAAAACTTTGTTTTGTATGGTTGACGCTCATCACAGTCTGGAGGTCAAATGCTTCTGTAAAAATTAGTTGTCGTGGGAAAGCGTGTATGGTAGTGGGAGCGAGAACAAGCTGTGACAGATACACATACACACAGAGACACAAACACACAAACGCAAGCATGGGCTGAGAGTTGGGCGGGCCCGTGGTCCTTCTTCAAACAAGGAATATGGAAGGTGGGGGGAGCAGCCCCACTCTTGTGCGTTTCAAAGGTCTTTCCTTTCTGTGCTCCTGCTCTCAGGATGAATTCTGAAGAGGTACTTGTTCAAGTAATTCTTTGTAACCAGAGTAGTGCTTAAAAAACGGCCCCCTCGCTACCGTGCTCACCCTTTGTACATCAAAAAGATCTTTGTGTAATTTATGCTGCTCCTGCAGTGCGTGCTAGGTCATTCTGCCTGTTGTCGGGTGGTTTTTTATGACGGAACTCTGAAGCAGCTGGTAAATAAATGGCCTTAATGGAAAAGTTGTGAGGTACAACTCTAATTCACTTTCAAAGGAAGCAAAGTGGCCTTGTTCCAGAAGAGGGATTCGGCCTGTCTGCCAGGGAGTAGTGCAGAGCATTATGCATACAGACCGATGGTTCTTCCAAACGTCCCTCCCTTCCGCCCCCCATCACCGACTTGGAACATAACACGTGGTACTCAAGATGTTTTAGGATGTAGTTACCTAGTTATGATGGCTGGCTCACTTGTAGGGTAACCAATCTTTTTTAAAATTAGGAAATATACTTTTTAGCGTGTTGACGGCACTCTCTCAGCTGGGAGCGAAGTCTCTTTGTGTTGTCTCTGGCTGTGCAAAGTGACAGCAGTGTGAGCTGATGCTGTCAGAGCCTGGGTTGAGGAGCAGAGCTGTCTGGTTTCTGCTGGCCTCACCTGTTATGGCCTGTGTGTGTCCCTGAGGTAGATCTCCTTAGAAGCAGTGGGATCTGCCTCTGGGTGGGCGCCGACTCCAGGGCCTAATGGCTCTGTTCTTCTATTGCACTGCAAACCAGGTGCAGACACAGCTGCTGTCGTACCTCGTGCTTCTGTTAGGCGAAGAGTCTGGTAGATTCTTCACGGCCCTCCTTCCTGCTGCCCAAACAACCTCAGCCGAGGGAACGAAGCATGTTTCAAGGTCGTAGAAAAGAAAACCTTCCAGTTGCATGAACTGAACTCAGTCAGCATTGCTTAGCCAGCAGATAGGAGGCAGGCGGAGAGAGCGGACACTCAGTGTCGGTATTGAGATCAAATGCGATGGGCCACATTGTAAGATGGCGTGAAAGCACTTGCATGTCCCCATTCATGTAAACACAGAGAGCACTTGGTAGGAAAGCTGGCCCATGGGTTAGAGGGAGAGCTGATACCGGGCCTCTGTGATAGCTGTTCACACATGGGACCTGGGCCTGTGGTGAAGGGACAGCCATTCCTGTTACTCGGTCTCCTGAAGAGAAGTGTAGAGAACAAGGAGTTGTCTTTTTTTTTTTTTAATCAATGACTAAAACTAAGTTGGCTAGGATTAACGAATGTGAAAGTGTTTTTTAGAATTGGATTAATATGAAGTGTTGCCTATTACATCAAAACGAATGACTTAGCTGGGCGGTGGTGGTGCACGCCTTTAATCCCAGCACTGTGGAAAGCAGAGGCAGGCGGATTTCTGAGTTCGAGGCCAGCCTGGTCTACAGAGTGAGTTCCAGGACAGCCAGGGCTACACAGAGAAACCCTGTCTCGAAAAACAAACAAAACAAAACAAAACAAAACAAAACAAAACCCCCAAAAAAACAAATGACATGAACATTTTTTTTCTTCACTAAAAATTAAGCCTCAAAGCATTTAAAATTGTATCTTGGCCAGTCTAGAAGTTGGTCAATAGGTTTTACTATATTGAAAATAATTTTTTGTGTGTGTGCATGCGTGCGTCTGTATATTGGAATTTTGCCTGTATGTAGTTCTGTGCACCATGTGTGTGTGCCGAGTGTCTGTGGAGGCCACAGGGGGCTTTGAGATCCCTTGGAACTAGAGTTACAGACAATTGTGAGCCGCCGTGTGGGTGCTGGGAATTGAACCCAGAGCTTTGGAAGAGCAGCCAGTGCTCTTCACCACTGAGCCATCTCTCCAGCTCGTGGGGGTTTTCTGTTTTTGACTACTTGTCTAATCTTTTGAACCAATTTCTGAGAGGACCAGAGACTACTGTGTGGCATTCTCCAGAAAACCAACGAACACAATAACCAACTGAGTTCTAGTTTTCTTGAAATACTAAGTGGTGATTGCCCAGGACTTACTGGCATTTTACCTTTGATAGGTTAGCAGGGCGTCGGCACACGCTGCTCCTTACCTAGCTTAGGACTTGAAAACTCCCTTAAGCAGTTTCCTACCGCACGTGTTGAAATGAGCTCTTCTCAGAGATGAAAAGAGCGGGGCGTGCATGCGTGGTTCCTGTGTGCCTGTGCGCATGGCCCAGTCACAGGGGGGTTAGGAGTGGGTTTTCTACAGGACGAGATTATTTAACCTCTGATTTCTCTTGGCCCAGAATGGCTTTTTGTTTTGTTTTGTTTTTGTTTGTTTTCTTAAGCATTTAGATGTTTATTGCTTACACTGACGAGAGCCTGGCTCTTGTGGCTAATGCCTGAGAATCTGTGGAAGGGGCGGAATGGCCTCATCACTCGGAGGGGCGAGCCTGAGCGTGGGGCTGACGGCCGAGGCCCCACTGTTCCTCACCTCAGGTGTCCTGGTGGCTTCAAGCATGCCCTAAGAAGCAGAGCTGGCTGCAGCGGCGCTTCCTGCCATGCTGAAGCTCTTGGCTCCGCTCAGTCATGTTTGTTGATCCTTTGAAAGATCCTCACCTTGTAGCCTCTGTCCAACAGGATTTCCCGATCCCTTGCGGCAGCCGCCCGAGTGCTGCGATTCAAGCGAGCCCCTTGCCAGCTCTTGACTGTCGTCGAAGTGTAGAATCAGCCGCCAGGTCCTGCCGAGGACCTCGGTACAGACACTGGTGGCTGGAAATCTGAAAACAGAGACACTTGAAATGTCCCCATCTCCTCCGTCCATGTCACACACACAAGGGCTCTCGCCAACACTGCCAGTGCTTTGATTTCAATGTCTTTTATAATCTTTTTTTTTTTTTTAAGTCTTTTCAGTTGTCACAAAATTACAAAGTGCATGTCATGTTCTAAGGGATCAGGGAAAGGGGAAACAGACGCCTTTTGAAGCTCAGTGTGTCTTTGTGTTCCCTAGAAGCAAGGCCCCGGCTCTGAAGGGAGCTATGGTCTATGGCTTCTGCCTGAGCCCCAAAGGAGCTGGGATCTTAGGCCTCAGGCATGAACCTAGGATTGGGTTTCAAGTTGTGTTTCTGTCTGGAGCCTGGAGGGCTGGGGGAGGTCTTGTAGTCGCTGCAGGAAGTTTCCCCTCTACGTAGGATCTGTATAGAAACTTGAGGCTACCATCGGATTAACCCGCCAATCTGAAAATCCTGCCTGAGGAAACAACTCCCTTCATTCTCTTGATTATTTTCGTGAGGCAGGGCCTCTTGTGGTCCAGGCTAATCTCAAATTGTGGGGGGTATCCTCTCCTTGCTCAAACTCCCCATCCACCCACCTCTGTCACCTCAGCGCTAGTGTCACAAGCATACACTGCACGCCAGTTTGGCTGACTGTTCCAACTGTGGGGGATGCACATCGTCTCTGACCACAAGCAGAACACCTACTTAAATCTGCACAGGATGTGCCCCAGGAAGATACAGAGACAGCTGCCTGGGAGGGACAGTTGGTAGACCGCTTGCGTGGCTGTTTTTGGAGGCTGTGCACAAGGGGGCTGGCCAGGCCTCAGGCTCTCCTCAACCTTCGGTTCTTGTCGGGTGTAAGAATGAAGAGTGCTATGGACAGCTAGAGGGTGAACAGGAAGGGGAAGGGGGCAAGAAGGGTTCAGGATAGATGCTGCTCCGGGGAGCTCGGCTGCTAACGGCCTGTGAGAGTTCTCAGACTCTCACTGCCCGCGTGGACTCCTGTGCCTTGCATTCTGGTTCTCCTAGGGACTTCCAAAGACTTAGCCTTTGGAATGTAACTTCTCCTGGAATTACTACTTGTCCTTAATGACCCTAATGCTATTTAATAGATACCTGTTATGCTGTGACCCTTACTGTCTTGGTCAGAAATAAGCATGATAATGCAAATTTAAAAAAATGTATAATGGACTGGAGAGATAGCTCAGAGGTTAAGAGCACTGACTGCTCTTCTGAAGGTTGTGAGTTCAAATCTAAGCAACCACATGGTGGCTCACAGCCATCCATAATGAGATCTGATGCCCTCTTCTGGGATGTCTGAAGACAGCTACAGTGTACTTACATATAATAAATAAATCTTTAAAAAATATGTATAACATAGATAATAATATATATAATGTTATATAATGTATGGCATGATATGTTTTATTATATTTAATGATAATATAAATTATTATATATGGATATATTTGGGGTTCTTTTTGTTTTCGTTTGTTTATTTTGTTTTTGAGACAAGGTCTCAATAGGTAGCCTTTCTTAGCCTGAAACGCTCTATGTAGACTAGATTACCCTGGAATTTATGGTGATCCACCTGCCTCTGCCTTCCAAGTGCTAGGATTAAAGATGTGCACCATCATGCCTGGCTTCATACACACACATATATTTTATATACATACACAGATATGTATTTGAAGAATATATTCTAGCCAAGAGCTAGCCTTTCATGCTCTAAGTGCTGTGGAATTGTGCATGCAGGGTCTCCTTGTGTAGTTAGCAAGGCCGGAGTCCCAAACAGCACAGAGCTTCCCAGAGCTGCAGGGAAGAGTAGCTTGATGTCGTCCATGTATTAGCGGCAAGTTCTGGTCTGTTGCAAGACACTGGTTGTCAAAGGGTTTTTTTGTTTTGTTTTTGTTTTTTCCATTAAAAAAATTATAGTGAAGTCAGTTTCTTTCTAGGAATAATGGCGAATCTTGGCAACCAGATCAGCATAACATTAAGAATGAGTAGTCTTAATTGTTTCCATTTTTCAAGTTAACAGCTCCGCCGGAAACATGAGCTGGCGCAAATAATTATCCCGAGGTAAATTTTGTTGAACGAGGAGCTGAGCTGCTTAGCAATTTAGTAATTTATAACTTACAGTAGTGTTAGGCGTGGCCTTAAACCCAGTTCTGCTTTCCCATTGCAGCGACAAGTTCTACCAAGTTGGAAGACTTGAGTTATCTAGATGGACAGAGAAATGCTCCTCTCCGCACGTCGATTAGATTGCCCTGGCACAATACGGCTGGAGGTAGGGCACCGGAAGCCGAAGGTACTTCTGTGGCATCCCACGTCACGTTGATGAGCTTGTCCACTGGACACTGAAACCAGTAGCCAGCATTCCAGCGGTGCCACAAGCGTGCTGTGAAGTGTGTTTGTGCTGTTCTTTAAAAATAATGGCATCTGAAAGGCCTGCTGGGAGCCGGGTCTGAGAACTCAGGGCTTCGTGCTGAAAGCATGTAATTAAATTAAAATTTCTGAAATGGAAAAACAATTCTGCGATAAGATAGCTGCCACTCGCCAAGCATTTCTGGTTTGTTTTCAGTCCCTTAGACCGTATCAGCTGCATCCTATAGCTGTGCGTCATGCACACGCCCTGCCTTGAATCATGTGGGCAAAGCACCCTTGCATTCAGATAGGGCTGCGCTCTCGAATCTGGGAATCTCTGGATTTCATCTGAGCAGGAGTGCAAGAAACCAGTCTTCCGTGTGCTTTCAGATAGACCAGCCCGACATGATTGGGGCTTTTGCTTTGCTTTCTGAAAATAACTTGGAAGTGTAAGGATTGGGCAGTCATTATAACAGGATACCTGGGGGGAACCATAATAATAATAATAATAATAATAATAATAATAATAATGTATTTAGACAAATTTGTAGAACCAAGTTAGACATATGTTTCTTTTTATCCCAAATGACACCACCTTCCCCTAATGATGTTTGTTTGTTTGTTTGTTTGTTTGTTTGTTTTGAAGCACGCTTTGCTCCCTACAAACCTCAGGAGATTTTGTTGAAGCCCCTGCTGTTTGAAGTGCCAAGCATCACGACAGACTCTGTGTTTGTGGGAAGGGATTGGCTCTTTCACCAGATAGAGGAAAGCTTGAGGAACACAGAACTGGCAGAGAACAGAGGAGCAGTGGTCGTGGGGAGTGTCGGATTTGGGAAGACAGCCATCATTTCCAAGCTGGTGGCCCTGAGCTGTCATGGCAGCCGCATGAGGCAGATCGCGTCCAGCAGCCCCAGTTCGTCCCCCAAAAGTACGTGCGTGCGTGCGTGCGTGCGTGCGTGCGTGCGTGCGTGCGTGCGTGCGTGCGTGCTTGCTTGCTGCTTATCTGGCTTGTTCTAGCAACACCAGGCAGGTGGGGGGAACTGCTGTTTGAATAAGCAGGAACTAGCAGTTTTCTGCAAGTTGTCCCTCTTACTGTAGTGGGTCTAAGTTCATAGGTTAAGTGAACTGTCTGGATACTTCTAGTCATGGTAGTGTGATGAGATGTTTCATTTTGGAGAGAAAGAGAGACAGAGACAGAGTGAGTGAGTCGCCGGTTGTTATGAGGTGTATTAGCTACAGTCTGGGCTGGTGGCAGACTTTTTTTGTTTTTTTGAGATAGGGTTTTTCTGTGTAGCCCTGGCTGTCCTGGAACTCACTCTGTAGACCAGGCTGGCCTCAAACTCAGAGATTTGCCTGCTTCTGCCTCCTGAATACTGAGATTAAAGGTGTGTGCCACCACTGCCCCGCAGATTTTTCAGTTTGTAACATCAGTGAGGTTACCTCTCTAGAAGAGATGTGACCTAGGAAGGCATCTCTCCAGGGAAGGAGACGGCGTGGGAGCTGGGACGCTCGCTCATCCCAGACCTCAGCTTGAGTTACGCTAGCTCATTACTGTTCAGATTTGCCTGGGACTAATTGGGAAGTATATTCTACACTCATTCTACCTCATGCTGATGTTCAGTCTGTGGCTCTCTCTCCAGCCTCAGATCCTGCCCAGGATTTTCCTGGCACTCCATTACTTTCACCAAGTTCTTCCACAAGTGCTCTCAGTGTGACCAGAACACCTGCTGGGCCTGGCACTGCTGACAGTCAGAGGTCAAGAGAGGATGCAGTGAAACACCTCGCCTCTAAGGTAACTTGCTCTCCATTCACAGGGTCCTCCAGATAGAGATTTGCATGCGAGGCGTCGGAAAATGAGTTTGAAAGGGGATTTTAAAACAGAAACAACTGCTTGGTGCTGAAGTGTAGTGTAGCTCTTGTTAAAGTCCAGTTGAGTACTCTAAATTAACGGCTTTAATGAGAATAAGTCCTAGAGACAACCGCAGAAGGTGATTGTCCTCCTGAACCGAGCTCAGAGTTCCCTGAGGCAGCAGGAGAAACCGTGTACTTACCTCACATCCTTGGGCACAGCACACGCCCTTCCATTTGCCACATAAGCAGGAGATGAGAGAAGGTTTCAGCTTGGCCCAGACCCCTTCTGCCTGCATCTGTGGTCCTGTGCCTCCTCCACACCCCGCGGTCAGAGCATTCTTGGGAGGTTGTCAGAAAACCTTGCCTGACTGATGTCTCTAAGTGCATGATCATCAAGGATTTTCTGAACTCCTCCTCCTCCTGCTCTACCCAACCTCATCGGCCACCTCTCTGCATGAAAGCAGTCGCATTTCTTACCTTGATGAGCTGTCAGCCCAGCCCCCCTGCCCTGTCACCTGGCCCCAGAAGACAGCTGCTCGTGGCCCAGTGAGTCCCCATCTGACCGCTGATTCAGAGCAGCCCTCTGGTCTTGAAGGGATGATCTGAGGTGAAGGATGCCGGCCTCAGAGCTACCCTTGTACGGTGGTTTTTCAGACACTGTGATTGTGACCCTCAGTAAGAGGCGCATTAGAACATGCGTGCACACATAACCACACCGGTCACAGAAGCGAAGGCGTCGCTGCATTGTGTCCAGCCTATATCCTACAGCGTGTCCTGTGCTTTAAATTAACTTTATTCACACTTAAAAAAACCGCCTGTGGTTACAGTTGGATTTCGTGGCCTGCTTTGGGTTCCCAAGATGCTATCGTCAAACATTGTGCAAAGCAATGTGGTACCGGAATAGCTTACGGTGACTGGCATGGGTTTGGGGGCCCACATGTAGGCTTCTGCTCTTCTTTGTTTATGTACAAGTTGAAGGGCAGTGAGCATTTCTCTAAGAGCTAAAGAGCTAATGGTGGATTTAGTCTACACTAGAAAATACAGTTCTAAATTACCCTAAGACAGTGGGTCACGGCAAGCCTCTGTCTCCAGACAGTAGCAGAATTACAGTTAGGAAGTAGCAATGAAAATAATTGTATGGCTGGGGGATCAGCACAACATAGCAACTGTATAAAAGGGCCACAGCGTTAGGAAGGCTGAGAACCACTGCCCTCAGAAAAGCTGCCGCGTACATACTCTCGACTCCTGCTGAGAGGCTGCTTTGGGATGCCATGGAAAATCTGGAACTGCATTGTCATGTCGACATGGTTTACCCTGCATCCGTGGCCTCCATGATGCACTGAAGCCAGTGGTCTGTAGCTTGGCACTGCAGAAGCCGCAGAGTTCGCTGAGTTGGCCAGTGGGGACTCCGGCCCCTCTAGAAAGCGCAGTGCGCCTCACGCATGCGAGCGTGCGGTCCTTCGAGCCTCCCCACTTCGCACTCAGGCTCTGGCTTGTAGGCTCCCTTGCTGAGTGGCAGGACTTTTATTTCTGTAAAGCACACCCCCTGTTCCCAGGAGCTCCGGCACTGGCGCTGTTTGGGCAGAGGTGGGAGAGGTATCTAACAGACATCCTGCTGCTGCTGCCAGTCTGTCTGACGGAGGGGACCCTGCAGCTTGTCGGCAGCTCTTCCTCCCTCCCTCCCTCCCTCCCTCTCTCCCTCCCTCCCTCCCTCCCTCGTACCCCTTCAACAGGCACATATCTGGTAATTGCTTCGCTCTCCCTTGAATGTCTCCATAACATCCCTTTAAGTGTGGATGGGGTGAGAGCCTCTTCTGCCAGGAGGCAGCCGCTGCGACTTTCCAGCTTGGGTTCCTAGCTGCCAACTTGATCCTGTGATAAGCAGAGGGTTCCCTCAGGGTGCCGCTGTTCTTGAGAAAGGAAATTCGGGGCAGATGGCAGCCTTGGGAACATAGCTTGCTTGGAAGCTCTCTAAGCCAGGCCAGGCATTAGGTTTTACAAATGACTTTCACTAATCTATATTCAAAACAGAGTACAGTTGTCCTGAATTTTGTGTTAATCGAGATGGATTTGTGCCTGCAACTGATACTCTGCTGAGGACTTAGCAAATGACACCACTGAAGAACAGAATAAGTGTATCAATTGAGCTACTCAGGGACCCAGTCTTAGGGAATAGACACTCCGTGTCTTATCTCAGGAAGAATCGGCTGCCTTCCTGTGTGAGTTTGTGCTGTGGAGAGGGTGGGACGGTGCTGCTGATGTCTCTCCGCTTCTCCACAGGTGGTGGCCTACCATTACTGCCAGGCGGACAACACTTACACGTGTCTGGTACCCGAGTTCGTGCACAGCGTCGCAGCCTTGCTGTGCCGGTCCCACCAGCTGGCCGCCTACAGAGACCTCCTGGTCAAGGAGCCCCAGCTGCAGAGCATGCTGAGCCTGCGCTCCTGTGTGCAGGACCCCGTGGCTGCTTTCAAGAGGGGCGTCCTGGAGCCACTGACAAGCCTAAGAGACGGTACCCACCAGAAACGCCGATGGCCATGTGGTCCTCAGAAGGGTGGTCAGCTTAGCCCTGGGGTGGCAGGCCCAGGACACGGGTGACTCAATACACATCTGATCCCACCACATCCATCCTCTGGGGAGGGATGCGTTTCTGAGGCAGTGTCTCTAGTGTGGGAGCCTTGGAACTGGAGGGAAGAGTAGACTTCCTGTCCTCCCAAGGTTTGACACCTGGTCTATGACATAACAGAGCCAGGAGAGCTCATTAATACCTATCATGCGTGGATGTGCGTGGTTGCTGAGAGCAGAGCTTTAAGACTCTGCCTTCTGAAGGATCATCAATAAAGGGCAGAACTTTTAGGAGTGGCAGGATGTCAAAACAAAACCGGAAACAGCGCGGGCCTTCAGAGGCAGGAAACGGGGAGGAGGAATCTGTGGGAAGAGTAATGCTAGCGGGAAGCAGTTCGTAAGCTTTGATACCCAGCCTTGCCTGCTTCTCCAGCTGCTGGGAGGGACCCTGCACCCTGTTTCCCTTCTCCTGGTAGGAAGTTTTCTCCTGGCTATAAGCTAAAAGGGTGGGCAGGGGGCTGCCCGGACGTACGTCCTTGTTTTTTCCACCACCGTTGTCCACATTTTGAGGAGGCATAATCTGGTCTCCCACGGAACAGTAATTGGTGTAGGTAATGCACACACTGAAGAGTCTACCCTCCAGGCCACAGGGAAACCGGTGTGTTGTTGGGAATCTTCCGACATGTTCTCCCCCCCCCCACACACACACACACACCCAACCCCAATTAGATGAGCCAAAATCTAAACCTAAGACCATTTCTAGGAGTTTGCATGTAGTTCTTCCTCCCCCCAGCCCCGCCCTTTCCCCTTCCCAGGTAGGATTGTCAGTGACGTCAAGGTTTCTATCCCTTACCATGCTCCTTTGTGAGTTACCCGTCTACAAAGCCCCTTCTGCTAGAAGATACTAGAAAGAGGGCCCGAAATGGCCGTCATGCTTGCTCTGTGCCCTGAACAGAAAGCTGTTGCTAGCAAGTAGAGTACTAGCTTTAGGCTGCTGTGTGAAGGACCTTCCCTGGACATCCGTGAAGCAGCACGTCACCACCGAGAGATTCCGACCACACAGCCTCGGTGGTAGCGTGGGGAGCGCTGGGTCCGTGGAGTCAGGCAGCGGAGGGGTCCCAGCATAGGGCCTGGTGTCTGTTCCAGGTTTAGGCGGTCTGCATGTCAGGGCCTTTGGCTGCAGGCTGCAGGCTACCCAGGTTTATGAAGAACTCACTGTATTATATATAAGATTGAGATTCTGCTAATGTCTGTCATGCAATATGTTTCTGAAAACTTGTTTTGTAAGAATTGGTTTTCATTTGGCTCAGTGCTCTGTTTTTCATTATAAATTTAATAGAAAATATGCTTCGTTGAAAACATGTCTTCTGCCATATGTAAACCTTTTTAGGTTTTGCTAACACTCTAAGCTGTGTGTTAAAATGCACTGGGTGGTGCCATGTTATAGAAACGTATAATTTCTTAATTTGGAAAACTTATTTCATTTTTTAGAGCAGAAAATTCCAGAAGAAGACTACATCATCTTGATAGACGGCTTGAATGAGGCTGAATTTCATAAGCCAGATTACGGAGATACGCTGTCTTCGTTTATTACCAAAATTATTCCCAAATTCCCCACCTGGCTGAAGTTGATCGTGACCGTGAGAGCAAATTTTCAGGTGACAAATATTCTCCCCCCCTCCCCCCTTTCCAAGGACCCACATTCCCAAGTATACAGCGGCAGGTGCTCCCGGCCTAGTGTTAGAACCCCTTTGGCTACTGAATTGAAAACCATCATCTATCAAGACTTTGAAAAAGTAGTCCAGAGAGTCCCAGAGGAACAGGATTGTCACAGTGTCAGCTAAGCTTCCCAGCAGCAGTGAGCTGGCCCCGTCCTTCTGAGATGGCGGCGGTGTGTAAGCCTGGCTTACTATAGCAACGTGTGTGCTGGTTGAGGTTTCCGGCCAAGCCATCTTCTGTGAGCTTCTAGGTTTGGAGGCTGCTTGCTATGGGTGTGACTTGTTTCATTTCGTGGAACTGGGTGATCATGCTCCTTTTTTTTCTTTATTAAAACTTGCCATTAAACCTACATTTAAATGGCATGCTTGTTTTTATAACCCTTTGGGTCATCCATTTTCATAGTCCCTGCATTCCTGTGCCGACCAGTGCTAACTAAGATCAACTTCCATGCAACATGGAAGCGGCCGTCCACTCTCTTCCTGCCATTACTACCTTTAAAAGGGCATGAGCTTCAGGAATGTTAGTGGGAAGTTCAATTGTTTCTTGCGGTTAGGACCTTATCTGGGAAGCATCAGTGACCCTGTGCAATTCAGTTTTAACCAACAGTTCACTTCCGGCTGGAGAGATGGCTCGGATTAAGAACGCGGGCTGCGCTTTTGTAGACCTTGGGTTTGCTTCCTGGCTCCCAACCACCATAACACTGCTTCCCTGGCATCCAACGCCCTTGTCGTGGGTACCAGTCATGCATTTGGTACACAGACATGCAGACAAAACAAAATAATTTTTAAAAAAAAGAATACTTAAAATTCTTTTGAAACGAGAACATGCTGTACTGGAGTAGGCAATGGTTTCTGCCGCCTGTTGTCCGGGGGACCCAGGCGGAGCGGGAAGTCTCCTGTTTCCTGGGAGGGTTACCCAGCCCTGGTGTCCGATGCCGAGAGGGCACTTCTTATCTCAGTGTCTGGCTGGGCTCTTAGATGCGCAGTGTTGGTTTGTGTTTACCCTTGTTCTAGAACCAGCTGCTCAGGGATGGTAGGTCTCGGGTCACCTGCAAGGGTCTCACTGCCCCTTTGTTGGTGTGGCCAGGCTGCTGCCCTCTCCCTGGGCCCCTCCCCCTGCTCTCTCGGCTCAGACTCCTCAGTGGGGGCTTTGGGAAAGATGCTATCTCGCATCGGGATTTCTTTCACTTAAGCTTTTTATCTGTACCTCATCCTATTACATGTTTTAATACAAAACAAGGAGTCCCTGTAATCCATGAAAATCCTCCTTGAAAGGGAGCGAGCGAGCCCGGTTTGAAGGGAAAGAGGAAACTCTGCGGACTAACACTGCGAGATTTTTATCTTCCCCCCCCACACCCCACCCCCACCCTCAGGAAATCATCAGTGCGCTGCCGTTCGTCAAGCTCTCCTTAGATGACTTCCCAGACAACAAGGACATTCACGGTGACCTGCACGCCTACGTCCAGCACAGGGTGCACAGCAGCCAGGACATCCTCAGCAACCTCTCCCTGAACGGCAAGGCCGACGCCGCCCTCATCAGCAAAGTCAGCAGCCATCTGGTGCTGCGGAGCCTGGGCTCCTACCTGTACCTCAAGCTCACCCTGGACCTCTTCCAGCGGGGCCACCTGGTCATAAAGAGCGCCAGCTACAAGGTGGTGCCCGTGTCTCTGTCCGAGCTCTACTTGCTGCAGTGTAACATGAAGTTCATGACGCAGTCCGCCTTTGACCGGGCCCTTCCCATTCTGAACGTGGCCCTCGCCTCCCTCCACCCCATGACGGATGAGCAGATTTTTCAGGCTATCAACGCCGGCCACATCCAGGGCGAGCAGGGCTGGGAGGACTTCCAGCAGAGGATGGAGACCCTCTCTTGCTTCCTCATTAAGAGGAGAGACAAGACCCGTATGTTCTGCCACCCGTCCTTCAGGGAGTGGCTGGTGTGGAGAGCGGATGGCGAAAGCACAGCCTTCCTGTGTGAGCCCAGGTACAGCAGGCGCTTCCGCTCGTGGGGTTCGGGGACCGAGTATCGTGCGGTTCTGTTGCTTCTCGTTTCCCATAGTTGGTGAGGAGAGAGTGAAAATAATCCACACCTTTCTACACACCGGTCCCTCCTGGCACAGCAGGACACTTCCAGTGTTTTTTGGGTAGAAGGGAAGCTGGGTAGAGCCAGGGAGCTGGTTCCTAGCTGCTGTTTTTGTTTTCTTTGACCCGACTCCCCCCACCAGTATGGCATGGCCACCCTTGGCCATGTCACAGATGTATGAGGACAGAGGGGAGCCCTATAATCCAGTTCTTTGTCCCCTCACAGACAAGGCCAGGCAGGATGCAGTTCTTACCACTCAAACCCCAGGAAGGTGGGGAGACGGGTGAGCGGTCAGGAGGCGCGGGGCCTTTGGCTGCGGCTGTTCTCCACCCTCTTTCTCTCTACTCTGCACCTCTGCTTTCTTGAGCAGCTCCTCTCTGGGTCAGGGTCGCCTCCTACTCTAGTGATGAGCGGGCAAGCGGCTGGGTTGTCTCCTCGGAGGGCACTGGGCCAGATGATTCGATGTAGAAACGAAGAGGCCAGTGCGTACCCGGGAGCCATGTGGCCTCCACCCTCCCAACCCGTAGGATGGGTGTAGCGCAGTGCTGTGGCTGTTTCCTTAGGCACACTGGACTCGGTTATTATCTTGCAGACCTGGTTTAGCTCAACAGGCTGGCTGCCGAAAGCAGATCACCAGAGGCGTCCAAGGGTGAGCTATGAGGACACCTCTCGCTTGCCATGTTACATGGAGAGGCGATTTTTGAGGAAGGTCAGCTGCAGTTTGGGTTTGTAGAGAGAAAGAACATGAGCCGACTCACAGGGTGTAGACAGCTGGTGTTAGTTAGAGCAGGAAGTAGCAGGACTGTAGCCGCCGGTGACCCCGGCTGCGTTTTGGACAATGGTGGCAGTGGTGGCAGTACAGCACAAGGCACATCTGAGTGTGGTGGCTGCTCCAGGAACAGTGATCGCAGAAACACGGCAGTCACCAGGGCCCGAGGAGAGCGTCTCGCGAATGTACCCGTTTCGTAGGCTGTCCCTGCGCTGACTTCTCTCTCCTCAGCCCTGCTTGTCTGCTTTTCTTTTGTTTCCAACGCTTCCGAGGTCTTCTTCAGGGCAGTCTGTGTTCATTCGAACACCTCCGAGGTGCTCCTGGTTTCCAGCTACTCCGTAGCTTAATCTTACATTCTAAGTCTTTTTTTTTTTTAAGTGGTGAAAGATTGTTCAGTTTTATACTCCTTTTTAAAAAAAAAGATTTATTTATTTTATGCTTATGAGTGCTTTATCTAAAGCCGGGCGTGGTGGCGCATGCCTGTAATCCCAGCACTTGGGAGGCAGAGGCAGGCGGATTTCTGAGTTCAAGGCCAGCCTGGTCTACAGAGTGAGTTCCAGGATGGCCAGGGCTACACAGAGGAAACCCTGTCTCGAAAAACCAAAAAAAAAAAAAAAAAAAAGGGTGCTTTATCTGCCCAGAAAAGGGCATCAGAGCCCATTACAGATGGTTGTGAGCCACCCTGTGGTTGCTGGGATTTGAACTCAGGACCTCTGGGAGAGCACTCAGTGCTCTTAACCGCTGAGGCGTCTCTGAAGCCCCAGTTTTATATTCTTCTGCTCAGTTGAAGAGAGTCCTTCCTTGGTTGTATATTAGCATTACTTTTGTTGAAGATGAATTGGCTGCAGGAATGTGCGTGTCTGCTCCAGCGCTCTGCGGGCATTTCTGCCCCTGCCGTGCTGTGTGGAGAACTAGAGTTTGTATCGAGTTTGGAAGTCGAGGACTCCCGTGCTTCGCCTCGTTCCTTTCGTTCACATGTTTTCTGTTTTTCGTTTTGCAAGGATGCCTCAAAGATTGTGGCAAACATTTCTAAAAGGAGATCTACAAGTCGGATAGATTAAAGTGGTGCACACCTGTAAGCCCAGCACTTGGGAGGCGGATGCAGTCAGATCTCTGAGTTCCAGGCCAGCCTGGTCTACAGAGAGAGTTCCAGGACAGCCAGGACTACACAGAGAAGAACCCTGTCTAGAAAAACAAAATGAACAAAGAAGGAGACATGCAGTTTTAAATCTCGGTGTGAGACTAGAATCCCCCGACCCCCCATAGCCTGGGTTTCTCACCTCCTTAACATTTCCCAAGGACTCATGATCTAGGACAGTCTCAGCTATTTTCTCCGTGCAGTTCACATGAGGAAGAAAGGACATAGGATATTAAGACGGCTCTTACTGTCAAGCTGCTGCTGACAGAGCCGTCGGAAGCAGCACAGGGCATGTTCTGGCAGCAGTACCCCTGGTTTGACTGGAGCTCTGTCATGGTGTGGAAGACTGGGAAGAGCCACCGGAAGTATATGCTAGAGAGCTGTCATCCCTGGAGCACTCTAAAGTTCTGGGGAATGGAGTGCCTGTGGGCAGGAGGGGGAGGGTTCAGGACTTAGGGGCTGCCTTGCTGCAGGAGGAGAAAGCGGAAGAAAGGTAGGAGCTATGGGGCAGGCCTTTTCCAGTCAGAGCTGGCTCTGCTTTAGAGCAGTTTGAGCCTGTGGAGAACCTCTCTCCAGGGGCAGGGTTGGAGAAGTCGGTAGGTTGAACATCAGTGACAGAAGTGCGGTATGACTTGGTGAGGGAGCTTGACATGGGGAGGGGGATTCGGGGGAGGGTTGCAGGGAAGGGGGTCGTAGATAGAGAGGTTAGGGGCAGTGAGGGTTTGGGGGAGGCTATTAGAAACTAGCCCTGCACCCTCAGGAGATACCATCTTCTGGGTTATAAGGAGGCCCAGAGAGGAGCCCGGAAGTTGTGGTTTGGGTTCAGTAATGCAGGAAACTGGGGTCTTGTAGGGAACGTCACTGAGGAAAGGGGACCTGTACTCCCCAAGGAAAGGGAACCGGAAATTCAAAGGACGGGAAGTGGCACTGTTTCAGGCTGGGGCTGCCTCCTGTTTCTCTCACCACATCTCCTCTTTGCAGGGTTTTTCTAGCTGAATTTCACCGTGGTGATACGTGTCTCCTGCAGTTGGGTGCCTCCTGAAGGGGGTATCCAGTGTTGTCCTCCCACAAGCCCCAGCTCTTGCGCAGACTGCCCTCTCTGGGTTATTCGCCATTGATCTCGGATAAATCATCTAACCTGTTGAGGCTGTTTCCTCACGCAGGCAGACGTGGGCATAGCACTCCCAAGGTCACGTGGGTGACGGAAATAGCTAAGCTCAGGTTCTGGATCTAAAGTGGAGCGCGTGGAGCGTGAACAGACGGGAAGGCGTCGTCGGAGGGCAGCGTGGGGCTGCACAGGAACAGTGATAGGACTTCAGGCAGGTGGGAAGCCATGTGCTTCGCTGAGAGCCCTGGAAAGCCTTGGGCTGGCCACTCAAGTCTGTGCTTGTTGACCACAGTGGGGCCATCTGTAACGGCATAATTAATTACACAGAGTAATAGTTTCATTGTACACTTTCATATATGTATTTAATGTATTTCAATCATATACAGTCCCTCCCTCCCACTATCCAGTTTTGCCCTCCCATTACCCCCCAGATACCTTCTCCCTGTTTCATGGTGGTGTCTTCTAGAAGCCACGTATGACAGAAGCCTGATACCCTGGTCCTTCTGAACCAGGCTTACTTAACATGAGGAACTCCAGTTCCAGCCTGTCCTGTAGATAGCATGAGTTCATTCTTCCCTGTGGCTGGACAGTACTCCACTATACAGGTTATGCCTCCTGCCTCTCTATTCATAAGCCAACTAGTACCTCATGTAGGCTGAGTCATTCCCATAACTTAGCTATCGTGAAGGTTGTAGTTGGTAAACATGATCGGAAGGTATCTATTGTATGTTGACTTTGATTCTTAAAGGTATACACACAGGAATATATTTTCGGAGGAACCTCCATGGTGCTTTGTATGGTGGCTTGTACAGTGCTCATTGTACAACCTCAAGAATATGTAAGGGTTCTCCTCTTGGCCAGCATTTATTGTTCTCTTACTGCTGTCTTGTTTGGGACTAGGTCTCACATATCCTAGGTCAGCAGGCCTTGCAAGAATGACCTTGATATCAGATCCTGCTTAACCATCTAAGTCCCAGGATCACAGACTGTCCCTCCAACTCTTCCGCCACGCTGGGGACTGAATCCAGGATCTTCACACATGCCAGGCAATCATTCTACCAAGGCAGCAGCCTTGTTTCCTTGATGATAAAGGTCATCTCATGTGAGATAGTTTCTCCGTGGCTGAAAACGAACATGTCTTCATATTACTGGCCATTCATAGTTCTATTGAGAAGTGTCTGTTCTGGGTGCTGATTTGATGTCCTGTCCTTTTGTGTGAAATGTTTTTGAGTTCTTGGTACGTTCTGGGTGTTGATCCTCTCTCGGATGAGTGCCTGGCAAGGATCCTGCGCTGTGGGCTGTCTGCTCACACGGGGAGTGCTCTGCTCTGCTGCCCTGACGGCCGCTCTCATGCTCTGCTCTCTGCTGCTTGCCGCTGTGTCCGGAAGGTCATTGCCTTTGTAGGTATCGGAGAGTGTTTTTCTTGGAAGTTTCACATTTTCAGATCGTACAGTGGTCTCTAATCATTTGAATTAACTTTTGTGCTGGACAAAATATGTATGTATGTATGTATGTATGTATGTATATATATATATATATATACATATATATACACACACAGAGAGACATAGATATATAGAGATATAGATATACATACACACATACACATATATATATATATGTTTATAGTTCTATTTTTTTTTTAAAATATGGATGTTTTCCAACATCATTTGTTAAAGTATCTGCCTTTTCTTGAGCACATGTTCTAGTCATCATCTGGAAACTTAGGTGGCCATAGTCGCAGGGTCTCTGGTCTGGTCCAGTGGTCTGTGTGTCTGGTTTTATTCCAACGTCGTCCTGGCTCCTGTTACTGTGACTCTCTAGTATATACTAAAATCAAATAGTGTGCCTTCAGTGCTGCTCTTCTTACTCGGGATCGTATTTGGATTTTCCACATTTTTTGTATTGTCATATGGACCGTAAAGATAACTTTTTTCTGGACTGGAGAGATGGCTCAGCGGTTAGGAGCACTGACTGCTCTTCTGAAGGTCCTAAGTTCAAATCCCAGCAACCACATGGTGGCTCACAACCATCCATAATGAGATCTGACTCCCTCTTTTGGAGTGTCTGAAGGCAGCTACACTGTACTCATATATAGTAAATAAATCTTTAAAAAAAAAGATGACCTTTTCTAGTTGTGTCAAGAATGCCATTGGTATTTTATAGGGAATTTTGCATTGACTGTATAGATCATTTTCAACAATATGGCCATTTAAACAATGCTATATCGTCAGTCTTTGAATGTAGGCCATCCCATTTTCTAATAGCTTCAGTCTCTTTCTTCAGTGGCTTTTAATTTTCATTGCATTACTCTCACCTCCTTACTGTGGAATTGTTTTTCCTGGGTTCTTTCTGAGCAGGTTTGTTACTAGTATAGAGAAACCTCCTGAGTTTTGTGGCCTGGTCCGGGAGGCAGAGGCAGGCTGTTTAGTGTGTGTTTGAGATCCATGGCTTCCATCCAGTCTTCTAGACTCTCCTCCCCGGGAGCTGTTGCTGTGCAGGGCCTGCCTTTTCGTCCCTTCCCCCATAAGGCCAGGCCTGTCTCCTGCCGGTTACACTCCACTAGGGATGATGGGTGTGAGGGGCTGGGGGAGGGCTGAGGCCAGTGAGGATCGTGTCCTGTCCCCATCCCTATGTTCATCCAGTAAGTTCTTCCTTGAGTATCTGCTTAGACTTGGGCACCTTGGTTGGCATCGTGATTATAGCTGTGGCTTAACGCCATGCAGTTTGTATTTTTGTGACAGGCTTGACCAAAAATCCAGGTGGTGAGAGAGTGAACGTTATGAGCAGACGGTGATGTTTCTGGAAAGTCGGGCATCAAGGGTCGACCTACAGACAGGGAACCCCAGAAGAGGCCCTGAGAATGACCGCAGGATAATCACCGTTTGCCCTCTGTATAAAGAGTTAGCAGCCTGAATGTTCTCTGAGTCCATGTTGCCTCCCACAGATGACAGTTCAGGGGCAGAGTGGGATGTCCTCCTCTGTGGGCCTGCGGTATGGATAGATGGGATCCTTTGTCATGAGCCTTTGTATTTCTCGTCCTAGGAACGGACACGCCCTACTGGCGTTCATGTTCTCTCGGCAGGAAAGCAAGCTGAACCGCCAGCAGACCATGGAGCTCGGCCACCACATCCTGAAGGCACACATTTTCAAGGTGAGGCGCGGGAGGCTTTGTGGTTTGATTCCAGACAGTCCATAGGACATCTCTAGTGTCTGTGAGCCCTGCGTCCACTCCCTGTTGCGCATTACAAATCAAAGAACCAGGGGCTGGAGAGACGGCTCAGCAGTTAAGAGCACTGACTGTTCTTCCAGAGGTCCTGAGTTCAAATCCCAGCAACCACATGGTGGCTCACAACCATCTGGGGTGTCTGAAGACAGCTGCAGTGTACTCATGTACATAAAATAAATAAATCTTTAAAACAAAACAAAACAAAAAAAGAACCAGGGCTCTCTCCATGGCCAGTATCTTTTCATATCGGCCTCCTTATTTCTCAAGGTGACGTTTGATGCGTGCCCCTTCCCCCTGGATTTCCTGTCTAGAGCAGTGATTCTCAACCTTCCCAATGACGTGACCCTTTAATACAATTTTTCATGGAGTGGTGACTCCCAAACATAACTGTAATTGGTTGCTACTTCATAACTGTGATTTTGCTACTGTTATAAATCATAATGTAAATATCTGTGTTTTCTGATGGTCTTAGGCAACCCCTGTAAAAGGGTCATTCCACCCCACCCCACCCCCAAGGGTTGCAAGCCACAGGTTGAGAACTGCTGGTCTAGAGCCTTTATTGGGTTTGAGGGGGTTTTTGTTTTGCTTTGGTTGTTTTGTTGTTGTTTTCCACTTGCAAAATACCAAGACTACAGTGGTGAAAATATTTTACATCAGCAGACATAGTGCTGAACTTCTGTCCTATTTTGGAATGCCACCAGCCTTTACTGGCCACTGCTTACACCTCTTGATTCATTAGGACTTATAGATGGTGATTCTAACCTTATCATTCATTATTCCTCTGATTTCCTTCTGCGGAAGGAAGCTTTCCCCGTGTGCATATAGTTTGCAGGGCCTGCGATCTCCTGATCTTCCATTACTGCTCACCAGCCGAGGTGTCCTTCCGTATAGTCGCGCTTTGTACGGTGTATCCATGCAGTGTGCTGGACAGACTCACTTTTGAATCGATGCTCCCCTGAGCCGAGGTACTCACAGGTGTCTGTCTTTGGTCGTTTCTAGGGCCTCAGTAAGAAAACCGGAGTCTCCTCCAGCCATCTGCAGGCCCTGTGGATCGGTTACAGCACAGAGGGGCTGTCTGCTGCCCTGGCCTCGCTCAGGAACCTCTACACTCCCAACGTGAAGGTGAGCATCGCTCTGCACAGGGACCTGGCCTGTTCCTCCTCTGCCAGTCCTGCCAGCCATGGCTCCGGGGGAGGCAGAGGGTCTCCTGCTGCCGGCTTCCCCTCTGCATATCACCCACTTCCCCCTGCAGGTCTGGCTTACTGCTGCAGGGAGACCTGGGTAGATGGAGCCTTTGTGCATGCCCATTTCAGAAAGGGTGTGATGGGGAGGTGGTTCACAAAGGAAGCCGAAGGTCAGAGAGCTCTGCAGGGAAACTGGGTTTTTGGTGTCCTGAGTTACTATAGCATCCCACCTCTTCCTGGATCACATTAAATTAAGCATTGAGGACACGAAAACCGTGGGTCCCAGGAAGCTGTCTGCGGGTGCCAGGGGCGCCAGGGGCGCATAGCATACTTCTGGCAATGGACAGAGTGCTCCATTGGCTGCGTGCCGAGCTAAGAACTTCTCATTCTGTGGTCAATGACTGTCCAGTCATGCTCTGCTAGTCTTGCTGTACTTTCGCAGACAGATTTTCCTTCCCTGTTTGCAGATTGTATAACACAGTCTTAGAATCAAAATCATACCCAGGACAGGTCTTCCTAGTGAAGGCCACACAGAAGTGCCCAGCCACAGCTCCTGACGCGCCCCTCTGCAGAAACTCTGGAGCTCTTTCCCAGAGGACTGAGTACTGAAAACCACTGGGAAGTGACAATTGTACCCACTCCCTTACAGTCACCCAAAGGAAGCTTAGCATGGCCATGGCCGTCCCGTAGGAGGAAGGGAGGCCTGGCTCAGCTGTCTGGCATCTGGCATCCACTCCACCTCAGGAAAGGGCCTCCATGCACCAGAGACAGAGCCATGGAGTACTCCTGGCCCCTGGCGTGCCTGCTGGTCAGCACAGTGCCCTCCACACTTCCCTTGGCCGTCATGGCTCTGGGGTGTGGACTGGTGGAGCCCTCCCATTGCTTAGGCAGGGGTAGGGGGCCGGGGATCTGCCTTCTTCCTGTGCCTGTTGAGTTCGAAAAGTGAGGTTATCACATGCCCAAGGATCCTGGGTACCAGGGAGGACCTAGCTTGGGGAGTCTCGAGGATGACCCCAAGCCCAGCTGGCCAGTGTAGGATCTTGGTATGGAGCAAGAGAGTCTATGCCTCTGGGTGGATACAGACAGGGCTTGTAAGGATAAAGATGCTCCCCGTGGTCTCCCAGTCTGCTGTGGAGCTTAGCTGTGCCCTTACCTGGGCACCTTCACACTGCAGTAGAACTGTGCTCCTTGGGACCCTCCCTGCACACGGTCTCTCCCTAGGCCCTAGCCCTCGGTGCTTTTTTTCCTAAGTCTTACATTGCAGGTTTTCTTAAGTAGACGGACAAGAAACCAGTTCTGTCCCGCAGGAGCAGTTCACACTGCTGTCCCTTGTCCCAGGTGTCCCTTGCACACCAGATGGAGGTTTTTCCAAAAGTGGATGACTCCAAATTTAGATGTCACAAAAAGGTAGCTGTGTTGTGAAGTTTTTCCACGTGGATTTTATAAGAAATCAGGTTTAGGTCACTCTAGCATTGGTCATCTTTCTGACTCTACCAAGCCTTTGGCTTATCTATAGAATTAGTAAAGTATGAAAGAACAGGACTAAGCTGGCAGTATCTGTCCTCCATACTTTACTGAATTCATGGGTGTAGGAGGGTGGGTGGGAAATGCCACAGTCTCTTGAACACAGGTTTTCAAGGCTGGGTTAAAAGGCTTTCCTCTCTAGGCTGTCAGCTTTCCTCGGAACACACGAGTGATTTTGAGGTGTTCGTTTTTACTTTATAAGATTCCGGTGTTACCTACCTCTGCACCGTCCCCAGATGTGCACAGCTCGGCTCTGGACTCTCGAGTCCCTTCATTATCTTCCTGTTTTGTCTTTGTACGTCTTTGATGAGGGAGAAAAACGGTTTTCACAGAATATTGGACAAATTACAGCAATTTAAAATTATGCATGCAATTAAGGAACTGTTTTTAGAGAGTATTAACTGTTGTCATACAGGAATGAATGTCATTTTGAAAATAATTGCAGTTTGCCACTTTGGCAAATTAAAATGACTTGCTCTGAAATGAGGGCTTGGTAATTTTGGAAGCACGCTGGTGACGGCCAGCCCCGTGACCAGGGTCATGGCAGCCTGTGCCTGCCTGGCCCACTGGGATCCTTGCCACTCAAGCCGCCAGGCTCCTCCCCAGCTGGTTGCTTCCTCAAGTGCTGTCATGGCTGGTGCCAGCCCCTGCCCTGCCCGTGGATTGGGAGCATTTGGCTTCTGGCCTTTTGCTCAGCTGAAAGGACAGGGGACCAGGAATGAGGCAGCAACATGGCCGGACTCTCCCTGGCTGAGGTCAGGGAGGTTATATTTCACGTCTCAATCAAGGAGGAAGGACTTTTCAATGTCCCCGGGTGCTGGTTCCCAGCGTGAGCTGGCTGGCACTTCTCCAGGTCCTCACTGCTGTGGGAAGCGCTCCACCACCCTTCTGTGTCTGTTGCTGGCCGGCCTTGCCACTTGAGTGTTAGCTAAAGAGAGCTTCTGTGGTGTAGACTCTGAAGTCTCCTGCAGATGGGCAGGAGTGTGTAGGATGGGTCCTCTCGCTCCTTCCTGTGGGCCACACAGTGTCTGCTACAACCCTGCGGTGTCCCTGCTGCTCCAGGGGCAGCAGTGAGCTCTGTGTCCTGAGCGGTCTCTGCCCTACCCGCTCAGAGGCTCTGAGCCCTCACCTCTGCAATGGAGACAACAAAACACTGTCTCCCAGGGCTCGGAAGCCGGCAGGGGAAACTCTTGGGGAAGCGCCTGGCATGCCTTGGGCACCCAGCTGAGTTGTTTTTATTGCTGCTCCCCTGGGCTCTGGAAACCGTGACCTGACCGCCCTAGGCTGCAGGCACCTGGGAACCCTGAGGGGTCCCTGTACCTCATGGAAGGGCCTGCCGCCAGCCTGCTGCTCTGTGCCGTGGATGGTCTAGGGGTGGACACAGGACCCCCTAGACCAGGATAGGTGGGAAATAGGGCTCCAGGGACCTCACTCTGAAGACCCATAAACGGTGGTGGCAACAGTAGTTTTATTTAACTCTTTTGAAATACTGGGTTTAGCGCTAAGTCAGTCTCTGTCTTTCTCTCTCCTTCCCCCACACCCCCTCCTACCTTCCCTTCCTCTGGCTCCCTCCCTCCTTGGTGCAGAGGGGAGTGTTGTTATTTTGACATTCATTTTTTAATCTTTTCAGCCACCCAGGCATGGGTACATTTGTTGTCATTTGTCACCTGGGGAGCGGAGGTTTGGGTGCACAGGGCACCTGTTTCTGAGCCTGCCCTAGTGTGCCTGTGGTGCACGTGTCGCCTGGTATCTTTACAGCCCTGCCTGCTAAGTAAATTCTCTTGGGAAGCTGGCGTGCCAGATCCCCGGGCCTTGGAAGGTCCGAATCTCCAGGCTGGGGCTCAGCATCTGGAAATTTGAAGCTCTGGGTGGCATCACGTTTGCCCCATAGTTATGAACAATGAGAAGAGGAAGGTCTGCACATCGGTAGAGTTCTCAGTGTGAGAATACAGCAACGCGGCACAAAAGAAACGGGTCTCAGCAAAGCAGACTAAGCGTAAATAGGTGGGAAAACTTCCGCCCTGAGCGCACACGCTACGAGATCCATGGGTCTGTTCCACCCATGCCATAGGGCAGAACGCACTCCCCCGCAGAGGTTTCCAAAGAGATCACGCTGAGCAGAGTCGGGTGACTCTGCTCACTTCCTGGAGGGACCTAGAACACTGAAAAACGGAAGACTGTCTTGAGAGCCGCTTATTCAGACCATTTAGCCTATCCCCCCACCCCCAGCCCCTTAGGTTCTTGTGTATCAGGAAGGGATGGGGCTGACAGGGAGGGGACATGGAGTTGGTCAGCAAAGTCTTCACACACTCTTCCTGCGCGTCCTGTGGTGGTCCCAAGGAGTCTGTGTGTGTGTCTGTACATCTTGTTTCAAACTCATTTCTGAGGCCTTTGTAAAACACCCAAGTGCTTCTTCAGCATAACGCTGCTTGTTTTTCCATACTGATCATAGTTACTCCCCGTTTTTATTTAAACTAACGGTTTTGAAATACCTTTGCAGTTGTACTTGAGTCACGAGGTGTTCTAGGGAGGGGGGAACCTGTTTAACTATGTTGTAGGAATCGGCTTGTTTGCTAGATTCTCACATTTCTGAGTGCTTTTTCCTCTGTGTTCTACACACACACACACACACACACACACACACCTCTAAGTGCTCACTGACAGTGGGAGACTGGGTTGGTGTTGACCTGGGTCTGGCTATACAATGATGCCGATCCTTCTAATGAGGTAAACAGCCCGGCTGATGGTCAGGTAGCCAGATTACAAGGTCGGCAGGGCTTACAAGTGTGTGCCTTAACCATTTCTTATGGCTAAGTATTGGCCCCAGCGATGAGAAAGATCCGGTGTGTGTGCCGTCCCTGACTGTGGAAGAGCTTTTTCCTGCATCTCTTCTCTGCGAACCCCTGTTTCAGAACCAGTGTCCAGTGCAGTGAGCTAAGAAGACGGGAACTGGGGAGGGTGGAGAGGGTGTGGACTCCACGCCTGAGCAGAGTGCGCGTGAAGCAGGGTGGGGACTTCACTTTGGGGGTCTGTTGTTGAGTAGAGACCCGTAAGAAATGGCCTTTGCTGTCTGTGGAACAAGCCTTCAAGACAGTGGGGTCTGTTCAGAGTTGCTGTGGCAGGGGGACCTGCGCTGAGGGGATGGCCCTGCAGAGAGAGAGGAGAGAGACAGAGAGAGACAGAGAGAGAGAGAGAGAGAGACAGACGGGGGCTCCTCTTTAGGTTCGACCGTGTCGAGATGCCATGGAGGGCTGTGGCTCCCCACTGTTAGTAACCATCTCCTGTATTTACAGTTGTGAATATTCTGTTGGCTGCCACAGGGACAGAGCACTGAACGACCCAGAATTTGTATATGCCCATCTCTTTCCTGTATCTTTTTATGATCCCCAATCCACTCTAGTCAAATGGCAAGCCTCTGAGGTTTTCCCACGTCTAACCGTCAGCCCGGCGGATCTCCCAGGGCAGGGTTGGATGGCTGTGGGTTGGAGCTATCGAAAGTTAGGTGTGAAAGTGCCATGGGGTTTTTTCCCCTCAGAATCTGGAGATGTGAAGGAGATTAGTGTGGCTAGAGATGTCCATCTGTTCAGTGATTTCATTTTAATTCGTGCAGATCAGACATGTCCCCTGCCAGCTAAGGCCGTGCTGTGTGCGGCAGTCAGTGTGAGCGGCAGAGGACATCCTGTCAGTGTGCGGCGCTGACGGTCCCCAGGACACACGGACACTGCCGGGCTTTAGCTCCTCCGTGTCGAGCAAAGGGAGCGTTCGTGTTTCATTTTGGCTTTATCTCATTAAGGATTTAATCCTTGATTATTATTTCATTGTTAAAATAATGAATTTTCTCTATTTAGTGGCTGGTCAGGTCTAGCCCCTACACTAATAATACCAGTGTTAGCTAGAAATCATTAAAACTGTGCCACCCCTTCAGGGGCTGGAGGGGTGTCAAGAGCACTTGTTCCTCTGGTAAAGTCCCTGGGTTCGATTCCCAGCACCTATGATGTTGTAAATCTCCAAAGCTTTTCATTTGGTCAATCTCTTTATCAATAGACACTCTGGTTTCCACTCTGTCCGTGGTCTGGGAGCTATGCTCAGCTTGTATCTTGTTTGACTACTTTGGCTACATCCTTAATAGTGTCCTGTGATCACTTTGGATACATCCTTTTTTTTTTTTTTTTTTTTTTTAAGATTTATTTATTTGTTTCCCCCTCCCCCTTCCCTTTCTCGATCTACCCCGACTCACTCCAGGCTAGGATTTGAACTAATGACCTCCAGAAGAACAGTTGGTGCTCTTAACCACTGAGCCATCTCACCAGCCCTGGGTACATCCTTCATAGAGTCATGTGGTCACTTTGGGTGCATCCATAATAGGGTCATGTGGTCTTGGTCTTCCTGTTTATTTAGTGTATTTTATATTAATCTCCGCTGTAGCATCCCATGGGTGAATTCCTTTCTCAGCCCGAGTTCCCCACTGGTGGCACGTCCATCCCTGTCTACTGGTCAGCTGTGGGCCCTGGGATGGCGTCCGCGTCTCAGCTTGGTGAATGGCGTTGATGTGAACGCATTATGCACATTACTTCAGGATTCTGCTTTCGTTTTGAAGGCGGCTCCAGAAGTGGGTTTACTGCATCCCGATGAAGTTCTGTTTCCTGTGACCTGGAGAGACTTGGCAGGCTCCTGCTGGTGAAGATGCACACACATGTATGAGTGCGTGTGCATTTCCTGCAGGCACAGGAGATACAGGCGTGCAGTTCCTGCTGCCGGTACATCTCAAGCTTGAGATCCAGGAGACTAGAGCTGGAAGGCTGCAGAAACTTCCTGCTTCCCGGGTGTGTTAAAACTAACATACGTATGAGATATTAATCCTGCTGGGGGCATTGCCCAACAGGTGAGCCGGCTGCTGATTTTGGGAGGGGCCAACGTGAACTACAGGACGGAAGTGTTGAACAATGCCCCGATCCTGTGCGTCCAGTCGCACCTCGGTCATGAGGAGGTTGTGACTCTCCTTCTGGAGTTTGGCGCCTGCCTGGATGGGATGTCGGAGAACGGTATGAACGCGCTGTGCTACGCGGCTGCCGCCGGCCACATGAAGCTGGTGTGTCTGCTGACCAAGAAGGGGGCAAGGGTAAGCACGCAGAGGGGGGTGACAACAGGGTGTCTCAGGGGGTGGAAAATATCCTCCTGTCATTACTGGGATGGCTGGCCCCTGGGCCAGGCAGGCTTCATGGACTTCTGTTTGTCTGGTGCAGTGATTTGAGAAATTACAGAATCAGTGTAGAGGAGCCAGTGTCTGAGTGGGGGCCCCCGGGAGAGAGCGTGCATATGTATGTATGTGCTGTGCTGTACAGGAGTTCAGGAACAGGGCACTGGAGGGAGCTGATTCCGCCTTCTACTGCATGGGGGCTGGGAATCCAACCTGGCCAGCCCTGGCGAAATAATTTAAATGTTTACCTCACGCCTCACCGTCCCCTTCCTGTTCTATTCCATCTCGTTATTGTTTTAAAATAATCCTGTGAGTTCTCTGGTTCTTAGAGGTCTGTGCCTGAGCTGTGGGAACTGCCTAACGTCATCTTTCCTTTTCCCACCTGGGACACTGGGCCTCTGGAGGCCACCATTCCCATCTGTCCGTTGGAGTCCCGTGACCCCGCCAGCCTTCCGCCAGCCTCTTGTTGTGGTTGCCCCGCTAGATCCCTAACTCTCTGCCACGATGAAGTGAGATGAACGCTCGGCTCAGCACACGCCCTCTTTAGCTTAATATACGCATATATGCGCTTCACAGGCAAATGACCCTGCTGAGTAAATGCATAAAGCACTTCTGCCTCGTTAGTTGTGAGGCTGAAAGTAGGTACAGAAATGTTGTTGTTGTTCTAAGTCGAGAATTTGCGACCCCAGAATAACAGCTCTGGTGTTTGGGGTGCGTGCCTTATTGCTGTGTGGCACATGCCCCAGTTTCTGGACACCAGCTATCTCTTAGCTTACTTGCGAGTCCAGCGGTTCACCTCTGTCACATCCGAGAGCTTGCAGGACGAGGCTAGCTGTCAAGTTGGGGTCTCTCACAGAGTCCAAGCCCGGAGGCAGCATGCCCCTAATTTTGCAAACATGTCAGAGCTGGGCTTTGGGCTCTTTTTCAGTCCTGGGACTCCTTGCCTTAGATAAGGTACTCAGGGGTGCCTGCCCGAACCCCGCCTTCAGGGGACGCGCAGCGCTCACGCATTTCTTCTGACTCGCTGGCGTCTCACAGCTGTGTGTCTCTCCTTTAGAAGCCAGGATGCCCCAGGTCACCTCCCCGCATGTTTTCCTTTCTGTCCTTCTTCCTATAGATCTGTGTCCCTTTCCTTTGGCCCCTGGTTCAACCGTCTTCCCCCCATTTCAACATCTCAGAGCAGCCTGAAAATACTTCATCTTAGTGTCCCACTGGGAAGCATAGGGCTTTGTCTGGGGGTTCGGTCTGTGAACTTCATGTAGTTTGCTGCGAGCTGCGTGTGTGTGAGGAGACTGTCTTATGGCTCCTAGTCCTGCAAAGGGAACCTGAGGCCTGGATTAGTGTTCTTATCACAATGAAAGGAGTCCCAGGTTCAGTGCTGTCCAGAAGGATATTTGGAATGTGAACCCTTGTTCTTCTGCAGTAGCGTGAATTTGCTTGTAGCCTTCAGGGCACGTGCGTTCCCAGAGTAAAGGGGATGCCCACTGCTGCCTCTGCTTCCGCCCCCAGGTGGACCACTTGGATAAGAAGGGCCAGTGTGCATTGGTCCACAGCGCGCTGAGGGGCCACAGCGACATTCTCCAGTACCTCCTGAACTGTGAGTGGTCGGCAGGTCCACCCCACCCTGGCACTCTGAGGAAGAGCCAAGCCCTGCAGCAGGCACTGACCGCAGCCGCCAGCATGGGCCACAGCTCGGTGAGTGGGGCTGTGGGCTTCCTTCCTGACACATGAGGCTTTGTGGCCCTGTTGTGTGGCCACAGCCTTCTAAGTTGAGAACCACAAGCCACAAAAGGAAACGGAGATTTCAGAAAGTAGCGTTTGATTCTGACTCAGGGGGTGCTTCTAGTGCCTCCGTCCTTGCTGTGAGCCAGGTGCTGAGAGAAATGCTCTCCTCAGCAGCTCTGGTGGGTGTCCAGTCTCTCCTGGTCTCACTTCCTTTCCTGTCTGCTCTTCCCTTGCCTGGTTCTTCCCTCCCGACCCCTTCAGTTCCTCCTTTTGTCCCTATAACCTTTAGACTACGATCACATGGAACCCTAGTTGTGAAATCATCCTGGAGTGTTCGGAGTGTTTTTAAAAGCCAAGCTTGGGTGCCTTGAGAGCCTGTGAGGATGAATGCTCACTATCTGAACTTGCTACACCAAAGGGGAGATTCAACACTCCATTTCCTTCTGCGTAGCACTAGCTCTAGGTCTGAAGATTTAATCAGCAGCAGCTGGCCTGTTCTCAGCCTTGGCTGCGAATATAACATTTGCTCCCCCTTTTGCTGGTGTTTCTCTCTCTTTGTAATCTTTGAGCAATTGGAGGTGCCAGTGTTTGGTAATATTCTTTTCCCCAAAATGACTGGAATTTGAATGCCAAGCTGCCTGGCTGGCTGGCATTTGGCACTTACACGCGATGGCAGATAAACGTATAAGCATGTGTCGCTGGCTGGCTAATATTTGGCATGCATAAACGATACAGTTAAATACACATATCTGAAAACGCAGACATTCTCCTCTTGTATTTGTCTTGGTTTTTTTTAAAATAAGATCTCAGATAGCCTAGTCTCTGTAACTGGAGATTCCTGCCTCTGCCTCCCAAGAGCTGAATCACAGGCATGGGCCACCGTGCTCCGCCTCCTCCTCCAGCTGTCTGAACCTGTGGCTCCGACATGGGGGACAGTCATCTCTGGGCAGTCATGAGTGCATGCATGCCCACACACGGTGCACGCCCACACACACGGTGCACATGTCCGTGTTTGGAAGTGATCCTTTTTTTTTAAGTCCTGAGCACCACTCGGGAGCTGGCCTGGAGAACAGTGAGCAGAACCTGCCTCAGCCCAACCAGTAACCATTTCAAGCAGAAGAGCTAGATTTCTTAATCAAAGTCCCGAAGAGGATATAATTTCCTAACGCCATCAGAGTAAATGGCCAAATGTTCAGCACACACTTAATCACCATCTTGGGGTCAGAAATCTAAAATTGAGATGAGAAGAGGTCAGGCTTCTCTCTGACGGCGCCCGGAGAGGCCCTTTCTGGCTTTGCTAGAAGCCACTGCCTTCCTGGCTAAGGCTGTGTCCTCCATCTTAAGTGTGCACGACCTCCCTTGTGCCCCCCCCCTACTCCCTCCTCCGCCCCTGATGCCTCCTGTCCAGTCCTAAGGATGTTGTGGTTGTACCAGGTATGCAGCAGACCCACAGACTTGCTCCATTTCAAGGCCTGTGATTCCCTCCTGCTGTTTGCGGAGCTTGGAGCTTCCCCATATTAGAAACGGACCCAGTCAGCAGACTGTAAACAGCATGGATTGGGAGCCTGGGAAATGGCTTTGTCCGAGTCTCCTGTCACTCAGGATGATGCTGGCTCCGGTCCAGGGCACAGATCCTTCATCTCCCCAAGGGCAGGCTTCCCTACCTCCAGCTCTTTCACAAGAAGATGCCCGGAAGGGAGAAAAGCGGTGTTGTCAGTAGAAAAATTGTCTGGACAATACCAAAGGAAAATTTTCGCTGTAGAAAGAAAATATCACCTTGTTTTCTTTCCGCGTGAAGAATGGCCTCGTGGTGATTTATGCAGAAGCTGCACTTCATGTGATCTGCTGGGGCCTCTGTTGATTACGTTGGCAGATTTGGGTCATGTTGGAATTCATTAGAATTCTGAGTACCTGGTAATCCTGAACAGAGTTGTTGCAATTCCCTGAGATTGTTGTATTTTTTAATTCTCCCCAGCGGAAGTGTGAATAGCATACGAATTATGCCGGGAAATGGTTTTCATTATGTTTTCTTCACTCGAGCAGCACAAGATAATAATGGTTAAAAAACAACACCCTCTCCTCTGATCTCTGGGCTATAATAAGCACCCATTGCTCCGAGAGCTCATTAAATCACCTTGCCACGTCTGACAGGTCGTCCAGTCCTTGCTGGGAATGGCAGAGGAACATGACATCCAAGTGAACAGCACCGACACGCTGTGGGGAGAAACAGGTAATTATGCTCCCAGTGTCCGTAGTCAGCGGCGGCGCGCGTGATGTCCCAGCCCCGCTGCGGCCTGATCGCCTTAGTGACTGGAGATGTGCCTACTCCTGTTTCCATATTGTCAACGAGGCTTTTGAAGCCTAAAGCCTTTTAAACTTGCCAAACGAGTAGTAAGACTCTGGAAGCAGTGAGAGGGACTCATTTTGAGGTAGACGGGCACTTGAGGAGCTTCTGATGGAAAGGCCTTTGTGAGGCTCCAGGTTTGCAGGGGTCCCAACCCACCTGGTCCTCCCGGAAAGCCTGGCCAAGGGAGCCGAGCAGCAGTTCCTTTGTCAAGCAAATCAAAGATGGCTCTGTAGGGACAGTGTGGCTGCTGTGTCTGGTGCAATGAGGGCAGAACTCAGGTCTCACAGTCCCACCTAAAATACTTAATACAGTCCCAAGTCCCTTTCTGTTGGTGGGGGTAGGGGGGGCTGCCTGCCTAGTGGGAAGAAAGATCGGTATTCAGATTAATGAAGATGCTGCTGCTTTGAAATATCCCATTCGACAGAGGTAACCGAGATGCTCACTATGTTCTCCCCTCCCCAGCCCCGCTCCAGGCTTCGTACGTGATGCACGCGGTTGCTATTTCTTTTTGCACAGATTTGTTTCTAGCTTCTAGGTTATTTCCTCACAGAACAGATGGTGGTGTGGAGAGTTTATTAGCTAGCTCACACTTGAGAGAAGCCTCAAAGATTGTCCTGGTGGGAGAGCAGGCCTGCCCTTCAGAGCCACATGGCCCGCTCTCAGAAGCCACCGTCAGTTGGCTTCCTCTGGCTTGCTATGGACTGAAGGAGGAGTTACAGAGGCAGTGTGGGACTCCAGATGGTGGCGATCAGCCCCCTCCCCACTGAGATTCTGCCAGTTGGTTGATGTCTGAAGAGACACTTGAGAAATTAAAGACTTCTCACTTAAAAAAAAAAAAAAAGGTACACATTTATTATCTCGTAGGTTCTGAGAGTCGGAAGGCTAGGCTAATGGGGCCGAGCTTGCAGCTTTAGGATCTCACCACTGTCGTCTAGGTACTGGCTTGAGCTGTGTTCCCACCAGACTCACCAGATTTCGAGCGCTGAGCTTGGTCACAGGATTCATCTCTTTGCAGTCGCCCGTGGGTCTGGTGAGAAGACACTGTTTAGCCTTCTCTTCTAAGGCCTTACATGCCATCTGCAGACGCTGTGACCCGGAAAACAGTTCTTATCGTCATTTGTAGGGATTTGGGTGAATTTAATCAGCCAAGAGGTTTTTGATTTGGGGGTTTCCTTCTTTCGTTTATTTTTTTGAAAATTTCATGCAGTATCTTTTTTTGTTTGTTTTTGTTTTTGTTTTTGTTTTTGTTTTTGTTTTTGTTTTTCGAGACAGGGTTTCTCTGTATAGTTCTGGCTGTCCTGGAACTCACTCTGTAGACCAGGCTGGCCTCGAACTCAGAAATCTGCCTGCCTCCCAAGTACTGGGATTAAAGGCGTGCGCCACCACCGCCCGGCACGTGCAGTGTCTTGATCATATTCTCTTCCCCACCCATTCCCAGGACTCTTCCTCACCAACTTCATGTTCATTCTGTCTCTCAAGAAACTAAAAGCAATGCATGTGCGCGCGCGCGCACACACACACACACACACACACACACACACACCTAATCCTGTTGGCCAACTGAGGCCCGCTCTGGAGTGTGCTTGGCAGGCCCAGGATCACTCTGCCAGAGAAAACAGATTTTCCCTCTTCTCCAGCAGCTATTGGTTGGTTGCAAATGGCTTCTTGTTAAGGGTGGAAACTTGTGCCCCTTCTCCATGCTGGGGTTTTGTCTAGTGAGCAGGCCCCAGGGTAGGAAACCCACTGGCTCTAGGAGGCTCTCAAGTAGGGTTTGGAGTCAGGCTCGGTGTGATTCTGCCCCTCGGTGCAGTGGTGGGTGGGTTGGCTGACATTCTGGTTGGAACTCTGGGCTCACAGTCAGTCCAGGATCTTTGAAGTTGGAGGGGGGATGGGTATGCAAGAAGCCGAGGAAGGGGACTGGCCTGCCCCCTTTGTTGCTTGAGACAGGCTTGGCTGGTCTAGAATTCACTGTGAAGGACAAGCTAGCCTCTGACTTGTGCAATCTTACTGCCTCACGTTCTAAGTGTCAGAATTATGTAGGCATGGACCACCATGCCCAGAAGCCAAGAACTTTATTGAGAGGATTTGAAAATGTAACACTTAAAGTAAGAAGGCCAGGGCAGCTGTCTATCGGGCTTAGAGGGCCACCACAGCCCTCCAGAAGTTCCTTCATCCCTGATGACCACGGCCCCGAACCTTCCTGCCTGCCACAGCTGCACATGTCAGGGGAACAGCCTGAAGCAGCAAGGCACGGCTTAGAGGAGAGAACATCAGCAGACACTGGGCCTGACTGCACGTGTGCCGTCTGGACTCTGAGAGCGGTGCCTCGGATATGACCGTCGGGGTCTGTCACTTGACTACAAATGTGGAATTGAGAGAGATGTGGGGTGGTGAGCAGGCTTCTGACTTAGCACATCATGCAGTGACAATGGTTCACAGGCCAGCGAGTCCCAGCCTTCATCACCAGCTTCCTCTAAGCAGCAGAGCCTAGTCTTTCCTCGGAGTGCGGGCTGGTGCTCCCCACATGGTGTCTGGTGCTCCCCACATGGTGTCTGGTGCTCCCCACATGGTGTCTGGTGCTCCCCACATGGTGTCTGGTGCTCCCCACATGGTGTCTGGTGCTCCCCACATGGTGTCTGGTCCTCATCACAGTAGGAATTGCCGGCAGTGAGAGTGGTTGCTTGGCTGGTGGCTTTGCCTGGTCCTCATTCTTGACTGTTCTCACCAGTGCTTTGTGTCCAGAACATCCCAGGCTGGCCTTCGTGTGCTGGCCACGGGATAGGCCAGGATGCAGACAATGGCTCCTGTGCCGTGTGTGGGAAGGTGGAGGAACAACGGGTGCTTTATCCGGAGAGCGCGCTCATTATTTCTCCTGGCTCCCTGGTGTCTGTTTACACGTCTTCCCAGTATAGATTTAGCCATAAACAACTTGGCTTTTAGATGCTGGCTGGTGGGTTTGTCAAGGCGGCCTGCACATCTGTTCCAGGCTCACCCACCCAGCTTTGAAGGGTGCAGTGTCTCTGTCCTCCTTGGCACTCGGCATCTGCTCTCACAGGCGTGAGATGCTGAGAGGCGAGCCCCAGCTCCTGCACAGAGTACTTCCCCGCTGTTGTCAGGACAGACAGGGTTGTTGCAGGGTGTGTGCACCTGCTTCACGGGTCCGCGGATGGGCATCATGCCCCCTACTGATTGAAAGCAGGAGGTTGTCTGAATTGATGCCCGCTCTCAGCCAGAAAGGCCAGGGAGAGACCTGATGGGCGGGGTAGCCAGGAGGAGGCATGGTCCTCGGTGCTTGATCTGATGGTCCTCACGTGTTGTCATGAAGAGCTGGCTCAGAGGTTCGAGAGCTTTATTATAGACTCTAAAGACTTTCATCTAAGCCGGTGTTTAGTCTGAGCACTGCAGTGAACCCATAGGTTTTAGAAAACCCCTAAGTACCTGCTGATCTGGGGAGCAGGGGCTTCACTTAGAAACCCTTCCTCTCCCCAGAGCTGCTGCTGCTTGTCGGGGCGATGTCTAGAGACAAGCCCTTCAGAGCGAGTTCTGTGCCTGCAGTAGCCCTGAGCCACTGCCTTCCTTCCCCACTCCTCCTTCCTGGTCTCTTCTTCCTTTCTCTCCTCTCCTCATCTTCAGTGGAGAGTGAGTGTGACTTGTTAGCAGAAACTGCACTCTGCCAGTGAGGCCGCCACTGTACCACCCACCGGCTGTCAGATGAGGCTCGTCCCACAGTTTCCGGGCAGCCAGAAGCATGGCAGGAGCCCTTTGACACCTGGATTATCTGTCTCGGCATTCCACAGCCATGACGCGCCAGTCCTGGCCCCCACAGAGCCCCAACGGAATTGAGTTACTGTTTCCACATCAGTGTTTGATGTGGATCAATCCAAGCCGAAACGACCAGGGACACTTAACTGGTGACCTAATGCTGTGCTGTGGGAATTGACAGACCATGTTCCCAACTCCAGGCTTCTGTCCGACGTGAGTCTGCGCCCTGCTTCTGGCTGTTTCGATGGAAACGGTCCTCATTTTCCAGCCTGCTCTCTGAGAGCAAAGGCTTTTCCTCCGTGGGTCCCGTCTGCCTTGTTTGCAGAGACTTTGTTTCCACAGACCGTCGAGCTGGTTTGTGAGGGAGGAGCAGCCGTGGTGCACACACCATGGGCTTCCTGAAGACCAGAATTCCTGTGTTTCTTACTCTCACTGCCCGGCCTAGTGCTGGCCTGGGAGTTTCTCCAGGGTGGAGGTGTTGGCCACTTGTGATCCCAGTTCTACCTGCGGCTGCTGGGCAGAGGAATGGACGGTGTTTTGCTTCTCTAGGGCTTGCTGTGTGGGTATTGACCAAGTGAGAACATCGAAAACCAAAGAAAGCTCTACGGCTCTAAGGCAGGGGATGTCCACGGTGTAGTAGATAGGGATAGGGCAAGGGACCAGTGACACGATTCTGTTTGCTGAGAGTCCCCGCCTGCTATGTTGGATTCACAGCTCTGTGTGTGTGTGTGGGGGGGGGGCGTGTTGCTGCCAGCTGCTGAGTGTGTCACTCCCTGGTGTAGGATAGGCCTGCTTCCTGCACACCTCCTCCCCCTGTCTCTGTAACATCTCCCTCTCCTGACCTTGCCTGCCCTCCAGCTGCTGTATAGTGACTTGGTTGCGTCCTCAGAGGCTTTGAGACTATAGGGTGCTATCTGCCTGCCTCTGAGGGCTGGCTGTGCTTTCCTGACTTTTGAGAGGGGGGTGTCCCAGCAGGTCCCATCAAAGTAGGTTAAGACTGGCCGACAGGCTTTGCGTAGATCACGTTTGTTTGGAATCAGTGCTGTTTCTGATGGTGAACGTTTACAAGTGAGTTTGGCCATTGTAAATCACGGGCTCCCACTGCAGAGCTGTTAAGGATGCTTGATGTTCTGCTGGTCTAAGGTGAGTGCAGTGAGGGGTTTGGGTTAGGGAGTGTGTGCAGGCTTTCTAGTCCTCCTTCACTCCGCTTTCTGGTGAATGTGGCCAAGTGTAGCCCTGTCGCAGGGTGCTGTGTCCCTAGGCCTTGTGGTCGCAGAGGAATGGATGGTGTTTTGCTTCTCTAGGGCTTGCTGTGTGGATATTGACCAAGTGAGAAAGAACATCGAAAACCAAAGAAAGCTTTAAGGCAGAGGATGTTCTGTTTAGGGCAGGCTGGGTGCATAGACCTCCGTCCACACAGGTCACAGAGCTGGGAAAGGGTTTCATCCTTTGTGATTCAAGGGTCCCTCTCCACTCTGTGGACTCATTTTCCTTTCCGTTCTGTGGCTTTTGAGCTTTTATCTAAGGTTTAGGTCACAGAAGCCTAGTTTTATCCATGGCTACCTCAGAACACAACAGGGTAGAGTGCCTGGTTCTTTACTAATGACTGCTTGTTCGCTTGAATTTTATCTTTTGTCTTTAGGGGGATTGGAGGGCTTTAGTAAGAATTTATGTTTTAAGCTTACTGTGTTCAAATTGATCACTACACATTCAAGTTCTTTAAGTACATACACCTTACTTAAAATGCTTGGGGCCGGAAATGTTTCAGATTTGTGAGTTTTCCAGGGTGTGGGGTATTTTCATAATCAGCAATGCTCTAAAGTCGAAAACTTGGAGCATGGTGCTGGCTTTTTTGGAGTTTCATGTTGTGGCTTTGAGGATTTGGGACACTCACCCTTTCTTTGTTCCCCTCAGAGCACAAGGCCAGGTGAGAGATTGGAGGAAAGGCCCGTGCCCAGTACTCTGGGGTCTGTTGAGGGTGTGTGAAACACCAACCCAGAGACGTGACCTCCCTCCCTCCTTTTCTCGGACACCCACTCTGGTCTCCCCCACCCCCGCCTCCACACAAGACTCTGTCCAGCTCAGCTTGAGCTCAGATATTAGAGAGAGAAAGGCAGACCATGAGACATGTTTTCATGCCCTCGGTGACATGAGGCACGCCTTCGGTGTCTTGGCAGGTCGTTGGCTCCATCTGAAGTGTGAACATTCTCAGCATGCGTTAGGGGTGACCGCTCTTCAGAGCTGTGGTCTTCATACAGGTTTTAGAGGGGCAAGGTGCATGTGACATAGGAGTAATGTCATCTGTACTTTAGGAATATGCCCAAAGGCATATTTGAAAGAATATCAGAATGGGGGTAAAAGGGAGGCAGGACTCAGAGCCCCGTAACAGCTCGGGTGCACATGTTACCCGGCAGTGCTGGGGTGCTCCTACGATCCACTGCTGTTGTGGTCTCAGGAGCCCCGTGGTCAGAATGAGAAGGGAACACAGCCATTGCGCCATGTTTGTTCTGTCCGTGGGAGCACAGGATCTTGTCCTGGTCTTTTCCTTCTTAAGACATCCCCATGCGGTTGTTTGGTGAGTTCATTGTCTTTAGAGGGGACCTAGAGGCAACAGTGAAGGAGCCAGGAGCTCAGGAGGCATCCATACTCCTACATCTACATGGTCCTAGGCGTGCTGATGGGTTTTCCTGGGCCTTACTTTCTTCATTTGTAACAGATAAGACTAGCACTTGCCTCTCAGGAGTTGCTTGTGTATGAAATGGGTTCATAGATACACAAAACTAGGCGCTCTTCACACATGGCGTAATATATCCTAGAATAGGTCAGTGGGGCTGGAGGGATGGCATTTGGTATATTGCTTAGTAATATTAGTATCTTAGTAATACTGACTTTCATAGCTCTAGCTGCATGGACAGCTCTTGAACATCTGTTAGCTGCCGAGCACTGCACAGCACCGCAGGTGGGTTCTGTTGAGTCTCAAGGCGCACATTTGAGATCACTGTCAGTACACGTGCGTGAGAGGTTGAAGGAACCGAGCTGCAGAAAGTTCTACCTCTTGCCCCAAGTCACAGAACAAATCCTTCTAATCTACTAGTTTCTACCTCAGCCACAATGAGGTGACCTTTCTGAGACCTTCATTGTTTTTATTTTATTTTATTTTATTTTATTTTATTTTATTTTATTTTATTTTATTTTATTTTATTTTTTGATAAAAATGGGAAAGGCCGATAGAACATGGAAATAAATTGCACAAACGGAACACACACATGTAAACAAAACTGGTCTGTTCTGCTCACGGGGACCTCAGGGCCAGAGGAAGTGTATACAGCAGGTGCAGAGTCTTGCTTAAGAGCTCATGGGTATTCCCGAGGGCCTGTTTGCATCTCCCATATGTACTGTATGGGAGGGCGTTATCTGGCTTGGAGGAGCGGGCTCTCCCTCCTCGGCTCCAGGTCAGGTCTCAGCGGCAAATCCTGAGCATCCCGTCCTCATCCTCCAGCTGAGCCGCCCTGGACCTCGACACGGCTGACGCGGGCGGCTCTGTGCCTGAGTGACAGATCTGTTACGACATTTCCTAAACAGCCCCGCCGATGAAATGACTATGTTCCCAGCAAGTTGACAGTCGAGGGTTGTTTCTTTTTTTGTTTTGTAAATCAAATCTTTGCCTGGAGAACTTCCGTCTGTGAAGGATCCTGCCAAGTGATCCTTCTTACGGTGCGAAGCAGTGTCTCTCCGTGACGCTTTCACTGAGCCTGGGTGGCTGCGTGTCAGCTAGGATCTTCTTAAAATGAACAGCCGCCACGACGAATCCGCTCATGCTCAGAAGACGGCGATGCCAAGGCGAAATCATTCGGGATTGGCAGGAGAGAGCGTGTTTTTTTTTTTTTTTTTTTTTTTTTTTTTTAAAAAATAATTCAATCACACAGATGATATCTTGTTAAGCTTTTGCCGAGTAAAAGCACTTGTGTCTAGTTTCAGTGCCCCGCGTTCACAAGGACTGGGGCCTTCCTTTTTCACGTGTCCTTGTGCTTTATTGGCCGAACACAAAGCAGCAATGTCCTCTCTCCCGCCCTGGTCCTGTCTTTCACACCCCACCCCCAAACCCACTCCTTTTTTTGTCTGATCAAGCCAAGTTCGCCGACCCTCGTTAGAGCCAGGGCTGAGGTTGGCTTTCTCAGCAGGATGGTTGGAATTCCTGAGCATAGCTTGTTTCGAGTTTGCTTGTTGTAGCCCTCCGTGCTTCCGAATATGGGAATATGGTATCCTGAAGGCCTCACCGCTGCTGAAACTTGAGATGCACCCTCGCCTGGGGAGTTTGGTGATGGAGCTAAAAATACTCACTCTGGGTAGAGGAGGAAGCCAGCGCCCTGGTGTCTGTCACCAGCAGTATCTCCTTAGGAATTTTTGTATAGAACCTGATCTGGTTTGAGACTGAGCAAAGTGGACCCGTGCTGACAGGTTCTTAATCCCCCCACAAAAGATCTGCACTAACAAGCACACCGCAAATCAAATCTGGCTGTGGAGAAGAAGGAAGAAGGAGGAATCCGACCCCGTCGCCAGGCCCGGCCGGGCACGCTTGTCAGCCTGTCAGCTGCTCTCACTTCCGGCTTCTCTGCCGGCTGGTGAAACACGCAAGTCCTATTTTTAGCGCAGGGCTGTCTGATGTGTTACTGTCAAGACTTCAGTAGCAGCTGCAACGGAGATTCCAGATCCCAACTTAAAGGCCCCGTTTCTCACAGCGACGAAGCACCTTCACTAAATGAGAGAAGGGAGTATTTAGTAGGTGGACCATCCAGTCTCCCCAGACGCAAGACTGGACTTGTTTGTCTCTTCCCATGGACTCCTGCGTCTCTCTGTGTGTGTGTGTGTGTGTGTCTGTACACCTTTGCTTTCTTTCTCCTCCTACTTGGGTACTGCCATGGAAGGAGGAAGAGAGTCCCTGAGTGGAGGAAAGTTCCAGAGCGGCAGCTAGCACCAAGATCTTTCACGACCCACTTGAGAGCTCCTACAAGATCAGTTGAGATCATCTATATTATAGGAGAAGCAAACAAAACAGTTTTTATATCCTTCAAAACCCCTAGGGGGGAGGGACAGGCTTCTACAGCAGAAGGCGCGTCAACTGGAGCCTGGCACACTGTCATCTTTGAGGCTGAGCTGTGCGTGAGGAGGAAGAGCACAGCTCACAGACACTGCCCAGACCCGGGCTTCCGACTCGGCCTCTTCGTGGGCTGTGGGACAGACATGGGTAACGTGGGCGAGGGCACAAGTGTGATGGTCTCCAGTGAGCCCATGTCTGCTCCCCCTGGACAGAGGAGATACCTGTCAAGGAGGAGTCCCACAGAGATGTCAGTTTCCCACACAGAGTGGGGCAGCTCCCCTATATGCAGAGCTGCTTGGGGCATCTGAGCTTCTCACTATAGCATAGCTTCTTTTTCTGCCAGAGGCAGGGGTGGGCGTGGCATCCTCTGATCTTCTACAGTGCAAAGTACTGCAAGCATCACGTCCCGACACTCATGAGCCTCACCGCCTCACTGGGCGGGAACAGACTGTACTGGGGGTTCCCTGCCGCCATGACAGGGGCTGGGGCCTTACACGCTCATCTTCTGGGTTGGACTACCTCGGCCATTGGCTTTGTGAGCACAAGATGGCTTCTTTGCCTTTGCCACAGTTCATCAGTGCATAAAACTGACTTGAGCATTTATCTTTCTGTTCAAGTTTATATGAAGGTTTGAATTTGAATATCTTCTCCTCCTTAGGGGCAGGAGCCTATTTGTATAAACACACACACACACACACACACACACACACACACACTTGGAAGACTGCCCTTTGGCATTGTGTGAACAGACACCATGACCACGGCAACTCTTATAAGGAACATCTCTCTCACTGGGGCTGGCGCACAGGGTCAGAGGCTGACTTGGTCTATCATCCTCATGGTAGGAAGCATGGCTGTGTGCAGGCAGACATGGTGCTAGAAAGTAGCCTAGAGTTTCACATCTGGATCCACCACGGGCAGCAGGAAGACGGGGCCACTGGGCCTGACTTAGGCTTTTGAAAACTTCAGAGCCCACCTCCAGTGGCACACTTCTCCAGCAAGGCTGCACCTCCTTATCCTGTGAAATAATGCCGCTCTCTTGTGCCCAAGCATTCAAATCTGTGAGCCTGTGAGGGCCATTCACGGTCAAACAACCACGGGCGTGCTGCTCTGGTCTCTCATATGAGTGCTTCGGTGGCCCCTGGGTTTTAAAATGCAGTCATAACAGCGATGGCGTAGGACATTGTGTTTATTATTCAGTTTTTCAATAGTTAGGGTATAGTTAATGAAAGTAAACGTTTGAATTAAACATTGGGTGATCCTGGGGCTCTTCACATAAGTCTGGGGTGGTTTGACTACTTCACTGCAGATGAGGAACCTGTCTTGGCCGAACGAAGAAAATACACCGTGCAGTGTTTTCTGTCTCATCCAGAGCCCCTGCAGTCTGGAGCACTGAGCTCCATTCTGACCCTTCCGTCCTCTGAGGCCTGGGCCATCCCATGTACGGCTCCCCTGCCCCTTCTGCTAGAGCCTGTAGTGCCTGCCCGGGCATCGGCCCTGACTTCTCACAGGGACTGAGGCTAGCTATACCACTTCCTTGGAGAGCAGAAAGAGTCCAGTCCTGCTTCCTGGAGCAGCGTTCCACCACTGATGCTGAGAGGGCACCATTAGGACGCGCCGTGCTTTGTTTATGAGACATGCTGACAGCCAGCAGATGCTAGCCCACGAGTCCTCACCGTCAGGCCCGAAAAGGCTGGTGTCAGCTTCCAATCTGCTGTCTCCTGCGGTCCCCTGACTTGCTCCTTCGGTGCTGATCTCTGCAAAACCAACAGACTTGAGGTCAGTCGGAACAGCGTCTCTTGGACACGTTTTCCTGGAGAGGTGTGCTGACCTACTTCCTGAGAGAGAAGCAGCTGTGTCACTGAGCACAGAGGAGCTCATGAAGGGCAAGAGTGGTCTGGTGGGAGCAGGCCTGCAGAATGCCCCTCACCTCCCCACCCCTACCCCACCCCCACCCGGCCCCCTACGAGGAAGCTGCTGAAAGATGGACGGTGCCCCGACTGTAGGGTCCGCATTCATGCCTCGGGGGCTTGGGACCAGAACCACAATGAGAACTGGCTGGCCTTCCTGGAAGGATGGAGGCTGCTTGTTCCCGCTGTCTTCCTGGGCGTTAGATGCTAGCCCCCCGCCCCCCAGTCTTCCTGGTAATCTCCCTCCCGCAGCTCCTGCCTTACTCCTTCCTGTACAAGGCTGCGAGGGGGACTCAGGTGATGTCAGCAGCATCAGAAACAGCTGTCCCGTCTGTAGTGTCTGTGTCCGTGTCTGTCTGTGTCGTGGTTAACCTCAGTCACCAGGGCCATGTGTGGAGAATCTGGAGTAGCTGGAGTAGCTGTGAGCACAGGGCAGAGGTGCCGGAGCCAACCCTGGCATAGTATTTATAGAGGGGCGCAGGAGGGGGAAACCTCAGGCAGCGTGTGGGAGGCAGCAGGGAGAGACAGGTCCCCGCATGCATGTGTATGTGACCAAACCAGCTCAGTCAGCCAACAGGGTCTCAAGGGCAGGAGTGAGGATTGAGAAGAAAAAGACACTTAGACAAACGTCACGACATGACTCCGGCCAGTGCTGTGGCTGAAACGGCTTTAAGTTTCCCAGGCGGCTTTTATACCATTCTAGGTACAGAGAACAGGGCCGGTTCTTAGATGGAAGACCAAGTGATTGAACAAGGCAGAGAGCAAGGAGTTCACGCCAGGCAGTCATCCAACAAAGCAATAAACAACGTCCCCAGGTCACCAGGTCTGGGGGCTTGTCAGGATTACCAAGACAGTAGGGAGGTCACACTTCCCTCGGCCGTGGTCACCTTGATCCTTGCATTAGCCCAGATGTGAAGATTCTTATCTGAGCCTACTTCTTCCCCCAGAGCCCAGTGACGGGTACTTGGCACATTTCTATTATCAACCAATTTCTATAAGCGGCACCAGAAGCTCTCCACGTATATGGGAAGCAGCCTCCCTGCACACAGGCTTCGGAGGTCCTCACCACCATGTCCCCAGCTCAGATGAGGAGGCAGACCTTAGGTCCCCCTCTTTCTGGAAGGAGCACTCCAGGCCCCCTCTCAGACGGCTCTTGCAGTCTGGGCTTTTACTCAAGTGTTCTTTGCTACTGATTGAGTCAGGTGTGTAAGACTGGCCTGTTGTGTTGTGGAGTTGTGTTTAGGTGTGGGGCATGTATTTTCATAGACGTGTAAGTTTCCCACCGTATGACAACGTTGTTCACTGCCGTTTCCCACTGCTGATGACAGTGTGGCTGGCGCCCAGCTTGAGGCCGCGTGAGGAACACTGTCACACAAGTGTGCCTTCACCTGGCCCGCTTCCCAGCCTCGGTCTCCTGCGGTCACTCCCGCCATCGAGGAGTGGGTGGCCCTGTGCGTGTTCACCTCTCACACGGCGGCTGCTGAGGAGGACAGGCCCTTCCACAGCTCACCAGCACCGCCTTGCTTCTGTGAAGGGTTTGCTTCTGCTCTTTCCCATTCGTAGCTGAGGAGTCGCCCGTGCGTGGGGATACTGCTGTCTTCTCGAAGCTGGAAGTTAAGGATATAGTTAAAAACAGTCTCCCGGCACCACGGGTATCCCCAGGTAACTCCCTTCCGGGGAGCATCTGTCCCGGTGTGGCTCAGAGCCATGTCGCCCCACTGCAAAGCCGTTATTTTGGCCTGGGTGGTCACTGGCACCTGCTGTTGCCCTTTCTTGGGCACGGTTCGTGTGACAAAGCAGCGGCCAGGATGGAGGTCCACGGAGTCGCCTCCAGTCACGCGAGCGCTCTTCCCACTGGAGCTGTGCTCCACGCCGGATCCCAGAGGCATCCACCCCGCACCTTATTTTTTCTTTTATGACATCGGATCTGGCTTGGTAAAGAGGTTTTACATCCCAGCCAGGTGGGGATGATGGGTGCTTTTGATTGTCTCGGTAATTCTTTTTATTTGGAAAACAATTTTGCTTTTTGCTTGTGCCTCTATAGGTGTATACCACGGGAATGAGGGGGCCCGTGGAGGCCAAAGAGGGGCGTCAGATCCTCGGGAGCTGGAGTTACAGGGGAACTGAACTGGGGTCTCTTGGAGGGACAGTGAGTGCCCTCTCCAGCAGCGCTCTCTCCAGCGCTCTATAATTATGGACTTAAGGCTAAGAGGCCAGCTTTGAGTCTAGCACTAGTCTGTCTGTGATAGACTGTGCTGTGATTTTCTCTTGAGCAAAACAAACCCCAAACTTAGCGAATCTGTGGCTTAAACAGAGCGTGGCAGGGCCTGCTAAGGTGTCTTTGCCCCGTATCTCTAGGTGGTATCACTCGACTTGATTGGAGACCTACATAGGACAGCCGACGCACAGCTGACCTGACAGTGCTGGCTGTCCTCTAGGCTGTCAAGTCCACGTGGACTCAGTTTGGTCCTGGTCGGTCTCTCCCCAGAGATCAGTCTTCCTCACAACTTAGCGGCCAGCTTCCAGTGCAGCACAAGTAGCCCATTTCCAGAGACCCAGGGCCAGACATTAGTGTAGCATGGCTGTGTGTGCTCGGTGGGTCACAGCTATCACAGAACCCACCCAGATTAAAAGGGAGAGGGGGCACACACACTGGGGGTGATAGAGGCCCGAGCCCTGCGCCTACTGACCGTCCCTCCACCCTCCCTGTCTAGCGCTGACTGCGGCTGCCGGGCGAGGAAAGCTGGAGATCTGCGAGCTGCTGCTGGAGCGTGGAGCTGCCGTGTCCCGGGCCAACAGGAGAGGGGTTCCCCCTCTGTTTTGCGCTGCCCGCCAGGGCCATTGGCAGGTACCCAGGGGACCCTGGATGCTTTGGGAACAGTGGGTGGGGTTCACTGTTGAGACCACCTGTGGTCCTGGAGGCTCTTTCTCATCCCTGGCTTCTTCCCATGGCCTTGTGACTGTTTCTCAGAAGCCAGCATGACAGATACAGACAGTCAGTCAGACAGACAGACTGACAGCCATGCTGGAGCCACAGTGGCTTCCTTAACTCCAAGAGGACTGGACTGCAGCGGAAGAGGGTTCTCTGAGGCAGCCTGTGTGCTGCTGTTATTTTTGTAGTGTGTTCATACAACGTATCTGATAGAGGGCCGGCCGTGGGATTGCTTCTTGGAATAGTCTTTTTTTTTTTTGGTTTTTCGAGACAGGGTTTCTCTGTGTAGCCCTGGCTGTCCTGGAACTCACTCTGTAGACCAGGCTGGCCTCTAACTCAGAAATCCGCCTGCCTCTGCCTCCCAAGTGCTGGGATTAAAGGCGTGCGCCACCACTGCCGGGCTGGAATAGTCATTCTTAAGCCATCTTTAATTCAAGGGCACAAGGGCATCGTTGTCCAGCAGCTTCTTGCTTTGTTTTGAAATCTCTGCCCACACTGGGTGCCCTGTTACTCCTGGATCATGCACACAGACAACTTCACGACCATCCAGTCGTTACAGAATAGCGCCTGTGACTAACCCCTGCCTGTCTCGGGTTTCCTAACTCACGGGGAGGGTGGGAGGAGTTTGCTGGCGAGTGCAGTGAGAGCGTGGGAGTGTGCCACTTCTGCCGCGCTGGCAGTGTGACACGCGGGTACTGTGTCCAGGCCACTCCGGGCCAGCCCCGCGCATAAAGCGGCTTCACAAGGAGTGCATCGGACTCCTTCCTGAGTGTCTGACTTTCCTCCCCAATGTTAGTAGCATGCGAGGCATAAAAGCACTTCGCCGATGCTGGAAGTGGGCTTCCAGAAGCTTTCCTAGCAGTTGTCCTCTGAGGACAAGTCACCCCCTTGTGCTGCATCATAGCAAAGCATGTAACCAAGGGTTCAGAGTCACTCTCCTGCCCTAGACCCTTCTCTCAGTATTGCCTGCAGATGTCAAGTTTGAGTCTTGAAGCTCGAGTCTCTTAGAATGACACAGTATTTGCATTCCGTCTGTAGACTGGATGGAACTGGTTGGTTAGGGAACTGGTTGGTTACGCAGACCTCCCGATACACAGGGCACCGATACACAGGGCACCGTGCTTCTCCTCAGTACGGAACATCAATGGCGTCTGCCGGCTCCTTCCTGTGCTGAGTTAGCCCCACCTCTACCCAATGTGGCTGTCCTGTCAGCACCTAATTGTGACTGGCATGCCCCACCACTGTTTCTACCTGATACGTGATTCTTGCACTTATGATAACTGGGCACACTGAAAGATACATAGAAGAGGGTTCTGTTGAAATGAATGTAGTCGAAAGATCATTCGGGCCCCACGCATCACGCCGCTGGTGGGAACGGCGGAGAAAGTGGCCGTGGCATAGAGAGGGGCTTCTCGGTGCTCGTTCTCGGCGCTTCTTTCAGGTTGTCAGATTGCTTTTGGATCGTGCCTGCGACGTGAACCTGAGTGACAAGCAGGGCCGGACACCTCTCATGGTGGCTGCCTGTGAAGGACACCTGAGCACCGTGGAATTTCTCCTCTCAAAAGGTGTGGCGTGTTGCCGTGCGCCGGCTTCTTTAGTGGGGAGAACTTTGTGCTTTTGGCTTCCCGGCTAGACGTCTTCTAAGGTCTGAGCAGCCCGGGTGCTCATGGGCCGGCTTTGGTGAGGACCCTCTGCCATCTGCAGACCTGCTCGGGTTAACCTGCGGGGCCCTCGGCGAGCAGCCGAGGTTTATTCTAGGTCTGTGAATATGTTGTTAGTCTTGGGGCAGCTGTGCCCCTCTTCAGGAAGCCGTTTAAAAGAACCAGATTAAAAGTAGAAGGCAGACAAGGGAGATTTACCCAATGGGAAGAGGGACGAAGATCCAGCAGCCTCAAGTCCATCTTTGGAGTCCTGAGGTGAAATGCACGTTTAACTCAAGGGCCAAGGATGTGTACGTCTGAGCAGTCCTGGTCAGGGTGTGGTCTCACCCACCATTGAACCATCATTGTCTGGACTGCCATCTTGTCCTGTTAGGAGTTCCAACAAGTTATTAAAACTCTAAAATCTCTTTTTGGGAGACAAGTTCTCCCTCTGCCTGGTGCTCTTCCTTCTCTCAGCATGAGATTCTTGGGGAAATTTCCACTCTTTGGGATCTGTTGTTCAACAGTCTGAGAGTAGATTGGGAGACCCAAGTATCTCTTTAGGACGTCTTCATTTCTGCCAACCAGTTACAAATGGACTCTCCTCTCAGGCGCTGCGCTTTCTTCCCTGGACAAAGAGGGCCTGTCGGCGTTGAGCTGGGCGTGTCTAAAGGGTCACAGGGCAGTGGTCCAGTACCTGGTCGAAGAAGGAGCAGAGATAGACCAGACAGACAAAAACGGCCGCACCCCCTTGGACCTGGCCGCCTTCTATGGTGATGCAGAGACTGTGAGTACTAACGGAAGTTCACTTGTGGAGTGTGCACCTGCCCCTGTGCGTGCTCTTCCGGTGTGCGCACTTCCAGTGTGTTCTTCTGGTGTACCTGCCTCTGTGTGTGCATTTCCAGTGTGTGCACCTGTTCCTCTGTGTGTGCACCTGCTCCTGTGTGTGCGCTTCCAGTGTGTGCACTTCCGGTGTGTGTACTTCTGGTGTACATGCTCCTGTGTGTGCGCTTCCAGTGTGTACAGGATGGGTCATCATGGGAGTTGGTTCATAGCACCCTGCAAAGCTGTGTCTGACGTGAACTGTGTGTGTATATACATATGCCCACATGGTATGTGGGATCTTTACAATTGTCTGTAACTCTTATGTGCAGTTCAATCCAAGACTATTAGTCAACATGTTTTTAATAAGATTTCTTTTATAAAGATTTATTTACTTTATTTTATGTATATGAGTACATTGTTGCTATTTTCAGGCATACCAGAAGAGGGCATCAGATCCCCTTACAGATAGTTGTAAACCACCATGTGGTTGCTGGGAATTGAACTCAGGTCCTCTGGAAGAGCAGTCAGTGCTCTTAACCACTGCGCCATCTCTCCAGCCACTAGTCAAGATTGTAATGCACTCTTTTTAAACGATGTATCTCTCTACTATGTATACAATGTTGTGCCTACATGTGTGCATATGCCTGTGTGCCAGAGGAGGGCACCAGATCTCGTTATAGATGGTTATGAGCCATCTTATGGGTGCTAGGAGCTGAACTCTCCTATCACCAGGGCTGGCCTTGCACTCGTGATCTTCCTGCCTCTACCTCCCGAATACTCTGATGGCAGGTGTGCATCACTGTACTTGGCAGGTTTCCTGCTTTTAACTTCCTAAGGACACCCCACCAGCACACAACCTCAGGCCGGACACCCCACCAGCACACAACCTCAGGCTGTGTGAATCTGTGTGTCTAGAACCAGCAAGAGCTTATGGCTGAAGCCATTGCTAATTGCAGGTGAACAGGCGGGGCAGGCCCAGAGCAGCCTCAGCACACACCTGCCTGCCTGTGGGCTTCTTCCTCATCCCTGACAGTTGTCACTGACATCGCTGATCGTGACAGCAGAGAGATTTTCACAATTGAAGTGCCTCTCTTTGGTGCTACATTGGTTTTATTTCTGCCCGCCCTGCCCCCATGACCACAGCCATTTGAGATGGGTATTAGCTAAGACCGGTACTCCCACCGTCAGAAGGCAGAACGGGGCGGGGGCCTGCTCCTGCCGGGGACTGCTTCTCAGGTTTCCGCTGTCCCTGCTGCTGTAGGTGCTGTATCTGGTGGAGAAGGGAGCCGTGATAGAACACGTGGACCACAGCGGGATGCGCCCCCTGGACAGAGCCATCGGTTGTCGGAACACTGCTGTGGTGGTTACCCTGCTTAGAAAAGGAGCCAAGCTAGGTCAGTGAGCCCCACTTCCATTCCGCAGAGCCAGAGGGCTGGCTTCCACCATATTACCTGAAAGATCCAAAGAGTGCCTGCTAAGGGGCGGGAGAGTGCACTCCCCCCTCTGCCTTCCGCCCCTTCCCTTCTGTCTCATGTCTCATTTAGTCAAAGACAGCCAGAAAACTGAGGCTGTGCATGATTTTCCTCGTTAAAAAAAACAAAATACGAGTTACACACAGAGGTCAAAAGGACAGTTCACGGGAGTTAGTTCTTTACTTCCGTCTCGTGGGCCGCCAGCCTTGGGAGCGAATGTAGGCCTTTAGCTTATAACATTCTTTCCAGGAAGGTAGGGAGCAGAGGCTAAGGAGGAGGGGCGGAGACAGGTGGATTTCTGAGTTCGAGGCCGGCCTGGTCTATAGAGTGAGTTCCAGGACAGCCAGGGCTACACAGAGAAACCCTGTCTCAAAACACCAAAAAAAAAAAAAAAAAAAAAAAGGGGTGCTCTGGGATCAGAAATGGACACTCACATCAGGAAGTGTTAGTGTCTTAATTTTTTACTGCCATGGTGAGAACAAGGCCTAGGCAACCTACAGAAGAAAAGAGTTTCCTGGGGAGTCACCGTTCAGAGGGGGAGTCCGTGGCCGTCCCAGCAGGGAGCGTGGCAGCCGGCAGGCCGGCCCTAGAGCAGTAGCTGAGAGCTTAGATCTCCTTCAGGAGCGTGAAGCTTCCGGTAGAACTGGGAAGGACGTGGGCTTTTGAAGCCTCGGAGCTCACCCCTGTGACACACATCCTCGAATGAGGCCACACCTCCTAATCCTTCCCAAACAGTTCCACCCGCTGGAGCCCAACCAATCAGATGCATGAGCCTGTGAAGCTCAATCTGCTTCCATCGCGGATGGAGAGAGCATCAGGAGCTCAGGGAGGACCGGGTGGTTTTCTGAAGAGCTGCTGTTGTTCTAGAATTATCACCGGCAGCCAGATGAGAAAGCGGTAGCTCCAGTGCACACAGTCTCTGAGAAGGAGACACTGAGGAGGTCCTTGGAGTGGGAGTGGGCACTAGCAGAGCAGCACATAAATTCTGCATGGATGCAGAAACTACTGGAGTGCCCGGGTTTTGTTTGCTCTCCAGGCCCCTTGACCATGAGTAGTTGTGGGTGTAGGAGACTACAAGGAAAACAGTTTGTCCTGGCATTAAGCAGTTTCCCATTTTTACCTTGATCCTGAACATAAGTAGTGGGGAATGCAACAACAATAAAAACAAACAAAACACGGGAGCTCAGTGGCCTAGCAGTGTCCCAAGGCTAGGTTCGGGGCTAGAGAGAAGCTGTAGCCAGTGTAGAGCAAAAGAGAAGCTGGACAGGGGTGGGACAGGGGACCCAAGCTCGGACCTCAGAAGAGTGCAGGGGCCGCCAGACAGTGGCCTTTTGCCTTACCATACTGGGTGCTGCAGGAAATGAGGAAGGAGCCTTTGAGGATATAATGCTGTCAGTGGAAGGCATGCACCTTAATTTCTGTTAGCAGAATGGTAAGGAAAGCTTTTGTGGGTGTCAGTGAACCTCATGGGGGCTGGCAAGGATAAAGTAGTTGAGAGGCTTTAGCCAGCTTGCCGGTGCCCTGCTGCCGAGACCCCGCCCAGCCCTGGCCTTGCTGTGAGTTCCTGTAGCTTGTACCGTGGAGTGAGGGGGCTGCAGAAGAGAGCTGCTTCCCCGGGCTGAGGGGGCACCCCTGACGGCCTGTTTATTTTACAGGGAATGCCGCGTGGGCGATGGCCACTTCCAAACCTGATATTTTGATCATACTTTTACAGAAATTGATGGAGGAAGGAAATGTGATGTACAAGGTGAGTGGCTTCGTCGCTTTCCGTGTTGCCGCCGTTGACCTGGGGTCACCCCTCAGTTTGGTGATGCTGTCGCCGTGCAGGGCAGTGACTCCAGCATGACCTCTTGTCCAGATGCCGTAGATCTCGGGACAACTGGACCTCAATGGGAAAGAACTTGTCCGCATTTGAGGACAGTCTATACTAACACTGCAGGTGGTGGCTACTGCGTGAAGGAGGGCCAGTGGGTTAGCCGGCATAACCAACAGGACGGTCCCTTGGTTTTCCCACCTTTCAAAGTTCCAATTATGGCCCTGGAGCTAGTCAGGAGGTGCATAACAAAAGACACCAAGAAACATTTACAGAAGGAAAGAATGTTTAAGAAGGGATGATGCAGCCGGGCTGTGGTGGTGGCGCATGCCTTTAATCCCAGCACTTGGGAGGCAGAGGCAGGCGGATTTCTGAGTTCGAGGCCAGCCTGGTCTACAGAGTGAGTTCCAGGACAGCCAGAGCTACACAGAGAAACCCTGTCTCAAAAAACCAAAAAACAAAAAACAAACAAAAAAACTAAAAAACAAAAGAAAAAAAGAAGGGATAATGCAGTAACCGTAGTTAACTCTGAATCCTAGGCCCTGCTGGTAGAAGGGGGGAACTGAGTCTCATAAGTTGTCCTCGGAATTCCACATGTGTTCTGTGGTGTGCGTGTGCCTACCTCATACAAATATATACAATATACATATTTTAAAAAGAAAATTAAAGCCATTCAGCATCATGTCCCCTCCCCACAACCTTTTACCTTTCAGATCTTAATTCTATAAATTTGGGAGTTTTAAGTGGTTTTAGTGATATTATTTAATGTGGTCAAGTAATGTATTCTCAGCTACTCAAGAGACAGTTAATTTTTTTCAGTTTTCCCACGTTCCCCCAGAAATGGAAATAAGACCCACAACTTCATAAATTTAACTTTAAAATTTCTCCAGAGAGCTATCAGTTTAGATTCATGGTGGGTAGCCCGTACTGTGTGCTTCCGGCTCTGCGGTCTGTGTAGACTAGCCTGCCCACTGCCGGTCAGTGGTAGGCACGGGCTATACATGCACAGGCAAGGGGGTGTGCCTGTGCCCCAGGAAACCTGTAAATACACACCTGTGAGTGGTGGGTGAGTGGTTAGGTAGCCGTGTAGGCCATTTGCATAGGTGACTCTTCTTTCAACACCTGTAATTGGATAGAATTTAGAGTATGGGGGAGGGACCCAAGTTTGTGACTGCTTTAACCCTTTCACTACTCGCTTTATTTGCTATGCACTTGTTTCTGTTTTTTTTTTTTCCATAGTAACAAATAACTAGGCATATAGCATGACCCAGCAGGGTTCCCAGCTTGAAGTCGGTTGGAAATTGAGTTCAGGGTGTATATTGTTGTGCCTTTGAAGTGGATTTAATATGGATTCTGCTAGGTAATTATGTCAGGAATATCAAGCCATTTCCAACAGGCGGCGGCTCCAGCTGTGCAGCGAGGCTGACTGAGCAAATGGATTTCTTTAGCCTGAGAGTGGTGTGCTGCAGCTCCGGTTTCCAAAGCCAGTCCTCCGGTACTTCTAAAAGGAAAATTATTATTCTACGCCCAACTGCAGGTTTATCCACGAGGCACTGGCTGCCTTAGAAACCACCGCATCTTTTTTTCATCTGGTTTCTATTATACGTGAAATTAAAATGCATTTCAGAGAAACATGGTTCTTGAAATAACACTGAAATTAGATGTGAGAAGATAATTGGGTGCAGAAGACGGAGACTTAGTGATTTTTGATTTTTGATTTTTGCAGTTCGCAAACGCCTTCTTGTTGTGCCATGCTTTTTCCTTGCGGTGTGACACCCTGTGAGGACGGTGCAGTCTGAGAGTTCAGACTGCCGTGTCCTGGTCCCTACACCTAGTCATCTGGGTCCTTTTCATGTGCTGTGATTTCACGTGAGGGTCTTCAGCATGGTGGTTCATCTTAGAGCCCATGGGAAAGAATAACTTTATGATTTCTGAATCCTAGAAAGGGAAGATGAAGGAGGCAGCCCAGAGGTACCAGTACGCCCTGCGCAAGTTCCCCCGGGAAGGGCTCGGAGAAGACGTGAGGTCATTCAATGAACTGAGAGTCTCTCTCTATCTCAGTCTGTCTCGGTGCCGAAGGAAAACGAACGTAAGCTGGGAGCTGTTGTCCCGCCCGGGTCTTTGGCAGTAGGTGAAGGCCAGGCACTCAGCCCAGTCTGGTGACTGACTGGGGTGCTGTGGGGAGCCGCTGCTCTCAGGGACCTTTCCTAGGTCACAGCTACTGTCCACCTCACACAGTGCTGATGGGAGGCACTTAGATTGATAGACTGAGCTTAGGTTGAATTTCCTTTGCCTCAGTGGAAGCTGCGAATGCAGGCTGTGCCCTGTCCCTGCCAGCTGTGACTGCCAGAGTGAGTTATCAATGGTCGGTCGAGGGCTTTTTCTCTCCACGTTCAAGAAAAGTCCAAGTGTCCATTATGGTTGACCTGCCTTATGGCTCTTGGGTTTGCTTAGTAAAGACTCCCAGTTTATAACCAGTAGAGGTCAACTTGTACTTTGTTAGTAGTAGACATTTTATAGTTCTTCCTACTGATATTTTGAACTTTGCCCCAGTCCCAGCCCCACCCCTAGCCCGCTCCAGCCCCACCCTCTAGCCCCGCCCCTCCGCCAGCTCCCAGCTCCGCCCTCTAGCCCCGCCCCTCCGCCAGCTCCCAGCCCCAGTGTAACACATCTGCCCTGGGGTCCACACCTGCCCTGCACACAGACACCTGCTGGCTCTTGACCTGGCCCGGCTCCTGCTGACTTTACCTTCTGTGTGCTGCTCTACCACTTTCTCCTCAGCAATAATTGCTGCTTCTGTGCTGGGTGCTTAAGGACAGTCATAAGCTCTGATTATCTATCTAAAATAAGCAGACTAGAGCAGAAACGGGTAAAGGGATGTGCCTGCCCTGCCCTCAGGACCCCGCAGGGGCCCATGCTCTGCTCCCCTTAGGGGACAGCCCTTTCTCTCAGTGCTGCTTCTGACTGTATTTAACTGTTGATACCAGGACTTTGGCTTGGCAGAAGAATTTGCTTCAAAGGCTCTGGAATTGAAACCCAAATCCTACGAAGCCTTTTATGCCCGGGCAAGAGCAAAAAGGAACAGCAGGTACTGTCTGGGGTTACCCACGTGACTACTGGGGCATTTTTTTTCTGGGAGGTCAAACCTGCTAGTTGAGTTTGAAGGCGTTTTCCTTCATCAGAGTTATTAGACACTTCTCATTCCTTTCAATAAAAACCAGTAGCTTCCAAGAGGCACGGTCGTAGGCATTACTATTAGTGGCTAGCATTTATTTTCTTGACATTCTGGGGTCTTTCCCACTGTACCCCAACACAGAACACCTGCTAAGTTCTTGTCTCATATGGGATGGACAAATAGGGGTGACCCAGGAACAGAAGAGGTTATGTCTGAACTCTGAGTTAGAAAGGGACCATGAGGGGGGCCAGAGAGGGCCTCAAGCAGAAACCAGCGTTCAGAGGGACAGGATTCTGGCACCCTCTGCCCTGGGGTCTTTAAAGACGGATCAGAGGCCCAGGGCCACAAAGCCCTGGGTTAGAGGGCAGCGCTGTTCATGGCTCAGCAACTCTGGGCCAGCCAGGACTTAGCGGCAAGTCCCTGGGCCTCCCCACTTTCCCTGTAGGACATTAGCCTGAGGACAGCTCCCAGAGCCTGCTCGTGTGTGCCTCTAATCACATCGTATGCTTTCATCTGCAGGCAGTTCCTGGCAGCTCTGGCTGACCTGCAGGAGGCTGTGAAACTCTGTCCCACCAACCAGGAAATCAAGAGGCTTCTGGCCCGCGTCGAAGAAGAGTGCAAGCAACTCCAGAGGAACCAGCAGCAAAAACAGCAGGGCCCCCTGCCAGCTCCTTCCAACGACTCGGATAATGAAGAGGAGGCACAGGCCTCCAGTTTAAAGGACCACTTCCCCATCGAGGAGGCAGAAGAGGAAGAAAGCTCTTCACAGGAAGAGTCCACTTCCCCGACTCCCAGACCCCAGCCGCCACCGTCTGTCCCCTCCCCATATATCCGCAACCTTCAAGAGGGATTGCAGGCCAAAGGCAGGCCAGCGTCCCCACAGAGCAGGGCAGGAATCAGCAAGTCCCTGAGAGAGACTGTAGCTCAGCCCGGCTTGGTTCTGCAGCCTACCAAACAGGCTCAGATAGTGAAGACCAGCCAGCACCTAGGATCTGGGCAGTCTAGCATGAGAAACAGTAACACCAAAACCCAAGTCTCTTCTCAGAACCCTCCCCCAAGTCCGATGCCCGGCAGAGTATCTGCAGCCCCTGCCGGGAGCAGAAGCCAGCATTTAGAGGGACCGGGTCCCTTCACTGCGGGAACTGGTTGTGGCCACTTCGGGGATCGGCTGGGCGCCAGCCAGAGCCTGCAGCTGCAGCGCAGTGAGAGCGGCACTGCCTATCCTCTGCCCAGCAAGGTCAAAGCCGCCGAGAGGCTCCTGGCCCATGCGTCTGTGGCTGTGGACGTGGCTCCTGCAGGCCAGGGCGGACCTGTGAGCTGCAGCGAGGTGCGGCCGCCCGCTTCCCTCGCCGGCTCGGGCTCCTCCGGCTCTCCATCGAGCAGCGTAAAGATGTCAAGCTCCAGCAGTAGTTTGACTTCGAGCGGTAGTGTCTCTGACGGATTCAAGGTCCCGGGACCAGACTCTCGAATCAGAGACAAAGGTACAACCCAGGTGCAGGGCGGCACTGCCGAGCACAGGCCCCGCAACACCCCGTTCATGGGCATCATGGACAAGACCGCCAGGTTCCAGCAGCAGAGCAATCCTCCGCCGAACCGCTCCTGGCACTGCCCGGTGGCGGAGGGGCTGCTGACGAACACGGCCACTGCAGCGGGCCTGCAGTCTAACTCTGAAAAACCCACTCTCAAGCCAGGCGGATACTGTAGCCAAACCAAACCGTGCTCAGTTTCCCCGCTGAGCGTGGGTGTCCACAATGGGGCTCAGGGGAAGGAGCTGGAAGAGAACAAGTGCCAAATTCCAGCCCTCTGTCAAGACAACAGGATACCTAAGGGGGTTCCTCATCTGTACCCAGAGGGCGTCTCTAAGCAGCCACTCCATGTCAGTACGGAAGCCCACAGGAGCCACCTCACTGCAGCGAAACCAAAGCGATCCTTCATAGAGTCCAATGTGTGAGCCTTAAGCAACCCCTGTGTAGAATCTGGAGGCAGCCTGTTGGCTCGTGGGAATAAATAATGCCCTTTTTTTTTCCATAATAAAAATTACATGTTAGCCATATTTTCCACCTCCTGGGTGGATCTGATGCCATTGACATTAAAACTGTAGGATAAAACATAGTCAGTAGCTAGAAATCAGCCACAAACAGAAACACTAAACAGCGCTGGAAACTGTGGTCTGCTTCTATCTGGTGATCTAAAGGCTGCCAAGAGGACATCAGCTGTCGCCCTTCTCCTAGGAGATCATTTTGTTTGCTCTGTGTAAAAAGCACACGTACTTAGAAAAGGAAAAAAAAAAAAAAAGGTCCACTGGTAAAAGTGTTTAACTCCCGACATAATATCTGGAAGTGTATTCTGGAAAAGATGGGGAGGGGGATTTTTTTTTTTTAAGTTACAGATCCCTTAAGTCCAACCTGTCCTTACATATGTGTAAAAATCGCAGCCTGAGTGACTTCTAGCTGGATGTAAATGTGACTTTTCTCCTGTATGGGAAATACAGGCGCTGTCAAGTATTCTCCTGGTCATGGCGGTGACTCGGGAGAATCAAACGCCTACTTCTTCCGTGATACGGTCATTTGTAGAGTATTTTTATAGCACCCCCCCTCCCTTTGGAACTATACGTATGTTTCAGGGTGTTGCTGATAAGAGGGAACAGGCTAGCTAGAATTTTGATTGGTATCCAGATCAGAGTTGTGCAAAAGTACCAAGACGAGAACTCTTGGTGACGGCTACAAATCAGCTCTAACTGGTTCCAAAAGTGTTCTGGACAGTGATGGTCCCCGAAACAAGCCTCTGGTGTCCTCCAGGGACAGTGTTCAGACAGGATCCTTGAGGGCTGGGTGGCGGTTTTGATTTCCTTACACAGCCCGTTATTTCATAGCCACGTGTCATATATACATATATACATATATACATATATAAATAGCTAGCCCATTTTATTCAGGCTTGTAAATATAACACAAGGGAAGTTCATCTAAAGACCGACAACAGAACCCCGACATCTCTCTGCATGCTCTTTGTAAGCTCCACCCACGCTGGCTGCCGCACTGTGAGCGAGCGGTGCGCCATCACGGCTTGTGACAGTGTACCCGCAAAGGCACTTTATCCCATTTGTATGGACACCTCCGAGGTGCTACTTAAACCCAAGCTGACACATATTTTTCATCTGTAAAGATAAGGTACAGGAATGAACCTTGGTTTAAGGTATTTTTATATGAAAATGGTGTTATTGGAAGATGTTCAGATGCTGGTTTGAGATGGGGGGGAGTATTTTATATGTTGAGATGTGAAATGTATTTTCTAGAATCGGGGAGAAGGAAGTTCTATATTTGCAGACTGTTTTAAACGTGAGTACCCATGGTGCTCCCGTGAACATGGTTACGGTTTTGTACGAAAAGGAACCTTGCAGTGTCATTTAGTGTCCCCGTTCCTGTGTGCAGAGCGCTTTGTACAAACAGCTAGGCCGTTTTTATAAGCTCTGAGTTCTCCCATTCCTATGGCTTATTTATTGTTTTCCTTAATATTTGTGAAAGTCTTACTCTTTCGTTATGTAGTTTGTTTCTGCACAACTACTGTACTTTTCCACGTGGAATAAAAACCATTACTCCAAGTGGGCTGGCCTTCATTGCTCAGCGGGGGAGCGGGCAGGGATGCTTCCCACGGAGAGCAGACAGGGCTGCCTCTCTCGGCTCTGTCTCGCCCTGTCACCCTGAAGAGTAAAAAGCACTTTTACTACAGCAACGAGCACATGTTTTATTTTAATTTCAGAATAAGGTGGGAGCTTCTAGAAATTCCAGTGCACTCTGGTCTCATAATTAGTAATTTTTGCCTTAAATAGGAAAAAGGCACAGGGCGAGCATGTGGAGTCATGGTCTCTGGCCACGGAGAGCTGCACACTGCAACTGCCTGCGCCGTACCCTCGGACAGCTGCGCCTTCAGCTGTTTCTTCCCATTGAAGCTGTCTGTCTGTGTGACCACAGATTTGTCTCAACTCGTTTAAGAATAGAGAATGTTCTGATTGTATTGTGATAAAATTCTTGCTTGAAGTGTTTTATATTCATTTAAAAATTTTCCAGACTTTCCCATATGCACGCGGTATTCACTATCTCTATGGTTCTCTGCGTCCTCCCAAGGCCTCCTCCCGTAGTACCCCGGTGCTCCCTCAAACTCATGACCCTTCAGTTATTGTCATACACACACACACACACACACACACACACACACACACACACCCCTAACCTGCGGAGTCCAGTTAGTGGTGCTCGGATATAATGCATTTAGGGCTGGATAGCCCACTGGGAAGCTGGCCCCTGGAGACGATGGATTCTTCCTCTCAGCAGCCGTTCATTGCCTACAGCTCCTCATCCCGAGGAGGAGATCCTGTGACATTTCCCTCATCATTGTTGGCACATTTCTGGGTTTTTTTTTTTTCAAGTAGTTTTTAAAAATAATTTTCTGAGGATTCCATACACGCGTATGTGGCCCACTCCTGCCGACACCTTCGCAACTCCACGGTTTGCTTTGTTCTCGCTAACCTCCTGAGCTCAATCAGTGCTGCGTGTGGGGTGGGGCAAGGGAAACGCCTTCCAGAAGATTCTCCCTCCCTTGGCAGCTGTCACCTGCCAGGAAAGGGTAACTTGGAATCTGTAGCTGCATACTAATTTAGGTTAGTGTTCTGTTGGTGATAGTGTTACAAGCCTGGGCAGCTCCAGCCCTCGGCGCTATTTCAAAGGTAAAACCCAAGGATGGACCAGGAGGGCCCCGCAGTGCTCGGCTTGACTCTCCTGTACAGCGGGTAACCAGCGCCAGCGGGTGAGGAGAAGAGAGAGCGTAACCTTGCTGTTCCGATTTAGTTTGGTAAAGACAGTCCACGCTCATTATCCAGGAAGGAGTGAAAGCTTGGGAACCTCCGGGTCAGAGGCACCGGCCCTCCCTGCTCCCACCCACGCCTCAAACAGCCCTGGCCCACAGCGTCCAGCAGGGGGCGTGCCTTGACCCTTCCGGAGATGTGGTCTTGGATTAGGTGTTCAAGAGGGAATTGTTTGGTATCTTCTGTTTATATAAAACGTGCTAAACTTTAGTTTTCAGGGATTTTGCTTTATAAGCACCTAAGACATCTTGAAAAAAATGCTTTTAAATTGCCCTTTCTAGCAGCGACTTTCAGTGATTGTCCCCTTTTATGTAAAAAGCTAGCCAAGCTTCCAGCAAGAAGTGTGTGTGTGTGTGTGTGTGTGTGTGTGTGTGTGTGTGACAAAGATGCTTTAATGGTGACTCTCTTCTAAATTAAAATGTTAGAAATAGCAATTTCTCTTTAGATTGCAATGTGCACCACCTTGTAGAACCCATTTTTACCTGTTTTGCTCACAATGAGACTGTAAATCGTGTAGAATAAGATATATGACCTACAATAATAGATGGTGAAGGGGTCAGCCTAGGAAATAAAGGAAATCCAGTTCAGCATCTGTCCAGCTCTCAATGCGGTGGTCACAGAGGGCATTTGTCTTGGCAGCTAGAGCTGGCAATTTCTGTGAAGGAATTTACTCATTGTGTGTTTATGAAGTAGGAGAAAGTAAACAGTGTCTGCATCAGGTGCCACCAATTTCTTTTTTTTTTTTTCCTTTGTTTTGTTTTGGGGGCTGGTTTTCTCTGTGAGGCCCTGGCTGTCCTGGATTCACTCTGTAGACCAAACTGGCCTTGAATTTAGAGATCTACCTGCCTCTGCTACCCAACGGGATTAAATGTGCCGACCACCGCCACCCAGCTTTTTTCCCTTTTTTTTAATTATTATTATTATTTTTTTTAATTTCTAAGCGGTATTTTGTTTATGCACAGCAGACTGGGACAATCTTGTGATTAAATGTCCACAATGCTTTTCATTTAGAAAATACTTTTTTTTTTTTTTTTTTAGACAGCGTTTGTCTGGCTGTCTTGGAACTCATTCAGCAGACCAGGCTGGCCTTGAACTCAGAAATCCGCCTGCCTCTACCTCTAAGTGCTCGGATTAAAGGCGTGTGTCACCACTCCTGGCAAGAAAATACTTTTTAAGGTGTGTTTATTTAAAAAAACAAAAACAAAAACAACTTTCTTTTTAGATTTATTTATTTATTTATTTATTTATTTATTTATTTATTTATTGGTTTTCCGAGACAGGGTTTCTCTGTGTGGTCCTGGCTGTCCTGGAACTCACTCTGAAGACCAGGCTGACCTTGAACTCAGAAATCCTCCTGCCTCTAGATTGATTTATTTTATGTATGTGAATACACTATCCATCTCTTCAGACACACCAGAAGAGGGCATCAGATCCCATTACAGATGGTTGTGAACCATTATGTGGTTGCTGGGAATTGAACTCAGGACCTCCAGTATTTTGTCCGTCTGTTTGCTTTGTGTATTTCTGATGTTTGTGGAGGCCAGAAGAGGGCGCTGGAGTGACAGGGTGGTAAACCACCACCGTGTGGACTCTGGAAAGTGATCCCTAGCCGTCCTCTTAACTGCTGTCCCACTTCTCCAGCCCCTCATTTACAAGATTTTCTAATTTCTTCTTTCCTATGGTGCTGCATGAGTGTTAGAGCACTCTCCGACTGGGCCATCCCACGGGCCTTTTAAACACTCATTCGGGGACTAGCTTGTACATTCACCCATACATTCACGCTGTTTGAGACAAGGTCTATTTACAGTCCAAACATCCTCCCCACCCCCCACATACACACAGGGTCTCTCTCCAGCCCCCTCCCCTTCTCCTTTGAGAGCCTGCCCCAGTATTCCCACCTCCCCACCCCCCAACACACACACACACACACACACAGAGTCTCTGCAGGGATAGGTGTATCCTCTCCTCCTGAGGCCAGACAGTCCTGTTGGGGAACGGACCCCACAGGCAGCAAACAGCTTTGATGACTAAACGGCGTGTTTGCTCCCAGCGGCCTCGGACCGGCCTGTGCATGCTGTTCGGTTGCTGGCTCTAAGAGCTCCCGGGGATCCAGGTTAGTTGACTTTGTTGGTCCTTCTCTGGAGATCTGGCCCTTTTAGGGCTTTCAATCCTTCCCCCAACTCTTCCAGAAAAGTCCTTGACATCTGTCCAGTGGTTGGCTGTGGACATCTGCATCTGTCTCAGTCAGCTGCTGGGTGGGGCCTCTCAGAGGGCAGTTATGCTAGGGCCCGTCTGCAGCACAGCAGCATCCTCAGCAGGGTCAGGGATTGATGCTTGCCCCCGGGATGGCTCTCAAGGTGGCCCAGCTATCGGTTAGCCGATCCTCCAGTCTCTGTTCCATCTTTGGCCCTGCATTTCTTTTAGCCAGGAAGAATTTGGGGTTGAAAGTTTTGTGGGTAGGTTGGTTTGTGTCATTATCCCTCCACTGGGGGTCCTGTCTAGCTGCAAGAGCCTTCTCAGGTTCTGTGTCCCCACTGGTAGGCACTGGCTAAGGTCACCTGCATTAATTTCCGGGAGCCTCCCCCCATCCCAGGTCTCTGGGGCATCCTAGAGATTCCCCCTACTCCCAGCTGCTGATTTCCATTTTTAACAGCTGAATAGTATTCCATTGTGTAAATGAGCCACATTTTATGTCATTCTCCAGTTGAAGGGCATCTGGGTTGTTTCCAGTTTCTGGCTGTTAAGATTACAGCTGTATGAACATAGAGGAGCACGTGCCCTTGCAGAATGGTGGAGCATCTTTTGGGTATACGCTCAGGAGCGGTATCAGTCGTGGAAGCTGCTCTGAGATTCTTGGAATAGACAGGCTAGGTGCAAATACACGGGCTCTCACCCGCCTGCCTCAGCCTCCCGAGCACTAGGTCTCAGGCAGCGTCTGTAACCGGTTGTTTCTTTCATGAGTCCAGAATGGACAAGCATCCAGAGCTAGTCTGTAACTCACACTGTGGACCACGCTGGCTCTGACTAGTGATATTGTAACCTTAACATGAGCAAGCCTGACTCACCACCAAGGTCTGAAGCATTTGCACTGGATGAGCAGAGACTTGGGGGGGGGGGCGAAACACCCACTTTTTTTTTTTTTTTTTTTTTTTTTTTTTTTTTTGGTTTTTCGAGACAGGGTTTCTCTGTGTAGCCCTGGCTGTCCTGGAACTCACTCTGTAGACCAGGCTGGCCTCGAACTCAGAAATCCGCCTGCCTCTGCCTCCCGAGTGCTGGGATTATAGGCGTGTGCCACCACGCCCGGCTGAAACACCCACTTTTAATCCCAGCATCCAGGAGGTAGAGGTAGGTGGATCTCTGTGAGTTCAGCCTGGTCTACAGAGTAAGTTTCACGACAGCCAAAACCTGTCCCCCCAAAAAACAAACCAAAAAGTAGGGCCAGTGAGATGGCTCAGTAGTTAAGAAGACTGGCTGCTCTTCCAGAGGTCCAGGGTTCAATTCCCAGCAGCCACTTAGCAGCTCATCCAGTTCCGGGCAGTCTGGCACCTTCACACAGACATACATGTAGCAAAACACCAGTGCACATTAAAAAAAAAAAGACAGACAAGCAGGAGTCTGTGCCTTAAGCTGCAGATCATCCCTGCAGGTCCGCCCTGTGGGTGGATTTCGTGGTGTTTTCATGGGAGTGACAACCCAGGAGCTCAGGCATCAAGTCTCCTTTGTCTTCTGACATTTCTGTTTGCTTGCTTGATGATTTGTGTTTTATTAGAGACAGACTATAGTCCTCAGCTAGCCTTCGCGGCTTTGTAGCTAAGGGGACTTTCAGGATACCCTGCCCTGCTCTCCCAAGTGCAGAGCTGCAGGGAGGGGCCACCAAGACTCACCTATGCCAGAAAGTCTAAAAGCCTCTGGAGTCAAACCCACCTTTTCTAAGACTGGCTTCCAGACTTCTCAGATTCCCGATTCTCCACCCGCAACATCTACGTAGTGTCCCAAACCAACCTTATCTCCAGTTCAGGGGACCCGTTTCTTCTGACTTTCTAATGCACCAAGACACTTACACAAATGCAAAATGAAGCAAAATACAATAATTGTTTTGTTTTGTTTTTGAAAAGGTGATCCCAAAGTAACCCTGCCTGGAACTCACTGTATAGACCAGGCTGGCCTCGGCTCACAGAGATTAGTCTGACACTGCAGGGACAGAGGCCTGGGCCACCACACCGGGGTAAAAATTAAACCTTAAAATATAACCTTAAAAAGCCAGAAATATGAATCTGAAGTAAGCCAGAGCCATGAAAAGAAGAAAAAAAGGAAGTTTGATTAGCTCAGCCAGAGATGGCAATAATTAGGAGGCTGGGGGCAGGGCTTCATGGACATTCTTAAAATTCCAGGACTCAGGAGACAGAAGCAGAAAGATTGCAAACTCCAACCAACCCAAGCCACATAGCCAGTACAAGGCCAACTGCAACCGAGCAAAAACCTGGCTCAGGAAAACAGAACCATAAATTAACAAACAGAAAACATAACATTAACAAACAGAAAACATTTGCGATGAAGGCAAAGCTACCTTTAGAAACAGAAGCCAATCTCTCTAACGGTGAATATTATGTTTCAAAGTTTAAGATTACTGTGCCTAAAAGAACTATAAAAGAGAAAATGCCTCTAACCCATAGGCCCCGCTTGCCCAAGGATGATCATTTTCTGTAATACTGGAGGCTGTTCTTGTAACCGCCTGGTCTTGTACAAACCATGTTTTCCCTTCTGTAAACCAGCTTGCTTGCCCAACTGCATGTAGGCAGGACGTATGCTTCACTGCACACAGGTGGGATGTGTGCATGATTACATGTATATAGAGAGTAGATCAACATGTGTGCTTGCCCCTGATTATACACGTGCATGCAGGAAGTACATGCCTTATAAAATTTGTCTTTATAAACCCTTGATTAATGTAATTTGGTGTTGCATCTTGAAAGTGCTCTCTGGCTGGGCAGTGGTGGCGTACACCTTTAATCCCAGCACTTGGGAGGCAGAGGCAGGTGGATTTCTGAGTTTGAGGACAGCCTGGTCTACAGAGTGAGTTCCAGGACAGCCAGGGCTACACAGAGAAACCCCGTCTCACCAAAAAAAAAAAAACAAAAACAAACAAAAAAAAAAAAACACCACCACCAACAACAACAACAAAAAACAAACCTCTCTGGTGCCAGTTTTGTTACGGGTCTGGGGTCATTTAGATATTCACCAATATGGCCATGGATAAATTTAAGTAAATGAGAGGCTTTATTAAATACTGGCCAGATATCTGAATATAGAGACAGCCTTCTTGAAGTTCAGTTCTTGTGTGGCAAATACAGATGCAGGGCTGACAGATGCAGGTCCCAGGCTGACTCCTGGGCATAGGCAAGCCCGGTGTGTGAGAATGTATGCACTCCCACGTTTTAACAGGAAACTGGCTTGCTATTTCTTCTGTTTCAGCAAACTGGACTGTCTGACCCAGCTCACTCTGAGGTTGAACAATGGAGAAAAAAAGTCCTTATGCTATACAGATTTAGAATACAACGAAATTGCTATTGAACGTGCCTGGAGTGATTTTTTTCCAATTTATTAAACTGTTTACAATTATATTGTCAAAAATTCTTTCATAAAGGTTACTGAAAATTATGGAATGACTGCTCTCCAAGATGGAAACACCCACAGAATCTAGACTATTCCAGGATATAGATGCTACAGAATATGGCCTACACCCAATAAGAACACATTTAGGCATTGCAATTTAAAGTTATAGTTAAGTTTTATTTCTACACATTTTCTCATTAATGCAAAAAAAATACTTTCACCTTTACAGAAATAGCAATGACAATAGATATATAAATCTGTGTTTTAAAGATAGTTAACTATTTATTTATTTATTTACTTATTTACTTACTTTTGGTTTTGGGTTTTTGAGACAGGGTTTCTCTGTGTAACCTTGGCCATCCTGAAACTTGCCCTAGAGACCAGGCTAGCCTGAACTCAGAGATCCACCTGCCTCTGCTTCCTGAGTGCTGGGATTAAAGGTGTGCACCACCTTTATAATTCACAGTTTTTAAAAGTAACTGAATTTAACATTTGTCTTTTCCTCTTATTTCGCTTTTGCAATGGCTGCCTAGGATTGCCTTCTGAATCATTGGACGGGCATCACTGAGAGTGTACGCGATGCCTGTGCGCTCGGTCACTTCTGATGTGACTCTAGCCATCGGTTGATGGCCATTTTCAGAGTCCTGTTTGGGGTCAGTACCAGCGAAGGGAGAGCCAAGTTCGTCATGGGGCTCGTGCGCTTCTTTTTGTGGATCCAGCTCTCCATTGCTTCTCTCTCGTAGGAGTAGCCATCTGGAAAAAGCACATTCAGGTCAGGGAAGAGCGGCGGCCGTTAGGGCGAGCCAGCTGAGCTGCACTCAGGCCAGGCGTCTGTTGCGAGTCAAGTGGCCATCGCTTTGCCCGTCCCGTGTCCAAACTACGCCAGCCGCAGCAGCTGGCCCGGATCCTGAGGCATGCCAAGCTAGGACTGTGGTCTGTGAAGTCTTAGACCAGAGCAGTGCCACTGTCTCTTACCCGGTTCCTCTGACACACAGCAGCCAGGACCCTGCTGAAACTCACACTGTGGTGGAAAAGGGGGTAGTGGGTTGTGAAGATAAATTTTGGTGAAACAGAGGAGAAAAGAGCCTTAGGAATAACTCGGCAAGACCCGTCAATGTATCAAACGGCACAAGAAACGGCAGGAAGAGATGTGGCGCGGAGGAACCAGATCACCACCGTTTTAACGCCACGCTCGTGCTAAGCCGTCACACACGTGAGGACTGCGGGCTCTGCGGTGGGTAAAGGGACAGCAAGCTGTAAGGCCAGCCCTCAGGAGGGAGGCCAGGCAGTGTGTGGGACAGAGTTTCTGCACTGACTGACCTTGTTCACTGCTGACCTTGTCCTGTTCTCTCTCAGGCTGAAGACTTGCTTCTCTCTGTGCTAAATCCACACTGCCTGCGACTGCTGCAAATCACGCCCGGGCCTCAAGGCCTCCTGCCTGCCCGTGCGAGCCTCACCAGCCTTGCGCCACGGTGTGCGCCTTAGCAATGATTCCACTGGTGTCTGCTCCGAGCTCTGTACGGCTAGAGGCATTCTGCTCAGTGCATCTCATGTCTCCTTCTCCTGCTAGAAGCAAACCTGGATACTCCCAGTCTCGGGGTATTCTCGATGCTGCGGTCTCTGCCCAGCTCCCCCCCAGCCCCCCCACCCCTACCCCCTACCCCCCCACCTCCCCGCACACACACCCACAATCCCCGCGAACCTGCGTATGCACCGAAGAACTAGGTGGTATGTTTTGGGGGAAATGCCCAGTTTGTGTCAGCGATGGCCAGACCTTTTTAAATTCCCACCAACAAAATACGATCCCAATTTCTGTCCTTTTTGCCAGCATTTATTTCCCAACTTTTTGCTAATTCTCTCTTTTCCCCAACTTTTTGAGACTAAGCCATTAGTTAATACAATTGCCGAGTGGCTTTGGCTTCCGTTTCTCTAGTGACCGTGATACTGTGCACACTGCCCCCGTTGTGAAAAGCCTTATTCAAACTCTTTCCCTCCCCTCTCCCCTTAAAGGACATGAGTTCACTCTGTAGCCCAGGCTGACCTCAAACTCAGCAATCCTCCTGCCTCTTCATTGCTAGAATTACAGGCGCCCGCTCATCTCTAAGGATCAGACGGTGAGTTATAACAACAGTTTGAGCAGGAAACCTTCCACTTTATCGTTAGAACGGTTTGCTGAACTCTCAGTCCCGAGACACGGAACACTGATGAAGCACACGTCGGCCTTACTCAGCGCCCTGCTGTTAGCGCCATGGCGACTAACTCCAGGGCCAGCAGGTCAGATGGGTGAGTGTGCGCCCTGGATCTCAGCAGGGTCAAAGGTCAAAGGACCTTTACAAACTCCTGCCACCCGCTGTGGTAACAAGCTTCGTGTTATCTCTGGCAAAATACGACTCCAATTTCTTTTTGCCAGCATTTCTTTCCCCACTTTTTGCTAATTCTTTCTTATCTGATGGCTGAGCCGCCTCCCCAGTGCACGTAAACAGTATTCTGTCTGCCTGAGATCTGGATTATGTGACGCCTTGTTTTAGCTGCAGAATTAATTTTAATATCTCTGAATGCTTTGCATTCAGACAGAAGCTTCGACTCTGTTTTCTCGGTTCCTCGTGTCCCTCTGCCCGCCACACAGTTTTAGTGAGAGGCGTGACTAGCTCCGTCACGGTGACCTCTCTTCCCGCTGTACGGAGCTGCTGCTGGCAACTGTGACGGCCACGCCTCCAGAGAGGCAAGGGCTGTGGTGTTACACAGTATTAGCTTTAAAAAACAATTTATTTTCATTTTATGTTCATTGGTGTTTGGCCTGCACTCGGGTCTGGGTGAAGGTGTCAGATCTTGGAGTCACAGACAGCTGTGAGCCGCATGCGGGTGCTGGGATTCGAACCCCAGTGCTCTGAAAGAGCAGCCAGAGCTCCTTGACGGCCGAGCCTCCTCCCCAGTGCACTTACACAGTATTCTTGTGTCTCCCTGAGACCTGGGTCATGTGACCCCTTGTTTTAGCTGCAGCTGTCCTGTTTTAGACTGCAGGTGGATTGTGCTGTGAGCTTTTTTTTTTCTTTTATTTCTGTGGATCACAAATTCTTTCATTCTAGAAACAGTTTCTAGCAATTTCTTTTGACCTGCTAGTTACCCTACTTTTTTTTTTTAAGTAAGGACATTATAAGATAGTGTCCATTTGGAACCTATTTACAATATAAATAAATAATAACCTAGTTAATAATAATCTTTCTCCTGTACCACATATTTATTACATATTTTTTTCTATCAGTAAGCTTTTCATATCCTCTACTCCAGTGGAAGCCCCTGATTCTGTTTATGAGGTTAAGGAAAACGTCATCTTCTAGTCTCACACACATGTCACACGTGTTCACAAATGCCAACACATTTGCATCCACACATCCTCACACCAGACGCTTCAAGCTATCCTACCAAAGTTCACCCCAAAACTTAACTCCCAGGTTCAGAGAAGCTTTCAAACGGTCTACACTGCCTCCCAGAACACCTCAAGTCCCTGAAGACAGACAGCTAAGAACAGGGGTAGGACAGTGATTTTCCACTTGGATTTGTATAAGTGAAATGCAAGGACAGTTGGGTAACTGAGCTCCAACAGGTCACTAGGAAGAACTGCTTTTTCTTGTTTGTTTTCACTACGCGGTAAAGCTTTATGATTCAGTGTGTATGGGTTTGAGGGTCTGACCTAGCAGGCCCGACACAACTACCAAGTGCTCTACCACAGAGACACACTCCCAGCACTACAGACTCTACACAGAATGAAGAAAAGTTCTAAAATGAAAAGTTCCTGGAGATCCTGGGAAGATGGCCCAGTGGGTAAAGTACGTCATGGGCAAGCATGAAGCCCCCCCGAGTGTGGGTCCCAAGAACTCACGGAAAGAGATCCGGGCGGTGGGGCAGGGCGGAGGCAAAGGCCCACAGCGGCCTGGGCCTCCTCAACAGAGCTGAGGAACAAAGACCCTGTCTTAAGCAGGGTGAAAAGTGGGGACCAGAACCAGGGCTGTCCTCTGATCTTTGACGGAGTTCACAGACAGCCACATTCCCTGACAGTGACTCCCGCGGTCTTCAATGGGCCGAGTGTCTTCTAGCGTCCATTCTGTGTGGGAGTGGGGTGAGTGTGGCGGTGAGGGGACAACTCGTAGGAGTGACCCCATCTTTTCACCACGTACACTCTAGAGGTCAAACCGAGGTCACCAGGCTTGGCCAGCCCAGGTCCCACCGTGCTAGCTCATACCTTCCCGTTCCTAGACTTTAACTTCTAGGGTTACGCCTAACACTTTCTTGCTCCATTATGTATTGAATGAAGACACCTTTACGACGGACAGCTGCCCTGCAGGGTTAGCACTGAGAAGTTACGGATTTCAACCTCTGAACAGCTTTCTAAACGAGAGTCCATGAAGGAGCCTGAGTGTTTACTACTCAGTATACAGGGAATACTACCTCATTATAAAGGAACTATGACCCAGACTCGACCTGTATCACAAGCTGATCTTGATTTCAATCGAGAAGACTTTCAAAGGTGACACAGGTACAGATAATAATAGTACTGAGATGTAAAACCAGGCAGCCTGGCCCCGGAGTATATACTGATACTCTGCGTGCTAAGAGCAATGTCCAGAAATGACTCAGTTACTCAGGTTTTGAGAACCGTCTCAGTGGGAAGGTAAGAGTGTTCGTAGACCAGGATGTGAAGGTTGTCTAGAAAGGTGGAAAAGAGTAATATAGCTGACATTTTCCTCCAGAAATGCCAGTCAAGAAGAGAGTGTACCTTGAACAAAAGAAGACAAATACATGCCCCATCAATGCCTGAAGCAACGCGCAGCGACGCATTTAAAGACTCCGAACTCAACCCGAATGCCGTTCCCCACTGCCGGGACTTCAGAGGACAAGCAGAGCAGTCAGATCTGCGACAGAAGACTCTCAGGATCACAAAGCGACGAATCAACATGAGAAACGGTACAGGGGACTCCTTCAAAATCAATTGTTTTCAAAGATGCCATACACGGCCTTACCAAAGACACACTTAGAATATCAAATGGATAAATCAATACAAAATGAAGAAAAGGGCTAGAGGGTGTATGGTGAAAGACATAATAGGAGGCATATGAAGAGATGCTCACTGCAGGGAGAGGATTGACCGTCCCATGTGACTCAGGATTCCAACCCCCACAGCCCCATGTGTTTATGAGCATGGCAGAACCTGGAATTCTCAGTTGTGAACTTGAAATGCTGCATCCACCTGGAGAAGCATTTGGGCAGTTTTTAACATGCACTTAGTAAACAACCTACAAGCTCCACCGCTAAATACTTTATCATGAGAAAATGAGTCCCGTCCAGACAGAGATCTGTGCATGAATGTCCCGACAGTTTCAGACCCTACAGCCCACTGCCAGCTAGAGGAGAGAGGTATTGTGGTGTATCTAGTGCCGTGGAACACTAAAGCAATGAAAAGAAATAATTTACTGATGTAAAGCAAGATACGTCAATTAGAAGCACCTGCAAGCTTCAGGCTTCCACTGAGGGAATTACGGGAGTAAGGCAGACGGTAACTGAAAGATACCCAGTGTCTGCCTCGATGTGTGCATACATACCTGAGTGTGCACAGGAACACACATAACATGCAGTCTTTACAGCCGATGGCCACATGAACTTAAGTGAAATTTCAAAACTTAATCACTTTGTCTCCATTCCAAAGTTACTATGCCCAGTTTATTTACTACAAAATATATGGTATGCGATTGTTTACTTTGGATCTAATTTTTTTTTAAAAGGGAAAAAAAACCCACTTAAGAGAAACCAAATGGGAATTCTGAACCCGGCCCGGTTCCCACAAGCTTGTGGGAAGTGTCCCCTGTCCTCTGGGTAGCCCAGCACACCCTGAGTGAGCCCCACGGCCCCCCACACACCTGAAGCGATGACCGGGTCCTTCATGAGCTCCCTGGTTATTGGGCAGATGAACTCATCGGGGATTCCGGAAGAAAGGGACTCCATCTTGGTCCTGAGCTCTTCAATACTCCTCAGGACTTTGCTGCGCAGCCCTAGGGATTCTGAAAGGACACCAGTCACATTAGGCAGCAAGTGAAAGTCTGTACAATGAAATGTTACTGGGCAGTGAAATGAACTTTCAGAACTTAGGGCTGTGACGACGGGTGACGCACGAGGCCATCAGTAGTATCGTTCACTGCTGCGGTGAGGGATGAGCACAACGCCCGGTGGCACAACACGGACCGACCCACGGGTGGAGGGGACCTGGCCTACCTATCCCGAGGCAGAGGACTGCGGAGGCGGGAATGCTGAGTAATGAGACTTCCTGGTGTGCAGGAAGCAGGAGAGGGCGAGGGGGAGAGAGGGCAAGGGAGGGCGAGCCAGTCCCAGTGCCCTCTGCAGGGCCACTCCACCGTGAACTAACCGGAGCCCACGGAGCCTCGGTCCCCAAAGCCCTGCCATCCCCCTGCAGCACCACACTCACACTTGAGCTTAGCTCATGAGTGCCGAGGCACGCGCGCGTCCACACCCTAGCATCTCAGAAAATGACACACAAAGAGAGTCTCGTGGGCTTTTATGAGTTCTTAGGAAGGAAAGATCAAAAAGCCAAACAAACAAACAAACAACCCCACCATTGCTATTTATAAGTGTATGATTATCACTTCAGTAGAGGGCTCTGGCCCAGGTCATCTGCATTTGCCCCACAGCACTGCACAGTCTTCCCAGGGCCTGGCTATGACCCCAGGCCAGCGTGCACACCCCAGACTAGTGACTGGCCCCGAGGGCTTGGCTAATCCTGCAGAAATTGGTCTTCTTGCTCTTTAGCGTGCATACTTCACACTTCACAGACAACAGCAGTCACAAATGCACAGGCTCACAGATGCCTTAGCACAGCTGAGCATTGCGGATGGATACTCCTTGTACAAACGGATGACAGAAGGAGTTAGTTCTTAGGGGACACAGTGACTCTGAACCTGAAGAGCTGGAGAAGACAGCCACAGCGCACGCTTGAGTCACCCTTCTCGAGAACCTGGGTTTTCTGAGACAAAATCTTGCCATGAGGGTTTCATTGGCAAACTAGAAAATGGCTTAACTTTGGTTAAAACACTCTATTGGGAAACTCGAGTGTGTTAAAAGCCCCGTTTCCCACATTTACAAAAGGCCTCCTGGCAAGGGGCTGGACAGCGCTCAGCCTCTTAGCAATAGTTTCTGAGTCCACTGTGGTGGACATACTTGCTACCTTGGGACCGCCCCAGCCCGCCGTGCTCTGTAGCGCATGGCTGCTCCCACACCCCAACTGGTCGGCCGAGTTGGACTTTACAGGGCATCAGGAACTGAGAGGCCAAGCTACAGTGACAGCGGGCAGGCACCAGCATGGAAGCCACCAGGCCACTCTTTCTACTTTCAATCCCAACTTTAATACTGTCTCAGCCCAATCTACTGGCTTAAGGAAAACTGTGCTTTTCCCAAGATTCAAGACTAAAGAAAATTCTTTGTACTTCAAAATAGCATTTGAAGATTAAACGTTAACTTCTATCCCGAAGAGAAATAAAACAGAACATTTCAACACCCTTCAGAATGGCTGGGTATGCAGCGTGCACGCCTATAATCTTAGCCTGCAAGAAGCTGAGGCAGGAGATCACAGGGATCTTGATATATAATACTAAACGATCAGACATTTCAGAGTGATATGAAGGACCAGATGTTCCAGTGAACATATTTTCTAATTCTGCTTCTAAATTACTGAACTTGCCAGTTTTCCAGACTGTGCAGCAGAATATTCAGATGTTGACATCTGTCACCATTGCTTTTCAGCCTTAGGCCAAGACCAAATATGAACACAGAAGCAGGGCTGGAGAGATGGCTCAGCGGGTAAGAGCACTGACTGCTCTTCCAAAGGTCCTGAGTTCAATTCCCAGCAACCACATGGTGGCTCACAACCATCCGTAATGAGATGTCTTCTGAAGACAGCTATGGTGTACTCATAAAAATATACTAAATTGAAAAAAAAAAAAGAAAACAGAAGCAAATCACACAGTGGTATTAAAAGGTGAGGCTTTGGGGACAAACAGGATCAGAACTCTTATAACAGAGACCCCAGAAAGTACAGAGACCCAGAAAGTACAGAGACCCCAGAAAGTGAACGCATCTGTTCCACTGCTGAAGGTACACTGGGAAAGTACTGTCCATAAACCAGAAATTACTCCTGATTAGACTGCAATACCTTCATCTTGGACTTGGCAGAAAGGAGAATGAGTTTCTGGTGGTACCTAGTTTATGGGGTGTTGCCATAGCGACCCAGACGCATTAAGGCAACAAGTCAACAAGCAAGAACAAACCAAAGCCGAGAGGAGAAACCGCCGCTGCGGGATAGTGCCAAAGACAAGGGGAGCTGGGTGCTGGGAGAGCAGGCCCTCCCCCAGTGCGGGTGGGACTGTCTAATAAACAGCCTGACAACTGCCCCAGTGTCACCCATAGAATCAGCTATGACTCACCAATTCTATGTTGAACAGAAGATACACAAGAAACCTGAAAAAAGACATTCATACAAAAACTTCATGTTCATAGAAGTATTATTCATCACATCTAAAAACACGCAACCGTCCCGTATCCTATCAGCTGACGACAAGCAAAAGGAGAACAGACAGGCGGAAAGGGTCCCGAGCGCCGAGTACCAATATAAAACGTCAGCAGCAGGTGGGCTTGCACACAACATCCTGGTTCCGAGAGCCAGAGAGGGAAAGAAAAAGGGGATGAGGTTTCTTTTAGCACTGATAAACATGCTCCAAAATTAAACAGTGGTAATGGTTGTGACTACTCTGTGAACATGAGCTTACACACACACACGCACACACACCCCGCTGCCACGTGTACACCTCTCTTCGGAGAGCCATTCTGACTGGTGAGGTATCTCAGCCGGCCAGCTGTCACACAAGCATGAGGATCTGAGTTCAACAGCCATGGGACAAGCCAGCCATGGCGGCCCACGTTTATAATCTTAGCACCGAGGATACACAGCCTGTTGCAGAAACGGTGTGGCTGGCTCCGGAGCGCCAACAGAGGGTGCCGTGTGCCCCACCCCACAAGCAGACACACCTATATACCTGGGCTGAAACACACAAACACAAAGATTTTTTTTTTTTAAAGAAAATGTTAAGGAGCTGAACTATAATCAAGTTTTAAAATATACAACTTTCTAAAATTAAAACTCAAAACTAGGCTTGGTTATATGAAGAAATGCTTTCTTCTTCCTAAGTAGGCAAATACACTCTCCTACGGAGAACTAGCCTGGATTAGAAGAGGGGAAAGAGGGACCCAGCAGCAGGGGACCTCACAAGAATCTGAAGACTGCCCTCTCCACCAGCTCTGCACTAGCCTTACCGATTTTCAAATCGCCAGCCAGGCTTTCCTTTGTGAGATGCAACAGTTCTTTCCCGTCGATGTTGTTAGCCCTGAAAATGCCGACGAGGTCTTCCAGGCCTTGAGCTCGGAGCCATACTGAGATATCCTCCTCTGACCAGTCTTCGATGAGATGTTTCAGCGGATCGTTGGCGCTTCCTGCTTTAAAACACACAGGCCGAGTGAACGGCAAACCGCACGCGGCTTCTGCAGACAGTCCCGCTTTGAACAGGCTGTACTGTCTTAGCCTCCTTTTAAGAAGCGTAGCAGCTCTCCCGGTAGTGAGCAAATGCTACAGGAAATGCTATTCTCTAGGACCTTCTTCTTCGCTGCAGAAAGACAATCTTTGTTTTTGTGGTGCTGGGGTCAAATCCCGAGCCTCGTGCATGCCGGCCACGCTGGCCTCCATGTCTAGTCCGAGTTCTCTTCACTCTATGATCCTCCACCAGTGAAGGCAAACCCGGCTTGCTCTATCACCTGCGTATCAGCATACCGTGCCGCCAGTGCCGCCAGTGCCGCCAGTGCGACACGGAAACTCCTCAGCTGTATGCCCGAGTTTCTCGGTGAGGCCAAGGAAGAAAACCAGCACGGTAAATCTGTGATTCCTGTTCTGTCCTCAGGCTACATGTACCAGAAACGCCTAGCATGAATGTACATGTAGACATTTAACACCACTCTAACACAGGACCTTAAGGTACAAATTAGGTCTGTGTGGTGTGTCTTGAGAAAGGCGATATGAAGAGCATGCCGGGCTGGAGAGACGGCTCAGCGGTTAAGAGCACTGGCTGCTCTTCCAGAGGTCCTGAGTTCAAATCCCAGCAACCACACAGTGCCTCACAACCATCTGTAATGAGATCTGAGGCCCTCTTCTGGTGTGTCTGAGACAGCTACCGTGTACTCATATAAATAAAGTAAATAATCTTTAAAAAGAAGAGGAAGAGGAGGAGGAGGAGCGTGCCAAAGGACTTATTCAAGTTTAGGCTTGGGAGTTTAGCTCTGAGGTAGAGCTCGCGCCTAGCATGCACAAGGTCACAGGTTCAATCCCCAGGACCACAAAAAATAGAAAAGGTCTTAGTGTTGAGATGGGGTAAGGATGCTCCATGCTTGGGTTGGGGCTGTAGCTAGCAGAGAGACCTGCCCGGCAGGGCGGAGGCCCTGGTTTTGACAACCGCAGAACAAGGATGGGGGCATCTTACTGACCTGGGCAAGGTGTTTCTGGGTCAAACTGCCAAACTTTCACTGTCTTGTCCATCGAACCAGTGGCAAGCAAGAGTGTGCCGGGTGCAAAGGCACAGGTGGTGACGTACCTGGGGGTGGGGTGGGGCAAGGCCGTTACAGAGCGTCTGCTAGTTCATTACTCACAGTAAAAAAGAGAGAGACTCCCTTCTGACCTGGTGTGCTGAGTCAGCGTGTGCAGCACGCTCTGAGTGCCCTGGAAGACAAGAGAGTAACTGTTACTCGGGCAGGAGCCAGGCCAGGGACGACGCCTCACCTCCAGGATCCACACGCTGGCTGAGTAAATTACTAGCAACTAACTTGTTGAAAGGAACCTTGAGACAACAGGGGGGCCGACATCCCTAACTAAGACGTAGCGCGTTCTATACAGGGACCCCTGACATCTGCCAATGTCCCCAAGACTGTTAATAGAAACCCAACTGCGTAATAAGCAAAGTCTAGAGTCTTCCTGCCGAGGGGTCTGATCCGTACGGATGCAGGATCAGCAAACGAAAGTCGACTCTGACTACACTTAGGCAGCCGTCGATGTACAGCGACTGTCCTCGTGAGGGTTTCTATCGTCCTCAGCACTGTTTCCAAAAGCAACCCGGGGAGGGAAGGGTTTATTTCGCTTATACTTCCAACCCACGGTCTATCACTGAGGGAGCTGAGAGCAGGAGCTGAGGCGGGGGAGCCGTGGAGGGCGTGGAGGGCGTGGAGGGCGTGGAGGCTGTGGAGGCCGTGGAGGCTGTGGAGGCCATGGAGGCTGTGGAGGCTGTGGAGGCCATGGAGGCTGTGGAGGCCTGCTCTCCACGGCTTGCTCTGCCTGCTTTCTTTCAGCACCAGGGTCTCGGGGTGGGTGGCTTCTCACGTGCATTAAGAGAAAGGCCCAGAAGAATTGCCTACAGGCAATATGGCGGAAGCGATTTCCCACCAGAGGTCGCTCTTCCGAGGTTAGATAGTGAGGGCTGGGGTATATATCGAGGGTAGCTCGTGTTTAATAGATAAAAGGCAAGGTTATAACTATTTGTGAATATAAGCTATCTTGTATCAAGCTGGTAGGAAATACCAGCTCTGTTCCATCTGGCTTGAGTGTTCCCAATTTTTACAGGAACAAATGACTCCTGTGTTGGGAAGTAATCTTTGGCTGATAGCACACTCTGAGGAGTAATGCCTCCGTCATCCGTTGCAAAGACATTCCTGAAATACCTAAGGTTTTTCCAAGTACTTTCCTCTCTCAGCATTGTGAGAATGTATGTAATATTATATTCTTGGGCACCATAAATATCTATATTAAAATAAACATATATTTTTAAATAACTAAATTTGATGTGCAGCTGTCTCATAAACAATTTATATAGTTCACGCAGAAGATCTGAAGTACTTACCATACCGTATATGATGACAGTTTTATCCACTGACCTTAAAAAAGAAAAAGGAAACAACGGTGAAAAGTTCCATAAGAAACAAGTGCAGCCTCCTGGAGAGGGGGAGACGGACAGGCGAGCATCTAGATCGGACCGGCCATGTGGGGGAGGGGCTCTTGTAGGAAGAAGGACTAATACAGAGAAAACCACGCCACCGTGATAATGCACGTGGCTTACACAACTGCTTAAAATATGTTGCTTTCTTATTTTCCACCCCTAGAAGAGTCAGTCTGCCACCACCATGCCCACGGCAAGGTCAGCAGGCAAGGGCTGACACCAGGTTTGACTGTCTGTATTCGTCGTTATGAAAACGGACTGGGCTGCAGTAAAGGCGGTGGGCACGCCCGTGTCGGTGTGACGGGAGGAGGGGAAAGGCGGGGCTGAGTTTTAGGGAATGTCGTCTTGTCTAAGTCACCTTCTGCTAGTCGCTGTGGAGTGTAAGGGAGCAGGTGGCTGATTCACAGAACAACAGGACCTCAGCATTCACATGCTGAATAAATAGAGACAGGTGCCTTGGCAGGGGACACGGAGCGCGCGTGTTCGGGACTAAGGTTTTTGGTCTTCCGGTCTTTGGCCAAGAAAAAATTCTTGGCCACCAGAAATAAGTCTGACTGGAATTTGGGGAAAGGCAATGGGCCGTGTGGCTCGGCTCCTCCGCCCCCCCCCCCGCATTTACTATTTTCCTGATCTGTTCTCCCCACCTCCAACCCCCCCACCCCCTGAGACAGGGTTTCTCTGTGAAGTCCTGACTGTCCTGGAACTCACTGTGTAGACCGGGCTGGCCTCGAACTCAGAAATCCACCTGCCTCTGCTTCCCAAGTGCTGGGATTAAAGGCGTGCGCCACCACGCCCGGCTTATTTTCCTGATCTGATTAAATATGATTTACTATGTAGTAATTATAATTTATGATCTAATTAATACTAATTAATAAGTGTGGGACCCATACTGCCCAAAAGCCAAAGGCAAGATATCTGGGGTTTTTTTTTTTTGTTGTTGTTGTTGTTTTGTTTTTCTCATTTTTCAACAAGAAAAAAAAAACAAAATATCCTGTTTTTTTCAACTCTGAACATTTGTGAGGACTTTTAAAACTGGCTTCTGTGGTGACCTAACTCTCAGGATCGTGAAGGACAGCAGCCTCTGGTTGAACTGTACGGGTGGATTTGCGCACAGTATCCGCGTGCAATGCTCCTTGCACTGCCTAGCTCCAGAGCACAGGGTGAACAAGACACACACTCGGCAGTCTCCTCAGGCGGCTTTCCGGGCCACAGCGCATGTTGACTTTCAAGAATGTTTAGGCAATGAAGCAAGGCTCCTCCCGCCATGAGTCAGTCATGGGCTTAGCCCAGCGGTAGGGCAGTGCCTGGCACGGGCAGGGTGCTGGGTTTGATTCCCAGCATTGCCAAAAAATGACAGAGGCAATGTCAGGTGGGGGCCAGAGAGATGGCACAGTGCTGGTGCACAAGACCTGAGTTCAGCAGTTCAGCACCCAGAGCCCTCACCACTTCCAGGGTTACCCAGAGCCCTCACCACTTCCAGGGTCACCCAGAGCCCTCACCACTTCCAGGGTCACCCAGAGCCCTCACCACTACCAGGGTTTCTACCATCGCTGGCGTCCTTGGTACCTGCACTCACATGCACACACCCTAATATGGTCACACACTCATGCACATAAGTATACGCGATAAAATAAATCTTCAAAGTTAATGTCAAAGGAGGATGGAGCCTGTCTCGTGGAAGTGTCTAAGAATTTTTTTAATCTCCACAACAAAGGACTCATATCTTTTGTTTTCATTTGAAAACAGGCTAGGTTGTCAAACTATAATAAAAATTTTATGAAGAGAAAAAGATTATAAAGCAGTTGAACCAATCGTGTATGTTCAAATAAAGCTTCGTAAAATAAAGGTTTGAAAGTAATGTTCCAATTGAGAATAGGAAATCATAAAGTTTGTCAAAAGAGCCTTTAAAAAAAATGCTGACTAGAAACTTCAGAACTGGAGTTGAAGTGAAATTAAAAGTCAGGAGACTATTAAGTGCGGTAGAGTAGGGGCTGGACATGGCTGGACAGCCGAGAGCAGTGGCTCTCCTCCTCAGGACTTGAGTCCTGTCCTCGGCACCTACGTGGTACTCACAACTCTGCATAACTCCAGCTCCAGGGCCTCTGATGGATGCCCTCGGAACACATACATGCAGGCAAAACAGTCAGATACATAAAATGAATTGATTTAGAAATTGTAAGTAGCACACGTAGTTGAAGAAAGCATTAGTAAAGGAGCAATCAAGAATGAAATATAAAAAAAGACAGAAACGGGCTGGAGAGATGGCTCAGTGGTGAAGGGCATCGGCTAAGCTAGCAAAGGACCTGGTTCGATTCCCAGCACCCACAGGGTGACTTGCAACCATTTGTAAGCCCAGTCCCAGGGGATCTGACGCAGTCTTCTGGCTTCCATAGGCACCAGGCACACGTGTACCACACAGACAAAACACTCATGCACATAAAAGTAAAAGATAAAAACAAAAATATGAAGAAGGCTGACAGACATAACACTTCGAGTTCGAAGGTACAGCTGCGCTTACCCAGCACCTTAGAGAGCGGGAGAAAGGGCCAAAGGCAGCCGCAGAGTAGATAAGAACTTCGAGAAATTGGTGGAACATTATTCTGCAGATTTAGGGAGCTAAAAGGGTTCCCAGCACCGCTGGCCACTGTGGTTCACACTATGCCATCTCCGCATTCAGGAGGGACAGATAAGCGATCACCGAGAGTTTAGGACCAACCTGGTCTGCATAGCAAGTTCCATCCAACCAGTGCATCCTTGGTCTGGCCAGATGGCTCAGTGGGTAAGGTACCTGAGGCCAAGCCGGAGGACTTGAGGTCAGTCCCTGGTACCCATGAGGAAAGAGGGGGGAACCCACTCTCCCAAAGTTCTCTGCTTTCCACCCAGACAGCACGCTGCCCTGTTCCCCACCTCGCTTGTCTAAACAAAAACTCTTAGCAAGGTAAAACTCAGCCCACGTGAAGGTGTAGGTATACTGACGTGAGTGTTCGGAACTCCACGCACTAAAAGTTTAAGCACCATCTAGAAGGAAAAACATAACTCACATCCCAAGCACTGAGACCCAAAGGCAACTTTCTCTACAGCAACTAACTTTAAATATGCCCAAGCCTGTCTGCTGCAAGCAAGGTTGGTTTACCTTGGAAATGGGTGTAATTTACCTGAGGTCCTCTTAGAAGAAGCATGGAGAGAAAATCTGTTTACACGTATACTGAAATATATCACAACAAGCTGGGTGGTGGTGGTGGTGGCGGTGGTGGTGCACACCTTTAATCCCAGCACTTGAGAGGCAGAGGCAGGTGGACCTCTGAATTCAAGGCCAGCCTGGTCTACAGAGTGAGTTCCAGGACAACCAGAGCTACACAGAGAAACCCTGTCTTGAAAAAACTATAAATAAATAAAAATGAATTTCTACCCTTATTTTTGGGGGGAGGGGGGAATACAAACTAACCATGCTAAAGCAGCACTATACCACTCAATGGAAAAAATTTAGAAGAGCCAAAATAGGAAAGGATAAAAAACAGTGGGCTGGTGGAATGGCTTAGCAGGTAAGGGAGACTGCCACCAAGCGTGATGACCTGAGTTCAAGCCCCGGCCCAGACTCATACGGCAGAAGGAGAGAAAAAATTCCTACAAGTTGTGCTTGGACCTCTGCACACATACTATGGCATGTGCAAACAGATGAATGTCATAAAGCCTCCAGCAACAGAGAACTTTTCTAGGAACATTAATGGGTTAACTGTAGACCGCTTACCCTGATGCGAGCATCTGTCCATCGTGGGAAAACGCACAGGCCAGGACAGGGGCACAGTGCCCACTTAGTGTACTTTTATATTTTAATTCAAAGCCTGCAATTAACAGGGCGAGATAAATTAGTAGGTTGATTATGCCTACAGTTTAAGTCAAGACTATTTCATTAATATACTTGATAATGTAACGAAAAGACAAAAACATAAAAATCTCCATGAAGCTTTGTTATCCATTCAGATAATCAGATAATTATAGTTTTATGGGAAAGTTTAAAAAAAAATCCATAAAAGCTGGGTATTATCTCTAAGTCCAACACACATACACACACACACACACACACACACACACACACACACACACAAGCGCTCCAACAATAATTTTTTCTTACAACCCATTAAATCTGATCAGTGCTGCCAATGACAGGTTATTTTAAATGATACTCTGCGAAAACTAGGCTGGAACAATTTTATAATAACCAACATTTTTAACATGTGAAGTGCGTGCAATTTACCTGCCAGATAAGATAAAGATGGGCTGGCCAACTGCCTAAAAGCCTTAAAAATACCAAAAATACTAAAAGCCTTAAAAAACCCAGACATTACCAAACATTTTGTCTTCTGTACATAAATCACTGGTAATTTACACATTCTACAAATCCACAACATCTACAGAACTTAGAAAGTACAACGTTAGAGCCGGGCGGTGGTGGCGCACAGCTTTAGTCCCAGCTCTCGGGAGGCAGAGGCAGGCGGATCTCTGTGAGTTTGAGGCCAGGCGGGCCCACTGAGAAACCCTGTCTCAAAACAAACAAACAAAAGAAAGTATGACCTTAAGTCCTTTTCATGAATAAACAGAACTCTCTTTAAAGTAAACACACAGAACTCAGTAAGTTTGATGCCAACATATAGGACCAGTCCTAAGCGGTTATGGGGTGTGGGTGGCATCCGTGCTGAAGGGCCGGCTGCTGCCAGACACTCTGGCCTTTGACAGGACAGGAAGGCAGTAAGAGCAGCAAAGACCTCAAGCTCAAAGCGGGACAAACCGGTTTTAACCTGCGAGAGCAGTAAGAACAGCAGAACAGTGACAAATCCCACAAGACAAGGTGAACTTTCAAGTGTTCTGCTCAACAGTCCAACAGAAGAGAAGTCGGCCGTGTGTCACCGGTGCCTGGGGAACTCGGTCAAAGAAGGATTCCTATGCAGGGCCGGGACCCAGGCCTGTCTGTGCGCTACGATACCATCCAGCAGAGTAAGGTGCAGGCGTGACAGTGCAGCCTAAAAAGCAGGCTGAGGCTGGAACTGATCTGCTTATCTTCATCTTCCTGCTTCCATCTCCTAAATACTCAGATTTTAAGTGTGTGCCACAACATCCAACTTAATAAAAGGTCTTTTTTTTTTTTTTTTTTTTTTTTTTTTTTTTGGTTTTTCGAGACAGGGTTTCTCTGTGTAGTCCTGGCTGTCCTGGAACTCACTCTGTAGACCAGGCTGGCCTAGAACTCAGAAATCCGCCTGCCTCTGCCTCCCAAGTGCTGGGATTAAAGGCGTGCGCCACCACGCCCGGCCCTTAATAAAAGTTCTTAAGGATTTTACTATCATTTAAAATTTCCAGAGTATCTTAAGCTAAAAAGAATTTTTAAAACAACAACAACAACAACAACAACAACAACAACAACAATAACAACAAAAGATAAAAGCCAGCCAGGGCAGCGGTGGTGCACGCCTTTAATCCCAGCATTTGGGAGGCAGAGGCAGGCGGATTTCTGAGTTCGAGGCCAGTCTGGTCTACAGAGTGAGTTCCAGGACAGCCAGGGCTACACAGAGAAACCCTGTCTTGGAAAAAAAAAAAAAAAAGACTTTTTAAAAAAAGATAAAAATCTTCTGTAAGTCACAAGTAATTTTAGATAGTTATAACATACCTAAGACACGGGTAAAAGAAACAACCCAGAGTTTGACTTCACAGTCTTGACCACACGACGCCAATCGGTAAAACTGGAGGCCTTGTTCTCCGCCTAAAGACAGCAAAACAGGAAAACACAAACGAATATGAAGAATTGGTAAAACATTTAAACTGATCATACTGAGATCTGTTAATGTGATTCATTTATGGCCTGAAAAGCCAGGAATGTTTGTTAGCTGACACTAATAAAATGATTACACAATTTCTAATGTATTAGATAGAACTATAACTTAAATCTAAAGATGATATCTTAAAAGAAGTCCTTTTAGCCTCAAAGTTCTGCTAACATATTATTATGTATTACAATATTTATTATATATAATACTATCAAATAAGCTAGTATTTAGCCAGGAAAGAGAATATCTTCCAAACTGAATTTTAGAAGTTACAAGGCTGCCATTAATGCCAAAAAAAGAAAAGAAAAAAAAAAAAAGAAAGAAAGAAAATTCAGTTATTTTAAGAATGTTAAATGGTTAATCACGCCCAATGTAATTGCCTTTTGAAGTACCAATTCTTAAAAGCCTTCTGTAATGCACATGGAATAATAATAATTGATTTTCCATTTGATTTGACCAAGAGGAAAACTTGAATTACATACATGTAAAATCATATCAATCCAGCTGATCTGCTGGAAAATATTACACAGTTTAGCAAAATTAACCAAATCAAGTTGACATCTCGGAAGTCACTAGATAATGTTTTGTTACAGATTTTAGAATTTCATTCTGTGTCTACTAGACTAAGTCCCTGAATAAGTGGAGGTGACAAGATATTGACACCATCATTTGAAGCTCTTCTACAGCTGCTGCCTAATAGCACAGATGCCATTTTACATGGGTGGTTGGTTTCACAAGCGCACACACCCTCCTGTAGGTGGCTACACACACACACACACACACACACACACACACACACACACCCTCCTGTAGGTAGAGGATTGTCCCACCCAGGTATGCTTGCTCTCCTGACCCTTTTGCAAAAGTGAAAAGTTCCTTGCTTAGTTAGTGTGTCTCTTTACAATGTGTAAACTTCAACAAGTGTGTGTCTCTCTCTTTTTTTTTTTTTTTAAGATTTACTTATTTATTATATATAAGTACACTGTAGCTGTCTTCAGATACACCAGAAGAGGGTGTCAGATCCCATTACAGATGGTTGTGAGCCACCATGTGGTTACTGGGATTTGAACTCAGGACCTCTGGAAGAACAGTCAGTGTGCTCTTAACCTCTAAGCCATCTCTCCATCCCAAGTCTGTGCCTTAAAGATATGGAGAAGATTCCACAAAAATGGGGGTTATAAGCCATCCTGGGAACAAATAGCACAAAACAATCATCAAAAGACAAAACAATCATCAAAAATGCTTAACCAAACTAGGTAGAGACTTTGACAGAAGAACGGGTTCATAAAAATAAAACCTATTAAATGTGTATAAAACGTTAAGAGGCCAAAAATGAAAAGATTTCAACTAGTCAAGCAATCCTGACACCCGAGCTCTGGTGTCCACTAGGTGAAGGGCCTACAGGGAAATTGCTTGAAAAACAAATTTAATGCAAGGAACGGAGGAAGCTGCGGCAGGAGATTGCGAAGCCAGGACTGGCTGTTCTCACCTGTCAGTTAGGGTGAGGTACCACGTGCTAGACAGGTACTTAGGTAGTGTGCTTGGGGATTTGAAATTTGACCTTCACGGTACGTGAATCACTGGAATAAGGGGACTGTGGAAGCCACTGTCTGCTTGCTGTGCCAGGGCTGCAGAGGCATCAGAGAGAGCCACATGTGGGTACAGAACCATATGATACACAAGCCAGGGTATAGAGGCTTCCTATAGGAGGAGGGACGTTTCGTTAATTTCTATCTATTATCATTCAACTGACATCCACTGGGATAAGGAATTTACTCCTGCGGCTCCTTCGTTGCCCCAGATACCTCTGATCTGATGACAAGACTAGAGAGGGCAGAGGCAGTGGTGGTGGCGCACGCCTTTAATCCCAGCACTTGGGAGGCAGAGGCAGGTGGATTTCTGAGTTCGAGGCCAGCCTGGTCTACAGAGTGAGTTAAAAAAAAAAAAAGAAGAAGAAGAAGAAGAAAACAAGAGAGGGCAGAGGCTGAATTTCTCCTTTAACACATGAAATGAAAATGAAAAAGGCTGGCCACCCTACCCAATGTTTTGATTTAAAACCAAGAGTTTAGTTTAGTCAGGAATTCTTTTCTCATCTTGAAAAGGAAAAAAAATAGTTATGTTGTCAAATATCTTAGTCTTTAGAAGATTAAATTAGTAAAGGCGAAATGTTACTTCTATTTCAAATGTGTGTGTGGGGGGGGAGGAGGTCCGATTTCACCCATGCACATGCACACCTGAGCCAGAGGTCAGTATTGGGTGGCTTCCCACAGGCTGTGAGAAAAGCTCTATCAGTCCCAATCTGGACCCGGCTGATCGGGCTGGGCTCCCGTTCAAGCCCCAGCGACTCCCTGATTCTGCTTCCCCAGAGCTGGAATTACAGGATTACAGGAGCACGCATGCACGCCACTGCTGGGCTGCTTGGAGGTGCTGGAGACCCAGACGTGCGCCTCCCGGCTCGCACAGCAAGTTGCTTAGCAACTTGAGTTCCCCATCCCTTTCTGACCTTACAAATGTCCCATCTCTACCTCAATTTTAATCTTTAAAAAAAGACAGTGAAAGCAACCGTTATCAAGACTGTGCAATGGAGCCTACTGTGAGGAGCTGAATTGTCCTGTACAGATTTTTTTAAAAAGACAAATTTTTCATATAAGAGTTCTTCCCAATTCGTTCTGATCTAAAGAGATAAGAGACAGAAGATGATTCTGAAATAGAATGGAGAGGGCCTCAGTGCTAACGGTGAGACGGAAACTCAAAGGACCAAGCCACAGGGTTACGGCCAGGGATCCCGTGGGAGCCGACCGACCAGAGAGAGGCTGGGAGGAGAAGCTGCAGCAGGTGATCCCCAGATCGTGCGCCTTCTCGCTGTGCAGACACCGCATTCTGTCATCCCACACTGTCAGGTCCCCGCCCGAGGAGCCAGTGACAAAGAGGCCGCCGTCGGGAGAAAACGCACAGGCCACCAATGAGCTGTCCTTGACACTGCCACACCTGAAACAGAACAAAACGAGGACGTGAGGTTCAGAGCTTGGACTTTCCGTTACAGTCCCCTTAGAAATGACAGAACCGAGGCAGAGGCAGGCAGATTTCTGAGTTCGAGGCCAGCCTGGTCTACAGAGCAAGTTCCAGGACAGCCAGGACTACACAGAAAAACCCTGTCTCAAAAAACCAAAAAAGAAAAAAGAAATGACAGAACCAGGATGCCTACAAAAGAAAGCTTCAGATGCTGCACACTGACACATTCTTTACTGGGGACAGTGAGGACTTAAACACATTAGCTGACATCCATGAGCCTGGATCACAGGGATTCGAGCTACAATCTCATCTCTTTATATTTTCATAGCAAGTCAATATGAGCGTGTTAAAAACCCAAAGCTTAAGCCAGACAGTGGCAGCGCATGCCTATAATCCCAGCACTTGGGAGGCAGAGGCAGGCGGATTTCTGAGTTCGAGGCCAGCCTGGCCTACAGAGTGAGTTCCAGGACAGCCAGGGCTACACAGAGAACCCTGTCTTGGGGGTGGGAGGTGGGGGGTGGGGGAGGGAAACCCAAAACAAAACCAAAGCCAAAACTTCAAAAAGCAAAAAACAACCAAGCCTTATTTAAAATATACAGAATGATTTCTTACTGTAAAGATGTGCTATTTAGAATAAAAACCACATTCAATGTCTGTATTCAAATCAGACAATATTAAGATCCTGTGCCTCGGCTTCAAACAAATTCTTTTCTTTTTTTTTTTTTTTTTCCGAGACAGGGTTTCTCTGTGTAGTCCTGGCTGTCCTGGAACTCACTCTGAAGACCAGGCTGGCCTCGAACTCAGGAATCCGCCTGTCTCTGCCTCCCAAGTGCTGGGATTACAGGGGTGCGCCACCGCTGCCCTGCTCAAACAAATTCATTTTGAAAAAATAAAAAAATAAAACCATGCGCACGACCGTTCTCTTGGGAAGACAGTTGGAAAAGCGCCGCCCTGGCAACGCTGTCCCTCAGGTAAGAAAACACACTGCGAAGGACTCAGCAATTACAGTGCTGCTAATCGCGTGCAGGAAGGAAACTGCGCCACAGAGGTGGAAACCGCTCCAAACCAGGGGGAAGCCCTCCTTAGCCAGGCATCATCCATTTCTGAGAGAGCGAGAGAGCCATGGCATTCTTTCTGAGCCGCGTGGTTAGGCTAGCTAAGCCCTGCCCATCGCTTAGGAGCATCCTTTCTTCAGCTCTGAGACCGCAAGGGAGCACGAGCACAGCTGGGACGCCAGCTCCGCGGTCACCAGGCAGGGAGAAGGGGAGATGACTTCAACTGCTAACATAAAGAAGGTTCCGGTCTCTAGAGTACTTAACTAACTCAAGTAAATGGGTCGACTATGTCTATCTCACCACAATGAAAATTAAAACGCAATCCTAACGGGCATCAAGCCAGGCAGGGCTTGGGCAGCCATACCTATATAATTTGAATGACTGCGCATTCCACAGAACCACCGAGCCGTCCGCAGCCCCCGATGCCAGGTAGGCGGAGTCTGGGGAAAAGCAGCAGACCCGCACCGGGCTGCCACCCGGCTGCTCCAGCACCGCCAGGGTGTGGCCGCTGTGCGCGCTCCATAGCACCGTGGTACCGTCCGTGGAGCACGATGCCAAAAGGTGTCCCGAGGGCGAGAAACAGCAGCAGTGGACCGCGTAGGTGTGAAACTTGAGCGGGGAGTGCGGCAGCTCGGCGAAGTCACTGAGGGAGTACAGGCGGATGGTCTTGTCCAAGGAGCAGGTGGCCAGGAGGGAGGAGGAGAAGGCGCAGCAGCTGACGTCATCCCCGTGGTCGGCCAGGGTGTGGATCAGCTTCACCATGTTCCTCAATGCCAAGTGAACGGCCTGCGTGTTTTTAAACCAGTCACAGTTACATGCCATCCTAGGAATCGGGGAAGTCCAAGTCTGTGTAAAAGAACCTACCCCACAAAAGTACCTACAGTGACGTTTTTGAGGACAATTTATTACCTGGGATAATTCGAGGGCAATGTTTAAACCAAAGAACCCAAGAGAACTTGCTTCACCTTTGGAGCCTAAAAACCAGCTTTTACCTCGGACCTGTTCAACAGACTCAAAAAAACATGACTACTTTCTTTTTTGGGGGAGGTGTTTTGTTTTGTTTGTTTGTTTTTCCAAGACAGGGTTTCTCTGTCTAACCCTGGCTGTCCTGGAACTCACGCTGTAGACCAGGCTGGCCTCGAACTCAGAAATCTGCCTGCCTCTGCCTCCCAAGTGCTGGGATTAAAGGTGTGCGCCACCACCACCCGGCAACACGACTACTTTCAACTGTGTCCGCTGCTCCTTCCACAAGAGAGCCGAGGCTATCTGCTTTGCAATATGATTTATTGATGGGGGAAACCCCCAAAGTCTCCTTCAAAGTGTAGCTATACTGAAAGCTTCCTTGTCATGGTCTGCCTCAAGACACAAAAGATTTGAGGCAAGAAAACCAAAATGCTAACGGAGACAGACCATACACGATCCAGAAACACAACTTAAAAACCTAAAATCCAAATTCCTCTCGATAGCAAATAGAAACATATGGTCTGATTCCTTTTTGTAAATTCCAGCAGTATTTACTGATTTTATTTTGCAGATCTTTGGTGTTCCTGGTGTTTATTCTGAGGTCATTTTTAGACTCGGTTTGTAATAACTATAGGTTTCATCACCACGTTTTCAGTAAGTTTGTCTTTTTTAATTTCTCCATTCTCCTTCCTGATCTCTGGACCCCTTTCTTCTGGAAATAACAGCTTTCTGCCTCCATGTCATGTGTGGTATATATAATATACATACTATATGTGTGTAGTATATTGTACCCTTCCCCCAGCTTTGGGCGGGCTAATCAGACCTTGTTTTGCCCCAGTTGCCTAGCCCATCTGGAGTGGAGTCTCCTGTTTACTGAATCCACAGTATTCCTGCGAAAACAAGACCACCTGCTGAAGCCTGTTTTGAAACAAGAACTCAGCTGAGGCTAAGGTCGGGTCTTTATCTATATAAATGCAGAAATGAAAAATAAACTTTGGGCCTTGATCAGAACTTCTGTCTTGGCTCCATTCTCCTCTCATCCCCTACCTTAATTCCAGCCTCTCTTTCAGGTAAACCCAGCTTGCCCATGACTGCTGGATGGGTACAGTATATCTGTGTATGTGTGTAGGATATGGGTAGTGTGTATCAGTGTGTATAGCACGAGTGCTTTGCCTGTATGCATGTTTGTACTTCGTTCATACAGCATATGTCGAGACCTAAAGAGGGCCCTGGAACTGGAGTTACAGGCCACTGGGAGCTGTCACGTGGGTGCTGGGAATCAAACCCAGGTCCTCCGGGAGAGCAGCCAGTGCTCCTGACCGTTCTCTCTGGCCTCGTGCCGAGCATTCTATTCCGTCCAGGCCATGCCCTGAGCTTTCTGCTCTCACCGTGTCCTTTCTAATTTCGTGACCCACATATCCCCACCCCGGACACAAGGATAAGAATTAAGATCCAGAATCTTGTCTTCAAATCCTCAGTTTTGTGTGTTCAGCGTGGAATCCATGTGGAAGCCGGGACACTGGACAAGGGGTATTTGGAATAGGGAGACTAGAAAGTCAAGTCTCACGGGCTCCTCACTATAGAGATGTCCAAATCCTGGGGCAGAAAGACTTAATCTGGGAGGGTGGAGGAGACGAGGGAAGGAGAGGGCTAACCAAATAAAGGGCTCCAAGAGTCATGGAACCCCGAAAAACAGGAAAGCTCTGACGGTAGGTAATTTGCATTGGCTAATACTGCCCTAGACTCAGAGAGTTACTAAGGGAAAAGCCTCAGTGCCTGGTGGGACGTCACCTATTTTTTGTTCCTTTTCTATTGTGGTGTAGACACTATGACCGAGAAAACTTATAAAAGGCTTTATTGTGGCTGGCGACTCCAGGGGATTGGAATCCATCATCATGTCGGGGAATAAGGCAGTAAGAAGCAGGCATGCCACTGGGGCAGTCACGGGCATGAAGCAAAGAGAGAGGGGGGGGGGAGGGAGGGAGGGGAGACGAGACTGGAAATGACAATGACACGGGCCTTTTGAAACCTCAAAGCCCATCCCTAGCTGACACACCTCCTCCAACAAGGCCACATCCCCTAATCCTCACCAAACTGTCCCACCAACCGGAGACCAAGCATTCAAGGTCGGACCTAAGACAGCCAGAATGGTTGGTCAGAGAAGCCCCAGAGGCCCCCACACCAGCACAGGTTCTTGCCAAGCCTCGGCTGTCCACCAGAACTAGATGGTAAGGCTCGACTGCTGGAGGTTTCACATCTCTTGGTTCCAAGAGACAAAGAAATCAAGCTGCAACTGACTGGAAACCTCCCCCATGCTGGCTAGCTTTGAGTGCCATTGGTGCTATGGAGGCCGTTGGAGAGAAAAGACGAGTCTTAACTAGGAAACTCTGTGAACTATAATCACACCCTGCCAGGCAAGGTGTACCCACCAGTGTAATCGTGGCACAACTCTTAGGGAGATAACCAATTTTTCTCTGACTGGATTTGTGGACAGGCAGGAATCAATGCCTAGTACTGAAAAACCTGTCTGAAACCTATACCTAGAGAGGTCACAGGTCCTTGGGGGAAACTTATTACTGTCGTTGCACTTACTTGTCAGAGTCAAACTGTCCTTCTAAGTATCTCTGCTTACAGTCATAGACAAATGCTACCCTCAGCTCTGGAGAAACCTCTCTTTGCAATGGATGGCACACGCCGTCTCAAGGCTACTGGATCCTGAGGCTAAGTACAGCCGAGGAATCAGCCCTGCACGTGATGTTTATAGCATCCCTTCTAAGGCTTAGGGACAACTGTAGGACAGGTATCTATGGCTGAGCCCACCACGCTCAAACGAATCCTTCTCAATCTGTGGCCACACGCACGGTAAAACTCTCAGGAGGTCATGACAGAAAGAGACGCGCGAGGTGGGAGAGCGCACTGCAGGGAAAGAGGGAGGGATGTTACCAGAAGGGGGGAGGGAGGGGAAGCAAGAAAGGGTAAAGGATGGGGGTCGTCAGGACACATGATGCACGTGTTTGAAATTGTCAAGGAACAAATTTCACTAATGAATAACCGTTCAGGATCTATATGAGAGAAACCCAGCATTTGTGTGGGTCTGTCTTATTTCACTTAACAGGGTCATTTCCAGTTCCACCATTTTCTCACAAATATCATGATTTCATTTTTCTTTGTGGCAAAGTAAAATTCTATTGTGTATATGTACCAATTTAAAACCCATCGGACGACCGTCACCTAGGCCAGTCCCCGTTTCTTGTAGTATGCTGCCCTGTACCGCGCACAGATGCGCACGTATCTCTGTGGTAGGACGACTTAGACCTTTGGCTGTATAAGAAGTTGTACAGGTAGGTCGGATGTTCGTCTTCTGAGGATGCTTCATACTGCTTCCTACAGCGGCAGCACCAGTGTGCATTCCCACCGCCAGGCCCCACAAGGAAGTAGGCACCTCGTCCATGTTGCTTATCTCTGCGACCACAGCACGCAAGGCTGTGCTGGGTGGCTAACGTGCTCAAATAAAACTCCGTTGACTATATTTCCAAATATAGTTGAGTTTGCCTTTAAAAAATTGTTATATACGAAATCTAGCATGAAATGATTCAGAAAGTAAAGCTTCCAAAACAAAAAATCTATCTGTGGAAAAAACGGTATGATTAAAAATAGTGCCGGGCATCCTGGCCCGAGCCTATAACACCAACACTAGGGAGGCGGAGGCAGGAGGAGGATCAGGAGTTCAAGATCCCCCCTCAGCTAAACAAGGAGGTAAAGGCCACCTAACTAGTCTCGGAAAACCAACAAACGAATAATAGTAGCTTAAACCATCCCTAAGAAACAGATGTACCTCGACTTGGAAAATGCATCTTCATCTAGTTTACAGAAATCTCTACCAATAAACAAGTAAATGTTTTCATTTTCATCTTCTTCCCAAAGTTCAGCAGCCTTCCCTCCAAGGCTCATCAAAGCCTCACAAAAACAAAACAACAAGCAGGAACACTCCAGCAGGTTCTCGGAAAACAAACTCAGATGGAGCTTTCTGGAGCCGGTCCAAATCCCCAGAGTGCAAATGCAGCGGGAGACTTTCCGAACCGGCTCGACTCTCGCTCGCAGGCGGCCGGCCGGGCGAGCCAGCAGGCCAGTGGGGTGTGAGTGACCACAGCCCACCCGGTGACCCGGTCCTGCCCCTGCCCCCACCCCAACGCCACCTGGCGAGCAGCCCACACTCACTTCCCTCGCACCCGGACTGAGTGTCCCTCCTCCCCGCACGGCTCCCCGCGGTCGAGGTCACGCTCGTCCGGCGCACGCACCGCCGGGTTCTGAGGTCACGAAGCCTGCACGGCCCCGGGCTCGGCCCCGGGCTGGGCTGCTCGGGTCGGCTGGGCTGGGCTGCTCACTGGGCAGAGCCTGGCTCACTGGATCACGTGTTACCGACCTGCGGTGGGCGTGGCTGCGGCGCAGGGAGAACCGCGCCAGGCCCCACCCCGCGCCCGCGCATGCGTGCCCGCGGCAGCCCGCGGTCGGACGGTTCCCCTAAGGGCTTTGGCTGTGGTAATTGACCTGGAAGTTGGTTGGTTTGGTCTTCGTCTTGCTTAACGGTCCAAATGGAACTATATCATGCTGCCGAATGATAATTTGACAGTTTTGCTCACAGAAAAAAATGTTAGATTAAGCTCCTTCGTACTTTGATCTTCACACTTCTGAACCTCAACTAGAGCTAAATAGAAATGAAACCACTGAGTGCGTGAGCCTAAAGATTCTTCAGACGTATGCTACACACCAAGTACGCAATGGCTCTTCAGAGGGGCATGGTCTGTACTCTGAGTGATGTGTGTAGTGGTGCCTGTCTCTCCACAGTCTTGCCAGACTTGAGTGTTATCTTTTTCTATCTCCAGAGTGAGTGAAGCCCTGGTGAGTGTGTATTTTGTTTGATATGGACATAGCCATATCAAGGAGGCCAGTGCCTTAGATCCATGGGAGTGGAAAAGTCATCCCTCCTGTCTCAAGTTTTAATGTTGACGGTGTAGTTTTGTCCTCCAGGATACTAACAGCCTGAAGACTGCTCCCCTACAGAGACTGCTCCTAGTGATTAGCTAAGCCTGTCTCCTTGTTCAGCTGTATACTATAAACCCTGCCATCTTAATTCAACTATATGTTGAACGGTAACCCTGTCTGTGTCCAACTGTACAACCTTTTCCAGGAGAGAGCCCAGACCATGTGATTCCAGATTCTGTGGATGTGTGTCTATCATGTCTTCATTCCCTTGAGGTCCCTTGCGAGGATACAGCACATCTCCAGAGGTTTGATTGGCTGCAATCATCTCAGTACAATCAATAAAATCATATGAAAGAACCCTATGTGATAGTTAATATTGTCGATGTGTCCAGATCTAGAATCACCATGGAATCAAACTTCTGGTTGTGAGGAATTTTCTGGATTAGGTTAATGAGGTAGAAAGGTCCACACCCTCACTGTGGGTGGCACCATCCCACTAGGTGTCTTGGGTTGAATGAAACAGCACCAGAGCTCATCTGTTTCTTGACTTGGATGCCATGTGACCAGTTACCCCAACCCATGCTGCCTGTGTTCCCTGTCACAGGGAGCCACAGCGAACAGTCCCGTCCCTAAGTTGCTCTTGCTGTGTGCTTTATCACAGCAATTAGACAACCAACTAGTAGACCTTGCCTGTAAGCACCAGTTGTTTGCAGAATGTTCACCCCAAGGGACAGGTAGTTTGGGAGAGGCAAACCCTCTCTAATAGCTTGTCTCTTGCCTAAAACCGTGGGATATGGAAGACTTTCTAAAATATCATGCCAAATAGGAATACTTTATGAAGGAAAGATTATAGAGTTAGGTCTCTGCTCTTCCCAGTTGGACAGATGGATAGGTATGTCCTCTATAGCACCACCTGAGTCCTTGAGACCAGAGGGTAAAAGCGGGGAAGGGAGCAAATTTAATGTATTGGTTTCTGGTCTCTACATTGGCTACAACATCAAAGTGGAAGTTGCCACCAACAATGAACCTGCCACTGACTTTGGCCACCTGAGCTCCATGCTCCAGTAATAGTCTACCTCTAGAAAGTTCCAAAGTATCCATAGTGGTGCATGACAGAGCAAAATCCCAGCTTCGTGGACAGAAGTGGAAAAGAAACAGAAAAGGGCTACATCCTCCTACCTGCGTTCCGGGTGTATCCTCCACTATCTGATCTGAAGACCCCCCACAGGCACCACCTCCGAAAGTGCCAGGGACTTGAGACCAAGCTTTTAGCACATGGACTTTTGGGGAACATTCCAGATCCAAACCATAGCAATGCTAGGATTCCCTCAAGCGTCATTTCCATTGGTAGGCTGTGAAAGGCAAGCCAGCACTGGGGTTACTCACCTAGTTCCAAAGAAGTCCAGACCACATGGAGAGGAATGAAGGCCCCATCTGTCTATCCAGACTGAGTTCCAGTAAAGAGTCGGGTACCAGGAGAAGACCCACCACCTCTCAGTTACACCCGTATGGCATGAGCCATGTGCCAGGCCCTGGCTCACGCCACATTATTTCTTGTCTGTCCCAAGGGGCTGGAGTGCTCGCTCACACACACAGCTTAGGAACAGTAGCCAGTGGTAACGCCCCGTTGGTCTTCACTCTTGTAAGTTACTTAGAGAGATTTGCTGTCTCACTGACTTTTTTATCGCTGTGACAAAACACCATGACCAAGGCAACGTAGAAATGTTTGATTTGGGCTTCTGGCTTCAGAGGGTTAGAGTCCATGGCGGTGGAGAAAGGGTTTGGTGGCAGAAACGGCTGAGAGCTCACATCTTAAATCACAAGCAGGAGGTGGAGAGCGCGAACTCAAAATGGCACGAAGCTTTTGACTCCTCAAAGCCAGGCCCCACTGACATTCCTCCTTCAGCAAAGCCACGCGTCCCAATGCCCCCCAAACAGTCACCTGAAGACTAAGTATTCAAATACACGGAGGGCCATGCTCATTAAACCACACATGCTGACATCAAATGGGATAATTGAAACTTGAACCTCACAGTTATTGACTTGGAGAAGTGTTCCTAGATGCTTACCATATGGTTACAGTAGACAGCCGAGAGCAATGACCATCACCCAGACTCTGGTGTCCCTATGCAAAGACTCATAGGAAGGGGCATCAAGCCTGACATGCCAACGTCTGCGTCTGCTCACACCCACGTCTTCTAGCGGCAGCATTAATCATCCGTGCAGGCTCTGTCGGAACTCCTTTTGAAGCTGTGCTTGAAATTAGCTTACTAATTAGTTTCTCAAAGGCTTCTCCTGCATCTTTAGTTTTGGTTAACCCACTCTCCTCTGCCCTCTTCTTCCCCATCTCGGGCTCCCTCCTTAACCCTTTAACCCCCAGTACGCAGCCCTCTTTCATATTTATGAGTCATTCCTTTATAATTATTATATTTATTTACTTCTTCCCTTTACAACCCAATGCCAGCCCTTCCTCCCCTCCCAGTACCCCTTCAGGCACAACCTCCCCCCATTCCCACTTGAGAAGGGGAAGCCCCTCTCTGGTTGTCAAACTCCCCGCTTACACACACACACACACACACACACACACTCACACACACACACACACACACACACACACATGTACACATCAAGTCACTGCTGGACTAGACATTTATGGGTCAGTCTTAATTAACAGAGGTCAGCAGGGAATTTTTTTTTCCAGCAGTTATTTTTTTTCCACCCCAGAAAACTCTGAAGTGTTTCAAAGCACGTCATTAAATTATTAAATCAATTAAATATTAAATCAATTCCAGGGCTGGAGAGATAGCTCAGCGGCTAAGAGCACCGACTGCTCTTCCAGAGGTCCTGAGTTCAATTCCCAGCAACCACATGGTGGCTCACAACCATCTGTAATGGGGTCTGGTGCCCTCTTCTGGTGTGTCTGAAGAGAGTAATGGTGTTGTGCTCATATGCATAAAATAAATAAATAAATCTTTAAATCAATTCCAGATCCATTTGATATCCAGAGCTAATCACTTTCTAGTCTTGTTTGTCTTTTTTTGTTTGTTTGTTTTGTGGGTTTTTTGTTTTTTTTGGTTTTTTTTTGTTTGTTTGTTTGTTTTGAGACAGGGTTCTCTGTGTAGCTCTGGCTGTCCTGGAACTCACTTTGTAGACCAGGCTGGCCTCGAACTCAGAAATCCACCTGCCTCTGCCTCCCAAGTACTGGGATTTAAGGCATGTGCCACCACTGCCTGACCTTGTGTTTTTTTTGTTTTGTTTTGTTTTGTTTTGTTTTTGTTTTTGTTTGTTTGGAGCCCGACCATCTAAAGCTCCAAAAGAATACATTCAATCCAATTCCCCTGTGCAGAGAAACCCACACAATGTGTGTCTATCTGACACATGTAGATTGGTGGACTCTTGCCCTTCGATGGCTATGAAGTTAATGCTTCTCAAGCCGATGAAAGGATATAGTGCTTAAATATCTCCTGTGCACTCACGGACTCCTGCACACTCACGTAGGTGAGAGCTTCCTATTGATAAAATATAGGATAGGCGCCATGACTTCTCTTTGTCTGGGTCATCTCTGCTATGACCCATCTTGCCTGTGACTTAATAAATTTTTTATTTTAATTAATTAATTAGTTAATTAATTAATTAATTAAGGTGTTTCAAGACAGGGTTTCTCTGTAGCTGGGTATTCCTGGCTGTCCTGGAACTCAACTCTGTGAACCAGGCTGGCCTCAAACTCAGAGATCTGCCTGCCTCTGCCTCCCAAGTGCTGGGATTACAGGTGTGGACCATCACCACCACCACCACCACCACCACCACCACCACCACCACCACCACCACCCGGCTGACTTTCTAATATTTTTAACCAATTATATAATTTAAACACCATGAAATTCACCATAAACTCACCCATATAAAGTTTGTTTTTAATATATTCACAGTTGTGCAACTGTCATTACAAGCTAATTCTTTAGAAGTTACTAAGTAATCCCACAGCAATAATCTCTAGTCAAATACACTGATCCCCTTGCTATTTTTATAGCATTGTCTATTTTTGTCATTACATGTAAAGAGAATGATATAATGTGTATATTTCATTTGGAATAGTATTTTCGGTGCTCTTACATATTATATAGTATGTGTTTCTTCCTCTTTATTACCCAATGAAATTCCACGGTATACGCACACAGCATTCCTATCCGGGTATCAGCTGGTAGGGTTTGACTTCCTTCACATTCTTGCCTATTATCCTGACACAAGCACAAGCTTTTGAGCGGTAATGCTTTTAAATCTCTTGACTAACACCTACGAGCAATATTTCTGGGTCAGACAGTAAATGGAAGTCCCACATTGTGAAGAACTTTCAAACTGCTTTCTGAAATGGCTGTTCTGTCTCACAAAGCCACCACCAGCAGTGCATGAGAATCCCTCACGGTTGCTACTGTCTGTCTCGGTTGTGGCCGTCCTTAGTTCTGAAGCACGATCTGGGAAAGCCCAGTTTATCTGTCTTGTCCACAATTTATCCATTAAGCAGTCCTGCCTCCATTTTCAAAATCCCGTCTCAGAATTCCCGTGTGACCCTGTGACTGTCACGAGAGCACACTCCTCTGGAGACTCGGCTCTTCTTTGTCTCTTACAGCTCACTGTGAAGACCGAGAACAGTTGTCCAACTTCTATAAAAATGCTGTCTCTGGGGGCTGGAGAGACGGCTCAGCGGTTAGGAGCACTGACTGCTCTTCCAGAGGTCCTGAGTTCTCTTCACATGGTGGCTCACAGCCATCTATAATGGGATCGGATGCCCTCTTCTGGTGTGCCTGAAGAGAGTGACAGTGTACTCAAATAGATTAAACAAATAAATCTTAAGAATAAGTTTTAAAAAATGCTGTCTATGTTTTGATAGGAATTATGTGAAATATATAGACAAACTTAAGGACGTATTATTTATTTATTTGTTTATTTATTTATTTATTTATAGCCCCTCCACACCCTTTTTTGTTTTTTGTTTTTTTGAAAGACAGGGTCTGTGTTGCTCAGGCTGTCCTGGGACTCTTTGTGGACCAGGCTGTCCAGGAACAACCTGCCTGCCTCTGCCTCCCAAGTTCTGGGAACAAAGGTGTGTGCCACCATCACCCTGCTGAGGCCTTACGGTTTTAACAGCACAAGTCACGGGTTAGTGCCACCTCCCATCTGCCCTCCGGTCCTTCCTGTGTCTCCCTTCATCCCTCCTTCATCCTGCCTCTCCTAGGAATCAAGCTCAGGGATTCCTCGGGAATGCCAGTGAGGGCTCCACTCTCCTCCTCTTTCTACTTTTGATGTAGAGACAAAGTCCCACTAAGTTGCCTAGACTGACACTGAATTTGCAATCCTCCTGCCTCAGCCATCCAAACAACAGACATGATAGGTCGGTGCTGCCCCACCTGGATGTTGTTAACATTTATTTTAAATCGTTTATTCTTTTTGTATTAGTCTTGGAACAGGGAGGGTGGTGGACACGGCTCACCCAGTAAAAGTGCCTGTGGACCTGTAAACCCGAGGACCTGAGGTTGGATCCTCAGAAGCCACACTGGCAAGATGGGAAACGGAGATGGGAGAATTCCAATGCTTGAGAGCCAGAGAGTCTGCTACACACAGCAGCAAGAGCAAGGGACCCGTGCCAAACAAGGTGAGAGGGAAGGCCCAACACCTAAGGCTAGCTAGCCTCTGGCTCCCACAGGTATGTATGCCTCAGCTCACACATCAACACACACACACACACACACACACACACACACACACGAGAACACACAAGTACAACGGAATTCTAATCTTGACCTCTGTCCCTCTTGCAATAGATTCTTTGGTGGATTCCTTGGTGCTTTCTGTGTCATTAGATCGTTCTCTGAAACAGCGAGGTTTGACTTCCCTCTTCCTGTCTCCATGGCCCTCATTTCCTTTCTATCCCTGCTGGTTCCTCTACACCATGTTGACTGGGGACCTTTCTTTTGTGACAATATTCTGGTACCAGCAGAGTCTCCCACGGTTGAGTCTGATAACAGTGTAGGTGTTTTCTTAGATATATCCACACAAACTTACAATGGCCCCAAAGTTCCTTGGGTCTTTTCTTGGCATCTCTGCATCTTCCACTGCATCGTTCTCTCCTGGGCCTAGGGCAAAAATACATTTTGGGGTTTTGTTTTCATGATAGATTGCTGTCTGTCCTCAAAGTCAAGGCAATCCTCCTGCCTCAGCCTCTAGAATGCTGAGATCATAGGTGCAAGCTACAACGTCAAGCTAAGTAGAGAAATCCGAGGAACAGGATGTGAAGCCTTACCAAAACTAATTTTTTTTCCTTCAATGCAGTGGCTCGCTAGCTAGCATGTTAGGATTCCCTAAGGTGTGATGTGGTCCCAGAAAGACCTACAGTCTCAGCCACTTAAAACCTAAGTGCATTTTCTACTCATGCTGCGAGTCTGTTCTGAGGTGGCAGGAAGTGAGTTGATTGTAGCTGGTCAGAATAAAAGAGTAGAAGTCGTGTGAACATGCTACAGGGACAATTAGATCTTCACCAGCAGTGTGACTGTAAGTAATAAAATACCTATAGAAAATACCAGTGCGTGAAGATTGTATTCAAACCTCGTAGACCAGAGCTAGTCTATCCCATGGCTCTATTTACCTACTAGGACATAAGAAATTCAATCCCGGGCTGGAGAGGTGGCTCAGCGGGTAAGAGCACTGACTGATCTTCTGAAGGACAGGAGTTCAAATCCCAGCAACCACATGGTGATTCACAACCATCCATAAAGAGATCTGATGCCCTTCTGGTGCTTGAAGACAGCTACAGTGTACTTACAGAAAATAAATCTTAAAGAAAGAAAGAAAGAAAGAAAGAAAGAAAGAAAGAAAGAAAGAAGGAAAGAAATACAATCCCATCATGGACAGTGATAAAAACTGGATTATGGTTTCATGACAATAATGGTACTGTTCTCCAGCTTTAAGAGGAATGTAGTCAACATTAGCAGAGACAATCAGTCTGGGGAACTTTCTTAAAGTCCTACTTTATATTAACTTTCTCATTTCAACTACAGAACTAACCGGGAAGCTCTTTTTTATTGGATATTTTATTTATATTTCAAATGTTATCTCCTTTCCTGGTTTCCCCATCCCATCTCTTTCCCCCTGCTTCTATGAGGGTGCTCCCCCACCCACCTACCCACTCCCTCCTCCCTGCCCTCAAATTCTCCTACACTGGGGCATTGAGCCTTCACAGGACCAAGGGCCTCTCCTCTCTTTGATGTCCAACAAGGTCATCCTCTGTTGCATATGTGGCTGGAGCCATGGGTTCCTCCATGTGTACTCTTTGATGGTTTAGTCCCTGGGAGCCCCGGGTGGGGGGGGGGTTGGTTGGTTGGTTGATATTGTTGTTCTTCCTATGGGGTTACAAACCCCATCAGCTCCTTCAGTTCTTTCTCTAACTCCTACAATGGGGACCCCGTGCTCAGTCCAATGGTTGGATGAGAGCATCCCCCTCTGTATTTGTCAGGCTCTGGCAGAGCCTCTCAGAAGACAGCTATATATCAGGCTCCTGTGAGCATTCATTTCTTGGCATCCACAATAGCATCTAGGTTGGGAAGCTCTTATTAGAACCTTTTGCTATAGACACGAGCCTCTTCAACACGGCCCTAGAAGCAGGTGCACTCTATTCAAACACTGCTGAGCTCCCAAAGCAGTGTGATGCAGAGTCCATGAAACAATATCCAAGCTAGCTAGCTATACAAATAAAAGCTGGACTCTTTAGGCAGGTATGAGGGTTCACACCTTCAATCCCAGCACTGGGGAGGCTGAGTCAGGAGGATTGCCAGGAGTTCTAGCAGGGCGTCTTAGGTAACTGAGTGAGATCCTGTCTTACACAGCATTTGAATAGAGTTCATCTGCTCCCGGGGACATGCTGAAGAGGCTCATGGGTATGATAAAGGGTTCTAATAAGAGCTTCCAAGTTAATTCAGTAGTTGAAACGAATAGGTCAACACAAAATGGGATAATAATAATAATAATAATGATAATGATAATAATAATAAATAATATCCACATCTTTCTAAGCAAATGCTTTGGACAGCCAAATGTTTGTCTCAATGAAGCCGAGTTGAAATGATAAGTAGAACTCGAAGGCTGAGTTCTCCTCAGTGGGAAAGCCTGTGGGCAAAGATTCATTGGCACCTTTAATATAGCAAATGCTATATTAATGAAAGGTCTAAAAGTATGTCTGCCTCCCCTCCGCGCCCGCCTCCCGAGGAACAGGGTAAGACAGGGGCTGCCTCCCTCTGGTCGAGGAGGCTGTATCCTCACTTCATGCCTGCAGAAACTCTGGAAAGACAAGTCCCACAAACTTGCAAGAACGTCTGCACACACACCGAGGCGCGTCCATAACACAGGACTCATGGTGAGCTCTGGGCAGGCGTGACAGGATTTTAAAGGGGCAGCCTTACGAAACGTAACATCAAGAGAGCCGAGGCATTTCAGTTCCTCAGTAACAGCTCTGTGGAAGCAAACGACAGTCTGGCGGGCTGTTAAATGTCCATTGTGTGGGAGAGCCCAGTTTCAGGAAGATTTGGCCATCTCGCAGCCAAGGGCTGACTCACCTGCCCTGTCAGCATCTGGATAGAACGCTCCTCGGCTTCATCCCAAGCTCTTTACATCGACTCGGGTGCACAGATCGTCTTTCGGTGAGTCATTCTCTTCCCAGGAATCATGACATTGGAAACCCGGGCATGGTTCCCAGGTCACTGGAAAAGAATCCCTCCCATTATGATCTAGTTGACAGGCTCCATTACGGTTTTGTTAATGAGGTAGCAACCACCATTCTCCCAGACTTTCAAGCCTTGATAAATTAATTCCCAGAAGATCATTCACCTAGCAGAAAGCAGGTGATCCTGCAGAGCCTACAGTTTCGCTAAGCTGCCACCGGCCCTTCAAGGTGGCCGCACAGCTCAGAATGGCAGTAGTCACTTGGAGCCAGCCGGCTGTGTGAATAAGCACACACACACACACAATACTTAGCCCAATGCTGTACACGTGCTAACACTTTCTCTTTGCAACTTCAACAGACATGCTAACTTTGAACAAAGACACAAAGAAAATACACCCTGAAAGTTCTCAGGATGTCATCATTTGGCCTTGAACCTGTAATCTGACTGTCTCGGCCAACCAAGTGGAGGGATTTATAGGCCACGCACTCGTGGCCGCATTCCTGGCACCCTTATAATCTACACGGCTGAACTGCTATTTCTGTGTTCTCTTCAGAATATCCTCATTGACGTGCAAGCAAGCATCTTCAAGCAGAAGCCTGGGTGAACAGAAGGCCAGTTTCCCTCATTGCTGTTCGGAAATCAGTCTTAGGCTGCTCATAGCCGGATGAAAACCTTTCCTTTGGTCTAGCTGCACCTCTTACAGCCCAAGCCAAAGGTTAGTTCTGGTCCTCTCCTCGCGTAAGGAGCAAAGACTGCTTTCATTCTTTTTAGATTTTTTTGTTTTTATCCGAAATGTGTTCCTCTCTTACAAAGTCACCATCTGGAGGTCACTCCACAATGCTATCAAGACTCTCGAAGCTTTTTGCCGCACGCTGGTGGACGGGGGAATTGAGAGGTTTGAAATAATCAGGACGCTTGTGTCTGACAGATGCTGTCTGCACGCACATGGTCCCTGCTGGGCTCGGCTGCATGCGCAGGTATGGATGCCCGAGGCCCAGGATCTCAAAGAGCAGAAGCCATCCATCCTGTCACCAGCTCCTCCTAGGTTTAAACACTAACAATCAATACTAAAATACTTATAGGACTCCCAGAGGAGGTCCTAACGGGGTTCAGCCAGCTGTCCCCTTAGTACTGTAACTAACATGTCTTAGACCTATCACTTCTCAGTCCTCACCATGCTTCGCAACGCCAGCCTCAACACCTAGCCAGAACTCACTGTTACCAGAACTGCTGAAGACAGCCATCAGAAGCAGCGTCCACAGTTCTAAAATCTAATCTACAATTCGATTTTCTTACCACGTGGGACCCGCAAGAGAACTAAGCAGTATGGGAGCTGCTGGGATGATCGGGACAGCCTCATTCCAAAGTTCAAAAATCTGTGAAAATTATCCAAACAATAAGCATCAGTTCGAAGGCAAGACTAAGAGCCTCTTCTGTGTCCGGAAGGTGCATACACTGGACTGACTGTTCATTGCCCACAGAGCAGTGTGGCAAGACTGGGGGACACACGCACACATCCGTTTTCTCATAGGAATCAGTTTCAGAGAAATTATAGCGTTATAATTTATTGTAGTGTAACAAGTACTTAAAAGGCGAATGGGTTAAAGTAACAGACATTAGGGCCTTATCCAGCTGCCTGGGACATCGTGTACTCTGGCTCAGCGTAAAGAGAGCAAGCAGCCCTTGGGCCTCACTGGAGAAGGCTCTTTTTGCAGCAGGAGCCACAACGAGTGAAAATGCAGAGAACTGACCACGGGGAGTGCAGCCCACACTGGTGAAACACACTCCGGCACTCCAGGCTGAAGGAACATCATGTAAGAACGGACAGAGCCCCAGAGGACCAGGAAGTCACTGTGAGAATGCGCCTTCCAGCCAGAACAGGGAAACCAGGCCCATGAAATCTCAACAGCACGGTTGTCTAAACAAGACCTAGACAATTCCAACAGTTGACATCCCAGCATAGATGGGAGAAATGTCATGGCACCCTAGGTGAAGAACTACAAGCAATTGCCATCTGTGGAGAGAGGGAAAATTATTCTTTCTCAGGGATGAGCCACCTGATTGACCAGGCATAAAAATATATAAGTAAGCTGGGCGTGGTGGCACACACCTGTAATCCCAGCACTTGGGAGGCAGAGGCAGATGGATTTCTGAGTTCAAGGCCAGCCTGGTCTACAGAGTGAGTTCCAGGACAGCCAGGACTACACAGAGAAACCCTGTCTCGAAAAACCAAAAAAAAACAAAAAACACCAAAAATATATAAGTAACTCTAAATATATCTGACAGGTTGTATTGACGGTTATTCATTTATATGGATATATAACAATGATGGATAAAGAAGAGGAGGCTATCTTTTTTTTTTTTGTTTTTTGTTTTTTTGTTTGTTTGTTTTTTGTTTTTTGTTTTTTTGGTTTTTCGAGACAGGGTTTCTCTGTGTAGCTCTGGGTGGCTGTCCTGGAACTCACTCTGTAGACCAGGCTGGCCTCGAACTCAGAAATCCGCCTGCCTCTGCCTCCCAAGTGCTGGGATTAAAGGCGTGCACCACCACACCCGGCTGAGGCTATTATTTTGAAAGGGGGTTAGACATGGGAAGAGAAGTATTTTTAAAAAATAAAAATAAAGAAAAAATACAGTAAGTATATAAGGAATAAGTATATAAGGAATCATTTAAATTTGTTTTATATATGAGTACACTGTAGCTGTCTTCAGACACACCAGAAGAGGGCGTTGGATCCCATTACAGGTGGTTGTGAGCCACCAGGTGGTTGCTGGGATTTGAACTCAGGACCTTTGGAAGAGCAGTCAGTGTACTTAACCACTGAGCCATCTCTCCAGCCCCTTAAGTTCTTATTAACACAGAATTCCATCTACGTATTGACAGGGAGCCCAATGCTTGTTTAACATTTAGTCTTCACAAAGCTCGGGCAGACCCTTGAAGAGCAAGTTTGTAGGCTTGGTTTAGATGGACTTCATCTGTCAACCTAATGGTGCTCCAAATATTTGACAAAAAAAAAAAAATTCTTGAGTGTTTTTGTTGGTTAACATTTAGGTCACTAGACAGAGTTAGCATACTTTCAAAATGCGTATGAATGTCATCTAACAGACCCATGCTTGAGCAGAACAGAGACTACCTCATCTCTACTAAGACTGACTACTGCCTCAAAGCCTTCAACAAGGGCACAAGTTCCTGTATGCTTCTATGACAAACTGCCACTCTTATATATACTAGAAAGGCCTTGTCACCTTCTATATACATGACTGTTCCAATTAATTACATATGAATCCCTTCTACTTTTCTGAATACTCCAACAGACCACAATGAACGACTTATATGGAAACAAAATGACGTCACAGTTTATGTGGGTCACGAGGTCAAGAGCAGCTTAGGTAGGAAGGTCTGGCTCAGGATCTCTCAGGCAATTGTCAGGATATTGGCTGAACTCCGCGTTGGTAGCGAGATGGACATCTACAATGTCTCATAGGACAGCCTCAGAGCAGATGAGCCAGGGTCGAAGCAGGAATGGATTTTAAGACTTGGTCTGCATTCTATAGTGTCGATTATAAGGACCACCCTGTTAGGAGGGGATTCTATATGGACATTAAGCCAGAAGGCTTGGGGTCATCTTGGAAACTGGCTTCTATATTAGGGTCCTGAACTGCAAATCACAGCTGTCTTAGTCACAGAGAAAGCATTGTAGACAGTGTAGGTTCTTACCCTAGAGAAATTTCTTATTAAGATTTTTTTTTGGATTGCCTGTGATTAAAAGTCATAATCAACTGACAAGAAGAAAGGAGTAGACACTGGTGCTGGAAAGGATCAAAGCATCAGTGTAGGGGAATACAAGAACAGGGAAGAGGGAAGTGGTGGAAGAGGGAGCAGGGGGAGGGAAAAGGGCATGGGGACCTTTGGGGGGTGGGGAACCAGAAAAAGGGAAATGAATTGTAAATATAGAATATATCCAATAAAAAAAAGTCATAATCAAGTCATAAGTAACAGAAACAATAAAAAAGTTACAGAATGGAACCTATGGCATGTTTTAAAGTGTGTGTGTGTATATATATATATATATATATATATTCCATATATATTTCACATATTTTTTCAAGATACACACATTAAGTACATACAAACTACAAGAGAGATATTAATGGAACCAGAGGGGAAATAATGAGCTACGGAAGACAAAGGGATTTGTAAGAACAATGTGGAAAATGTTGGGAAGTGGGTCATGAGACGAGACGGGACCCCGGCAGCTGAGGCTCAAAGCCCCCTTCTGCTGGGAACCTGCAGTGCGGCCAAAGCGGATCTATGTATCCACGAGATCTGGATCTGGGACGGGGACTCTTAGCAGGGAAGCCTCTCCGTTCCCTCTGCTGTTAGCAAGAAAGCTCACCTGACGTGGAAACTTCTACCTCTTTGGAAAGTTAGGGATGTCAAATGGTTTGCTCACCACTTCTGAGGACTCCCTCAGGCCGGTTGGCGAGCCTGGCAGTTTCCTCAGGATTGAACTCCAGCTGCCAGAGGCAGAGGACTGGCGTGCAGCTGCTGTGGTGTTTGCTACAGGACTGAACTGCTGCCCAAGAAGATTAAGCTCTCCCCCAAAGAACTCTGGCTGAACTCCTCCATCCTCGTAACTTTTCCACTCCAGGACCTGTGCTGGGCAGTGGGCTAGAGGAGAGTTGACTCTTATTAAAGTAGGTTGCAAAAGCTGTATGCCCGCACTCATTCCACTCATTCATAGTTTTCCTCAGCTCCCCGCCTCACGAATCTCTGGTTCTTCTCAAGTGAAGATCTTTAAAATGCAGATACTTTTGAGAACCATAGCCTAGAGATTAAATGTATACCAATGAGCAAATGACTCATCTTCGGTTCCTTGCTGAGAGGGGAGGAAAAGGGTGGGGCTGCTGAGTTTGCTGCAAGGATGTGGGAGTGAACCAGAGAAGAGAACAACACGTTAGGCCTCTACACACATACACACACACACACACACACACACACACACACACACACACACTCACTCCTGGAATCCCAGCGCTGGGGAGGAGCCAGGAGGCCCCGGGGAGACAGTGGGAGGCTTACATCAAAATCAGGACACACTTTCATACTTTTGAATAAAATTACTGTTCACAACTAATTGATATTGGATTCTAAAGAAAAAGGACATTTTGCTATGTAGCCATTTTCCCTGGAGTTTAAGGAGTGCCTATACACGCTCACCCAGTCAATCTTTACTGTGAGACTCGATGACCACTCATTTGCTGTCTCACACTAATGGCACTATCTGGGGTCAATAGTCGTGGGCTGACTGGATATTCTTGGCTAGACACTATTGGGTGATCATCTGGATCTGAACTTGAAGGCAGGCAGGCTCGTTACTTAAAATGGACAGGAAGGACACTTAGTACTAAGAACGGTTATAGCTAACGCTGAGTGTATCTTCCCGGAAGCGTGCTGTGTAGAGGTTACAGTTTCCTTTTATATCTGAGAAGAACAAGGAGGGTGATTTTTTATTGAGAATAAGCAGTGGGAGTGTACAAGCCACCTGTGAAAGCCACCACATCTAAAGACGGCCCTGGCAGGAATCCTGCTAGGATACCACCCTCCGCCCCACAGTGGTTATAACACCGCAGACACCGGTCCAAGCAGCCAGTGTCAGACTTCCCCTCCTCCAGGGATATCTGGTTCACTCATCTTATTTCCCTGTTTGGTTTTGGGTGTCCAGATGCAGCACAGCTGGCATAAAAGCCAAAGTCATAACCTTGCCTTCGCCACTGATTATCAGGACGACAAGGGCGTGCCTCCATGTTCAGATGTGGTGTTTTAAGAAGAAAATGTTTGCTTTTAGAAAACTTTTGTGCATACCCATTTTCTCATTTATGGAAGCCCTAGAAACTGGAGGTGATAGATATCATCTCCTACAAAGTAACCTGTGCAGCCAAGCCCCCTTGGAGACCGCCCCTTCTGCCCAGCAGCACCTCTTTCCAGATGGAGAGTTTCCATACGGTTAGCACTTGAGTAGAAACAGATTTATATGACTGTGGGTGTTCATAGAGATTTCCACAAACAACTCAGAGATTCCAGAAAGTACTTTTAGCTGAGTATTTTAAAGCAAGCAGTATTTTCTCAGGAAACTTTTATTTTTCTTTTACTACGAAAGGCAGTTATGGCCATGGGCATAACTCAGCAGTAAAACATTTGCCTACCAAGCACAAAGTCTTGGGTTCGATTGGCATCATCACCCCTCCCCCTTCCCCCCATCCTGGACCCCTCCTACAGAGGCCAGTTTGCAAATAGGGGGATGGGCTCTCTTGTTTCCCTTCCCCTCTGCCCACTCGGTGCATACCACGCTTCTTTCTTCTTTTTATCTTCTCTTTCCCTCCCTCCCACTCCCCTTTCCCCCTCAGTGCCTCTCTCTCTATCTCAGTACATAGATCAGGCTGGCCTCAGACTCACGGACATCCACCTTTTGTGCACCACCACGTCTAGTCTTTTCTTTTTTTTTCTTTTTATTTTTTATTGGATATATTCTATATTTACATTTCACTTCCCTTTTTCTGGTTCCCCGCCCCTCGAAGGTCCCACATGCCCTTTTCCCTCCCCCTGTTCCCCCATCCACCTCTTCCCACTTACCTGTTCTGGTATTCCCCTACACTGATGTTTTGATCCTTTCCAGCACCAGTGTCCACTCCTTCCTTATTGTCAGATATCATTTGATATGTGGATTGTGTCTTTGGTGTCTCAAGAGTCTAGGCTAATATCCACTTATCAGTGAGTGCATACCATTCTTTTGAGACTGGGTTACCTCACTGAGTATGATGTTCTCCAGCTCAATCCATTTCTCTAAGAATTTCAAGAATTCATTGTTTCTAATGGCTGAATAGTACTCCATTGTGTATATATACCACATTACGTCTAGCCTTTTCTTACTGTGTGTGTGTGTGGGGGGGGCATGTGTCTTCTCTGGTATACCTGCTCACCCCAGACCTCCATGGATACAAATGGACTGCCCAGCAAGCCCCAGGGAGCTCCAGCATCGCCTTGTAGTGCGGTCACACAAGTGCCACTGTGCGTGTGGCTTTCAGTGGGTGCCGCAGATCTGAGCTCAGGGCCTCAGGCCCCACCCCCAGCCCTGCCCGGCCTGTGCACTGGTGGCTTTCCAACATCCAGCTTTGGCCTACCACAACTTACAACTATTTATCTCACAGCTTAATTTACAGCTTAGTTTCTTTATGACAACTGGATTACGTATCTATAAATAGCTATTTCTCATATCCTAAAGCTTTCATATGGAAATTATGAAACAAAACTAAGTCCAGAGAAATGTGCATCCTCATAAAACCCAGAGACGTGACTTTAAGCTGGGCTCTGCACCTGACCTGCTGCTCTCTGAGTCAACACACATTCTAAGACTGTGAAAAAACCCAACTTAAGTGAATGCCTTTGAGCAGAATGCGTGTTCAAGTTCATTGAGAAAAACTAAAACCCACCCCCAGTTGTAAATTCTTCTTATATGTGTGCATAGTATATAGTAATGAAAAATAACACCCCTAAAAAAAAAGAATGCTACCTTTTCCACAACATTTTATTTTAAATAAAACTTCAAGTACTTTTACATAGGTACAAAAGAACTCTGATCTATGTGCCTCCAACAGGCCACAACACAGTAGATAAAACACAGTGGTTACAAATGTCTTTTAAATTTATTTCTGAGGCAAGGCAGATGGGAGGGAAGTGTTTCTATGAAAAAATACTGTGTGTGTAGGAAATTGTCACGATTTTATTTCACATGGATACAAATGATTATACTTTAATTTAGGCCCTGGTGGCTTAAAATTATATAACAAAATAGAAAAATGGAAACCTACTATCCCCTACACCCTGTTTCAAAGGCAGGCACTACCAAGATTAGGGAGACGCCACAGTGCTGGTAGAGGATAATTACTGTACAGGCTGTATAGCTGTAATTACCTTCAGACTCAGATAAAATGCTACAGTCCTTCTAAGGCATAAACAATAATGTCTCCAAACAATATGTACACATAATACATATTAAAACAAGACTCAATATAAACAATAATGAACAATATATACACGTCAATTCTCCACTGGCTTGAAATACAATTTAACTACACGAGTGACGCGCAACATATATAGATTTATATATAAACGTACTTGTGACTCTACAGTAAAGTTTATTTTTGGTGCTTTCAGAGCACATCAGTGTAAACAGTTTAACTTGGCTTTGTTTTATATTTTAAAACATTCCTTGTTGTATTTTCAAGATTTAAAGCAATTTTCTAGTTCTTCCTTTTCACAGAAAACGAAGATTCTGGATGTGGTTTAATCATAAATAATTCATAAAATTAAATACATTCACTAAAAAATAAACTACAAAGTAAAAAAATGAAAAATAGATATTTATTGAGAGGGAAAGGAGAACCGATCCCCACATTAGAGCTCTGGGGCTGGCTATTCAGTGCGAGTGGATAAGCTCCGTTGCTATTGCACTATGACACCCTTTCCTTGGAAAATTCTTTGGGTGCGCTTCCCTGTTCTACCTAAATTAGCTGATGAATCACACAAAACCAGTGACCAATGGTCTCGGCTGGAGGAGTGAGGCCTCTAAACTGGTGTCATTCTTCTCATCCTTCTTAAAGATATGCATGTGTATGTACACATGTACCCGTATGTACATGTGTACATACACACACACCAATGTTAAGGAAAAAGTTAATATGCATGTGCCGTGCACATCTGTGTGAATGCAGTTCACATCGCTGGTCTTGTTTATCCTTGTTCGAAAGGAAAAAAAGAGAAAAAGGAGGTTACGACTTCAGCTCACTTTGAAGGTATCTGTCCACTTTTTTTCAAAGTATTTTCGCATGCTGTGGCCAGCTCTGCCTATGTCCGAGTCATCTTCATTAAATGTTTCACAGTTGTCAAAAACAAGCCTGACGTCTAGAGCAAAGGTCTCGAAGTTGGGATACCTAAAAGGAAACACACGGTTACAGACGCGTGGACCTGAACACAGAGAAATGAAGTCCAACAAGGTAAGGCAAGCTAACAGGAGCAGGGCGGCTGAGCTTGAGCACATAACTCCCTCCACAAAACTCCTCCCCCCACAAAACTCTTCCCACAAAACTCCTCCCCCACATAACTCCTCCCACGGAAGCAGCATCCGATAACCTTCATTAGGCTCTGGGCCATGCTGGATTAAAGACGGTCAGCATAAAAAAAACCCAAGTGCTCTCTTGGTCATAAAACTAGGTATTCTCCAGGCCAGGCATGGAGCCACATAACTGTGATCCCAGCATTTGGTTGGCGAAGAAGAGGAAAGGCGGGCGAGTCTGAGGCCAGCGTGGGCTACAGAGTAAGACCTCATCTTGAAGCAACAACAGCAACAAAAACTAACATTTTTTTCGACTGTCCTGTTTCCCACATCCTATTTACTGCCCGACTTCTCACAGTTTTGCTGGAGGACTCTACAGCTCCATTACTTTACTAACTCTTCTGGCCAATCATATCTCTTATGCATGCTGTTACCCTCATCCAAAAGTGTAAGAGGCTTCCACCAAGAGAGGGGAAGCATTTCTTATGCACTAGAAGAACCATGCTTCTGTGGTCTCTACAAGGACTTCATGATATCTCACCATGATAAGCTTCCACTGTCGATACTATCTGCTGAACAGAAATGGATTACTTACTGTCCATTATTTAGTTTTTCTCTAATTGTAGAAAAATCCATAGGCTTCTTAATAACCTTCCTATAGCCGGGCACAAGTTTCAGGTTCACAGGGAGCAGAAAAGGCCAGGCGTCCTCATGCTCTTCCATTTCAGTCAGGATCATACTGAAGAACAGAATGTGGGAAATCGGTACCTAAACCTCAGAACAGCCCAAATGAAATACACAGCCACAACAGCTGAAGAGAAAAAGAAGAAAGAAAGATACCTGCAGAGAGCCAGGTCCTTGGATTCATCTTTTTTGGGTTTCTTAATGGAGGTGGCACTTTCTGCTTTTGACAGGTTGAGGGAAGCGGTTTCCTCCATTTTCCTCTTTTTGAGATCTTTGCTTCCTCTTTTGAGTGAGCTGCTTGTGGAAGCGGAGTCTTCATCTTCCGTGTCTCCGGTGATGTTTCCTTTCTTGCTTTTCTTGGAGTCATTTGTCTTTTTTCCTTTGACGTGAATTTTTTTAATTTTTATACTCTGACCGCTTGCCTTAAAAAAAAAATGAAGTAAGTGGGGTATCAGAAGGCAGCTGCTAACAGATGTCCCCTTATTTCAGATCTTAAATGTTTCATAGGATCAACAAGAAATTCTAATGCTAGCCGGGCGGTGGTGGCGCATGCCTGTAATCCCAGCACTGTGGAAGGCAGAGGCAGGCGGATTTCTGAGTTTGAGGCCAGTCTGGTCTACAGAGTGAGTTCCAGGACAGCCAGGGCTATACAGAGAAACCCTGTCTTGAAAAAAACCAAATCCGGAAAAAAAAAAAAAAGAAAGAAAAAAAAAAAGAAATTCTAACGCTGCTCTAGAAGACTGGTAATTCTTTTATAGAGATCTGGGAATTTCTTCTCCTGTAATAGAAGAGTTACTCCCAGTAAAGCATGAAAAAAGCTATCAAAGACTGGCGCTGCAGCCCCACCTTGGCAGTCAGAACTTACAGCCAATGTTCCTGCAGTCTAGGCTGCTGACCAAGTGAGGGCCCTAGGGCTCGTTCAGAGCACAGTATACATGTAGGAGTGAGTGTGTCTGGAGATACAGCCTGGAGGTTATCAACAGGAATGATAATGGGGTACCAAAGTTAGATAAACTGGAGAATGAGCTCAAGAAGCGAAAATAAATTTGATTTTCAAAGTGATCAAATTTACAAAAAAGTATTTTCTAGATAAAGAATGAAATGTATTCACAATGAGAAGAGTTTTACAAGTTGTGGTTCAGAGGGCAGGAAAAGACAGGGAGAAAGAAGAGCCATGGAGGGCTAGGGCCATCCGGCATGGTTTGAGGGCTAGGGCCATCCGGCATGGTTTTAGCTACTGAGGGAGGCAAAGGGCCAAACACTGGACACAATCATTCTACTAATGGGTGACTGATCAGTTAAGTCGTAAGGGACGGAGACATTGGCCATAACTCAAGGTCCTAGGGAGAACAGAGGAAAACTGAGGTGACAGAAGGAGTGACCTGGGACACGCAAGTTTAGAGCTGAGCTCGTGATCAGGAGGAAGGAATGAGGTTAGAGAGAGGAGTGTCTGACAGGTGTGAGGACTGCGCCCCAGTCAGGGCTCAATACGGACTCATCTCCACACGCTTCTCTTCCTTACCAGTTAGTTCTGAGATTAACTTTGTTTCTTCTTTTTGGGCTTTATTGTGGTGCTAAGGACTGAACTCAGGGCCTTGAAAAATGGCACAAAAGCACTGTGTAGTTTCATTGAGACAAGGTCTATATGTGTAGCTCAGGCTGGCCCCAAGTTCATCTTCCTGTCAATGGCTCAAGAGTGTACTGGGATTATAGGTGTGTGGGACCACACCCAACCCATTCTTTCCTAATTTATATATAAATATATATTTCTATTGCTCTCTTAATTTGCTTCACAAGTTCCTCTATTAACTGTGACTGGAAGTGACTAACAGTACAGTTGTTCATTATCATCTGACCTAGACATTCTCCCACAGGCCATGTACCCAGGATACAGTCGTTATAAAGACTGGCACATGGGCAGGAAGAGAATCATTCGCAGTATCTGGAAGGTAGAAACAACTCAGATGTTCATTAGCTGATGAATGAATAAACAAAATGTAGTGAATCTATATAACAGAGAATTCTCTGATTATAAAGAAGTGCTGGACTATGCATGAACACGAACTTTCAAAGTATTGTGGTTACGAAAAGAAGGCAGACACATTGTATTTCTGTAAAGTCTTCCGATATTGAGAAAAGGCTCTAGAATTGAACAGTGGTGATATCGCACAACTCTGTGAATGCATTACTTTTTAAAAATGTGATTATATATATATATAAACAAAACAAGCCACAAAACTCTGGTATCTCAAACAAGTTAGTTTCCGACCATTCTTACCTTGGCGATGCAAGCCGGACAAAACCAGTCCCCATCGGGAATGGTTGTAATCTTGGGCCTGTGGCAGTAGGTATGGCAGCCTTTGTCACAGCCGTCACAGAGTAGAAGCAGTTCTTCATTGTCGCCCTTCCGACAGATCTGGCAGTACTGCAATACAAGGAAACCGCTACGATCAGTTCTCTGCTGTGAGGACTAGCTGCTGGGATGTCAAACCGAGACTCCTCATTTGTATTAGTAACAAGCATTCCACTTGCTAACAAATGTAGAATAGCCACACACATCTATGTATCTCTCGTTACACAGATATGAACCACATGACAGGGTGAGCAATCTTTCATGGTAAATGCACATCTCAGATACACTGCATAAACAAAGCTAAAGGTTGGATGCTTTCACACACTTCAGAAGCATGTACACATCAACATATGAAGTCATCAACATGACGTCAGCGCACACGAAGCAATGAGGAGCTTTAGTGCATGGGACTTTTAATGCTTCATCTTTGCTTATCTGACGGTCCTTATGATATTCTGAGGAAGAAATAGAGTAGTTTTATTCTGAGAGAGAAATGAGAGTTAGAATAGTTTTTAATATCAAAACTCAGAAACTTGTATTAGTGTAATTATATATATATATATATATATATAAATGAGATATTCCTAGATTGTATATTATCCATCTATGCTGTATAACTGTCTAAAAACTGAGTCTAAAACAGGAAACTTTGAAAATCAACTAGGGTCAATTTCTGCCACAAATACAGAAAATGCATCTCATAAAATTATTTCCAAGAAAAATACAATATAGTAATTTACAGTCATAACTTGTTTTCTATAAATAAAAATAATTATTTCTTTTTTTATTGAAAAATATGTAATGCCATTAACTACTTTAGTGTGACTAGAGAAAGTTCAGAAAGAGAATGGACAAGCTGCCCAGCATGCGAGCCCCTGCTGCCGTGGCCTCAGGGCAGGTCTCATCTTGACAGAAAGTGCCCTGCCATCGGGATCGAGACGGGTCTCTCTGTGCAGCTCCCACTGTCCTGGAATATGCTCTATAGACCAGGCTGGCCACAAACTCACAGAGATCCGCCTACCTCTGCCTCCCAAGTACTGGAATTAAAAAGCCTATAGCCCAGAAAGAGTAAAACTACTTAAATAGGAATTAGTTTATATTAAAGTTAGGTATTTATAATTACAATTCAAAATTGCTTCATTTAACTTCCAACACACTATATGCTAGCCTAGAAACTCTAAAATAATCTTATATAACCCAGTATGTATCCAAAGATATTGTTTAAAACTAATTGAAATGGGAGGCACTATTCAAGAGCACAAATATGAAATCTATCCAGTAAATGCATCAGATATGTTATTAGTAAAACAGTCATGCATGAACGGTAAAAGCAGTACCATGAGTAACTTAAGAGGGTATTTCGCCAAATCCATGCTCTGCCTTTAAAAACCCTTGCAAAAACACTTGTTCAGAAATAACATGTATAAGGTTATATTTAAATCTTTAATATTAAAAATTATATTTGTGAAAATAATTTTGTTTACAGGAAAAACACCAGAAATACTACAAAGTCTATTTGACATCTCATGCCCAATTTAAAAATATTAAATCTTTTCAGAGAAAAGATGTCAAATATAAAAACTCCTAGTGCTTTTTAAAAAAAAATCACAGTAAAAGCTCATGGTTGTAATGTGAGTGCATGTACAATGATATCTGTTTTAACTCCTTTGCTACAAAAGCAAAAAAATATATAGGCAGAGAATTACCTAGAAGCAAACTGGCAGGTTCCTCTTTCCTGGTGAGCTAAGACTGTTTTAAGGATATGGAGCACTTAACATGCTGTTTTAATTTATTGTGAGGACAATTATGAGGACTGACATTTACAAAAGTACTTCCTAACCTCTCAGCAGCAAACCACGCCATATTACCCATCACTGTGACCACCATCGCCACCATCACCGTCACCATCGCCACTGCTATTTGCAGTGCTGAGGATGGAACCCAAGACAGTGTGCACTAGGCAAGCGCTGCACTGCTGGGCCGGCCATGCCCTCAGCTGCAAACGTGTGGTAATGGATATTTTTAAAATGACTTTTGTGATAAGGGTATATTACATGGTGATACATGCACACTACTAATGTGGGAAGACATGAATTTCAAACTGAGACGCTGCAGGTGCAGGTGTGGTGGTACCTGGCTCTCATTTTTCTTCTTGGGCAACAGAGGCAGGAGAACTGCGAGCTCAAGGGCAGCCTGGACTACACAGTGAGCCTGCCTCAAAAGCAAAGCAATAAAAGAGAAGCACACTAACAGAATCATGCTCATGGGTTTCTTTGTCTAGGTTTAAAACAAAACTGACCATTATCATGACCCCAGAGGAGGATTAAAAAAATTGTAATTTTCATTTTAATGTAAATTCAATTAATTGTTTTTATTCACTGTAGTCTAGATTTCAACAAATACATTTGCCCAAGGTGATTATTAAACTTGCTTTAATAATACTTTTAGGAGAATTATATTTCTAATAGTTTTTGGAGAAATATAGTGCTTTCGGGTCTATGGTAAATTTAATGAGTTGAAAGGCCTTGAGTTTAGACACACTGTAAAACAGTACAGACTCAGAGTTCACACACAGCTTTAGGAAGAAAGGAAAAACCACAAGACGCAAAATGCATTTGCATAAATTGCATATAAGGCCTTGAGCAGTCTAAGCACCAGGGTAAAACTGAGGGAAGGGAAGGCAGGCTGGGCTATGTATGGGGAAGGGAGGCTGGGCTATGTATGGGGAAGGCAGGCTGGGCTATGTATGGGGAAGGCAGGCTGGGCTATGTATGGGGAAGGCAGGCTGGGCTATGTATGGGGAAGGCAGGCTGGGCTATTGAGATTTCTTCTTTTCTTAGGAATGACTATTTCAATAAAGGAATTTTCAACTTCGGCTCTTCATGAAAATAAATCTCAAATACTTTTAAAGCTGGTCTTTAATTCAAAAGCAAATATTAAAGTAATTCATAAAAGTCTATACATGAATAGATATTTCTATGTACAGGACATAAATAAGTAAAAGGGCACTTTCTACATGATTTAAAATAACTATCTGTTATTTTAAAATATGTGGCATTATGATACCTGACATAAAGTAAATGCCTGCTAGCCAATAACCAACTGGGAGTTATACAAAGATGAAAAACATTTTTTCTTTATTTTATTGAAAAGGAGGAAAAGTTCTGCTGTTTATGTAACCTGATCTGATGAAACACTAAGTCTGAGCTCTGTGTTTAGTATTCTGATTAGTACAGAGAAGTAAAACAATTAAGGGCTGATGGAGCAGAAATGCCAGTGGATAGAGGGCTTACAGGAGTGAACAGCCTTGCAAATATTTACATTCACAACCATTACGCTGATACAGTGTACAAGGCAACTTGTTAGGATGATAAACAAGTATTAAAAGAAGTTGAAAACAAAATCTGAGCAAAGAGAAGACAACATATTTGGCAGCTCAAGGTAAGGGGAACAAAATGCGATTTAAGAATTAGACATACTTCCAAGTACAGTATACATCATTGTAACAATAGAGTAATATGTAGTTAAGAAAGATCTGGAGGTTGGGAAAAAACAAGACAGAGGGAATCAGTCATAGTATTTCTTAAATAAGAACACTTACAACTTTCATAATTGATTTTTCCCATGCTATTGATCTCTGTAACTGCTGGATGCACAGGGCTACCTGTGCAGCACTGCGAGCTTCTGCTAAGGCCCTTCTCCAGACCCTGAGCCCTGGAGCAATATCCTCTTCCATTCTGCATTGAGATACAGAGAAATTGAGTAGGTCATGGCCACATTTATGGTCACTGAAATGTGAAACAATCATCACACTGAAAGCCAAGCAATGACAAAAACATGTAACAGCCAATAAGTATAAAGTTTAAGCAACTAAATCTGATGTAGTGCACAGACTGGCTACGTGCCTTGAAGCTTAGTCACAACCAGATAAATGTAAGATCACTTTGCAGGATTATCAATGCACATAACAAAAAAAAAAAAAGTTTTTACAAAGCACCATGCAAATAGCATGATCCACATGGACCACAGACATACAAGAAGATACATAGATAACAGGCAATAGAAATAGGCTCCAATTAGCAAAGAAGCACAATAATTTGTCAAGTTAATCTCAATAACCTACCCGTCACCATCACCACTAACGGATGGTGCAGGAGCAGGGACAGTAACTGTGCCCACATTATCCAGTCTGATCTGAATGGTGGTACTTAAGGGGCTCTTCAGATACCTTCTCTCAATGTTCCGCTCCAAATCAGCCAGCCTGGTTACAGCTATATCTAGGGGGTTGTCACTCTTCCGAGCCAGTGCATGTGCACTGTGTTCTTCATCACCAGTAAGTTCGCCATCATGCTCCTTCAACAACTTAGTAAATGACTTATGTTCAAAATATACCAAGTCCTCCCTTTCCGACGCAGGCTCTGGACACATCCAACCCTATACATCAAGAAAATAGTGTCATTATGGTTTCTTCTGGCAATATTAGATGGGTGAGTTACCTTTACTTAAGATTCAGCAGCGATTACCAGTTGATCCCAAGGATCTTTTACTAAAAATATTTACCTTGTGTTTCTAATGCTAGGTTAAAATGGGAGCCAAAAAACAAAACAAAACAAAACGAAAACAAACCAAGAAACAAAAACAAAAAAAAAAAAAACCAAAAAGCAGTTGGTAAGAAAAGTGCCTAAAAATCAACATTGATTACATTAGTGATGACATTCAGCAAAGGATTGCAAAGATTTAGACTAACAGTTCATTAATGCTAGGCAAATACTGGCCAAGGAATGTCCTGGGAGCGTTCTCCTGGTTCCTGACTGCGTGCCTTCTGCTGCTCCCACGCAGGTCCGCATACCCACCAGTTCCCTTTTGCTCCAAGCCTCGGCACATGCAATTGCCCTTGGCCATGAAGTGCTCCCCTGTCTCCTCCCAGTAAGTCCACTCACTCTGCAGCATCCGCGTCAGGGAGGCATTCCCTGAAGGAAGTCCTTCCCTCAACTCCTTCAACATCCTCCTGCTGGAGGGGCCCTTGGATCCTAAACTGCTGCACAGCCTTGCCTTGCCCTGGCTGTGCCCTCTCGACAGCAAGATGACTTCATTACCATCCTTCTCCCCCTAAATCTCATGAGGAGGGCTGGCCTATGTGAGCCTTTTCTTGTTTATTTCCAGCACAGCAAAAAAGAAAATAATGGGCACTAACTATATATGTACTGATTGAATAAATGAATAGTCTTATAACCAAACTTGTTCATACTGATCCTTTGTCTGCAGTTCAAAGATTACTTGGCTTTAACCAGTTCCCAACTGCTGACATTCGAGTACCTGGCCCTGCGGTTCTTCTCAGCCCCTGCCTGGACTTGCACACTGCGGTCTCACTCCCCGCCTCGCTCCTCTCTATCAGGCTGTCCCCAGTCCCCGCGGCTGCCCAGGCCCCCCCTACTGCACTATGCACCTGCTTCCACCTGACGACGTCTCATGCCATCTTCTCACGTGTCTCAGTTCTTCATGGCTTGGACTGAGCTCTTCCACATACCCAGCAGAAACCAGTCCACTCTTTAAAATTCACACACTAAACGGTACTTCTTTACGGTTAGTTACTAGACTGCACCCATGCGCCCACACCTTACCTTTCTACTACAAGGCAAGCTTTCTGGGAACTAGAAGCACATTTAATCCAGTTATGTAGTATCTACAGCCTGATTAAATCCTTTAGAAACTATTAATTTAATTTCTGCATCAAAACCAGATCTCCTTTATCTCAACAGAATATTTACTGTTTAGAAAAGAAAGAAGTGTGGGAGCCCCACCCAGAGTCATGCAGAGCTCAAACAGGAGGGGTGGTGAGTTTGTGGGCTGCAAGCATCAGGCCCTGGCTAAGGCAGAGGACTTAGGAGACACAGAAATTCTTTATATGAAAACAGTAATAACTTATAACAAATCCTTCCCACATTCTAAAAAGGAAGCAACATTGCTAAATAACAGAAGCCTTGTAAACACAGTGTATTTTGATTTCTGCAAGGTCTCTGTCAAGGCCACATGCGGGGCGTGCCTGTAAAGAGTGCTGACATCTAGTGCCACTTTAGAAAAGGCCCTTTGTGCCAGTGTCCAAAGGCGCTTCATTTGATTTGTTCTGTTAAACAATGTATGAATAACTTAGTTGATTGCTATAAATCTGTAAGATTTAAAACTAGAAGGAAAACTCAATGCTTTGGGTGACAGAGTCTGACAAAAGTATCTCTGTATGCTGGAAAGTACACTCAGATGAAACAAATAACAATATAACAAAGATAAATGCAACTTTAGCTTTGACATTTGAGCCACGAATCAGAAAAATATAATATGTAAAAGAGGTTCAGGGATGTTTTGCTGTAGCTCACACTTAGTGAAGTCTACGAGTGGGGCGATGGTAAAAACCGCCACTGGTTCAGTTAGTGGTAACGGGACATAAAGTCAGAGTAAGGATAGAAAATCCCATGCAGACCTGTGCATATCTCCATATACAGTTAGGGATTCGATAGCTGAGAGAGACTGTAGACCCTCCTGGTTTTCAGGAAACACCAGGACCTTGGAAACCATTTCAGAGGGCTCATGATGAAGGAAAAACAAACAGGAGACAGGAGAGATATCTAGGGGATGCAGAGTAATAGGATTCCAGCATACTCAACAACTGAGACTAGGGTCAGACTTTCCTATAATGTACAAAGAAAACATCAACATTATAGAAATGCAAATCAATACATTATAGACCAACATAACGGTTTAACATGCCTTCATAATGCCAAGCTCCTTGGGCTAAAAATATTTTGTTTATAAGAAAAAAATACACACAACACACACACACACACACACACACACACACACAAACACAATTAACGTCGTCAGCAGACACTAAAACATTTCATTATTACTTTTACTAATTTTTCATCACTTAAAGACAATTCAAGACTAATAAAATTATAATTCAGTTCTCAGAATATTACAGCACCATTCACAACTAGCTTAATAACAACAGGATGCTAAGACATTCCACTTAAACAACAAATCCATTCATTTTAGCTGCCAAGAATCCTAAAATGTTCTGACTACAAACACTGGCATGACAGCCAGTGATGTGGTAGGATTAAGCCATCCAGCCTGACTGTTCCAGCCAAACTCTAAAAACGCATCATACGCTCTCCCAACTCCTGGTCGGTTAACCTCGGCAGATTAAAATAAGGTGAAGGAAAATTAAAACCACATGAACAACAAGTAGTAACAAGAGAGGGCAAAGTCAGAGTGTGGAAAGCAGATATGGTATGCTGGAAAGCAGGAAACTCTACTCAGCACCCAGGACAAACCCTGAAGTTTCCTGGGCCCACGGCCTGATAATTGGTCTTCACGCTCATGATATTATGCCACCAAGACAATTTAATTACATTCATTATTCTCAATTTAAGGAGGCGGTGAAAGGCAAAAACTAACAGATCTAACAAACATGATTAAAAAAATTATGGCACTAAATAGAATAATTTTCACTTCTCCAGAAAATTAACTTGTGTGGAAGAGTTCCTTTGTTGAAGATGCCAGATAAATGAGGCATGTGGACAGTGTACAGACAAGGAGGAGGAGGAGGAGGAGGAGGAGGAGGAGGAGGAGGAGGAGGAAGAGGAGGAGGAGATGCGCTGTTTCACAGCACAGTAGTCTGAGGAGGTGATACAGTTGCTAGTAATTATGTTTGTGGCAAAAGAGGGATATCATATTAGCTCTGGAAGATGACAGAATTGGGAGACCTTCAGAACTAATCATGAAGCACGATTTCAATGACTGACTGGGCAGGACAGGATTGCACCACACATTTCCCTCTGAATAAAGTATAAATAGCACGTGAAGTGCCGGAAGAGTGTCCAGTTTTCAAACCCTCTTCAGGATTCTCTGCTTCGTCAGCACGCAGACACTCACCTATTGGAGCAGCCTCACCACTGCTCTCTTTTTAATCCTAAGCATCATGGGTAGCAGGAAAAGCCCTCCTTCTGCCTTGCCTCTCTCAGCTCTGCCCACTGCTGGGACATACCACACCCCTCAGATGACCTATGAGCTTACATGTGTGTGCTCAGGGTGTGTCTGCACTGTTAGAACATGAATCCTAATATATCTGTACTGTCTTTGAATTTAAACTGTATAAAGTAAAACTGTGTCATGTAACGCAGTTATAAAAAAGGGCTTCATGGTCCTATATGAAACACTATAGCAGGATTCTGATAAGATCTACAGGCAAAACTGTATTTCTCATGGTGAAAACAAAAATTTGTTTTCAACTCCACAGCAGAAAAGATTTCTGTAAATACCATTGAAACGAGCTGTCGGAAACCACTGCGTCTATACAGCTCAGCTCAAAGAGTGTAGTTTGCACACACTTTTTGCCACTTAAAATGATGACTGGAGGATTATTTATATTGAGCCTGCTTCCTTACCTGTAAGATGGGAGAAATTCACTCAGGGCAGTTTTGAGAATAAAATAAAATAATATAAACATGTCTGGTACAATAACGCATTTCTGCGATGCACACAGTAGCAGTTAATTACCTTCCATTATCCTAGCACAGATTTCAGGCCACACAGCTTTACCTTCACTTGCAGACTGGCCGACGCCACCCTGCGCTCCAGGTCCTCTACTTGCTGGAGTATGCTCAGGTCCAGCTCCATTGCTTGCTCTTCTACTGACCAGTTGTCCACTATGTCACGTGTTACCTGATTTTCTTCATTTTCGTTTAATTCAATAATAGCGACTACATTTGAAAAGAAATCACTTATTAAATTTATTTTTCTAACCCATCCAACAAATGATTTCTTCCTCTAAATAAGTAAAATGCTAGGGACCCAACATATGTCAACCTCTCAAGACACACAAATGGACTTGTGCACGTGCAGGCTGTCATCTCAGACGTAAGGCAGTATGTGGGTGGGTGCTAAAATGTCAAGTGACGCAATGAGAGAAGAGCACTTAGCCATTGCTAAGCGACATTTAAGGGTGTGTGTGTGTGTGTGTGTGTGTGTGTGTGTACTGCAGAGAGAAGCTCCTCAGTGGCAAAAAGTATCAACTGTTCATCCAGGACCTGAGTTAGATTCCCAGCATGCAAGTTAGGGGCCACTGTAATTCAAGCTCAGAAGAGCCAAAGCCTCAGCCTGTGCACACACATATCCATACCAAGGATTAAAAATAACAAAGTAGAGACATATTAAAACATTTTAGGGTAAAACAATGAATTTTCATAATAAGAGCAGGACTCTCTTGGGCACACACCATCCTTGTTCCTGACACAGGCCTGGGTAATGTAATCCAAGTGCTTCTGGATCTGCTTCTGCAGCGCCTTCTCCCTTATCCCTCGGAGATGCAGCACTTTCAGCAGTGTCTTCAGGTCCTCAGGGTCAATGATTCTCCACCAACCGAACTGCATTTCTGAGTCACGAGAGTATATACATGGTTTACATGATTTTGAACAGGAAAGAGTAGCATAAAGCAAATCTCAGGATTTGTTAGCCACACATCTCCATTGGAGACACATTTATAGACGAGGAACCATGAGCTACTGCAAGTGACTGCAGGTCTGCATGCTGCACCTACCTTCTGGGATAGGTCTGGGACTAGGAAAATCGACTGGCTTTGCTACTTCAACAGCCGCCGGTTGAGCGGCGGAAGCCTTGTCAGCTGGGGGGACTGGAGAGTCACTTTTACTTGAAGCAACACTGGAAGTCAAGAATGAACTACTACTGCCTTCTGGCGGTCCTAGTCCTGAGCCAAGCCCAGGCACGGGTGATGTGAATGGGACACTGGAAGTGAGCACGCCAGCAGGCCACCCACAGAACGGAAGCCCCATCATGGACACACCACTTTTCACCTGTAAAAACAAAACATTTCAAAGTCAGATTATGGTTCTGAGGGTTAGGGCACCTGATCTAGGTCTAGTGGCCCAAGTTCAGTCCCTGGGGCCCACATGATGGAAAGAACTGACTCCTGAAAGTTACCCTCTGATAGGTAATAATAAAACATTTAAAATGTCACATAATAACAAAGACATTTAAAAAAATCAAATACCAATTAATCTAAAGAGTTGGAGGAATGTTCAGAAATTTCTTTTCAAATTCTAAAACTCTATCTTGTTACCAGAGAAAACCTAAATTCATTAGCAACAATGTTACCTTTCATGTTGTATCGGTTCCCAAGAGTAACTGCATGCTAGTTACCCTACAACTGTAACGAGCTGAATATTAAGATCAGCTCAGACAGTGGGTAGATATTAGTGGTGGCAATGAAGCTTGGTGACAGAAATCCTGGCTGCTTCAGACTTCCGGCCTGTTAGGATATTTTAACTCTGATGGGAAGAGCTCTGTGAAGATCACTAATGTTCAGTGAGGTGCTGGCACCGTGTGCTTTGTCAGCATTACTAACCTGAAGAGGCGACAGAGCAAATGGGTTCAGTCCAGTGGGGCTCTGAACAGAAGAGGGTCCAAGCAGTGCAGCTGGGGCCGGTGAAGGCGACTTAGATGGTGGCTGAGACCGAGGAGTCACCAAAGTGGTGGACAGGTCAGCATGGGTCAGGGATGTGTCATCACAAGGTGTTTTTGGCAAAAGGCTAAACCATTGCCTGTTCTTTTCAGTCAGTGTTTTTAACAGCTGGTCATTGGGGAGAGGACTGTAGAACTTCCCGCAACTGCCAGAGCCCGAGCTAAACAGACTGGTGTCTGTCTTTCCCACGGGGCTTTGCACTGCTGAGGGAATGCTCCCCAGTGGGTGCTTCCCACTGTTCTGATGAGACAGTGGGCCCCCATTTGTACTAACGTTTACTTTTGGAGGGGTCATAGCATCTGACTCAGGAGGCATTTTAGCTACCTCCAAAAGCTTGCTTAACTTGGAGAAAGAGCCAGGTTTCTGAAGAAATAGATTTGTGTTATCTTTCTCTTTTGGGTCGTCTTTCTGCTCGCAGTGATCTCTAGTGGAGCAGTTTAAAGTCTCTGTAGAAGTCTCAAATACTTCTTCTTTGATCTGGAGACTCTCTGCCTTTTTAAGCTTTTCTTTTTCTTTTGCAATTTCTTCTAGGCCTAAAGAAGTGAAAGATGCTATTAAAGTAAGTTATTACACAACAAACCACTAATGGAGTTAACTTTATTATTCACCAAATCATATGTATACATAAGCAAATTTTTGTATTATATTCCTCAGGTTTTCTTTTCTATGGATTTTTTCACTCATTATAAATTTAGTACATAGTCACCATAAAGATTAAAGTATAGGGCCTGAGGAGATGGCTAGGGGGTAGGAATGTCTGCTCTGCAGGTGTGAGGACGTGAGTTTGAGTCCCAGCACCCACACAAACAGCAGGCATATATGTGTGTGGAATCAAGTAGTAGAAGGCAGCTCCTAGGAGTCTGCAGCCAAGAAAGGCAGCAGACACAGTGAGCTCCTGGCTCAGTCAGGGCTGCCTGAAGGCAATGAAATCAAGAGAGGTAAAGAAAGGCATCTATCCAATGCTCTCCTCTGGCCTCCACATGCATGGTACAGACACACATACAACACATAACCCTGTCCTAAAGGTCCAATCACTAAAAACAAAACCTGTACAGTAAAACCACTAGATCTCCATTACACTCCAAGGAGTTCGCCATGAAACTCTCTGTAATCTGAAAAAGGGAACCCAATCTAGACTAGATGTTTAAATTGAGACTATGTAAACATTTGGAATTATCAATAAATATATAACTATATCATAGATTATTACATCTACGTGATTCTAAATAGATGACATCATGACTGATCTGCTAAGAAATCAAGCAGAGCGTAACCGCCTACGATTAATAAGAGATATGTATTTTCAGGTGTGGATTTTTTTCAGATCTATTTTTTTGGGCAAATTCTTTAAAATATGCAACTTAAGCTATATACTTTTTGGTTTTTTTGTTTTGTTTTGTTTTGTTTTTTTTGGTTTTTCGAGACAGGGTTTCTCTGTGTAGTCCTGGCTGTCCTGGAACTCACTCTGTAGACCAGGCTGGCCTCGAACTCAGAAATCCGCCTGCCTCTGCCTCCCAAGTGCTGGGATTACAGGAGTGCGCCACCACGCCCGGCTAGCTATATACTTTTAACAGTTCTTGAAGCATACTGTCAAACTGTCCCCTAGAAAGTTTGGATCAACTGTATACCAAATACAGTCAGACCAGAAACACATAAGGGTAGTTAGTTTCCTACATCCTTAACAAAATGGAACACAATATTTTTTTTGTTTGCCAATGCCCAGGAGGTAAAAAACTAATCTGGATCATATCTGATGAATAGTGAACTACATATCTTTTTATGATTTATTATTTCTTCTATGAATGCTAAATGATCCAAAGATGGTTTTTAAGAACTCTTAAAACAATAATTCTAATAATTTATTCTATCAGAAAAATAACAGATGTTCAGGTTAAAATGTTCAGTCATGAAGAGTGCACAGTGAAGCCATTCTGCCTGTCCCCTCAGTAGTAGGGAAATTTAATCAATTCTACGTATGTATAACTTCCTTCTACAACTCACACACTCCATTTAGTATCTACCATCTGGCGTTCATCATTTTTCATACTTATTACTCGTCTGGATGGCTTCTTTGGAGACACATTTGTTTAAGTCCATTTTACACTGTGTGTATGCATGTGTGGGAACATGTGTATGCGTGTACTACTTATGGTTTGTAGTTCTTTGTAAACAGAATCCTATAAACTCCTCTGCAATATATGATAAAATTCCAAGTTTTTACTAATGCCTCAGCATTCTACAAGATCTGACAGAAAACCCCTGTAATCTCCACACTATTGGTGTTTCTCCCTGCTTTCTGCTTCTCAATGTGTTAAGACTTTCTTCAGGGTCTTTGTGCTTACTGATCTCTTGCAGGAGAGCGTTCTGTCTACTGGTTCTTGGCCCTCATGTCTACAAGAGCTGTGTCTGACCATCCATGTGATTCCTCTTGGAATAGCATCCTCTATGACTTCCTTTAGAGTTCACCATTAAACACACTGATCTGTCTTTAGTCCTCCCCTTATGTGTCCAGGGGACTTCAAGTCCGTGCACTCTGCTTACTGTGGGGCTGCTATAAAATAAGGGTTGATGACACTAGATGACGGAGCTGGAGCCACAGCTAGTGTGGTGACAGTGTGACTGTGGCATGCTCAGGGCACCTAATTTCAGCCCCTCAGAGAGAGAGAGAGAGAGAGAGAGAGAGAGAGAGAGAGAGAGAGAGAGAGAGAGAGAGAGTGTGTGTGTGTGTGTGTGTGTGTGTGTGTGTGGTGTTTAATTTTCTCTGAAGCGCCCGTGAGAGCAGCCCATGGCAAGGGGGCACCATGGGCTTCATTTTGACATCTGCATTACACCGAGGGTCGTTTGTCACCGGGTCTCTGTAAACATCTGAAAGCCTCTCTTGATTTAGCTTAGACTTGGAATTAATTCTATAGATCATACTAATCCTTCTGAGCTCTCAGACAGTTAGGGTCCAGTGTGTGAAATAAGCACTAGCAGCTTACTGACCCACACCCTTGTTGGCCATGAGCCCAGAGTCTCAGGGCCACCCCTCGAGCCACACCTGGGTCTGGAAAAAAAAATGTACAGATAAAGGATGTGTCTGAAAAGGCAAGGGGTTCCTCCAAGGAAACTGATCACAATTCCTCTCTCTCTCTCTCTCTCTCTCTCTCTCTCTCTCTCTCTCTCTCTCTCTCTCGTTAAGATGTTGAGAGTTTACACAAAGCTTTTATTTAAAAATGGTAGTTCAAAAAACAAGCGCTCGGCTTACACTTCCTACTGACTTCGGTTTTTTTTTTTTTTTTTTCCTTTTTTTCCGAGACAGGGTTTCTCTGTGTAGTCCTGGCTGTCCTGGAACTCACTCTGTAGACCAGGCTGGCCTCGAACTCAGAAATCCGCCTGCCTCTGCCTCCCAAGTGCTGTGATTACAGGCATGTGCCACCACGTCCTGCTTTCCTACTGACTTCTATGTGGTTGATCTATTCTCTCCCCTCTACAGAAGAACAACTCTCTGTCCCCCGGCCCCCCTTGCTAAGGTCTTGCTATGGTCAGCCCAAGGTAGTCTCCAGCTGTCAGCCTCTCGAGTGGTGGCATTAGAGAAAGCTACAGTGCCCGGCTATGGATTGTCCTATGACCACATGGGTCAAGAGCCACGCCCTGGGATTTACAAGTGCCGACCCAACTCCTGAGTCCGATCAGGATTCTGACACTTAGAGTGCTAAGCTGGGGCATTATGTAAGGCTGAGCTCAAAACACTTTCCTAAGCACAGACTTTCAAGCTGCATCATATGGGATGGTTTAAAGATGAAATATCAAAAATGAGAGGTGGCACAAAACCCAAGAAAGGAAGTAGTTAAGTGTTCACAAATTTCAAATATGAACAAGGTTCATCCTGAAATGAAGACCACACTTACTGTCCTGCGGTTCTGACAGGGTGATGCCTGCGGGGAAGGAGAGAGCAGGAGCCCGTGGTGGGGGAAGAGAGAGAGCCTGCAGCAGACTGCTAACTGAGAGTAATGGCGTGAGGATCGCTGCCTGCAGCACAAGACTCGTGCTCAGCAGAAAACAAACAAACAGACAAACAGACAAACAAACAGACAAAACAAACCCAAAAGCCATGGGCATGAAGGAAGCCAGACCAGGGACGGTGACTTCAGGAGAGTGGGGACTGAATATTCACTACGTTGTCATAAAGCACGCTTGATTAAGGAAGGACAGAGACACAGAAGCAGGAACAAGCTTTTAAGAAAACCACAATATCCCACTTAGGAGCTGAGTTGTTCCTACCTTCACCACTTTCCATGCCTTCTACAAAAACCCCTCCACACTGGGGGAGAATCCAGTATCTGCGTCGGTACCGATCCTGACCAAACATCATGGAGCGCAGTGAGTGAGAGGCGTCAAAGAGCTTCCGTCTGTACTGGCTCTGTTGCTGTGGAAAAGCCGTCCACATGATTACATCACGGACACGGCGTGCCTCACAAGCCCACAAAGGCACTTTACACCCACTACCCCACCCTACTGCACAGCAAAGGGAGGAAATGTGACATTCCCAAAGCAAGGAGGATCCCCAAACAAATGAGAGTAAGAAAGACCTTAGGTTCAAGTCGGCCTTAAACGGTAAGTCGTATTTACCATGACCTTAACAGGACTGTGATTGCAGATGCCATCCAACACTGCCAAGCCAAAGCTAACAGGCCCGCTGCAGTGCATTGCCAACAACGCTGCTGCATTAGTTAATCGTGCTCATGTCTGCTTAGCTTCACACGCATGCTTTGTCAACATAACTGATTTCTGACATACAGCCACGGGTAAAAGACCGATACGGTAGGATACAGGCATCTCACAGCACTTAAAAACTAACTGTTCTGTCACAAGTGTGAAGGAGGGAGGCCTCAGAGGGAGGAAAGGGAAGGAAGAAATGATGCAATTATCATCGCAACCTCACCAAACACTTTTCTTATAAAAAGACTCATTTTAAATTGTATTACTGATATTGAGATGCAGAATATAATTTTAATAATAAATACATAAAGCTTTAAAATCTAATGTAAATGACATAAATATCCAAATGTAAAATGAAATGCAAATAACCAAAGTATTACTATGAAACACATAGAAATTTGAGTAATAAGTTCCAAGAGATGATATCTTTACTGAAACTTTAAAGTAACAATTTAAGCACCTAGAACACTTCATAGATTTGGATTCCCATAATGCATTTGGAGCCTTTGACCACTAGCACTGAGCCTGGGAGGCTTAAGAGAGGACGTGTCTATTGTTCTTCTGTGTAATCACTTAAAGAAAGCTTGCTTTTACTTAGCAGTCAGAGGAGTGAGTCCCATGTGATACGGATTTAGAACACTGCAGGTGACCGTGGACACACATGACCATGGACATGGGTCTGAAGTGCTTACCTTGCTCAGTTTTTCAATCTGTTTTTCCAGCTCCTCAACACTGGCTGTCTGGTCACCTTCATCCTAAACATAATGGATTACAGGGTTATTTACCTGCTGGAAAGTTTTGTTCTCTAGTTATCAAACACACGAATGTATCAACCCCCTCCCCACACATACATGTATATATAAGGTAGTGAATGAGGCATGCACGGGGTCTCACAGGTCTTTTCTGAGTGTGTTTTTCTTTGTTTCTGTCTGCAGTGCTGAGGGTTTTACGGATGTTGCATAAGTATGCTAACACTGAGCTGCACCCTCAGACCCAGCGCTTTTTAGTGGTTAGTGCTTAAAGATAGAAGTGAGGGCTGTGCCCCTCAATTAATTTTTTATGTTTCTCTGGTCAACTTTTCCTGACATTTCTTGCAATGAAAAGCACGTTTCAAAAGTCACTACCACTCATGCGTATGCATCAGGACAGACTGTGCCCAGTGAAGGGAAGAGAAAGGAGAAAGGACTCAAAGTTCTATCACCATCTATTATTTATACACTTCTTATCAAAGCCCAGGGACAGAGTTATTCTGGTTGTTACGTCTGAACTAAAAGTTACATGAATTCTAACTGGAATAAAAGAAACGTCTAAAAGACAATAGGTCCCAAGTCCTTAAAACACGACTCTCAAATAGATCCTTATATATTGGTATAAAGTGATCTTTTGACAAGCAAGGCAAATGTTTGAGAATTTATGAAAGCAAAAATAGCACTACAATCAACAGAAAATGGAATAAGGTAACATCAATGTACCAGCCAAACCTAACCACTCCAACTCTGCTTCATAAGGAAACAATGTCCAAATCACATTGCTCTCAGCATGGTGTGCTACCCCCAGACATCTTCTCTATGTTTCTCCCCAGCTCATGTCCACCCCAGCACACAAGTTACAGCTATTGGGTATAGAATGCTCGTGGGGCTGTTCCTTCATGAGTATGTTACCCACACTAAACATCTTCCCTATCACACCAATTAACACTGCATTTATTTTGTATATTAAAAGAAAGAAAACCAGAGGCAACCAAATTTCTTCACTAAGGTGAGGAGTCCGTGCTGTACCGCTTCTGGTAAAGCTGTTGTCTGAAACGACTGTTGGACATGCATATCGTTTTCACTGAGCCTGATAAAAACCTTTAAGGCAAGAGCAGTGAGCGAGCATAGCACGGTGTGCCAGTGGTATGAGCGAGACACCTGAGAGCCATCTACACAGCTCTGGGGAGAAGTCGAGGGACGATGGTCACCGTATGTCCCTAACAGCAGGGATCCACACAGAGTGATATGCAGTTAGTGATTTCATTACCCGACTGTCATGGGGAAGGCTGACACAAGCAAGATGCCAACAACAATGTCATCAGGTGACACACGCCTAGGGGACCCCTGGCAGATGCCTGAGCAAAGTGTCTGCACACGCCAGCTTCTCTACTTCAGTCCAAGTGTCTCTCCATTTACAGCCATGCCACTGACCTGTTCCTTAAATACCACAAAACAATTTAAGAGACAAATACAACATTACCTTTAGGCTGGGAACATGGCATGGATAAGCCTGGTTGGGGGAGGAGAGGAAGAAGAAAAAGGAGGAATATGAGGAGGAAGAAGAAGAGGAAGAGGAGGAAGAAGACGAGGAGGAGATCATCTTCAGATGAAACTGGGGCAAGTACATGTTACAGGCTGAATTCAAATCACAAGCCCCGGCCTCTAACTTCCTGTTGTTGTCTGGCAGGTTGCACCGCCCCTGTTCCCTCTTACACATGAACCTGAACTTGATTACCTCATCTTCACAGATATCAGTCTTCTTTCCTTTTTTATCATCCTTATCTTCATCATCTTCCTCATCCTCATCAGCTTGGTCATCACTGTCATCATCGTCATCATCATCATAATCACTGTCTCCGCCCTTCCTTCTCCGCTTGCGTCCTGGAGTGGGTGTGCCCAAGGGATGTTGCTCTTCCCCGAGATCAATGCCTCCTGAAGCATCTCTCTTGCCTGTTTTCTTAGCATGAATTATTCTAAGCCTTTAAACATGAAAAGACACAGAATAAAAAGCTGCTCTTGCCCCTGTTAAGATTATCACTTTTATGAGGTCGATGCTAGGCTTTCTGCTTCGCTTCTTTCTGAGGTACCGAGGATTCAACCTACGGTTTCTTGGGTAATCGCCAACCACTAAGATGCATACCCCACCAGGACTTGGCATCCTAACTGAATCTTATTTAGTAGCTCAGCTGGCCTAGATTTGTGATCCTCCTGCTTTCGCCTCCTAGGTGCTGGGATTACAGACATGAAGGGACACATACAGATCATAAACTGAGTCTTAAAAAAGAAAAAAATTGTACTTGTGTGGTAAGCAATATATCAGTGGCAGTAAAAAAAATCAATTAAAAAAATTAAGATGTGTTTCTTTCTATAAGTTACAGAATATATAAAGTTCTATGAATTACCTATAGGTAATAAGAACATATTAGACTAAGAAAATTCTGAAAGCTGAGATAAATATCTCCAGTGTTCAAATGATACTTCTTAATTCCTTTTTTTCAATAATTCATTAATATTTTTATTTCATTCATTTGCATTTGTATTTATTTTGCCTGCATGTCTGCCTGTGACGGTGTCAGATTCCCTGGAGTTACAGTTCTGAGTGTCACGTGGGTGCTGGGAACTGAGCCAAGGGCCTCTGGCAGAGCAGCCAGGGCTCTTAACCACCACTGAGCTGTCTCTCTAGCCCCCAGTTCTTCCTGATTTCTACACTGTGTGCCTGGCTAAATCTTAGTTCAAATTACTGCAAAGAAACTAATCTTGTAATCTTTTTTAAAAATTCAATTTATTCATTTTCATCCTATGTGTTTTACCTGAATGTGTGTATGGGCACTGCGTGAGCGCCTGGTGCTCACCGAGGTCAGAGGTCAGGTGTCCTGAAACATTTTCTGCAAACCACTATGTAGTGCTAGGAATTCAACTCTGGTCCACAATGGCACTCCCAACCACTGAGCCATCTCTCTAGCCCCCAGACTGTTCTTCTACTTTGTTCCTTTTAATTTGGGAAGGGGGACCACTATGTCACCCAGGCTCTTCCTGCCTCACCTTTCCACATGCTGGGATCACAGACACACATCATATGCCTTGAGAACTACTCCCTTTTACAGTCAATAAACATACTGTCATTTACTTCCTGACTGGAGAATAATTACATTTTAATGTTTGGTAATTGTTCTTAGATTTTGTAGAGGCAGTTTTAATAAAAACTCACTAAGAAAAAGGATAGTCACAGATGTTAATATGGTAGCAATGACGATATTGAAAAACATGGCCAACTTCAGGGAGGAAAAAGGAGAAAGACCTCTTTTATGTTTGAAGCATGAGTTCAATGAATCTAATTCTATTTTTTTTGTCTGCTATAGACCCTGAACCAAAGTTTTATGAATTGTAGATTCCATCACTAGTTTACTACTCCAGATTAAGCAGCATCTTCCCGGTCAGATGAGTTTCGATCCCACCTCCCCAGCCCACACGCCTCCCTGGAGCCTTCCGCACTACCCCAGCCCTTCACTTACTTGCGGAGTTTTCCTTCCACCATCCATTTATCTCTTCTCAAATTGGACATGTACTCAATGTTCTTGTCAATCTCGCTGCCAGTACAAAAATGTAGGAAGAGATATCATCCATTTATGCAAGGCACCCACTTAGAAGGCACAATCCCATCTTTCAGTAGGTAAAATGATACTAACAACATCATCCACCTTAACATGGCTTTATGCACATATGGGCATTCATTTTAACAAGCAATCATTTCTTCATTGGATACAATATTGCTATTAGGAAATTTACTTTGGTTTCTACTTCTAAATAGAGCACTATAATACTATTTCACAATTGTTCATAAAAACAGCATGCTGATGTGGCTGGTCTATATTTAAGGAGTGATCACTTCCAAATTCATCTTGGAAATGAGGACATAGATGGATATTTACCTAAGTGTATACACTTGCTGTACACAGGGAACATCACTTTACACACTCCCAAATTGAAACTAAAAATGTGGTGTTAGGTAGTGGGGACAGAAAACTAGTGCTCTCTGTGTGTTGAGTTTACATGTATGTGTACAGATGTTCTGAGGTGCCGCTCAGCATCTGTACTGTTATCATGCCTATGCAAAGTGAGGTAACTCCCCCAGTCAAAGCTGTGTTATTACAATCTTGGAAATATTCCCAAAGAATACAAAAAACAAGTAACAATCATGTTAACATATCACAGCTAAGATACAGTTAGAAGCCTTAATATGTCCACCAATGGTATATAGAAATGCCACCGAATACTCACAAATGGCTTTCTTAAAGGCAAAGACCAAAAGTAACATATTTCAAATTTATAAACAAATTAAGAACAAGCATAGGATGAATGGTGAACCTGAGAAGTGAGAACTTGAAATGCTAACTCTTTCATTCATAAAAAATACTAGCGTACCAGATGGACTTGGAATCTTAAAGGAGATTAAGTACTTTTGAAAAGGTATAAACTAATTCACTAATTCAAGCTAGTAATGTAGGGTTATAGGAGCACGCAGCCAAGCAGGTGGCTGACTTAGTCTACGGATTTCTAAGGAAAATCGGGTCCTCAAAGATGTCAAAAGAGAGAAGTTCTGGACTGCTATAATGGTTCTGGATCCCAGCACTGTACCAAACAACAAAACAAAATTTCCACTACATGAAGAATTAGCAAAATGCTTAAACAACACAGTTCATAAAGACTACAGATTCCATATGTACAGAATGATCACTATTTTCAATAGAACACATAGAAATAAACTGAAATACTATTGGTGGCCATCTCTAAATGATGATTTATGATTTTGTTTTTTTTCTTGGTGCTAGTCTATAACTCCAAATTTTTCTATAAGCAATTTGCATATTTCCCTATGACCTTCAAAACAGGGAAGCACTGACCTACCTGACCACACTCTTGCTGCACGCCAGCTCGTTAACGAGGAAGGCCAGGATGGACGCCTTCTGTGCTGGAGTGTGAGCCTGGAAAGCTTTGGTCTTCAGGCTCTCGGTCAGCTCTGTCTGCCCACAGTGGGCTTCCATGAAAATCTGCAAAACCTCGGACACATTGTCTCGATTCACACCAACATTCAGCAAATGTTCTCCCAGAGCTGTTTTTGCCTAAGAAATTTGGCATTTTTATCAGTGTTTACCATATTCATTCATGAAAAAATGTTAAAATATTAGTTTATATACTCTAGATGTTACTGATAGGACTTTGACACAGATTTGGAGATAAAAACAGACAAAATGATAAATAAATATTCGAGTGTCCATCCTGTTCGTCCCCCCGTTAAACCCTTACTTAATTCAGGTATAGAGAAGAACCTGAACATAGGCAGAAAACAGACAACAATCAAGTCAATAACTTATTCTTTGTCTCCAAAGATGTTTTCTAACTACTGGCAGAGTAAGGACGGCCAAAGGCAGATGCCTATCTTCTCCCTTTATGTATGGCACCTATGTACGACATAGGTGAGGTCAACAGGTAGGCATACAGGGAAAGCACAGCATCTGGAAGCTTATCCTCTTACAGCCTTATCTAGGGCAAAGCTCTCTTGAATGAACACCATGAGCGATGACTCAGCCTACTGTTCACAGCAACTGACAAAGGAAAACTTAGAATAAGCATGCAAGTTCTAAGTCCTTCATACATTACGAATTCTGACATATTTTTGACATATATCACTGGAGTATTTCCTTAAATCAACTGGGATTTTGCTTACTTATAGCTAGAGCAATAGAGAGTAACTGAGAGACGGGCTGGTCCATATTCTTAAGGTCTAACAAGATTCTTCTACATTTGCTAACTGTAACCTATTAGAAATCTACATTAACTCCAAGACATATAGGCAAACAATGAGATAAAGAGAAATCTACACAGTCTTCTGCTACCACAAAAGTTAACTAGAAATGCACGGAGAGTAGAAACTTAAAACAGTTGGTTATATTTCGGATTTTTTTACCTTGTATCCTGTAATTAGACCTGGATCACATACAGCAGCTGAGAGGAGCCTCACAAGCAAGTCTTGTACTTCACCCATGCTGTCCCCTATATTTAGCAATCCCTCTTGAAGAACACTGAGGTTTGGAACATCAATATTCACATCAAAGCCCAAAACTTTACCAAAGTTTCGTAAGAACTGCACCACCATGAGACAGTCTGAAAATGTGGTTCCAGAGAGCACAAGTCCCGGGATGCGAGGCCACTCTGGCAAGGGCTGCAAGCAGAGCACAGGTAAAACCAAAAGGGTTACAAACTAAACCAGGACCTTGTTTGTATATACAGTATTATGTGTGAATTCAAGTGTATGCACACATGTTGACAGTAAGTACCTTCTTCAGTTGCTCTCTACCTTACTAAACATCCATCCATCCATCTATCTATCTATCTATCTATCTATCTATCTATCTATGTTGTATGTGTACGGGTATGCACATGCAAGTTTTCTGTCTGTCTGTCTGTCTGTCTGTATTGTGGGGGTCTGTGCATGCAACAACATGCCTGTGGCAGTCAGAGAACAACTTGTAGGAGTCGATTCTCTCCCTCTACTATATGGGCTCTGGAGGATCAAATTCAAGTTGTCAGGCCTGATCGCAAACACTTCCCCACTGAGCAAGCCATCAGCCACTCCCCCATTTATATAAGCACTGCATTTTTTGAAATGGAGTCTCTCACTGAACCCAGTGCTCATCAGTCTGGCTAACCTGTTTGGCCAGGGAATTTCTTCCTCTTCTGTTCTGGGTTTAACTAATACATTTTATGATAACTCACATGATTTAAGTGAAAAAAAGAAGTTGCAAGAAAATAGCCTCCAGTTGGAATTTTAAAAGCCTGCTCAAAGCTTAACTTACAGAAAGACCCATGCTGGTTAGGAAAATATAAACATACAAACACATGAAACTAGTAAGTTTACATTTACTTTTATCTTAAAACAGTTATGCTAACTAAACTGAATACAGGTGCGCGCGCGCGCGTGCACACACACACACACACACACACACACACACATACAATGTAACCCCTACAAGGCACTAAACATTTGCATTGTTTACTGAGGGCATGTTACCAAGGACAAGTTTCTGCTTTTGTGTCGGTTTTTCATCAATAAATGGAGACAAATAGGAGCTCTGTGGGACTCTACTGAGGTTAGATCAAAACATGTCACTCAAGGGCTTCATGTAGGTACTCAGCACAGTACCAAACATGTAGTAAACACCTCCATTAAAGGTTGGCTAATTGCTAAGTTTCAGCTAACGTACTGGAGAATTTACAGATAAATTTAATTCATTTGGGTTATCTGTGAGGCGTGAAGACATCAAGCCTTTCTGTGCCTCAGTGACTGCAGAGTAAGACAGCCACGGAGCACATCTGCTTCTCTGACTTTCCCTTGCAGGTTTCCATGGCTTAGCTATGAAAACGGAGAGGTTTTCAGTGATGAAGGGGCCACCACAGGGACAGCTGAAAAAACTGGAGGGATTAAAGGCCAGTGTGTGGGGGGGGGCACCACGGCAGGAGTCACCTTTTGGTCTGCTAAGCACATGTCTTCCTTAGGTTTCTTTAGCTCCTTGGCCATTTCTAACTCCAGTCTCCGCTGCTCTAGCTTGCGTTCCTTATTCAATCGTTTCTCATCACGTTTCTCTTGCTTCAGTCGTTCTTTTTCCTTAAAGAGAAAAGCATGCACATGAGCATTTAATCCCTACCAGTGTTTGAAGACACGTTAGTGGATGTGTTTCAACAGTGATCAGATGACTATTATCTCAATGAATAAAGTCACCCTAGGAAGCTGAGAAACAAGGTTAGAACCACACAGAAACACTTAGTTTGTTTTAAGTATTCCAACGTCCCGGTAGCTCAATACGTCTGAGCATATGTGGACATCTGTATGTGGCTCTGCTGTTCCCACCGCAGCCATATGCTTCAGAGCCCCTGAGCTGGGCTATGGACATGTTACAGGCTGCCTGATGTGGGTGTGGAAACTGACCATGGTCCTCTGCAAGAGCAGCGCTCATCCGGAACCAATAAGCCATTCCTTCATCACTGCAGCTACTGAATTGTTAACTAATCTCATGGTTGGTAATCATATTATACATCTTTAACATATAACCAAAACCTTTTAAATCTAAGGACTATATAGACTTAATATTATAATCTAATATTAGATTCAGTGAAGACCTCTGTTATTTACCTTGTTTGATCTTTTGTCTCTGTATGAAAATCTATGGTAACTAAGGCACATGGGCAACAAGGTGTCTACAAAAGCTGAGAAAACTGGTATAAGCACACTGTGTGGCTGCAGGCTGTGACAGGGGGTTTACATTAAGAAGAGGGCCTGAGTATAAACTTGCAGGTTGCCTGCAAGACACACTGGTAACACAGGGGCACGGATGTTAAGGGAGTAGTCATCTACATCTTGACTGGACATAAGACCCACTCCATGAGCAAGCGGAACCCACACCTGACACTGGTAAAGTAGCCAAAACCTCGGAGACTAGACATGTCATGGGCCTGGGGGAAAACCAATTACTATTCTTCTAGTAAAGTAACACAGCAATAAGATGACTCCTAATGGTGTACCACTGTGCCCAGAGCGGTGCCTCACTCAGCAGCCCTCACAGAAACTTCCTCATGAAGTAGATGGCAATTAGCAGAAAGACCCACAACTGGACAATGTTCAGAGAATGGAAGATTTGAGAAGTATTTCTCAGATCTCGCCCCTTCAAGGATCATGGATCTCATATGGAAAAAGCAGCAGAGAGATCATAAGAGCCAGAAAGGATAGATGGCTCCAAGGAGCCAGTATCGTACAGCGTGCACAGGAACTCACAGAGACCATGGCAGCACGCACAGGGCCAGCATTAGGTACTGGCACTTTGCGTGTTTTAATGAGAGAGCGAGAGATAGTGAGCACAGGTGAGTGAACAATTAGAATCTGGGAGAAGTGGGAAAAAAACGTGATCAAAACATATTCCATAAAAAATTAAATTAAAAGAAAACAGAGCAGAAAAGAAAATACAAAACTGTTCGGAGCTGGAGAGATGGTTCAGAGATGAGGAGAGGGCTGGTCTTCCAGAAGTCCTGGGTTTTCCACAGCACACAGCACACAGCACACAGCCTTAATTTATACATAGAACGAGCTTGAGAAGAGTTCTGATGGCCGGAATTTATGGTTGGTGTGATCAGTATTTGCATGAGGATGCTTGAGATCTGTCTATACATGCTGTGACATTAGTTTTGTGACATAATGATTATAGTAATAAGTAGGCACTGTTATCTAAACCAATACCATCCAACACTCTAAAGAGGATCATTAAAATCTTAGTCAGGAAAATCAACATACATTCTAGCACTTGGTTGCCAATTTTAACCTTTGGTTTGCTTATGAAGCCAGAGAGAGTGACAAATCTGTATTTCCCCGAAAATTCAACAGGTATTTCAGGAAAACAAACCAGTTTCTAAGGCACTATTCTCCAAAGCACACACTCACCTCCGCTCTTTTGCGAGCTTCCATAGCTTTCATAAGCATCATATGCTGCCGCCTGCGCTCCCGTTCCTGTCAGGCCAGATAAAATTAGGAAAACAACTCAACCACGGTTAAAGGCTTGGTTTTCAAATAGAAAACAACAACAACAGAAACAACAACAACAACAGAAACAACAACAGAAACAAAAACTCAATATAGCATGTTTAGCATTTATAGACAAGTCACGGTAAATACTAAATATAAGACAAGAATGGCCATTCTGTGCACGTTTTAGTTCAGGTTTAGGAAGCGAATACAAGAGCGACCGATCGACAGCAAGGTGAGGCAATGAGCATGGAGACAGTGTGACAGAGCACGCAGTTTACTGATGGTCAGCTGGGATGCTCCTCAGAAGCGGCCAGGACAGAGAGCACAATGGTTGGCTGGAACAGGTCAGTTACCTTACATCTGCCATCAGAGAAACCACAAAAGACTATGGCCAATTGTACTAAAGAGTATATGGTTCTTAAAATTTAAGATCAGGTAGAAATTAATCCATAATCACTTTTGCATTGTGGTTTTAGAATTAAGTTAATTTCAAGTACAAAATCATTTTTAAATCCAATAATCCACGAATAAATTAGGAAGATTTTTTTAAAAAGTGTTTATATGAATTAAAAGTTAAACTAGTCATGGTTTATTTACATACACCAATGAAATGTGATATTCCTATTTACTGATGTCTGACGCTTGATGCACTGCTTAAAGGCACAAAAGCTGTACCATGGGCTACCAGTAATCTAAAATGCCCAGTATAGAAATAAGGTAAGAATTATCTTAATTTGGTAACTAATGTAAAAATTTCATATTATTAATGTTTAATCAACATTTTGGTTCCAATATATTTGGTCCCCCAAAGGGGCCTTTCTAAAATTTGACTATAAAACCAGGATATATTTCATATTTCATATTCTCTCATCAAGCAAATTCAAAATTCCCATTGCACTTAATGGCAGTTTTGCATCCACAAGGGTGGGAGAATATGAGTCATGAGTGTCTTTAAATGGATAGTGAGTCAACCTTCCATGTGACATCAGTAACATACAGTTTTTAAACAGGAGTTTTATGCAATTCAATGACAAATCTTAGAGACTTATCACACTTCTGTATAGACGGACAAGCAGATGTATGCAATGCACTGTGCTGTAAAGCCATGCAGCAGTATGTAATATGACAGCAGCCAGTGCTACACTTTATGCATTGCTATGACAACCATATCACAACCAAATCACAATGCGGTGTTAGATGTACAGAAATAAACATACCCATACCATATCTAGTCTATGCCTCTCCAACTCCTGGTAGAAAGAGTTGGCACAACATTATGAAACAGAAATCACAGAGTCACAAAACCAAATTTAACCCCCCAAAAGACACCAATACCAAAGCAAGGAAGTAAACTGTAAGACCAAGGGAAAACTTAAGCAGAATTATTATTCAAGAGTGTATTTTTGAAGAGTTCCCCCCCGCTGAATAGTTAAGCAAGGTTCTGAAGTGCCATCCACAGCGTGGCTGTGCATACAGACCTGGTGTTTCAGAAGAACAGCCTGCTGTCTTCTCAGTTCTTTCTCCTTAAAAATAAGAAACTTTTGATATATGGTTTTTAGGAGAGATTTAAAACACACTAAATAATAAAAATTTCACTTTCTGGTAAATTTTTAGCCCTCTAATAGCTTTTATTTTTATTGGATATATTCTTTATTTAAGCCATCTAATAGCTTTAACCACAGAAAAAGTTGACCATTCACTCTTTCTTAACTTGCAATGGCTCTGCCAGTTAGCTTCCTGACGCTAATGTATGGAGTGATCTGTAACAAGGACGTTTTCCCAGTAGTTACCTCAACCTAAAGTTCAATGGACAACTGAACAATAAACTTCCACAGCACAATCACTGAACTGAATGAATAGATTGTCAAAAACAACACATAAAAACCATACATTTATTTTAAGTTACTTAATAAATTACAATTCAAGTCTTAAAGTTAGCTTGCTAAAAAGCCCTTCCCTACTCTAAGTATGGATGCATGTATGTGCACACATGTATGTGTACGTGTGTATCCACCAGCAGTTCACAGTACAACCCTAAGAGGATGGAGTGTAGGGGGCATAATGTAAAACAATTCTATAAGATTGTTACCTATTGACTATTGTTTAGCAAAATAAAATCTAGATGAATTTAATATTAAGAGTTGAAGAAAAAGTATAGAAGAATCAAGAGTATTCTTTATTCTAGAGAACGAAGTAAGGGAGTGTATGCCCAAATGATTGCGACTAGAGTTAGGTAGAGCTTAGGAGGACAGCTTTGCTTAGCTGCATAAGTTCTGCTTGTACCAAGCACACACCTATGATGACTCCAAACAGAAACAAATGCGCTAACAACAGAACCCAGCCTTGGCTCTACACGATAATGCTGTGCTGGAGCCTGCAGTACCAGCAGGCTCAGTCAGCTGCCTCCACAAACACTCAGTGAACGTTAAGAGCTGAGCAGGGAGGAAAACAGGACAGGGAATCATAATCAAAACACCCCGAAATTATATTACAGTAATATAATGGACTGACTTTACTATTGTGTAATGACAGTTACCAGTTTTGTCTGTCTGGTTTTGCCTGTTTCTTTATTTGCTTGTTTATTCATAGACAGGGTCTTGCTAGGGCACTGCCCTGGGCTTCTGAGCCTCCACAGGCTGTATTACAGGTAAGCACCACAATGCCTAGGTTATGCCTTTATTTTTAACAAATAGAACATGGCACATGAACAGAGTTATGAGGGACAGTCAGATTTGGGGCACGGCATGAACACAAATGACAATCTACTAGTTTGGGAGATCACTCTTATCAAGCAGAACTTAAATGAGGTGCCATGCAGTACTCTGCATTTCTGATTGAGGTCTTCCACTTACAGCTATCAAAACATCACATAAAACCTACATTAAGAAATAAAAACACACAAAAATATACATACAAATAAGAGCACACACATTAACACACATTTTTCAATAATAGTTTTGAGAAAACTATTTTCTCATGATTGGTGTTATGCAAATAAAGTTTTTATTTCTAAAAATAAAAACTCTTGGTTCTCAGCTACACTAACCTTGGTTCGTTTCTCGGCCTCCAATAATTTGGCATTTGCCGCTTCTTCCTTCTTTTTCTTTTTAGCCTGTGCATGCAAAACAGGTCTCAAGTCATGCAACAGCACCGCTAAGACATGCCTTGCCAGGTACAAAATGATCATGTAACTAACACATGAGCAGACAATCACAAATCCCCCACCTCACAGCACAGTCTCCAGTCTACAGACTGACACCAAAATATATGTGAGCACCCTTATAAATCACCAGACAAGTTTTTCTCTACAAACCTGACAAACATCTAAAATAACATATTTACTTGGCACTTAAGAAAAATGTTATCTGTTGCATTAGTGGGAATGTTTAAAAAATTACTTTCTGAAAAATTTAGAAAAAAATGGAGCCGGGCGGTGGTGGCGCACGCCTTTAATCCCAGCACTTTGGGAGGCAGAGGCAGACGGATTTCTGAGTTCGAGGCCAGCCTGGTCTACAGAGTTCCAGGATAGCCAGGGCTATACAGAGAAACCCTTGAAAAAAACCAAATCCAAAAAACGATGAGGGTGGGGAGGCAGAAAGGGCTGGAGAGATGGCTCAGTGGTTAAAAGCACTGACTGCTCTTCCAGAGGTCCTGAGTTCAATTCCCAGCAACCACATGGTGGCTCACAACCATCTGTAACGAGATCTTATGCCCTTTTCTGGTGTATGTGAAGACAGCTACATTGTACTCATATAACTCTTTTTTTTTTTTTTTTAAAAAGGTACGAATGGATAATAGAACTTCAAAAATAAATTAGTAACTTGCTTAAAATACACAACTGCTTTTTGAAATTTCCTTTCATACTTGATATTTTAAATAAAGAAATATATTATTTGGCCAAAAATATGAACTGAAATGTAGTACTGAGCTTTGAGAGTCGGGTTTTCATTCAGTGCTTGTTTAACGGAAGAACGCCTGTACTTTGACAGTTAGCAGGCATCTGCTGACCAACTCAAGTCACACGCCATCTAAGAACCTCTAACTCTCTGCTACCTATTGTTCAGTTTTTTAAAAAACAAATGTTTTAAATTTGAGAGTTGTAAAGTTAGCTTAAACTTCATGAAGCAGTGTGTGTGAATTCCCAGGAGGAGGGCCTGTCCCCCAGAAAGCCTAGGTCTGCAGACTGCAGGTCATACAGTGTCCATAAAGCAGCATTAGGGAACAGCTGAAGGTCAAAGATTTCAAATATTAAAACATAAAAGGGTTATTTTCACAATATTTGAAGGAAATTTCAAGACCTCTGCAGGCTTGAACACAGGACAGAAACGGGATCTGCCGTCCTGACAGGGCATGGCTCCCAGCACTGACTACCACCTCAGATTGTGTCCACGACGCTCTGGGGGAATGGACTGTTGAAAACTGCCATGCAGACAGTAGTCCTTGCTAGACAGGCGTCCTGTACATGCTAACCCTACTTTCTCTGAATTTCCTCCAACTGCTTTCTAGTCAGCTTGCAGGGAAGAGGGGAACACTAGGGACCCTGGCAATGATAGTATACTTTTATAAACATTTGTTTCTAAAAAAAAAAAAAACAAAAAAACAAAAAAACCAAGGGGTTTCCTGACCCTGATCACCATGGACTCCTCTTCTTGCTCTTCTTTTCTGCCATGGGCTTTATTTCCCGGCATCCCAGCAGAGGAGGGATGAACTTGCTAAGAGTGTCAAAGCCCATCCCACCTATACCTTTCTGAAGACTTTTTAGTGGTCGTATTCATTTGAACTGATGGGGAACCCCACACATTTTGCGCCTTCTAGGACTTTGAGTATCATCTTAATTATGTTAAATTAAGAATTCTACCTCGGGGCTGGAGAGATGGCGCAGTGGTTAAGAGCACTGACTGCTCTTCCAGAGGTCCTGAGTTCAATTCCCAGCAACCACATGGTGGCTCACACCCATCTGTAATGGGATCCATCACTCTCTTCTGGTGTGTCTGAAGATAGCTACAGTGGACTCATCATATCTATCTATCTATCTATCTATCTATCTATCTACTATCTACCTATATATATAAAATCTTTAGAAAAAAAAAGAATTCTACCTCAAGAATCTGCTGAGCTCGGAGTTCTTTTTCCATTCTGATTTGTTGTATTCTCTTAATTTTTTCCTATAAGAAAAATGATGAAAATTTGAGATAAAATAAATATTAAAGTAACAAGTTTTAACTGGAGTCAGATAACTTCAGACATAAATAACAAATTAGCAAACACTACTGAATCCAAGATTGCTATCTGTCAAGACAACTAACATTTCATGTTGCAAATTCATACGAGCTTAGAGATTCTCATAATTGTAAGCTGTAAATGTTAAATGACTACGGAGAAGATAAAACAAAGCTAATTAAACTTATTAGTTTAATTGGTTGTACTTACAAATATATTTTGTTTGTACTTACAAATAACTGAAATTACAAATAAACAGAGTATATAGAAAATAAAAAAATACATAAAGCTACTGATAAGTTACCACTACTTACTGAACTCGTGCAGAAAACAGCATTTCTATGATGTAACTCATATGCATGCCTTTGTTGACTTGTCATGAGTTTAAAGAATGCTTTAAAATGATAACTATGTGTATAAGGCCATTATTAAAAATAATCTCCAGTTCTGAAATTCATTTTACATGTTGGCAAAATGATATAAACAATGCTTTCAACCACAAGAATAAACCATCTATAAATGATATGATTTTATAATGAATTAATACAAATTTATACAGCAAGAAATTACTTACATGAGATAAACAGCATGTATAATACCTAAAATAGTAGTTATATTTTATAATTTGACAGTCATTTAAGTTTTTGGAAAGAATTAATATTTTTGACTTTACAAATTACCCTGTTGGTGGTGCATGCCTTTAATCCCAGCACTCAAGGGGCAGAGGCAGGTAGATCTCTATGAGTTTGGGGTCAGCCTGGTCTACATAGAGAAACTCTGTCTCCAAAAAAACAAAATAAAAAAATTTACCCTTATATGCTAAAATGATAGACATTTTTAAAAAAATTATCTTTCTGGAAGTTTCAAATTGCCATGTATGGAAATAAATAAAACAAAACCCTTTCTACTTCAAATTAGATTTGTTCTAGAATTTCCATATGGAACACATATACAGTATATCAAATATTGTTTCTCTTTTTTAGATGTACTGTATGAAGTGGTATTAAACTGGGAATTTTCCTCTCCTCTCTCTCTCTCTCTCTCTCTCTCTCTCTCTCTCTCTCTCTCTCTCTCTCTCTCTCTCTCCATATTACTGAACCCATACAGAGGTGTATAATGCAATCATGGGACTTGAGGAATCAATGATCTAAGACAGAAGACTCATCACACTATGATATTGCTGCTAATGCCTCTGCCCCTTGAGTGCTGGGGTTAAAAGCATGCACCAACACCCAGCTATGGGGGTAATTTTTAAAGTCAAAAATATTAATTATTACCAAAATGTAAATGACTGTCAAATTATAAAAATATAGCCAAATTTAGGTATTGTTCATGCTTATCTCATATAAGTAATTTTTTAGAGTATAAATTTGTATTAATTCATTATAAAATCATGTTATATCATTTTCAGATGGGTTTATCCTTTTTTGGTAATGCAGAGTCCGTATTTGAGTTTTTACTTTATTAGAAGTTAACCTTTTTGTGTTTATTTATTTTTCGAGATAGGGTTTCCTTGTGTGACCCTGTCTGTCCTGGAATTCACTATGTAGCCCAGGCTGGCCTTGAATCTGTTTGCCTCTGCCTCAAGCAATGGGAGCGAAGGCATGTGCCACCACCTCCTGGCACGGGCACCATCTGGTGAATACTCTGCTCCTGTCAATCACAGGCTTTAAAGGAATGTGCTCTTAAGTCAGAGAAGTACCGCCCCGCTCTCGCATGTGCAAATATAGAGAAGGCTCTTAAACTAAAGTAATGGGGCTTCAGTATATTCAGTTTAAAGCTTTACCTTAATTGCCAAATATATATTATGTACATTATAGATACTTAATTGCAAACAATATGACAGCATAAAGACTAACATCATTTATAAGTTTTATATACATCTTTTAATAGTATGTACCCATGTATTGAGATGATTACTATGTACAGAATACCTTGTTTACTATCAAAGAGTTTTAAAATTAAAACTATGTTCTTGTTTTAAATGTGAGAATACTGAGTTCTAACACAGCAAACACTTTAGTTTACAGAGTCGTATTCGACTCACATTCCAGCGAGTATGTTCACCCTGCTTCATCATGATGCTTCCATAAGCTTGCAAAAAACTGCTTTAAGAACTTTTGTTGTGTGGGGCGTGGTGGTGCATGCCTGTAATCCCAGCACTTAGGAGGCAGAGGCAGGTGGATTTCTGAGTTCAAAGCCAGCCTTGTGAGTTCTAGGACAGCCAGGACTACACAGAAAAACCCTGTCTTGAAAAACCAAAAAAAGACAAAAACAAAAACAAAAACAAAAACAAAACAAAAAACCAAAAAAACCAAAACAAAAAACAAAAAAACAAAACCAAAGAACTTTTGTTGTGTTGGGGGACACACAGCTCCCATAGTGGTCAGGTGTTTATGTAGCAAAGCTGGGTTCAGTCTCCAGCACTGGCAGGGATGGAGTGGATTGGAGGTTTACAAAATGTGGTCCTTTGGACACAGCACAGTCAGTACAAAAAGACCTCACAGTAGCTATGGTGGCTTGTATAGTGCCTACACAAGATAGCACTGTCAGAGCTGGGCTGTGGTGGCGCACACCTTTAATCCCAGCACTTGGGAGGCAGAGGCAGGCAGATTCTGAGTTCAAGGCCAGCCTGGTCTACAGAGTGAGTTCCAGGACAGCCAGGACTACACAGAGAAACCCTGTCTCGAAAAACCAAAAAAAGACAAAAACAAAACAAAACAAAACAAAAACATAGTAAAAAAGACTTTTTTTTTCCTGGTCAATCTTTGTGTCAAAAATTTCCAAAAAATGAGAAGAACAAGATTCTATTTTATTCTAGATCAATGCTAACTTGCAACAATTATTTGAAGGCCACATGGCACACATCTGCAATCACAACTATTCTGGTGAATCACAAGTTACAAGGCTGCCTCTACAACACAGAGACACCCAGACTCAAAAATGAAGTATAGTAACAGAAAATAAAATGGTCATTATTTAGAAAAAATTTAACTAGGTTAGTTATTATAAATGTGTGTGTGTGTGTGAGTGTGAGTGTGTGTGTATGACTAGTCTGATTGAATTAATGTTGCTGAAAGCTTTGAAGCCTAATGCTTTTTTTTTTGCCTAATGCGTTTTTAATTAGCAGCATAGAACATGAAGTTTTACATCCGAGGCACTTGACTTTAAGATCTCAAAGCTGAATTTAAATTATTAGTAAGATAATTTGATATATTTTTGGTCAACATAAAATCAAAGAAGCTACAAAAAGCATAGCAAAGTGGCAATATTCTGCTTAAAAATGAACTATAAGTACACATACAATTAAATAAAGATTTATAATAACTGAATGGAGACAGGAGGGGGTGGAAGGATCCAGCCAGGTCACAAATCCTTAAGCAGCAGAGCCCACACTTAACTGGGGCTCCCTGATTAGAAACTCTACCTTGGGAATTCCAAGGCTACTGGGATTTACTTGGGTCACAGCTGTTACTTAATTCTGGAGGAATTCTGGAGTTAAGTCAGAGGCGAGGACGGCGACCCGCAAGCAGCGATATGGTTAACAGTTTCACACACAGTGAGACCACAGTGACTCCTTACTATGTCACAGTCTATGAGAATACACGCTCTCCCCATTTCCTCTGCTCTAGTGGTGCACAAGCTCATGGAGATAGGAGACAGCTCACACACCTTGTCACTTAATATTATGCCAGTTTTTAAAATTACTTCATTTTACCAAAATTAATTTTGAAAAGTTGAAAGGAGGGGACTATATAGACACAAGAGAGGATTCCGGGTAATACCCTCTGAGAACATTCAGAAGAAATGAGGAAGCTGCCTTCCAGAACACATAAATTTAGTTTGTTAGTATTTACTTAATTTTAATGAATTACATGTATTGCGTGGACATTGCTCTAGGTGAGGGGCGCAGGGCCCATGCTGCACCTGTACCTTCCGCTATGTGGCTTCCAAGGGCTGAAATCAGGTCAACCTTGTGCAGAAAGCACTTTTATCTGCTGGGCCACCCTGCTGGCACTAATACTGGCATGTTTTAAACAGCCAAATATCCTTATTAAAACTTGGATGTTCAAGCAATATCTTCTCTCCACTGATAGAAAATCTGAAAATCTGTCAGGGTACCAACGTGAATTTAAAGTCTACAAGATTATTAAAATGCTTATAAATGTTACTTACGAAAATGAGGGAAGTTCTTCTAGGCTTTCCTCTAGGGTCTATGACCTTTCCATCAATGGCGTCTTGAAAATGTGTGTGTGTGTGTGTGTGTGTGTGTGTGTGTGTGTGTACATGGGAATATATATATATATACTCCTAGACCTGAGTTCCCACTTACTGAATGGGTCTTAAGTTTATCCAGACAGCTGTTAGCTACTCTCCAGCTCTCTCTCCAGTCTGGGTTACTCCGTTATCATTTTGAATCGATACAATATACAACTGTCTTCTAAATACTCGTCCTTGAAGAAGTGCAGCTCTTAACCTCAAAAACAAGTTGCTGTATTGGAAGGAGGCGGTTACAGGGAAGCACAACTAACTGGTCAACCTGCAGAGAAAGGGACTGTGCAGTGCCTACCCATCTGTGAGGCAATGACTCCAGTCAGGCTCAGAGACAGCAGAAAAAACAGAAGAGCCAGAGCACCTGGGGCTGCATCAAAACAGCTTCTTTTGGAAATCAAAGCAACTCAATAATAAGGTTGCCTACAAAACCAAACCAGTTGACATTCAAGCACGGGTATGGAAAAAACTAAAAAGACCTTATAACAAGAGCTATAGGAGCTTTGGAAGGAGGGAGAGTCAGTTTTTTTCAGGGACAAGCTCCCTGCCATATGGCCCAATAGTCAGTGCTACACCCATGTATATATGAATAATACTAGTCAGACATGGAAGGGTGAAGAGCGCATATATGTGTGTGTGTATGTGTGTATATGTGCATGTCTATGACATATACATAACATATACAGTACAAATATATACAAGCAGGCAAATACTCATTCACATATAAATGTTTAACAAAAGATTAAATAAAAAAAGGAGAAAAAATTTTAAGTAATAGAAGATGTCAACTTTCTAAACAGACAGATATTCATGCTTAACAGTAAGTAACTACACAGGAGATCCCAGTGGGACCCACTCACATATACACACAGATTTGCACATGTACACACAGATTCACATGGCAGGCTTGCTTACAAGTCTGCCTCAGCATATGAACGTACCTGCTGCTTCATAATCTTCATCTGTTCTTTTTGCTTCCGCTTCTCTTCAGCAGCCATTATTGCTGTAGAGAGGAACCAAAGTACGCCTTGTCAGGCCGGAAACACAGGAGTCCCCACACAGACCTTTCAAATTCATACACTTAAGTGTCCTACCTTGTTGTTTTTTAGCTTCTTTGGCAACCCGTGCCTGTTCCTGCTTTTGAAGTTTTCTCAAAAGTTTTATTTGTGCTGCTTGTCTGGCTATTTCTGGAAGAAAAAAAAAAAAATCAAAGGGTATTACTGGCAAGTTTAGCTATCTACTAATTTCCAAAGTATAACTGTGAAACTGCTGCTGCATCTCCATGAACAATACAGCACTTCAGGATGCTGGGCTGGCACATACAGATACCAGCAGGACAGGATGGTAGGAAAGGGCGTGGACATTCCCCTCCTGGAGAGGCCCGCCATCCGGGGGAAGTGGATCCAGTATAGTCTAACTTTATGGCGCAGCGGGGGAAGTGGATCCAGTATAGTCTAACTTTATGGCGCAAACTACTGGTGTTACTGGGAAATAAGGAACAGCTGATGCCAACCACATGTCCAGCTCCCAGAAATGTTCAGGATTTGGACAGCACGGGCATTCACACTCTGAGTCATGCAAAAGCTCATCTCCATTGTAAACACCTTAGAAATAAACGCCTCTAAACTGACACAGAGATAGCAACCTCGGATACTGAAAGGCTGGGAGAGTGTCATGATAATGCAAGACAAATACATTTCAATATTTAAATTTTAATATTTCAGAACTGAATGGCTTTTTTTTTTTTTCTGAATTGTAGACTCAACTTGGTCTTAAGTTGAAAAGAACATGAAATTAGAAAACAGTTTCCTGGAACTGGGGAGACGACTCGGTGGTTGAGAGCACTGGCTACTCTTCAGAGGACCTGGGTTTAATTCCCAGGACTCATATGACACAACTGTCTCCAACTTCAGTTTCAAAGAATCAGACACCTTCACACAGGCAGGCATACATGCAGGCAAAATACCAATGCAAATAAAATAAAAATGAATAAATTATTTTTAAAAATATTTTTCTAAAAAAAGCCACATAATTTGAAGCATGGGTTTCAGAAATTCTGAAAATATCATAATAAACCCCGATAGTTTTACTCAAAAACTATATGCACTACTGTGACATCCAATGCAAGGTGCCATTTGCAGCTGCACACAACCTGAGGTGTCAGTGTTGGTCAGCTAACGAGCAGCACATGCCCTGAAAGCCACTATCACATCCAAACTCTGTCCGATTTAAACCTTTATTCTCTAAGAACTTAAGAGTTCTCTCAGTTTTACAACACTTGGAAATATATTAAAAACGTGCATTTATCATATTCTCAACTATTCTGTGACTTTAATCAAAACTTTCTGAATAGTTTAATCCAAGTAGGATGATAATATGTAACAGAAACTTCTGGAATTCTCTCCAATACTTCCTAAAAAGTATATTAGGACGTTTGAAATAGATGATTCATTGCTGCTTAGCTGTCTATAGAAAAGGAGCACAAAATGATTGATGTATTTGTAAATATAAATGATGTTGTTTACGTTTTTATTACTGTATACAAGTGCATGCTCTATATCCGCAGGCAGGCCATGGCAGGCCTGTAGAGGTAAGAGGATGACTGGGGACCCATTTCTCTCCTACCTTGACATGGGGCTCACAGGACAGAACTCAGACCACAAGGCCTGTACAGGAGTGACATTACCCTCTTGCTAGCCCAAATGCAGTGACTCTTTAGTGTTGAAGGCTTGTGGTGAGAAAGGCGCTCAGTGGATGAGGACGGTCGCCAACAAGCCTGACAAGATCTTGTGAACCCACATGGAAAGAAGAGAACCAACTCCTGCGACCCTCAAAATGTATGTCCCCTTCACTCCCCTTAGTACATCCATGTTTACAAAAAAGAAAGTTTTGCATGCTTGTTTTCATGTAGAGAAAGAATACACACACACACACACACACACACACACACACACACACACGCGCGCGCGCGCAGAAGCGAAGCCCATTACAACAAGAGGGAAATAAATCATGGAATAAAATAAATTTGAAATCTAGGAGAATAAAATACAATTACTTTCTTTGTTATGAGAAAATTTTCACATTTAAATGTTCTATTTTTGTGTGTACATGAGAATAACTGTATTAGAAATGAAAACGTAGCCGGGCGGTAGTGGAGCACGCCTGTAATCCCAGTACTCTGGGAGGCAGAGGCAGGCGGATTTCTGGGTTGGAGGCCAGCCTGGTCTACAAAGTGAGTTCCAGGACAGCCAGGGCTAGCTAGGGCTATACAGAGAAATCCTGTCTTGAAAAAACCAAATCCAAAAAAAAAACCCAAAAAAACAAAAAACAAAACAATCCAAACAAAAAAAAAGGAAATGAAAACGTAAGAAAATATTTTCTCTAGCAATTAAATTCAAGCACTCATCTTTTAAATAGCATCATGGCTTTAGTAATAAAACTGTTAAAACTCAGGGCCAACAACTGGCTGAGTGGGTGAAAGTGCATTCTACCAAGACTGACAGTCTGTGTTTGATCCACATGGTCAGGTGGAGAAAACTGACTCACACCAGTTGTCCTCTAACCCCCACATATGTGCTGCTGTATGCACACAACCAGACACATACACACACACACAGAAAGAAAACAATTGAAAATGAAATTTTTAAAACTTTAACTTTTAAACTCATGCTTGTCTTTAATATATTACTTACTGCCTTTCTTGTATTAGGAAGACTTAATTTAAATGAAATAACACTAATAAATTGACTGTGTTAAAGCAGAGAAAAAGTAAAGCTTTACTATATGAGATGCTAGCCAGGAGTTAATGTCGGTGCTATTAAGTGATTATGAATCAGAAGAAGCTTTTTACAAACACTGAGGCTTGAGTGTTGATGTGTGCACACTCAGACTCTGAGGCTTGAGTGTTACTATGTGCACACACTCAGAGACACTGAGGCTTGAGTGTTGCTAGAAAGATGATTCATTCAGTCATGGGTGAGAATGAGAGCTTTCTTTAAAGGGAATTGTTTTGTGAGCCTTTGCCATGGATTATGATTTTCAATGAACAGAAATATGTTTTGTGTATTTTTTTCTAGGTTTTGTTATAGAAATAAACAATTCCTGTAACGACATAAAATTCTAATAGCCATTTGAATAATTTTAACTATTAAAAATTTAAGCCACTATTTTTTCTGTACTTATCTATTTACATGTTCAAGACATTTATATAAGAGATGCTTAAGGCAGCCTGAGGAGACCTCGCCTTTCTGCTCAGACCCCACAGCAGCGGGCCCAGCTTATCGGAGTCTTCCCTGCATCACAGGAACAGCTCCATGATAATGGAGATATAATACTGAATAATAATTTTGATCACTTTGGGAAATTCTCAGCTTATTAAATATACTCTCTGGTGCCCTTATCAGATATTCTAAAATACACTGACCATTTGAGCATTCTAAAAATGCATGCCCAGACCATCTGGGGTTACTTATCAGTAACCAGAGTTCTCTGACTCAAAATTTACCTCAAAAATCCACTTTTTTTTTAAATCCACTTTTTTTTTTTTTTTTTTTTTTTTGGTTTTCCGAGACAGGGTTTCTCTGTGTAGTCCTGGCTGTCCTGGAACTCATTCTGTAGACCAGGCTGGCCTCGAACTCAGAAATCCACCTGCCTCTGCCTCCCAAGTGCTGGGATTAAAGGCGTGCGCCACCACGCCCAGCCCAATCCACATATTTTTGATGTATTCTCATGTACACTTCAAGGAGTTGGGAGCTATTAAAGACATTATTGCGGAAGGAAGGAAGGCCACACAAACTCAGAGCGGGTGCCAGTCGGTGAGGGTTGTTTTCTTTCTGCCCAAGTCTTAAGATCTTAACACCAGGCTTTGCAACTGTAGCGCACCAGAGAGGATGAATGAGCAAATAAGACTCTTGAGATCACAGTATGGATTCAGAAAACTCCACTTTCAAGCGGGGCTCCCTGTTTCCTCTGAGAGCAGTTGTCAACCACTCCCAAGTCAAAACTACTGGAAGGAGGAGTATTGGATTTTCGAATAATCATTAGTGACAGACAATGGGTGCTTCCTACCTTGAGCCTGCAGTTTCCTTAGTAACTTTGCATCTGTGTTATCTAGGAATTCTGCACCGCCAACATTGGGAGGGCGGCCCTTCCGGCGTTTCATCCTGGATTCCTCTCTTGCTCGGGGTCTATCTGGATTGGGTGGTCTTCCTCTTCGGCCATCCACTGCCCTGATACGAGGAATGACATCCTCTTCTTTCAAAAGACACCACTGCATTCCCTTTGTGGAATAAATTACAGAAGTTAATATTGAAAACAAAACAAAAACGAAGATCAACATAATAGAAAATTCTAGTTAAAATCAAATTTTTTAATTTATAAGGCTATTATGAAATTTAACTTTTTTTAAAGAATTATTTATTGTAGTTTATGTATATGAGTACACTGTAGTTATCTTCACACACCAGAAGAAGGCATCGGAACCCATTACAGATGGTTGTGAGCCACCATGTGGTTGCTGGGAATTGAGCTCAGAACCTCTGGAAGAGCAGTCAGTGCTCTTAACCCCTGAGCCATCTCTACAGCTTGAAATTTAACTTTTAAAAACTAAATTTAGATTAGCAATCTTTCATATCCTACAGTATAACTTTAATATTTTTATTTAAATTATATATACCTTAATTAAGTATAGACTGATTTGTATTTATATTTATAAGCATACAGAGACATAACCATCACTTCTAAATATAATTACCACAATTGGTAGATATTTGAAAGTATCATTTGTGTGATGACTTCCCCATGGGTTTTTCTCAAGGGTTACTTTCTCCTATGTAAGTATTATAGCTAATACGTGAAAGAGAAAGTTAAAATATTAGTCTATTGTAATTGTTTGAAGTAAAAGTTGCCCTTGAATGGTTGCCTTGCATTGAAAAGAGACAAGCAGGCCAGTACCTGGGTCCTGAGGGCAGGCTCATGTCACTTGTGATCTTGTTCCTATTCCCAGGCAAACCTTGACTTGATCAAGATTCTAGATTTAATCACCATAACTTTAAAGGCAAGATTGGATGAGAAGCATCTCTTGAAAATACCTGTGAAACCCAGTCTGTACAGAATCAACAAATAATTTGGCCTCTTCAACAAATTAATTATGACAAGCTGAACAAACAATAAAGGAAAATTAAGTAAGATATATCAATTTTTCAGCTTCAAATGGCAATCGATTCAAACAGACAAACTTCAGTTTTTGAGATTGTAAAAACTGAACATTGTAAAACATACTGATGTTTGAAAACACCAAGAACAAAAACCTAAGTAGGTAAGTGCAAAGACTGAACCTGTTAATTACAAATATACTTGGTAAAGGAGTACAAAATAGACACAATTCACAGTGCAAGTCCTGTTTTGTTTCAGACACTCTGAAGCCATTACACACCTTGCTCTTCACAACATTTCTAACGCATGTGGCTGTTTATTGTTCTGTTATAGCTTGCAGATTTCAAACCACTGAGGTTAGAGGTACAGAGAAAGCAAGGGAAAACCGGTGATTCAATCTAAAAGCAGTATCGAACACTAGGTCTTTCTTCTGTGATTTGAATGTTAAAATTTTCCTCCCTGAAGATGAAAATACAGTCAACAGAACCAACAATTCTACTGACTGCATTTCAGGCCACATACGGCATCAGAAGAAAGCCATCAGCGCTGTATTAGTCTGGGTTCTCTAGAGTCACAGATCGTATGGGCAGTCTCTATGTAGTTAGGGAATTTGTCGATGACTTACAGTCTGTAGTCCAACTCCCCAACAGTAGTCAGCAGCAGCTGTGGATGGAAGCCCAAGGATCTTGCAGTTGCTCAGTCCCACGAAGCAAGCCGGCAAGGAAGAATGAGTCTTCCTTCTTCCAATGTCCTTATATATGTCTCCAATAGAAGGTGTAGCCCAGATTAAAGGTGTGTGTATCCATGCCTTTAATCCCAGATGATCTTGAACTAGAATCCATAGCCATAATCTGGGATTAAAGGTGTATGTCTCCACACCTTTAATCCCAGATGATCTTGAACTGGAATCCATGCTTCAAGATCTCCATGCTAAGTCCAGGTCAGAAACTTATATCTCTGAGCCTCCAGATTAGGATCATAGCTGAGGCTTCCAATTCTAGATTGTAGTTCATTCCACATATAGTCAAGTTGACAACCAGGAATAGCCACTACAATCCACCCCTTGTCAACTTGACACAGATAATATCTCATGTCCACATGAAACAATAACAAGGTCGTGAATACGCTTAACATGATATAACTATTCCTCGTACAATCGCAAACGCATTTGTAAATTTACAATGGGGCAATGTCCCTTGGGAACATTCTTTTAGTGTCTCAATACCAATTGATGTTAAAGGAATTGGAAGACAAATGTATCCTTAACAAAATTAGAAGCATTCATATTACTTATAATCCTCCTTTCTGCAACTGGTTACGTGGCCTTAGCTAGTATTTATAACTACCGTCCTCTGCTACCCATTCTGTATTTCCTTCACCTTCAGCAAGCACCTCAGCAGGTCTTGGCTCTTTTCCTGGAGAATTGACCCATACCTTCATTCCTGATGGGTCATCCGTCCTCATCCTGCTTGGATTAGGCTGTTGTAGTTTCCCATTGACTTTAATCACAGGACATGGTAGTACTAAGAGACGCCCTAGGGGATCTCCTGCTCTCCAGACATAATCCTGCTTACCTCCATTGTGGAGAGGCAATCCAATTTTCCCACTGTAATCTGGATCTATCACCCCTCCTAACACAGTTATTCCTTTCTTAGCCTGATGGTTTAAGGGCATTAGAAGCCCAAAATGGCCAGGGGGAAATCTGAGCTTCCAGTTCAATGGAATGTTTGTTGTGGTTCCAGGTAGGAGCACTCCCCCCTCTGGAACCAAAACTTCTAGGCCAGCAGAACCTAAAGTTGTGGGGACAGGAAGCAAAAATTTTTCTAGCGGGTCACTAGGAGTGATAGTGAGTGGAACTATTCCCTTTTCCACCCCTTGATTCCTGGACCCATGAATCCTGGCTATGGGAGAAACTGTACCATATATTGAACGCTGATTCAAAGCATATACTGCCTTCTGAGAACTCTGCCCTAGCCCTCCGTGCTGTTGCCACCTAATTGGTGCTGTAACTGTGTCTTCAAAAGGGCATTCCATCTTTCTATCAGACCAGCTGCTTCAGGATGATGGGGAACATGGTAGGACCAGTAAATTCCATAATCATGGGCCCACTGTTGCACTTCTCTGGCTGTGAAATGAGTTCCTTGGTCAGAAGCAATACTGTGTGGAATACCATGATGATAGATAAGGCATTCTGTGAGTCCACGGATGGTGGTTTTGGCAGAAGCATTACGTGCAGGAAAGGCAAATCCATAACCAGAATAAGTATCTACTCCAGTAAGAACAAAACGTTGTCCTTTCCATGGGGGAAGTGGTCCAATGTAGTCAACCTGCCACCAGGTTGCTGGCTGGTCACCTCGAGGAATGGTGCCGTATCTGGGGCTCAGTGTTGGTTTCTGCTGTTGGCAGATCTGGCATTCAGCAGCAGCTGTAGCCAGGTCAGCCTTGGTGAGTGGAAGTCCATGTTGCTGAGCCCAAGCATAACCTCCGTCTCAGCCACCATGGCCACTTTGTTCATGTGCCCACTGGGCAATAACTGGGGTGGCTGGGGAAAGAGGCTGACTTGTCCACAGAACGCGTCATCTTATCCACTTGATTGTTGAACTCCTCCTCAGCTGAAGTCACCTTTTGGTGAGCATTTACATGGGACACAAATATCTTCACATCCTTTGCCCACTTGGAAAGATCTATCCATATACTTCTTCCCCAAATATCTTTCTCACCAATTTTCCAATCGTGATCTTTCCACGTCCCTGACCATCCAGCCAATCCACTGGCTACAGTCCATGAGTCAGTGAACAATCGTACATCTGGCCATTTCTTCTTCCAAACAAACTGTAATACCATGTGCACTGCCCCAAGTTCTGCCCACTGTGAAGATTTTCCTTCACCTGTATCTTTCAGGGTTGTCCCAGAAAGGGGTTGTAATGCTGCAGCTGTCCACTTCTGGGTGGTGCACAGCCATCAGTAAACCAGGCCCTAGTCTTCTCTTCTTCAGTCAGCTGGTCATAGGGAACACCCCATGAGGCTATAGGTACATGCTTGGCAGCAGATGGCATTGTAACAGGAATAGAAACCATAGGCATCTGAGCAACTTCTTCATGTAACTTGCTTGTGCCTTCAGGACCTGCTCTGGCCCGATCACGCATATACCACTTCCATTTGACAATAGACTGCTGTTGTGCATGCCCTACTTTATGATTTGGAGGGTCTGATAACACCCAACTCATGATGGGGAGTTCAGGTCGCATAGTAACTTGGTGTCCTATTGTCAAACGTTCACGTTAGAGTGGGCTGTGCTGGCCACCAAGGGAAGCTTATTACTAGGTTAGGTTGGCACTTCAGGGTTACGATTTTAGGCACTACAGCAACATATACCACACAGATCACACAATGAATACATACAAGTGACATTTGTGACGGCATCACAAATAAAGCATATGAAGAAGTCTGTAAATATTGTACATTCTGTCTTTAAAGTATCTTATTGATAGGAAAATAAGTTTCAAGCTAATATTTAAGGATCTTGTATGATTACCTTTTCTTATTCAAATCTAACTTTTATGTAATTACTTTTAAAGTATGCTGGTGTGTGGAACTCATCGCTTACACATGCCCTTGGCACTCAGAGAGCAGATACTTTTTAAGGAGACTGCACACACTGGATATATATTAGCTATAATATCACCCAGCTCCCGGGTTTCAGAAAACAAGAAAAGATGGTTAGCAGATCTCAAGCTTATATCGTAACTTTCATTGAACAGCCAAATAGCTGTGGCTGAGAAATTAGCGGACAGCTTGGCTCTAAGTAACCACTTCCATAGGAAAATTAAATTTAACTCTTAATACTTGGTCTCTGTACACTAGCTCTTGTGAGTCAGAAGTTAGAGTTAAACAGTTAGCTTACATGAGAGGTAGGCTTTGGTTACCCAGCATTAGCAGAAAATGTTCTTTTATGTCCCTCATTAATTTTTAAGGTTTAAGAAAAAAGTGTTTCCTAGAAATAATCTTTCATGATTAAGATTTAAGATACTTATAAAAAGAAATATCATGGAGATGGTCAAAGATTATATTTATTATTTTACAATCCCTTTTCTGAGCATTATTAATGTATATTCCATTTCATTTAAGAAGACTGAACAAAATGAGTAACATATAAAGGAAATGGCAGTGGGTGACACTGCTGTCAAATGACAAAAGGGGATTCTTTTTAGAGGCAGACTCTTGAAGTATGTGTTGTGTGGCACATTGTCAAACACCAGAAACCCCTCCCTGAAAGGAAAGGCACAACATTTCTTTTTTAAATCTTTTTTTTTGGTTTTTGGATTTTTCGAGACAGGGTTTCTCTGTATAGCCCTGGCTGTCCTGGAACTCACTCTGTAGACCAGGCTGGCCTCGAACTCAGAAATCCACCTGCCTCTGCCTCCCAGAGTGCTGGGATTACAGGCGTGCGCCACCACTGCCCAGCAGGCACAGCATTTTTAAGTTTTAAAAATGTATTACTTAATAACATGTATCACACCAGTTCACTTCATCCACCATGACCTGGGTTCCTGAGTTCCCTTCCCCACTAAGTCATCTTTTCAGTCCAAAAAACAGCATTCAAAACCTTTTTAATGTGTACATGCGGGTGCTTTGTCTGGTGTATGGGCATCACAAAGGTGACCTGCAGAGGACATTAGAGGGTACTGGATGCCATGGGGCTGGGGCTACAAAATGGTTGTAGCCACCATTCGGCTGCTAGGAATCAGACCCTGGGACTCTGGAAGAGTAGCTAGTGATCCTACTATGAAACTATCTCTCCAGTCAGAACCGCAACACATTAAAAATGTCCCTGAGGCTCAGACTCCCCTAATGTGGGGTGATTCAGGACTACATCACTTGGGTGACATTAACTTCAGTATCACTAAGACTCTACTGTGGAGCTAAAATTCCACCCATTCCTCCAAGAGCCGATTTTCCAAGTTAACACTTGAGATGCTGGTACTTTTTAACTGAATGAGGTATTTCTTTTCCCCCCACAGCAGATCTTGCTTTCTTGGCTTGGAAATTATTTTGTAGATCATGCTGGCTTCAAACTCAATCATCTGTCTCTTCTAGGGTAACGGTCTACAGCACCACACCACACCTGATATGAATGGGGTCTTTATCAACTTACATCCTTGTCTCTTAGAAGGAAAGAACTGTTGTCTATGGTTGAAATCTAGATTAAGGCACTTGTGACAATTTTAGAACTCTTAGTCATTTACTGAATAGATTATTTATCAGACTTATCCTTAAACAATTTTTAGTAAATTTAACAACAGCTTAAAAATAACTTAAAAACAAAGCAAAAGCTTCCCTCTCAAAGTGTACTTTCCGAATCTCTTACTTTCTAATATCTTACATAACATTCAGAATGTCATACCTAAAAAAAAGAAAAAAATCCTTTTTTTTTTAACTTATTTTATGCTTATTGATGCCAGTCCCAAGCCCAGATCCTGTGCACAAGCAGCAAGTGCTTGAGCCACTTGTCTAACTCAGAAGAGGTGGGACGTGAAAGACCTGGTATATGGATTTCCATTTCAGGTGAGGGAATTAAATACACTTTCATGCTTTGCATGAGTTGCTGAGTTGCATGGGTTATACTTTGAAGAAAAGTCATAGCACATGAGCAAAGCACATGTAGCAAATATTTTTCAAAAGATTTTTCACAACTTCTAATTTAATTAAAATGCTAAAAATTAATGTGAAGAAAAGTAAGATTCTGTTGGGGTTTCCTATGCCTGGTGTCTGTTTCCATTGCGTTCTACTTCCCAAGCAACACTGAACGCAGGAAGGGCACTGGGAAGTCTTGGTCTCTCCTAGTTACACAACCCATTAGTGCCACACACTACTTTAAGTAGCATTTAAGAGCTGTACAAGACCAAAAATAGCCTTCTCTGGGAGAAGACAGTGCCGCCCGTTAAACAGAGTGGAGAAAGGCAGTGCTGGTTGTGCTGTCTCAATGATTACATCCACAATCGCGGACACCACAGCTTCAGAGGACTCATTGATCTCTGTGTTTAGTCCAGAAAAGAAAGGATGTGAAAAGAAGTGGCGTTAAGGTGACTGAGAATGGTCTTCCGCAGCCCACACCCGGGCTTGGGCACTACAACCCTACCTGGTAAATCGCTGACATAAGCCTCCAGACTCCCGCCCTGTCTGCGCTGGGTGGTCATGTTCCCAGAGTCCATATGTGCCCAGGCTAGGTTGTCCGGGGCGGCAGTTAACAGCAGAGCTGGATTAGAACTCTGGTTGCTGACTCCCAGTCTTTACTTCTTGACTTAATTTGAAGTAATTACCGTCACTGTATAATTGTGCCCTGGATAAAGTGTTGCCCAAGTCATTACAGTGGCTTCTTCGCCTTTTCACCAGAAAAGCCCTTCCACTGTAGCTGGACCCAAGCAGCTTGGTGTGATCTCCACCAGGTAATCATATGCTTCTTTCTAACGTGTATTTTAATGAACTATTTGGTTTCTCCATCAAAATTAGTTTTTTCTTCAAATTTATACTTTCAACTTTATTTCTACAACAACAGACATGTTCATAATTTCCGTTGTAGAAAAATGTCTTTGGGGAAATTTTGGGGACATTTGTCATAAATATTTATAAAGTGATTTTAAAAATGGCCCATCTCTGAAAGAAACACAGTTTACTACACTTACGGCATTATGCCATTTAATAGAATCCTTCAAACACAACCTCAGAAAATTTCTGAATTGTGACCATTCACTTCTCTGTAGTCTTTCCTCCCCCAGGCCTTCTGGGAGCTCTTTTCTGTCTGTTTCTTTCTTTCTCAGATGGAATTAGGGTAGACATTCACTGTCCCAATGCCTCTGGACTCACTCAGTGGGAGCTAGGGATCCATTTTAAAAGTCATTCTTAGCTACTACAGTTCACACAAATACTTATCAGAGTGCATCACGAGGCATTTCAAAGCAATCCTTGTCAACAGCTACGACGCCTCACTGTGAGGCCTTCCTGTATTCCTAGAGGTATAAAAGGAATGACTTCCAAACTTACCAAAACTGAGCCAGCACAAACATTTCTATTACTTTGGTAACCAAAACCAGTAAAATAAAATAAAACTGATGACAAACATAAGGATCGACACGTTTTTATGATGCAACGGAACAGAACTCTGTACAGACAAATCTACTGGCATCCTTTCCAAGCTCAGTACAGAGACCAAGCCGGCAAGAGGCTGAGCAGAGGCAGCCAGCTGGCAGAGCCTGGCCTCCAGAGCACTGCTGCTTGTTAGAGGAAGTCAAGTCCCCTGAAAGGTGGGATGTGATGGAAACTGCTAAGAGCATTTGAAGTCTGGCTAGCACAAGGTTAACCATTTGCTGATCCTACAGAGCTTTCACCCACGGTATCTGTGGACTCAGACAAAACGCTTAGTGAATAAAAGTTTGTCTGGTCTTGCCCCTTTTATTTAAGGCCTACTTCTCTTGAATTAAGGGCATCTATTTTAGTTGTTTAAAAGAAAACTATTATACTGTGGTTCTTCAAAATGGCTCTCACTGCTTATCTTGTAATATACACAATCAATATTTTCAACAAATGTTTGCTGTTCTCAAATATACATATAATTTCTACCTTAAGCTCCTGAATACTAAATAAAAATGGTTAACTTTTACAAAATTGTATTTTATCACTTCAAACATTACCTTCTAGCAGAAATTACCATTACCAATTAAAGCCAGGATCAATTTTGATATATTTTCCCACTGTTTTAAATTTTACTGTTATTATTATGCTTTAAGACACAGATCCAATATGCAGATCAGGACCTCAAACCTGCAATCTTTTTTCCTTTCTCAGTGACTGTGGGGACTGTAGGGACACAACACTATACTAGGCTCCTTTTGGTATATGCAGTTTTGTTTTTATTATAAGGTTAGTTATCAAACTTCTACACAATGTGTATAAAGTTACAAATATATTCACTTACAACTACTAATGTGTAACAAGAGTGCACTGGTTCATAACAATGTCAGCTAATCAGAAATCCTTCCTGCTTTGTGCTGGCTACTGCTGCTGAACTGGACAAGGGCAGAAAACCTGGGAATGTGGTGTTGGTCTTGGCTGGATGCTACGCCAGTGCAAAACCCTTATCACAAAAGAAAGGGATGATCACACCCCAGGTCATCCCTATTGCTATGTATGCCACAGGGCCTGCAACTGACCAAAAGTCCAAAAGCTGACTGCCATGGCCAAGAAGAAAATCACCAAGAGAGGGGCACAATTGTGGTCAACAGGACTGTGTTAGAGATGGAGTTCTGAAAGGCAAGGCCAGAGGGCAGCCTTGGTCGAGTCTGAAAAATGGTATAAAACAGCTTTGGGTTTATGTCTCAGTTTTCATCACTAAAAGAAAAAAACTCTTGATGTCAGCTTCTCTAACGAAAAGATAACACGTTAAATCTCACAGAAAATTCTTACATAATTATATAAATTTTCAATTAATCCAATGCTTAAACATATAAATAATAATATAAAGAAGTATATATGGCTTTGCACCTCTAAGAATTTTGAAAGCATGTACATTTCTAATTAAGTAAAACATTCTATTGGATACCTTTAATCGCAGTTCTCTCAAAGGACTTTAAACATAAATTTCACTTACTAATTTTTTTCTGAACTAAAAAGTGATCTCAGAATTGGTGTCATATTCCCTGTGCACTCCGACGATTCGTTAGCTGAACATGTTACAGCTTCAGTAACTCATCTAAGTTCTTAACTGGAATCGATTTGAACAAGACACTATGCATTTGGAAGAACACTGATTGTGTTTAATAAAGAGTGAATGAATATCAAAGCACATTCTGCTCTGTGTAATGAGGCTTTATAGATTAAGTCTAATTATTATTGATACAATAACAAAAATCCTTCATGTATTTAATAGCAATTAGTTTTCCTCTCAGAATGAAGATCTATTGAAATAAAAAAACATAAAGATGATTTTGTTATAAATAAAGCAAGTAAAGATCTGAAACATGAACCAAAGATGAAAAATAAGAATTCCTAAATGTTCTTGCTTTCCAAAATGTTTGTGCTAACCAATTAAATTAGTATGTAGGAAGTACATTAAAAGACACTGAGGCTCATAAGTTTAAAAAAAAAATCTGGTGACAAATTGGGATGAAATAAAAAAATTAAACTTCAATAATTCAAAATAAGGAATCCTAAAGTATACTTGTATGCAGATATTTCTTTAAAAACAAAATTAAGATTTTTTTTTTAAGTCTTGTAAACTAGCACGAAGGAGACAATAAAGCTCAACAGTGCACGTGCTCCTGAGCACAATTCCGCGTTGAGCCGAGTCCAGCGTGCTTGCCCCTTTACTGGCCCCTGGCTGACACACACACCCTGACTCACAGCCCGGCCACACTGTGGTTCTGTGACCTTGGTGGGATTTGCTTAATCTTCCTTTCAGCAATCTAACACCCTGAAGTCTAGGACAAGATGGAAACACCTCCTTTTAAACAGAGAAAATAGTAGATCCTGAAAAACAGATAAAACAGTGAGGCCAGGATAGCCAGGACTGCTTAGAGAAGCCTTGTCTCAAAAATCCAAAACAAAATGAAGCAAAACAAAAGAAAACAAAAAACAAAAATATTTTGTGCCTTAAAATTGGTCCAAAGAGGAGGAACCTCAATCAAGAAAAGAAGTGTCTCCTCTACTTTACTGAGCACATGAACCTATTTGAAACATCTTGCATATTACATTTTCTTGCATATTATCTCATGTTAACTTTGCTATAATTTCATGAGGCAGAAATATTATTGTCTGTATGTGATTAAATAAAGAAATTGAATGAAAACAGCTAACAAGAATCTACATTTCACCACTCCCTAAATCAGACTCTTTCAATGGGGCTTGTAAATAGTAACAGGAAGTTAATAAACATTTACAGATAAATACGAGGGGCAAAGGGGTAGTCTGCAGGGAAAGATCACAGAGATGAAGGAGACTTTCTTGGAAGTTGTTTTTGGAGAGTGAGTACAAGGTTTACATTTAATTCACAAGTGTGCATAATGAATTTAAAGGTAAATTCCTATAAAACATTAGAATTTCTACTCATCAAATACTAAGGATCTCGACTTACCAAATTAAAAAAAAAAAAAAAAGTTAACAATGTATCACACAACATGGTGAGATCAAATGGACCAGATCCTGTTTACACCATATGGCTTTCAAAACTCTCTTTACAGTGTCTCATGAATTGCCAATTCAAATTTTGTGTGTGTGTGTGTGTGTGTGTGTGTGTGTGTGTGTTTTGTTTGTTTGTTTGTTTTTGAGACAGGGTTTCGCTGTGTAGCCCTGGCTGTCCTGGAACTCACTCTGTAGACCAGGCTGACTTCGAACTCAGAAATCCTCCTGCCTCTGCCTCCCAAGTGCTGGGATTAAAGGCATGTGCCACCACTGCCTGGCTCAAACTGGGTTTTCTAAAACTGTTTTACCTTAATGGGATAAAACATCATGCTAACACTACAGATTTCTTATACTTATATAAAGTACAAAACTGTTGGTTCAATTAATAAGCATAAAAGTTTACTTAAATATGAAAAACATCTACAACATCAAAGCTCTCTGTTGCTCAAATAGTACTCCAGGGTCTTTGGGAATAACCATCAGAACATTGTATTTCTAACTGCACGAGTGAGTTAAGAAAGGTCATTCTCTAGAGAGATTTACTTCATTTAGGTTAAGGTACTACTTCTGGTTCAAAGACTTCTTTAAAAGGCAGACCCTGCGGTTCAGGGAAACCTTTCCTAGTTTTATACTGAAGGTAAAAGAGCCCTTTGTCGTATTCATTACTCCGCCAGCTGCTGCTGAGATACTGGAAAAACAAATCACATTTTTCCACCTCAGGTCTTCACAATTACAAGCCAGCTTTGATGGGAAGCTATCTTTCAAGACATTCATGTTTTGAAAATTCCATGATGAGGCTATATTTGGGAAAGCACTTTAGGTTAAGCACGTCAGACCCATACAAGAGACCACTTTGTACCAAGGAACTCCGTCTGACAAAGAAGTGCATGTCCCCTCTGCATTAGCATGCTTAATCAAAAGCAAATGTGCGGCAGGCAGGCAGGCGGAGACCAGAACTTACCTTTATCACATCAGGGTACTGCCTAAGCTTCTTCCCACAGGGAGTATAATATGCAACCTCTCCTGGAAGGCGCCCACCAAAGTTTCTCACCCTTGTCTCTCTCTGCCAGCTACAGATTTAAAAACAAAAATAGACACACAATCATATAACCCAAATACATCTATTATTTAAACGAATTACATTTTTTAAGTTAACTAATTCACCAATAAAATGAAAGACTTGACTTGGAAACATTCAGCTGCCAAGTATTATAGAAATCTCATGGAATGAGACACTCGAGCAGTGGGAAAGCGCACACAGACTGGGTAAGAGCGGAAAGCGTCAGGGTGGAGCGCACACACCGGCCTCTCTGCATGCACGCTATCTAATGCTGCTCGTAACTAGACCGTGCCACACTAATCTTCCCTTGGCTACTTCTGCCGCCCCAACCCCTCTCACTGTCCTTTGTCTTGGCAGCCCACTGATACAACGGCTCCTGCTCCTGCGCTGACACTGGACTGGCTGCTGGTTCAGTCACAGGAGACCCTCTGAACCCCATCAACTTATCACGGCCATACTAGGTACACCTCTGGTTTTCTTGGAAGCCACATTTTGCCCCTTGTTATATATAGCTCTTCTTCCCTAATCAATGACTGTGTAGCGAGGCAGAACACGCGGGACTGGCAGGGAACGCCTGCGGCCGCCTACCCGTAGTCCAGAGGGATGCGCAGCTCCTGCTCGTCTGCCGCTCTTCTTCGCTTGGAGGTCCCTGTAAGGAGAGTCAGCCAGACCATGAATGCTCAGGGTGCAAAGGACAGCTGTCTGGTGCGTCAGAAATCCTACACATCTTTTAATGAGAGATTACTTGTATATTTATGAAACATGCATAATTTCTACTTGTTTTTCAACTAAGCGTACTACATAAGACAAGTTTTTTCCCCTTCTGGCCTATGACCGACACTGCAGCTTTTTTCCTACTTATAATTAATAGGAAAGCCGATAAGGAGGGAAGGGACAGTCGCCAGTTTTCAAAAACCTGTCTTATTTGGAAGTCTATGACTTTTCAGATTGTTGCTACAAATTTTAAAGGTTGGGCCAAATATCTAAAGACAATTTAATTTTTATGTGCATATATAGCCATGGCCCAAAACAGTACTGGGCCTTTAACTAATTAATTAAAACCGCGCTGGAGAGAATTGTGGTTATATTTTAAAGGCAAAATATAGGTGTCTCAAATGCCAGCATACATTAAATGAGTAGGACATCATGCTTGATTATTGCAAATAAAAGCAAAGATTAGAAAGTGTCAATCAGAGTAAACAAAGTAAAACAGTAGCAAAATACAACAGAAACTTATACTTTGTTATTTAATGAGAATATAGAGTATCAATATTAGATTGTTAAATGGAACTTTTTAATGAAAATGCCTATGGTAAAAAGATCATATGCTATTGAGTAAGAATGCCATTCACTCCAAAAAACAAAACAAAAACCAAAAAATAAATACATAAACGATTCAGACTATATAGTGAGTATGTAGGCATTTAATTGTCCAAGTAATTTCATATAAAGCACAAAAAAATCCAACTCTAAAATAAAGGATGAACATAAAAAAAAGAGTAAAGATTCAAAAAAAAATCAAGAGGATCATTAATTATAACCTTAAAATAGAAATCACAAGGAAAAAATTAGAATACCAGGCAATGGATTAAATCTTTTAAAATACTTTTTTTTTTTTTTTGGCCAATTTAAAATCTAGATATTGTTTAAGAGCACTGGCTGCTCTTGCAAAGGATCTGGGTTCAATTCTCAGCACCCACATGACAGCTTATAACTGTCTGTGACTCCAGGTCCAGGGCAAAACACTAATGCACTTAGAAATAAGTCAATTATTGGGGGCTGGAGAGACGGATCAGTGGTTAAAATCTAGACACAGTATATGACTACAAGGAGATTGTCTCCAAAAACCTGTGCAAATAGCAATCCTCGCCGCAGTCTGACTTTTAACGTTACATTGATAAAAATAAACTGTAGGTACCAGAGTGTGGACTTGAAGGGAGTATGGAAGAAGAGGTGCCAAGAAAAGCAGGAGGCTGGGACTCAGAGCACAGGGCAGCAGGAGCAGAGCCTGGGGGGCTTCCTATGTGGAGGTGAGGTGCTGAGTGCGCTGTGAGACTGGAGGGAGGGCTTTTGGCAGAGGAGCTTGTCTGAGTCAGGTTCACGGCAGGTTTCTCGCCTTCAGTGTCACTATCTGATTCCTCCTGGTCTTTATCGTCGTCGTCTTCTGAGCCTTCTGAATCTGATTCTGAATTACTATCTGATTCTGGGAGGTAAAGAAGCACTGGCACATTACAACCAGGTCATAACCAATCACAGGCAGTCTGCACCTAGGGACTATTTCAGAGCCACTGTTTGTGAAAGAAGATTCAAAGAGGTGACTTCCCAAGAGGAAATGCAAATATTAAAATTGCCGTCTTATAAGCTATTTGAGTAAAGGGTATGTAGAGTACAGTTCCTCAACTCTCTCTTCAAACCACAAGTTTTAACATTTAAATAATAAAAAAGTCCCCACATGGCACTACTGATGTTCCAGTTCTGCTTAAGGCTTTCAGGATTACTTTACACTCAATGGAGAAACCATGGGGCCCCAGGGTCATGGAGTCTCCTTGCTTAGCTCCCTCTCTTGAAACTACCCTCAACTTCCACCTGTGATTCTGCATTAAAAAAAAATTTTTCCCCCTGGCGAGTGGTTTTGATTTTGTGTTTGGCTTTCTTAGCTGTAGTTTTTCAGTTCAGGTAAAGACTTCAAAAAGCTTTGAAAGATTCACAAACTGCTCACAGAAATAACTGTGGTAAGACAAGAGACAAGCTGAGGAAGGCAGGTCTGTCCTGGTTTTGAAGTCTGTGAAGTTAATACATATGTTAGTTAGCACATACTCCCCTCTAGACATGTGACATACAAGACTGGACTAAACAGTGGGTAAACATAGGACTGTACAATAAAGGTGCGCAGACAGCGTCTGGGTGGCACTGTTTGGTCTGGCACTATTGCCCACACTGGGGCGCAATAAAAGCTAGTTTTTAAAAAGTCCTAACTGAATACAGACAGTCAGTGCCTTTCAGGATTTTACATTATTAGAATGTTAAATTGTATAAGGATTATTTTCCTATTCACATTAGTTACTAACAATATTCTGTCAGACCAGCAACAAATCCACATGCAAACATAAATACACAGATATTTGTATAATTTCTGTATTTATATTTTAAGTTATCTTTCATTTTATGAGTTTAAAAGCAATCTCTATTCATAAAAAAAAAAAAAACCAAACCAAACCACTAGAGAGAGTAAATGAAGTTATAGTATAAGATCATGACCCTATATTATTTAATTTAATAATTCTGCAATCCAGCTGGGCGGTTGTGGCACACGCCTTTAAGCCCAGCACTTGGGAGGCAGAGGCAGGCAGATCTACAAAGAGAGTTCCAGGACAGCCCGAACTACACAGAGAAACTCTGTCTCAAAAAAAAAAAAAAAAAAAAAAAAAAAAAAATCCTGCAATCCTGTTAATCCTGCAATCAAAAGGGACTTAAAGTTTTGGTTCTTTTTAAATGAACATGGTCCAAAATTTTCCATTTTGAAGATACCCAATAATGTTTTAATAAGTAGCAGAAGAAAATAAACCACATCCAAGAATATTTAAGCAGCACTAACTGGCCTTGATAGGGTAATGGAGAAAGTGTTGGGGGAAGGGATGGGCACGGAGAGGAGGAGAAAGGGACAGGGTATGTTCAAAACACACTGAATGAAATTCCAAATGAACTCATAACGCACCCCTCACTCCCAACCCTGCCTCAGACAGGGTTTCTCTGTGTAGCCCTGACTGTCCTGGAATTCACTCTGTTGTCCAGGATGTCTCGAACTCACAGAGATCCACCTGCTTCTGCCTCCCAAGTTCTGGGATTAAAGGCTGGTGCAGCTAACATGGGTCAAAATAATTAGTTATTGTTGTTGTTATTATTATTATTGGTTTTTCAAGACAGGGTCTCTTGATGTTGAACTCCGAGATCTGCCTGTGTGTTTCCACAGTGCTGGGATTAAGAGCATGAGCCACTACACCTGGCTTACCAACTGCACTGCCTAAGTGGTCATGGTGAAATGGAAACTCAGCAAGCTGGTAAACTGATTCATGCACCAGCACTTTACAATCAGTCACCAGTGCTAGGGGCAACATCAATCTAAGATTTAACTTAGAGTTTCAGTACCAATTTTATGTTTTATCGGCTGTAAGAAACAGTGAGTGACAGTGACTCCAAGTGTGAAAATTAAGACTTTTTAGAAAACTTTCTGGTTCATATACTTAAAAACAAACTTTAAAAGTTAAAGCAGAAAATAACCTGATTGACTGTCATCAGACTCATCATCTTCCTCATCCTCTTCATCTTCTTCCTCATCATCTTCCTCCTCATCCTCATTCGAATCCTCAGAGTCTTTACTACTGGGAATGTCTGAATCTGTTCCTCTAAACTGTTCCACCAAGGCGGCTGCAGCTGCCGGGTGGGGGTGGGGGTGGGGGTGATGGTGCGCTGTGAGCGGGACTGTGTCACTGCTAGCCCGCTTCTCCTTCCCACTGCCGTGCAGGATGGGCGAGGCCGAGGCCGAGGGCAGCGCAGGCGGCTGACTGCCAGGGGTTCTCCTCCCACTCGTGCTCAGGTTGACAGGTGAGGAGAACGGGGTGCTACTTGGGACATTTTCGTTAATCTTACTCTGCATTTTCGTTTTGGTAGTTAGTGCTAACGGAGCTTCTTGAATGACGCTCTGAATGACTCCATTTGGTTGGTGATTCCCTAAAAGTGCATTTGTCAGAAATGGATTAGGGTGGTGGTTTTCTAGTGGTAGTTTTGGATGTGCTGGTGAGCTAGAGGTTGCTTTTGTATTTGACAAAGCTGCAATAACCTTCTTCAGGCTCTTCCCCGACTCCTGTTTCTTTACTTGTGATGGGAATGTCTGCTTATATTGTTCCTGGTGAAACACAAAATAAAAACAAAATGAGAAGGCCAGGAGACAGTGACTGCAGGGAAAGAAATGTCAGCAGCGGCAAGGGGCCGTCAGAGCGTGCTCAGTGTTCAGGCCCTCGTCTGTTTTAACCACTCTAAACACACGCTCGGACTGTCCCTCTCTTGACTGCGGTTTTCATTTTTCACAATGATCCAGTCCTGAGGCTCTGAAACTGTCTCCCTCTTCACTCCAAAAACTCAAAACAAAACCACAAAACCAACAAGTCCATTATTACTCTGTCTTTGGATTCTTTCATGAACTATTGCTCAAATTTAGGATGTGCTGTTAATTTTTCCTGCCTAATTCCTAACAAATCCCATATATGAATGCAAACTTAGTTTAGTTTTCTTGGGCACAACTGCTAAGGCCAGAGTCACGTGGTACCTTCCTCTTCCCACGAAAAATGATTTGCCAAGATCATTTGTCTACATGAACTGTCTCAGGCGCATGAAGCAGCGGTCCATACTTGAAGCTCTAACAGCGCTTCTCCCCAGTCCTCTCAGACAGGGACACTCCTCATGCACCCCGAGGCGCTCTACCTGGCTGATGTTCCTTGATGAACTCGTTGTTTTGTTTGTTTTTGCTTTGTTGACACAGATTATCATCCATATAGCTAGGCTAGGCTGGCTCTGAACTTCCAACTGTCCTGCCTCCAATTCTCAAATTCTGGGATTACAGCATGTGACTATGTGTAATGCTTCAAAGTGTTAAGTTTCTACTGTTTGATACATTTCTGAAGCAGAAGTTCTCACTTATAGTCTTCCAGAAACATTATCTAGACCTCTGTTCTTGAAACACATCTGAGACTTATAATGCTAGATTACAAAATGAATTTTCGAGAGAGAAGAATGTTCTGTTTATTTCTTGCTTTTGTGAGATAGAGTCTTATTCTAGAGCCCAGGTCACCCTGGGCACATTACTACCCAGGGCTGCTCCAACCCACTGTAACCTTCTTGCTGCATCCTCAGCTGGCATTAGAGACATGAGCCATCATATTTAGCTTATTTTCAAAGCAAAACTTTAAGGTACTGGGGGGCCAAACTAGGAACTGGGAGCTAGGTTAGCAGCTGGATATCCCCAGCATGCACAAGGTGCTAGGTTCATTATCCAGCATGAGAGGAAAACAAGGAGAATACAATTATCCTGGGAAAATTTATAAATAAATTCACAAAATTTACTTCAAGTAAAAAAGTAAAAACCAGATATTAAAAATCTGAAATAGTACTTCAGGGGCTAAAGTCGAGGGCATAGTGATTATAGTGATTAAGACCACTGGCTGCTCTTCCAGAGGACCAACTTCAGTTTCCAGCAGATATATATATGGTGGCTCACAATTATCCGTAATTCAAGTACAGGGCTCCCATAAACTCTTCTCATCTTCCTGGGTACCAAGCACACAGGCAGTACACAGACATACATGCAGGAAAAATACCCATTCGTGTATAAGAAAATAATTAAATCTTTAAAAAGTAACTATTTGATAACAAAAATGTAGATTTTACTGTTATAATTGAGATACTATATAATGATTTAGAATTATTAAAACATATTTTGTTAATTTGTTTTTTTTCCAAGACAGGGTTTCTCTGTGTAGCCCTGGCTGTCCTGGAACTCACTTTGTAGACCAGGCTGGCCCCGAACTCAGAAATCCGCCTGCCTCTGTCTCCCAAGTGCTGGGATTAAAGGCGTGCGGCACCACCGCCCGGCATTTGTTTTGTTTCTTAAGACAGAGTTTCGCAGTGTAGCTCTGGCTGTCCTGTAACTCTATTGAGCAGGCTGGCCTCAAACTATGGAAAACCACGTGCTTCTGCCTTCTGAGTACTGGGATTAAAGGCCTGGAAAGATAACCTAGTGGTTAAGAGCGTTTATTGTTCTTGAAGAAGGCAACAGGTCAGTTCCTAAAATCTGTATGATGGCTCTTAACCATGCCCAACTCCAGCGAGATGGGGTCTGACCCCCCTCTTCTAATGCCCTTGGTTATCAAGTACGCATGCTGTGCGTTCTAGCTCAATACTGCCCAAGCAGGCACACACAGGAAAGATTATATTACTCAAATAATTCTTTGTAAACAAATACTACTACCTTCATACAAAAAAGCAAACCCCCCAGGAAAATGTTAATTAGCTACTTATTCAATATGTCCCTTTGGTGTATATATATACTATGATTCTCAGATAAAATACCTTTATAAATCTGCGATACAATTTTCTGACAAAAAACTACAATGTGTTATATCTCTTAGAATATAGCTGATATGTAAAAACCCTTTTACTAATATATGATTCCTTCTAATATTGGGCCACATGGTTCAATGAAAGGAAATCATACACTGTACATTTCTATTTTAATTTTCAGCAACTGCTCCTTGCTATACTTCTAAAGACTCTCATACCATAAGTTTATACCCACAGGTTAACAGGAATAAACAAAGATTATTGCATTTATCCCAAGGCTACTGTCAGTTAATCTTAAGAGTATACATGATGCTAGGAAAGTAGTGTGTCCAATCACTGCTATAGAGCATCGGCTCCCCGAGTGGCACACGGGGAGAGACATGCTGAGGTGTCACTCTACACCCAATGCCTTACTTCACTGTCCCTTGTCTTAGTTCTAGCAAATGCAAAATATCCTCCAGATCAGACCTGACTTACATAGGTCTATCAAATTCTACTCCACATCTATATACATTGAATTTAGACTTATTAATTTAAATTACATGTTCACAATGTAGCTTTGCACAGTGGTAGTATTGTAAACAATAAGGTTTATCCAAGGTGCAATTATTACTAATTGAAAGCTTTTCCCAATCATGTTCACAATGTAAGCACTGAAGGAATCAATGATAAAAAATAAGCCAGAAGTTCACAGAGTAAGGATAAGGCTAAAGAATTAATAGCAGGTAGCATGGAACAAAAGAGGTTGTCATAAAAAGTGAGCAAAAGACAGTATGTTATCAAGGGCTCTATAATGAAAACTATTTCAAGAAAAGTATTGACAAAATGCTCTGTAACAGTAAATGAGGTATGTAGATAACATCACTTAGAGCTGAATCTAATGCAAAGCTAATCACATGCCTGGAGAGATGATTGAGAAACTTTCAGTAGTTAATAACACTTGGTTTTTGCAGAAAATGCAGATTTGGTTCACAGCATCCACAAGTAGCTTACAACCATATGTAACTCCAGTTCAAGAGGATTAGATGTCTATGAAAGCACAAGACTTGGACACACACATGTGCACAGCACACACAAATACACACAAGACATTCACACATAAGGGGGAAAAGTGTCTGTTTGCTACACTATTCACAATTAACTATTATCATTTCAGTAACTTATGCCTACTTCTGGAATGGCCTTTATACAGGAAAAACATACATTTTTTAATTAGAATGCTTAGTTTAAACCTCTCAACTCTGAACTTTTATTTGATACAGCAATAGCAAGTGACTTTAACCCAAGTCTTGCAGAGTTTCTTAACATGATTTAATATAGACATAGGACTGTGTGTGTAATGATCCTAGCTTTAGTTCATTAATAGAATATGTAACCTATTTAAATTATTTATTATTTATTAAATGTAATGAGTACACTGTAGCTGTCTTCAGAGACACCAGAAGAGGGCATCAGATCTCATTACAGATGGTTGTGAGCCACCATATGGTTGCTGGGAACTGAACTCAGGACCTCTGGAAGAGCAAGCAGTCAGTGCTCTTAACCACTGAGCCATCTCTCCAGCACCTTGTCTGCACTTTTAAACTCACCTCTCCAGCTATGTAACCTATTTAATAAATGGCTCTTCAGTAACCATATGATTAATGGTTATTTCTGAATGTGGTATGCATGTGTATGTACACATTTGTGCACTGCTACATTAGACAGGCCAGAGAAGGACACGGAGGGAGTTCCTCTCTTGGGTTATGCTCGATTCCTTTAGACAGGATCTCTTGTTGAATGTGGAGCTAGGCTAGCCACTGGCAAGCTCAAGCAATCTTCCAGTCTCCACCCCCCCACACCCCCACAATGGTAGGGCTACAAGCACACAGGGACCAGGTCTGGCTTCTTATGTAGGTGGCAAGGATGCGAACTCAGTTGTCTCGCCAGCCCAGCAGGCAGCTGTCTGTTCCTACAGATCATCTCCCCAGCAGAGAATTATTTTATAGAATTATTTATAGCAACATTTAGGAAACCAAAAGCAAGTACTTTGGAATAAAAGTAACTCATAAGATAGCTCTGTGAATGCATTTATCTGAAAGTGAAATAATATATTAATGAAAGTTTAAAGCCAGATAGTATAATTCTTAACTCATTTAGTTTGCTGCTAGGAAGGAAATTGTGTGGTGTCAATAATACTTGTTGTGTTTGAGGAGTACATTACAAGTTACATCCAGATCACTGGTCATTCTTAGATTGGTATCTACTGCATCTGGCTACAAATCTCAATTATCAAAGAAGCTTTTAAAAAGCCACACACTATAGTTCTACCACAACAGATTCTGATTTAATTAATTTCTTTCACAAAATATTTTTCTTAACTTTCTCAGATGATCTAATGCAAAATCTGGCTTCAGAACCTCAAAACTTATTCAGCTCATTTGTTTCTTTGATCTAGTTCATAACATTATCAGAAGAGTTGACAGTAAAGAACACAGGGAAACTTCTTTTTCTTTCTTTTCTTTTTCTTCTTTCTTTCTTTTTTGAAAAAAAAAATACAGCATGTTATATTGTTAAGAATGAGGACCGCAGGGCTGGTGCAGCACTTCAGCCGGTAAGTGGACCTGCCGTGGAGCCCGCCCAAGAATCCGACTTTGATTCCCAGGACCTACATGTTAGAAGGAGAGAACTGGTTCCCACATGTTTAAGACTCATGCACATATGTACACATGGACACATACCCACACACAATCAACAAAAATGTAAACAAAGAAACGAGACAGCAATAAGGAGTCTGCCATCATTTGGATTCTAACTACATCACAAATGTGGTCCTGTGAGAGTTGATATAAAGAACTGAATTATTAAAATGAGTTATATTAAGAATAACTATAAATTTCCAGTTTATCACTTATAAATGGAGCTAACAGCATCAGCAACACTAATATATGATATTAACTACTGAGTATACGCAGGTTAGCACTTAAACATCAGTGGCTTCAGCTATGGAGATGGCTCGGTGGCTGAGGCGGCTTGCTCTGCAAATGTGAAGACCTGAGCTCACATCTCCAGAAGCCACTCAAAAGGTTGGCTACTGGAGATCCAAAAGGTCAGCTGTGGTAGGGCAGGGGGAAAGAGCTAGGGATCTCTGAGCTAGCCGCGTGCCAGCCTAGTGCTAGGTTCTATCTCAAATGAATGAAGTGGAGCTTGATAGAGAAGCAGAGCTGACATCCCCCTCCCGCCTCCACACTCATGCACAGACAGAATCACCTGCACACCAAACACACAAACCACAGACACAGACAACTAAAATCTAAAACCAACAGAAATACAGCAATATACTACCATACTAATGGTAAAAAGGATGTTTTTATATATTTGTATTTTAAAAACATATTTATATTTAATGTTTAACATATTATATATAATATATAATATATTTAAAATTTAAATATATATTTAACAATCTGTAAATTCTAAGAGTAAAATAAAATTATGTAAGAGTTAATTCCTTCAACACAGAATATAGTGTTAGTAAAATAAAGAGGCATTAATTTTAAACAAAATAACGATAAAACATGCCTTCCTCAACTAGATTTTTTACTGCCATACAGGAGAGCATGGGGGTAGAGGAGGGATGACACACGAGTGTTTCAGAAGCACAGGAAAGAGGTGTATGTATGAGTATAAAACCTCAACCACTGAGTTATACCCACAGCAGGAAGTCTTTCCCTCCTCTCCTCAATCCCAGAGTCACGCTCCATGTCCGAGCATGTGCGCGTCACTGAGCTGCACACCCTAGCCCCACTTGTCTTCTAGCAGTAAAATTCTTGTGTATGTGATAATTTAGCTTACCCGTTTGGATCGCAATTCACTGGTCAAAGAACTAGATTCTTCAGAGGTATTTTTATTCCCTGCTTTAAGTACGTCAGGAGAAGGAACTACGAGTTTCCTGTAAGTTTCCTTTTTGGCTTGATTTACCAAAGACAAAGGTTTCACATTGGACACCAGTCCCGTCGACTGTATTACACTGGTGTGTTTGGTCACAGACTCCTCCTTTGCCTGAGAGCTTTGGAAAATAAATGGAAGCGGCTGTGACAGAACCTGAGGCTGCTTCTGCCGGGACTGGAATGACGGGTGCGTCTGGGACTCAGACACAGGAGGTAATGGCTGGTGTGGTCTTCTTTCCTGGGCTTTTTCAGTTGCTTTCTGACCATCTGTTTTTGGGTCTGAAATTCCGTGTAATAGCACCTGGAAATAAAAATTTATAATACTTGAGAAAGTTCTGCTAATCACTAATAACAGAGATATGACATAAAGCTCCCTAAAACACAACCCAATCCCGTCAGAGGTCGTGTTCCGTAGGAAAGGACTGAAGTCACAAGGAGGTCTCTGGCCACACTGGACATGAGCATGCGTGCGTGCGAGCGAAACATACCTGGTTGTTACTGTTGTGTTGTGCTTCGGCCTCTGAGTCAGAATCATCATCGTCACTCTCCTCGATACTTTGATCCTCTTCCTCTTCCTCCTCCAGATCGTCTGAGTCGCTGCTGCTAATGCCTTCACTCGAGGAGTCTGATGATGTGCCTGAGTCACTATCACTGTTGCTAGAACTTTCCATAGCCTTCTTCCTTGGTTTCTAGAGAAACAGTCATTATTTGTCAAGACTATTCTTTAAAAATAAATTCAGGCTTCAGTAGAAGGCAGGCTCTTTTAGTTTTCAAATGATATCTTCAATATTAAAACACCATTTACAAAAGAGAAAGCATATGCCATAAGGGTTATTATTATCTTCTCTGACAGGGCATGAATGTACAGTGTAGGTCTGGGCGCAGCTACTCACTGAGATTTGCCCTATTAATCTGTTTAGAAAAAACTCATTTAAAAAAAAAATGTTATGAGGAGGGCAGTTTGTCACCGGAGAAAATTCCCCTATTTAAAACTATATCAAATAATTCTATTATGATACTTAATGTACACATTGTATTCTTATACATAAAGCATAAAATATGGCTTTAACAGTAGATATTGTCCCATGTTGAACAGTTAAAATATAAATATATAAATATTGCACATATGTAGAGTTACCTACATCACAGCTATGCTTCAAAGAGTGCAACATTCAGGCCGGGCAGTGGTGGCGCACGCCTGTAATCCCAGCACTCTGGGAGGCAGAGGCAGGCAGATTTCTGAGTTCGAGGCTAGCCTGGTCTACAGAGTTAGTTCCAGGACAGCCAGAGTTATACAGCGAAACCCTGTCTCAAAAAAAAAAAAAAAAAAAAAGAGTGCAACATTCACAACGGCAGTTCACAAAATGATGACACAGATTTGATGTGTAGCAAGCAGACAGACCCTGACCTAAGATGAGCCAAACCGCCTTTTCAGGCACCTCCTCTACCTGTGTGACCCAGTGAATCTTTGCGTTCATGGAGTTCGACGTAGTGTGGGAAGGGGTGGAGATTCCTGTATAAAAGCAAATAATGGCGTCCAGAGTGACAGCCAGAAGGCAAGACAAACAGCAAAAGATTTATGGCGTGGTGGTGAGGAAGGGAATCCTTTATAAAAATATTTCATATCAACCCAGTGCTCAGAAGGCAGAGGGAGGAGGCTCTCTATCAGTTTCAGACTATCCTAGTCTACATAGTGAATCCAGGCCAGCCATAGCAAAACTTGTCTCAGGGGGGGAAAAATCACATAGGGAGGAAAAAAAAACCCTATTTCTAAAATATTCAAGGCTTTATTGGAAAAAAGTATTGAAAGCTGATAGAAAGGGATAATATAGTTCATATGAAAAAAAAGTCTTATGTTTAAGAAACATCCAGAAGGGTCCTTCTTAGAAGAGGGAACAAAATACCCACCGAAGGAGATACAGAGACAAAGTGTGGAGCAGAGTCTGAGGGAAAGACCATCCAGAGACTGCCCCACCTAGGGATCCATCCCATATACAGCTACAAACCCCAGACACTATTATCGATGCCCACAAATACTTGCTGACTGGAGCCAGATATAGCTGTCACCTGGGAGGATCTGCTAGCGCATGACAAATACAGAGGGGGACACTCTCAGCCAGCCATTGAACTGAGCACAGGGTCCCCAGTGGGGGAACTAGAGAAAGGACCCAAGAAGCTGAAAGGGTTTGCAGCGCCATAGGAGGAACAACAATATGAACCACCCAGTACTCCCAGAGCTCCCAGGGACAAAATCATCAAGCAGATAGTACACGTGGTGTTACTCATGGCTCCAGACACATAGGCAGCAGAGGCTGGCCTTGTTGGACATCAAAGGGAGGAGAGACCCCTGTTTCTGAAAAGGCTCGATGCTAAAGTGTAGGGGAATGCAGGAACAGGGAAGTGGGAGGGGGTTGATTGGGGAACAGGGGGAGGGGAGATGGTTTATGGGATTTTCGGGGGTTGGGGGGACCAGGAAAGGGGAAATCATTTGAAATGTAAATAAAGAATATATTTAATACAAAAATGTTAAAAAAAAAAAAAAGAAAAGAAAAGAAGAGAAAAGAAACAGCCAGAGGGGTGGGCACCTGAAATGAAACAGTGTCCTCCTTGCTCACGAGATGTACAAGACCTCCCGACCGGAGGAAGGGCCAGAGGAAGCCCCAGGAATGATGGGGAAGGCACCCCTGAGAAGCTGGTGGTGACTGATGGCCACAGGGATGTGGGCAGTGAGGGGGTTACTCATGCGCCGACGGGTGATTATATGCCATGTACATACAGGCAACACGAAATGGACTTGTGGGTAATGAGGAGGAGGGGAGGAGTGCATACAGCACAAGTACACATCAGCAAGCACACGGGGTTGGGAGGGGAATGGGGGACACACTGGAGCCGGAAGGAGTGGATCCAAACACAGTAGAGGAGCGTACAGGTATTCAATACTGAACAAAAAGGAATGAGTACTGCATGGACACATAACTGTGACGTAATGACCATACAGACTGACTGATAGGAAGGAAGGAAGGGACGCTGGGCAGACTCTGCAACACGAGCACGTGCAGTCTGCAGCCAGGCCCGCCACTCAGCAGTATTTACTGTCAAAGAATGAAATATTGAAAAAGTCAGTAAATTGCAAGTTTCAGTCCTCACATAAACACAGAATTCATGACCACTGGGACTGGGGGACAAGAGACAGAGAGCCGACAGGAAGCTGCAGTCTTGGCTCCCACAGGCACGGCCTCGCACGGCGGGCGGACGCAGCGCCTCATCATTCCCTGTGGCATCTGCCTCATCTTCTCTGGGGTGATGAAAAACTGAATCTGAGTGGTGTGGACTAGTGGACTGAAAAAGACGAGACAGGTGGAGGCCAAAGGGAAAGAACACTGTTAATGTTAAATCTGCCGTTGGCAAAGGAGCAGCTCCTCTGCAGCCAGTGTCGGTCGCGGGCATCTAAGTGATGTGTCTGAGCTGAAATGGCCAATTCTGCCTAGAGAGCACTGAGTGTGCACTGGCACGTACCCGGCAGAGAATTCCATCCAACACTCATACTACATGTACACATATACATATAACAAAGGCTATGAAAAAGATAACAAGGGAATGAGACTACTTCATGTGTACTTCTTCTGGTGGGGACGGTCCTCAAGCTTACAGGTAGATAGAGTCCTTTCATGAACAAGGGTGGGGGGGTCGCCATTCTCGAACAGCCGATGTGGTTCTGGTGAGCTGGTCACTGCACAGTGTGGGTTGGCAATGTAGGGAAGGATGACAAACACCCCGGAAGCCCTGAGACAAGCATCAGAACTAGACGGAACTGGACAAAGGGCAGAAGTAGATCTGGATACCTATTTCATCTCCACAGCTCCTAGGAGTGAGGTGTGTGTCTTATTTGCAAGTTAATTAGGTAATGTCACTTTACTTACACAAATACTGCTTTAAAATCATCCCGAGTTCATAAAAATGATAAAGGAGAGAAGACTAATTTTATTGCATCTGACCTTAGAGTCTCTGCGAACTCTTGTGAATACTCATTATCACTGATTTTTCAGTATCTAAACAAAGACATGCTCAAGACTATTATCTGCTAAATATAGGTGCTGAAATCTTTGGGGATTCAGGATATAAGAAAATTTGCTAGTGAGAACAGAAGACATGAATCAACATACAACTTATAAAGTGAGTGTAAAGGACATTTATAAAACAGGAGCATTTACTCCAACAGCTGCTCGGGAAGGAGGGCAGATTTGGTTGCTGTCGTCAGGTACTGTGTGAGCCGAGGCCCGCGGGAGGACAGCGCCCTTATGAAGAAGCCATGGAGAAAGCCACTAAGTGAAATGTGCTGCACACAGTCAAAAGAGAAAGTCAGCTAGTTGAGTTACAGCACAGTGGACTAGGAAAGAGCGAGTGCCAGGAGATCAGGAGGGTGGGCCAGGAGACCTCTGCTCAGAGGGCTCTGCATAAGGGCAAAGGATAAGTGTATTTTATCCTGAGAGCAGCAGATACTGCCGGAGGAGTGACGACACAGGACAGCCACAGAAAATCTGCACTTTCAATGTAAGCATTCGAGCATTTAAGTCAACAGCTCAGCACTATCAAGTACATTCAGACTGGCATGTAATTACCAGAATATATGTTCAGAACTCTTTTCATCTTGTAACACAGAAACACTAAACCCATTAAACACAAACTCCTGAACCAGTGAGATGGCCAAGGACTAAACCGACAACCCACAAAGTGGAAAGAGGGGAACAGCCTCCCAAAGTGTGCTCTGACGCTCACACATGTGAGAATTGAGCCCAAGCACACACATACATGAATCTGTCTTAGAAAGAATCAAACTTGTTTTAGCTACCACAGATAACTAACCTAGGGGTTCAATATTTAAGACTCTTCATTCAAATATTTGAGGCATACACCCACAAATGGAATGGCTGGATCATATCATAATTTAAGCATGTAATCTATGCTTAGGCATAGCAGCTCTGTTTATATTCTTTAACATTTTTAAAAGATGGCATTTGCTACACAGAACAGAAATTTATATAATTATAAGAGTAGAATGCACTCATCCTTAAATAATTTTCAAGCAGGCTATATGTCTATAAACTCTAGTCAGAACTACGTGTGTTCTCACTACCAAGAAAACTACGTACTTATCAATGACTCTGACGAGGAGGCCTGAGATGAGTACTATGCTCTCAAGGATGGACATACAAAATATCTCAAGAAATTTCAAACTATACATGAAAAGAGGTACTGAGGCAATTGTATAAAGCTTTTAACCTCGAAAATAATGAGTAAAAATGCAGAATTTTATGTTCACTTTAATTAAGCAATGTTACCATAATACATGCTGGCACATGTATTACTCAAAGTACTTAAGATTATATGAAATCATAAATTTTGTTATGATTAAATTCTAAGATTAATTAAAACTTGACTTAATGCTCAATCTCTGTACTATAACCTTTATTGAGTTGTTTACATGCTCTAATATGGCGCCTCAGATCTGTCTGAACAGTTAGCAAAAGAAGGGTGTCTGTAGGTAACTTTCAGTATCTGCTCCTCATTATCAGAACGGTAAGAAGTTTTAGTGAGGAGTGCTAATTCTGTTTAGCAGTATCAGTGCAGATTCCTCACTAAGAAAAGAGAATTAGGGCTCTTTCACATTCACCACATGTTTTTTTGTGCAATGCCTTGAACCTGTTGGACACTTTAGGTCAGATGACACAGAGTTTAAAAGTACAGACAAGGTCTGGAGAGATGGCCCAGCGGTTAAGAGCACTGACTGCTTGCTCTTCCAGAGGTTCTGAGCAACTACATGGTGGCTCACAACCATCTATAATGGTATCCGATGCTCCTTTCTGGTGTGTCTGAAGACAGCTACAGTGTACTCATATACATAAAATAAATAAATCTTTTTAAAAAGTTTAAGATTTGAAAGTACAGATAAGTGGCTTTTAGAAATACAGTACCACCAGATCTCCAATGACATAATGCAAGAGATCTGTGTCACACTGTACGGAAGGTAAGAACAGGCAGTGTGTGACATGGAGAGAAGCCAGCGGGAGCTCAGAAAAAGGTCCTGTTGTTTACACTGATGGGACTGTCCTTGGAAATAATCCTAAGGGAGACCCGAGAGCAGCTGGAGAGAGCAGCTGGGGAGAAGAGCGGCTCTTCCACCAGCCTTGGCTGGGCGGTGGCTGAGGCAGAGCACAGTGTTTGTTTGGGGCCCTGTAAAGGGCTGTCGAGATACTCAGTGAGCCTCTTAGAGACACCAGAGGACCTTGGCCAAGCTATGATGGAGCTTACCATATTCTGAGAAATATCTCTTCTGAGAAAACAGATCAAGGAATAGAGCGAAAAGTAAAATGTAGCTGAAGGTGTCCTGGATAAACAAAACCTGAACTTAATGTAAGTAAGTTGTGATGTCAGGGTTTCCCTTGCTTTATGTAAATAAGGAAGTCAAAAGCCTAGAATCTTAGAATCTGGATTAATTTACCATATGAGCAACTTAAACACTAATGATACATCTGAAACCAATTTTATAGCAAAACCAAAACAAAACAAAACAAAAAAAACCCTGATCTAGTCAGAATGCAGAATACATGTTAGCAATCTGAACAAAAAAGGGCAACAAAGAATTTCAAGTAGCCAAGTGGGCTGGACAGATCCACACCCACAACCTCCGCTTATAGGAGGTGAAGCAGGAGGGGCTTGGTGCCAGGCCAGTGTGGTCTACAAAGAAACCTTCTCAAAACAAAAGGAACAGAGCTCTAAGAATTACCTGGCAATTTTACCTTGTAACAGAAGATATCAGATGAAAACAATTAAACAGCTGCCTCTAAATACTAGAGAGCAGACAGGGCTGTTTTTCTGCAGGATTAAGGGGGGCTTCTTTACCATGATCCCGCTCACCTAAGGCTAAACTTCAGATTGTTGAGAAGAAGTAGCTCTTGCCAACTGTATCATGCGGCCCAAGGCCCTGGCACACAGGAAACACTGTCTACTATAGTGCCAGGGAACCTAGACTGACATCCCTTTAGCTGGGGTACCAGAAAAAATATCTAGAAAGGTACCTATTAATTTCTCAGCAAAATTTATAAACTGTAGTGATGTCAATGAGGTAGACTAGGTTTGTACACAATTAGAATTCCCTGCACACCACCACATGTATCTGGATACCCCCAGTCAAGAGGCCCTAAGCTGGCAAGGAAGTAGCCCCCTGGCAGGATGAGCTAAAAGAAACACTAAATTGAATGCTGGACAGATGATTTAGTTGTTGAGAGCAGAGGCTGCTCTTCCAGAGCACTCAGGTTCAATGTGCAGGACCCAGAAGGCAGCTCACAGCTGTCTGTAACTTAGGTCTGGGACTCTGACTCCCTTTTCTGGCCTCCATGTGCACTGCACACATGTAGACAAACTTGAAGGCAAAAGACACCCATTCACATAGAATTTAAAGAGAGTCAGACACAGAGAGAAAGAGGAAGAAATACTAAATGAGGAACAAAAATCTCTGCTCTTGTAGGACACTGTCCCTAGTCTCTTGGGTCTTTGCTATTACTCTATGTCTGTCTGACAGGCTCTCTCCAGCAGCCTGGAATTTGCTATGTAGATCAGGGTGACCTAGAACTTAGTCTGGTTTTACAGGAATCCTGATCAAAGATCAGAACCCTCTCTTAAGAAAGCCTAACGTTATACCAAAGAGCAAAGCATTTAGTGCTCAGAGGCAATAAACTGAAAACCTGCATACAGAGACGGAACCAGCTCAGAGTGGAACCTGCTCAATCTGGATGATGGTGTGCAGGAGTAACCAGTCTACTGAGATTATATGGACGTTCCCGTAACAGAGGCTCTCTTAGCTTTGAGCCCCTAAACTACAGACTCCAGAGTTAACATGTTTGCCTTCAGACTCTAGCCCAGCCACTCACAGAATAATTAAGTACTTTAGTGTTATTTTCCAATGTGTAATTTCCACCTACCAAATGCACTGGGAAAATTGAAATCAATCAACACTTAGAACAGCTGGCATCTAGCATGTCTCCATCAAGTTTCACTGGAGCTCAGTGGCATGATGAAAGCTTCGTGTGTGTGTGTGTGTGTGTGTGTGTGTGTGTGTGTGTGTGTGAGAGAGAGAGAGAGAGAGAGAGAGATGCCCTAGGGTCAATGCTCATCACTTAAGAACTAAAAGAAACAAAAAGCTTGTTGCCCCATTACTGTTACTACCAATTATATTATTTGTACAGGTCCTCTGGGTTTTAACTGGTCAAGACATCTAATCAAACATCATCACTAGACTATAAAAATATACACTTCTGGTAGCTTGGCTTCTACAATATTTCCCTTACATATTATATTGGTCCTCTTTATCCGCGTTCTTTGGGAAGCAGCTTACCTTATCTTTGATTTTGTCGGCTCTGGCGTCCACAGGCTGGCTTTTGTTTTGTTCCTGATGGCATTTCAGGTTTCCTCCACCTGAGCTTGTGCTTTGATTCTGTCCCATGGAACTTGAAGCAGGAGTGGATAGTACAGATGTGTGGACACCAAGTACAGATGCTGCACTGTTTCCATTAACTGACCCATTCATACCTTGAAAATAAACAGATTTATATATTGGGACAGTATTTGGCCAGAACAAGGAGTAGAGAATATATTGGTTGTGTCTGTGTAACTGTGAGTGAAATCAGACAGACACTAAAGTCACATATCATTCCTCTATATGAAAGATTCATAATGCACACAGTACAAATAAGTACAAACTAATCCTCACACTGGGCCTGGGAGGGGTTTATTTTAAAGGGTGAGAGATGAAATTTTAGTTTGTTGGAGGGTGACCAATATGCAATACTATGAGCATATTAAATTCAAATGAATTATTCACTAGCATTAAACTGAGTGGCTACCAGACATTAAACAAACATGTTTAGTAAACAAATCATATGTAAGCATTGTCCTTTTAGAAACACTCAATATGAATAAGCAATGGGCTAGCTAAAACACTGCAACTTCTAAACGCTCTTGTAACAATACTTAGAGACCACAGAGATACTGATCATTTAAAAGAAAAACACAGTAGTAGGGTTGTGGTTTGGATAAACTAAGCCTGAGGTGAACCAGCATTCTATCCTGAGTTCTGTGTAAGAGGTGATGACATACAGAGGCAGCTGTAGGCCTGGGCTCAGACCCTGGGTAATTCACATCGGTATTTCCTAACACAAGTATGTATTTAACCTTGATTGCAAAATCAGGATACTTGTGATATGGAAGGATTGTTATAAGGACCAAAATAGATGATATAGAAGAAACTAGCCCAAGGCTGGACAAGTGTTCTTAAGACCAAACTGCTGCGAGGGGTGTGGGACCTCTTCAGTCCTTCTCTCGCCCAGTGAGTACCTTTCTCAGGACCATTTCGACTGCTCCTCCCAGAAGTCCTTGAATGAAATGATGAATCGTGATTCTGGGCTGGAGGAGCAAATAGTGGTGGGATTCCCAGCAATGGTGGAAAGAAGGGCGCTCCTGCACGAGAGTGGCCGTCTGTGGATCGCCACCACTCTGCACCTGGAACCAAGCAGAGCGGCAGAAGAACTGAATGAGCTTTCATAATTCAGGCAGTGACTATTTGTTGCATTTTATTGCAGAAACAATGTTTCAAGTTTCTTCTAAGATAGAACTGCTCAAATCACATAGCTCTGAGAATCTTTTCACTGTAAACCTGTAATTTGAATTTGTATAATCATCTTCCTTATGACTAGGCCATGATTCAAGAATCTTCCCTTAACTCTTTTCTAGATTCAAGCCAAAAAGGAAGGGTTTTTTTTGTTTGTTTTGTTTTGTTTTTTGTTTTTTGTTTTTTTTTTTCTGAGACAGGGTTTCTCTGTGTAGTCCTGGTTGTCCTGGAACTCACTCTGTAGACCAGGCTGACCTCGAACTCAGAAATCTGCCTGCCTCTGCCTCCCAAGTGCTGGGATTACAGGCATGCACCACCACGCCCGGCTATGGAAGTTTTTTTACAATGTGTGTGTGTGTGTGTGTGTGTGTGTGTGTGTGTGTGTGTATACACACTTAGAATAAAGAACCATTTAGCTTTATAGCCGACAGCATCTATTTACTGCAGCAGTAAGGAAAAGGAAAGAATTAAGTCTGTATTCATCTAAGATTTTAGATTTGAAGTTCCCATCTGCAGCCTCGGAAGATTTCCCTCCATCATATACAGCACCAATCTGGCTTTCACAAATCAGGGGGAGGGAAATTAATACTATCAGGTAAATCTAGCACATCTCAAATGTATTTCTGGATGAAGTAATTCTATAGCTGAACAAAAACAAACATATAGAAATAAATTCTCAAAGAAAATGTCCAAAACAGTTTTTAATTAAAAATCTAGTCTTATAAAGCTTCTAGCTTTAAAATTTATATAAAGACAGCTCGAGTTTCCCTTACATTTCTCATGAATTACAGCTGATAGTGATTTTTTTTTAGACATACAAAATAGCCAAATTGAAAAAAAAAATCATTGAATGAAATTCAGATAGTCAAACAGTAGTTCTTCATTAATTCTTAAGGGGGGGAAAGAGCCAATTTTTTATAAAATGCATTTTTCAAGGAAAAGTGTAGATTAAAAAGAGACCTGGAAAGCCGGGCAGTGGTGGCACACGCCTGTAATCCTAGCACTCTGGGAGGCAGAGACAGGCAGATTTCTGAGTTCGAGGCCAGCCTGGTCTACAGAGCGAGTTCCAGGACAGCCAGGGCTATACAGAGAAACCCTGTCTCGAAAAAACCAAATCCGAAAAAACCAGAGAGAGAGAGAGAGAGAGAGAGAGAGAGAGAGAGAGAGAGAGAGAGAGAGAGAGAGAATATGAGAATGAGAATGAGAATATGAATTTGGACCAGGCAGTGGTAGCACAGGACTTTAATCTCAGAGGCAGGCAGATCTCCATGACACCAGCCACTCTGGAGACTGAGTTCCGGGACAGCCAGGGTTACACAGAAACCTTGTCTCAAAAGACAAAAAATGGGGGAGGGGGTAATTTGGTAATCATCCAAAGAACAGTCCTGTATTGCCTCATATATCCTGGAAACAATCTTCAACTGGCTAATCCACTAAGTTTCAAAGTTAGTTCTCTTTCATACAAGTCTCCTAAACAATATGGCATTATTTCATTGACTGGAACAGACACAAGAACATTAGACGCAGACACCTACATAGTATCAAGAGATTGTACTATAGGATCTTTAAAAAGAAACATGCCTTCACTATGTAAGGGTGAAACGTTCAAGGCCACTGTCATTCCCAGAGGTGTCATGAACAATGTAAGCTAAACCCTGCAAAAGCTATTGCTGCAACTGTGTGGTCATTTAGTGAATGGTATCCTGAAAATTAGGGACTAGAGCTGCAACAACTGTGTGAAAACTCCTGTCACTTAGCCACGTCTAGATACATTTAGATGGGTAAAGGGAGGGGCGTGTGTGGGGGAGGGGAGCGTCTGCACAGCTCCTTCCTCTCTGCAGACATAAGTTTTAGTTGCTAAAAACAGACTCCAGCTATACGGTATTGACCTCTAACCCATGTTTTAAGGCTGGACATAAGGAGTTGGTCAAAAACTAAATAGTCAGAGCTCAAGATTCAAATGTGATAGGTATAATCAAACTCAGAAAAACATTACAATGCACCTCAGAATGTCATTAGCAAGTAGGTACACAGCAGGCATTAGGGAAAGATAATAGGGAAACTGCTGTGAGAGGCTGGCTCAGAGACAAACATACAAGATCAGTTAGATAAAATAAAGGACCATTTTTGAAGATAAATGTCTGATATTATTTCAAATGAAATTACAACTTTTCAGTGAAAAGTTTATATAGATTTGAAATTGAGAAAAATAAGAAACACATTTTAGTCACAAAATAAGTTACATACCAAATGGAAGATATTAAACAAAAGTAACATAAGTAGGTGCAAGATGAACTTCTAAGCAAATTCAAAACCCCAAGAAATGCTGCAGCAGCCACAGCAGCCATTTCCAGGGAGGAGTGCTAACATTTCAGACTATCCGCCAGTCTCGATTTGGTTCGGCAGTGCATTTCTCTGCAGGGTTTTTGCTGGCACAATGGTTTCACTATTTAGCCCAGCCTGGTATCAAATTTGTGATCTTCTGCCTTCCAAGGCTTACACTCACCTACCTGCAAACCTGGCTCTGATATGGCAGAATTTTAAAGTCACTCATATATAAAAGCCTGATATAACCCCAAACTTCACAGATTATATCATTAAAATGTAAACACAAGGAATTTCAAATGTTTTAAAATGAATTTCATAAAATATTATTTCGATATATGATAAAAATTAGATTATAGTAATATCCAATATAAGTTTACATTTATTCTTTGAAATGAAAAATACCTTAGATGTATTTATCTTCATTAAAAAAAACCTATATCTTAGCTAATAGTATCTATCTTCTTGTGACTTCCTTGTATTTATGGGGAGACTTTTTTCCTAAAGTGTCCATTTGGTTACCCTTCTGAATTATAATTTATGTATTTAAATTATTGTACCAAAGTGTAATTAAAAAGTGGGTTCTCCAAGAGCAACCATAATCTCATTCCATGTTGCAAAGAAGTGTGCACACAAATGCACATTTTACCACTAGTGCTGCTGCTGCACAGTCCCCTGTCCTTCAGCAGCCCATAAACAGAGTGCTGGGCCGTCCTCCAGAACACTGCTGGTAAGCAAAGGGACGCCTGATACAGCAGGTTCAAGAAGCATGCTGCTTCTTTACATCGGATGTTCTTAAATACTCTGTGTGTATGCACATTCGTTCACATGTATGTGCATGTACAGGTCAGAGGGCAACAAGGGGGAATGGGTTATCTCTTTGTACCACACGGGAAGTGAACTCAGGTCAAAAGGCTTGGCAGCAAGTTTTCCCACTGAGCTGTCTTGTTGACCTCTAGGTTGGTTTTTATATTTTAGAAGTACCATTGCATATTTTTTAATATTGATTTGATCATCTTTTCAATATTTGATTTTAATACAGTATTTATAATATAGTTTAGAAATGTTCAAAAGCGGTACTATAATAAACTATCACAAGACAATAAAAGTACTGAAGATATCAGTAACTCCTTAATTACTGTTTGTTTTTTTTTTTGTTTTTGTTTTTGTTTTCGAGACAGGGTTTCTCTGTGTAGTCCTGGCTGTCCTGGAACTCACTCAGACCAGGCTGGCCTCGAACTCAGAAATCCACCTGCCTCTGCCTCCCAAGTGCTGGGATTAAAGGAGTGCGCCACCACCACCCAGCTCCTTAATTACTGTTAACCATTTAGACTTTATTTCAAGCTCTTTGATTTCAGGAGGTAGCTGTTGATACTGAATAACCATGTTAAAAACAGAATAAGCCAGATATGGTGGTGCTCAAGAGGCAGAAGAAAAGGCAGGTAGAGCTCTGGAAGTTTGAAGCCAGCCTGGTCTACATAGAAGAGTTCCAGCGTCTACATAGTGAGAAAAATTTTAGTTCCTCTTAATATATTAAGGAAATATTATTAAGATTTGGTCAAGACTCTGCCCACTCACAAAACTTTCCCACCATCTCCTCTTTAAGACAATAGAATTAAAGAAATAATGTGCCTCAAGAGATAATACTTGAAATCCTTAAGTAACCACAAGTATACATATAGTAACCTTCTATATTCTCTCTATAGTTTCAAAAGATACATGGGTTCTTTTTAAGGAAGCAGTAGATACTTTTTCAGCCATTAAAGTGGAAAAATAGTGAATTAGGCAATCTGGACTAATGCGTGCCAGACATTGTAGACAGCTCTACACAGGCTTGTCTCCCTCAGTCTTTAGGCAGCCCTAGAAAGCAGGCAATGTTTTAAGTTTACAGGTTTGAAAATCCAAGTCAGTTTCTAGGTGGAACTGAGCTCTAGCAATTTAAACAGTGTCCCAGTAAAAGTAACATTAATCACTGCATAATACACTTAAATCAGGACTTTGAGGAGAATCTGTGTGAGCTCAGCTACTGTGTGTCCAGTCTACAGAATCCCATCGCACACTGGCCCTGGCCATGCACAGGAGCCACTGCCTACCTGTTGAGGAAAGGTATTCCAAATATATTTTGGAAACAGTTTTCAAATGGGGAAAAGTACAGAAAATTAATTAATATTGAGCCTCCACTTACTAACAAAGTAAGAAAACATAAAAACCTAAGTGTAGGTTCAGACTGTAAGGTATTTTTCCCAGTATTGGGTGTCTAACCCAGGGCCTCATATATGCTATGCAAGCATTCTACCATAGAGGACACTGCCAAGCCAAATTAAATACTTAATTTAAAAATGAGATAATGGGACTGGAGAGAGAGTTTAGTCAGTTAAACACATGCCACAAGAGCATGGGGACAAGACCAATCCCATGTAGAAAGTCTAAAAGCCAAGCACACATCCAGGCACAGAGACAGAATCTGGAGTTTGCTGGCTGGCCAGCCTTGTGAACCAGTAAGCTCCAGATTGGGGGGTGGGGGGAGAGACCCTATGTCAAAAATAAGCATTTGAGTGACTGAAAAAGATACCTGACCTTCCACAAACTCATGGCCTACCACATGTGGACTCAAGAGCACATACAAACACACAGAGACACATGAAGATGTACACATAAACATTGAACACACACACTCAAGGCTGGGAAGAATTAAAACCGTACACTCATAATCCATTTTCTACATCCAATACTTTGGTAAATGAACCAGAAACACTTGCCTTACTGATTGTGTCCTATGACAAGTGCTAATTGAGTGCTGCATGCTCGAACGCACATACTGAGCTCTGGTTTGCCGCATGTGGTAAAACAGAGCCAATTCCTGCCCCAGAGTCAAGCACATTTCACTCTGCTGCTCAGTTACAGTAACAGACACTGCCTGGGCATTCTCAGGCTTTCTCCTTTCCTTCAACACCATAAAGGTTGTTTACCTGGAAAAGATGTTAGCTGGGGATGTGCGGCTAAGGCTGTGGGTGTACCAAGTGTCCCCAAACCACCAAATTCTGAATGCCCTGAGCTGGCCGAATGTAGACCAAAGCCTGGGTGGCTGACCACTGGGAAGGCACTCGGCACTGTGGACAGGTTAAACGGCTGATCCCCAGCTGCTCTGAATAAATGTCCTGGAGGGAAAAAACACACTTAAAGTCGTTTAGATAAAACATGAGCGTTACCTGCATTCATGAAGGTTACAAAAATAGTTATTCAATTTTTATATTATATTTTCTTAAGTTATACTCTTCAAACCCTACAGAATGTTTCTAGAAACACAAAACCATTTTCAGTTTACTCAAAATGACTAAAAGATCCTCAGTAGTTTGAACTTCAGATGTTAGAACAGATGCTAAGAAAATAATTTTTGCATCTGAACTGAGGAAGCGGTCAGTTTTGTCAGTACAGGTACATTGATGTGACATCACACTCTTTTGTTCTTGAGAAAATAAAAAACAAATCTAACACTGAAAATCTAAGAAATGGACCCAACTAGGTTACCAAGTAATCATTCAAATGATCAGACTAGGTGCAGAGATGTCACTTTCATGTACAAAGTCAAAGTTCTGTTCTGTCTGATATTTCGTTGAGAAGAACATCCCAATTCCCAAGGCAGTTTGTACCAGTGTAGTCAAATAGTGTCAAAGACAGCACAATTAATACACTTACTAAAGCATTTCTAAATAAAGTCACAAGTCCATTTGTAGTCAGCTGCAGAACAAGAAAAAAAGTCTTTCCTTTATTCATAGGAAATAATCATGACACTTTGCCCTCTTACCATGAAGGCAGGAGTATTAAACCTAGTATTCTAGGTTCTTTAAAGAATTCACTTTAAATGATAGGGCACGCCTTTAATCCCAGTACTCAGGAGGCAGAGGCAGACTGATCAGTCTCTGTCACTGGAGGACAACATGGTTTGTGTAGTGAGTTCTAGACTAGCCAGAACTACTTAAAGGAGACCTGGCCTGAAATAAATTAAATAAAATAATTTACTTTGCATATGAAGATGGTAATACACATCTGTAACTCTGCACTTAAAAGGTCAAGGCAGGAGGATTCAAAGTTCTAGGCCAGCCTGGGCTTCATAAAGAGTTCAAACCTACCCTGTGTTAATTAATGAAACTATGATTCTTGTAGATGCAGCATAAAGGCAGTCAAGGGCTTACCCCAAATTAGGATCTCCCAGGACTCCATAGGGGAAAAGCCTATCTGCTTTATGAATATTATGTGCTTTAGAGTTCACACAGATCAATACTCTTGTATTATCTCTGGTCTACCTGTGACCAGGGATGAAATTTTTATTAATTGATTAGTTAACCCATGAAGTAAATTTAAGTGAGTTATAAATGGGAATACCATTGCTTATCATTTAGCTGTCTATCAAATGTTAAGTCTGATTTCCTGGTTCTTAAGAGAACAAGGGAAAGACCCAAGGACTTCCACAGACTGAGTGTTATGTTTTTAAATGAAATAATGCTAATATTTTCATTAAAATAAGAATATTCAAAGAGAAAAAGTATATCTTCTACAAGAAGTGTGGATTCAGGGAGCTGCTCCAGACAGGAAGCGAGGTCCCTGGAGGTTATCTACAGGAGCACAGAAGTCTGTAAGGCAAGAGAACAAGGAAGGACATGGAGGGGGGAGGGACTTGGTTTACTTTTTTCACTTGGTTAGTTTATTAATTTGTTCTGTTGGCGCAGGCTTTTCCTGTGTAGCCCTGGTTAGCCTGGAATGTAAAATGTAGGCCAGGTTGGCCTCCTGTGTAACCCTGGTTAGCCTGGAATGTAAAATATAGGCCAGGTTGGCCTCCAACTTACAGCTTGCCTCTGGTTTCTGAGTGCTGGGATTAAAGGAATGAGCTAAAGACCAAAGACATGATCTTGTGTGTACATTCTAATCAGTCAATCTGGTTTTATTGTTTAAACCCAGAATATAAAATTAGTGAAATTTATAAAATCTTAACTTACTTTTGAATGATTAAGGATTCTAGATATTGGCTTTGAAACCAAGTTCAGACAAAACAGGGACAAATACAGTTAAGTCAACAATCACCATCTCTGATTCTAACCAACAAAATCAAACAAATCAACTTCTTGACTCAGTTGTGCCAATCAAACGTTTTCTTTACACACACACACACACACACACACACACACTTCCTCCTCTACCTATGTTTCTGACAAATGAGTTAAACTCAAAATTCCAGTTGTATAGACTATATAGTCATGCACATTTTACATATGAGTAAAATATATGATATGTGTGCATGTGTGTGCCTGAAATAGCATGTGGGTCCTATAGGACAAACTTGGTGTCATTCTCAAGCACTGTCCACTACTTCCTTTAAGACAGACTCTCTCTTGTTGGTCTGCAGCACACTGCCTGGAGAGGCTGGTGGGACAGCAAGGCTGGGGGACCCATGGGGCTCCACTTCATTTGGGCTGGACACCACACTAAGTTTCTGATATTTCCTTTTCTACGTGAGTTCTGGTGCTAAAACTCAAGGCCTTATATGTACAAGTGTGTGGCTTTTGTTGACAGAGATGTTCCCAAGGCCCACCTCATTTCTACTTAAAAAAAGTAAGTAGTACTCAATCGTACCTGCCGACTACATATATGCAGCCATGGCTTAATTAAAAAATGAAACAAAAACTGTGGGACAAATTTAAGCTCCCCAAACTACACAAAATATTATGAAAAACTGAAAACGCTAAAATTAGTGATGGCTAAAATTACAGAAACAATTTTATGAGAACTAATGAATTAGCTTCAAAACATGCATAAAATGTTATTAAGCATTAATTTCATTATTTTGAAGGAGCAAAAGAGCTAAATTTTAATCTCTTGGGCAGAAAACAAAATATCTGAATGTTTATCGCTCCTGTAGCAACAATTAAAAATCAGGAAGATATATGATCACAATAAAAGATTTTTAACTATAAAAAAGTGCTATAAAAGGAGGATCTGAATGTGTGGTATCTTTACTGGGTCTTCTTCTCCTTCCTACAAGTGTAAGCATCCTTCAGACCTCATCCTGTCCGCTCCCCTTCCTGCCTCCAGCCCACCATGGTTTGACATCTTGGTGGGATGGGCCCTGTGCCAGGCCCGGGCCATGCGCAGGGATGGAGCCTCCCTGTCCACGGGCCTCCCCATTCCTGGGCAGGCAGGCTACAGGAGGGCGTGGCAGACTGAGTCCCACTGCGGCACTTTCATCACACTCTCTCCTGCACTTCAGAACCTCCGAGACAATATACTCTTCTCTATGACTTGTTTTATATAATCCTATCTGTTCCTTACTATATTAAAACATGCTGCTCATTAACCAAGAAATAGCCCCGAATCTCCCCCAAATATCCTTCTGAATATTCAACATTTATATTATACCATGACTAGGATATAAAGTTATGCAAGGAAAATTCATTTCTTAATTTTTACTCTTTACCAAACACTCAACAAAGATCTCAGTACCTATTTTAAACAACAGAAAAACAGTTTTTGTTTTTGTTTTTGTTTTTTTTCTTTTTTGGTTTTTTTTTTTGTTGTTTTTTGTTTTTTTTTTGGTTTTTTGGATTTGGTTTTTTGGAGACAGGGTTTCTCTGTGTAGTCCTGGCTGTCCTGGAACTCACTCTGTAGACCAGGCAGGCCTCGAACTCAGAAATCCACCTGCCTCTGCCTCCCAGAGTGCTGGGATTACAGGCGTGCGCCACCACCGCCCAGCAAAAACAGTTCTTTTAAAGGACTAAACTAATCAAGAGCCATTCTTTAAATTATTAAAAATATAACATCTTCACTGAGGTTTATTTAATCACAGAAGCAAATTCAATATCTGTACTATAGCTTTTATTTTTTTATACAGCAAAAAACTACTGTAAGAATTACCAGAGCTGCCAGGGCCAAGAGGAAGCCGGAAGTTGTAAACCATCTTAAACTCTGAAGCTATTGTTCACAAGGGAATCATTTTTTCATGATGTGTGTGTGTGTGTGTGTGTGTGTGTGTGTGTGTGTTGTATGCATGTTCACTTGTGTGGTCAGGAACGCATGCACAAGTGTATGCTCAACGTCAACTTTTCTCCATCCCTTTCAAACATGTTTTAAGGAAGGTTCTCTCACCAAACCTAAAACTCCACAACCTGCCTGGTGGCAAATGAACTCCAGAAGTGCCTGTCTTGACTTCCCCAGCACAGATTATAGTATGTGTTGTTACCATGCCTGTTTTTGTTAAATGTGTGCACGAGATCCCAGCTAAGGTTCTCACGCTACTTCGCCATCTCCCAAGTCCACAATGGGAACTTTAGATCACAGATAGGAATAGCATGATGGTTCCTGTTATCATTGACAATACAATTAAAAACATAAATGACATTTCAAATACAGCTCATCCTGTACTACCAAGAGAGCAGGACATGAAACAGTACATGTCAAATAGAACCTATTAACTACCTAAATATAAAACAAGATTATCTGAATATTACAAAGTTCTATTTTTGGAAGAGTAAATTTTTTTCTACATTTGATTTACCTAATGTCAATATATATGCTCAAAAATAAAACTATCCTGATTAAAAACACGTTTTCCTTAAGAAAATGTCTGCACACTTACGGTTAAGGCAGTGTGGCTCCCGTACTGAAGATGCTCAGTCTCATGCTCTGTGTGCAAATTTTATTTTACTTTTAGTTTTTGCTTTAACTGATGGTAAGTGACCATGGAAAACTTAGATAATGAAAATTCATGTACAGTGTAATGTTGAAAGATTCTTAAGCTGAATAGTTTTTAGCACAACTTTTCAAGTCTACCAGGTGACACATTTAAATTTATTAAAAGCAGAAAGCAAATGCCAGTATGTCAGTCATGTGGAATGGTATTATTAATACCTTTGTTACCAAGCACTTGTTACTCTCACTGAACAATAAGGTCTTCCCACCTCACCAGAAGCAAATAACAACACACAGACTGAAGTAAGGCCCTCAGCCTAAAGTACCTGCGAGCTAAGTCTCCTATCACTTTGAAAAAGTCCAAAAGTCACAGTAAACATAGTTGGTATAAGAAACCAGGATGGGAAATAGCTAATCTTTAAAAACAGAAACAACAAAACCTAACCAAAGCTCACTATACAAGCTGTTTTTCTATGTGCCAGAACTGCTCCTGATCTTTCAGTGCTACACAGAGTTGTTGCCCCGTGTCTACAATCTTTTAATACTGCGACATGATTGACATCGTTGCAGAATCAGTCTCTGGCTTGTAATCTGTAAAGTGTTGCCAAGCCTAGAAACAGTACTCGTTTAAAGACATCCCATGGGTCTTTAAATCAGTAGTAAGGGAGAATATAAATCAAAACAAACATAACTGAATTGCTACCAATAGAATAATTCAATTATCAGTTAATACACTGAATTCTTAACCATTTCAATGTAAGTATTTGAAACTCAAAATAAGGAAGATAAAAATTTGAACTTTAATTAACAACCAACCAAAAGAATTCTTTAGTTCATGTGGATAGAATATTTCTCCACAAATAATAATCTTCATTTTATTCTTGTATTCTCTTATTTGAAGCCATTGAAGCCTTATTCTTAATATTTAGAAAGATGTACAGAATGCAGAGTCTAGTCATTCATTTATTTTTTCCTTAAAACAGGAATTCACTCGCCGGGCGTGGTGGTACACGCCTGTAATCCCAGCACTTGGGAGGCAGAGGCAGGCAGATTTCTGAGTTTGAGGCTAGCCTGGTATACAGAGTGAGTTCCAGGACAGCCAGGGCTACACAGAGAAACCCTGTCTCAAAACAAACAAACAAACAAACAAACAACAATAACAACAACAAAAAGACAGGAATTCATAATGCAGCACACTCTAGCCATGGGATGCAGTGTGTGGCTCAGACCGGCAGTGTCCTGGAGCCTTTCTGCTTCAGGGTCTCGATGCTGGGGTTACAACATGCATGACCAACCTAACTTGTTTTCATTTTCAAGTACTTATTCCGAGATCATTTTATAATCACAAAAACTGAAAAAGTAACAGCAAGTTCCTATGTTTCTTTTCCATAGCCCCTTCTATGTTAATATCTTACATACGACTATAGATCAATCTTCAAAGCCAAGAAATTAACCTTAATTAGGCAAAAAAAAAAATTGGCTTTAATCATATTTCCTACTAATCTTTGTCCCAAGATTCAAGAATTTTTATTACATTGAATTTTGTGCTTTTAGCTTTCTTCCATCAGCTACAACTTTTGTCCTGTGCTTCAGTGACGGCTATAAGGCAGAGACTGGAGCTTGTCTAGTGCTCTGTAGCAATCAGAAGAAGTCCTGCGTCACTGAGGATGGCCCCCTCTCAGAGCAGGATACCCAAGGTTCATGTTTCTTTGTAGCCCTGCTGATGTTAATTTTGTCACTAAACTGCTAACTATTTCTCTTCAGGTTTTGTTTTGTTTTTTTTTTTTTTAGAAAAATAAGTCAGTAAAAGCATGGGTTGTGCCCTCCCCCCTCTCTCCATGTGGTCATGGCCAGCCTTCTCTCTCTCTCCCTCTCTCTGCCTCCACTTCCCATTAACTCCCATCCTCTGCCCTGAATAAACTCTATTCTATACCATGGGTTAGAATAATTTCTTCTTTGTAGCAAACATTTTTATTAAATCTACTGAAAGGAGTCAAAATGCTTTTAAAAAAAAAACCCACATGTTTGATATACATTTAAAACATTCAAACACCGCTTTTTATTATTAAAAGGAAAAAATAACTGAGAACAATTTTAAAGACTGCTTTTTCAATAAGCAATAAAATGTTTCCCCACAATGAATACAAACTATTATAACCAGCTTTCAAAACCACACAGAGCATATTGCTTTGCTAGGGCTGTTTTCATCGCTGATGGAAGCTAGGTGGTTAGAACAGACTCCTGCTAGAGGCCTCAGTCAGCCAGCATGAGGGCAGGGCCCTTGGCTCCCTCTGGAGCACCAGGAAAGAATGGGCTCCACTGTCTCTCCTAGCCTTGGATAGTCTCTTATGTCCTCCCTGGACACGCCCTGTGAGAGGGGCCTGCTCACCGACTTCCTTTGCACTGGAAGAGCCCATCTCCAAGTAAGAGATCATGCTGAAGCACTGCGATTTGGGCTCCAGCACAGCTTTGTTCTTTGTAACAAGAAGATACACTCTAACCCCAATACTGGGCTAGTTACTAATATCACTTAACTGATTTGGATATACTATCTTTCAGTAACTTACTACTAAAGTCTCCAACAAAAACTACACGGTCCTACTAGTAAAAGGAAAAATAATATTCCAACCATGCTTGGGTCCTTCACTAAGAAAAGGCAGCTCAGGGAGCAGAAGGACTCGCAGGGCAAGCCTGAGAGAGAGCCCAGTCCACGAACTAAAGCCCACACGGAGCAGGCAGGCGAGCGGGTGGGCGGGCAGGCGCACACCTGCAATCCGAGGCCGCCTGGCCTGGCGAGCCCTGGGACACAGCAGAACAGAGTGGGAGGCGGGACCTACAGCCCAGCATTCGCCCTCTGACTTCCATAGGAGGCGTGGTAGCGCACAATAAAGAAATGCATAAATAAAGTTTTAAAATGAGAGAAGACAGCTGGACAAAGGAAGCCTTAAATTAAGACTTGCAGAATCCTACAAAATCAGTACAGCAACTGCAGAGAAAAGCATTCATATGCTAACTGTCAGTGTGATGTAGGTAAGGAAACCCTGCTGTGTCTACTAAACATCTATGGAAGATATCCCTTCCTGCCCCTCCACTGCTAGTAAACTTGAAATCTGGCTGTCTTTTAGTTATGTCCAAACCCCACCTCAGGTTGGTTTTTTTGTTTTGTTTTGTTTTGTTTTGTTTTTGTTTTTTGTTTTTTTTTTTTTTGTTTTTTCGAGACAGGGTTTCTCTGTGTAGTCCTGGCTGTCCTGGAACTCACTCTGTAGACCAGGTTGGCCTCGAACTCAGAAATCCGCCTGCCTCTGCCTCCCAAGTGCTGGGATTACAGGCATGCGCCACCACCGCCCGGCTTCAGGTTGGTTTTTAAACACTGCCTCTTCAGTATGTCAAATGATTTTTTTTTTATATTTACAAAAGAGCACTTTATTTATTCATATGCATTAAACATGCTAAACTAAACAAGTTACATTCTATCTTGATGATAATGGACTGAACCTCAGAACCTGTAAGCCAGCCCCAATTAAACATTGTCTTTTACAAGAGTTGCTTTGGCCATGGTGTCTCTTCACAGCAATGGGAACCGTGACTGAGACACACCAGATGCGCACTCTCTAGGACACTGTTTTTATTGGGGGATGGGCCACAGAACCTGACACTCTGAAGTACTGTCTAGTATGGCGTGAATGCACCAACCAGAACGCTGACATGTTCTCCAACAGGCAGCACCTGATGGTGTCACTTCGGTTATGTGTTCCTTGTACTGCCAAGTAAAATATATGCATAATCTATAGAGTCTACCTTATGGCAGCTGCCTAGCTAGCCCCTAAGATTAGGCCTTGCAAATACAGTCTTGCCTAATTAGTCAGAAAGAATAAAGGATCACGTGAAACCAGATGCAGGAATTCTAAATAAAACATTAAGAGTACTCACTTTCGTTATCTGAACTTAGCTGTTATCAATACTTCTAATAAGTCTAAATATATACTCTGTATAAATAATGCTAAATATAAACAAATTTAACGTCAAATACTGCTAGTAGGATTTGGATGCTCTTTGACCCTAAAAGAGCACTGACCTCTCCCCTGCTTCCTTCTCTGAATGAGCTAACAGACTGCTGGTTACTTCAGTGAGGTCACTGACCAGTTTGCACCAGACCTGGGGTTACTCGCTGAAATCTGACTCAGCTTCATGAAGCCATTTGATCTGTCAGGGCTGGTCACGAACTCAACAAGCGGGACTCCCTTGGTGGCGCCCATGCTCTTAGAGGGGCTGGCTTGTGTCTCAAGAATGCACAGATGACCTGACCCTGAATCACTGACTCACCGACTGACTGACTGGCTGACTGACTAACTGTTATCTCCTTCCCAGTTCTTCAAAATATATAAGAAAGGCCCCCTTTCTGTTACATCTGGGAGAGTTGCATCAAGATATCACTTTAGATTTTCTATTTCTTTAACGCATAAGGCCAAGAGAAAAGAAGAACCCAAGCTGACCGAGATCTGAAAAGCCAAAACGTGACTTAAAGGATTCATTGTCTTCGAAAGCTAAAGTGGAGCTGGATCAATGGCCCAGTGGTTAAGAGCACTGACTGCTCTTCCAGAGGTCCTGAGTTCAATTCCCAGCAACCACATGCTGGCTTACAACCATCTTCAATGGGATCCAATGCCCTCTGCTGGTGTGACTGAAGACAGCTACAGTGGACTCATATACATAAAATAAATAAATATTAAAAACAAAAAAGAATGCTGGAGTGAAGGTGCAAAAATCAGCAGCTCCTATTAAAAGGCCAAGGCCCAAAGTAAATTATTAATTTACTAACAGCCCATGATGGTCTGAGCACCTTACTGCTCCACAAGGTGCCGCCCCACCATGCAGTGCACCTCTGTCTGCAGCTCCTCATGATTAAGGAGTTCACATGGATGTTTTTGTGAGGTGTGGCAGGCAGGCTGACGGCTGACTTGTGTGGCATTCTACTGCTGCAGCTAGGACCTCTGATGACGACACCCACCATGCCCACCTGTGGCGCTCCTGTAGGCGCCTTGAAGAGCACTTCACCGTGCTCCTGGGAGCTGGGGTGCTCTGTAGCTCCCTTTTTGTAAAATGACACATCCTCATCCACACTGAGCATTTGTTTCTGATTAGGACAAATGAGACAGGGGTGTCTTAAGTGCCTTGAGCCTTTAATAATGAGGGCAGTGAAGCCTTTTACAGCTTCTCCTAAAAATGATCAGAAAGCTAGGGATGAAACTGGTTTAAAAGAAGGAAAACAAAAAACCAAAAAACCAAAAAAAAAAAACAAAAACAAAAACAAAAAAACCACCTTTATGTGGTCAGTCAACTAATTTCTCTACAATACCTTATACTTTTGATGCTTATTCCAGCTCAAATTTGCATTGTCATTTGAAAATACCAAAACCGTACATAGCACAGCATAGAGAACTTGTAGACCCTCCCCCGACTGAAGCGTTTTATTTATGTGTTTGTGTTACATCTTTAGAAAACCTGAGGCTTCCCTAATATCATGCTTCTCCCTGGCTCATAATCCAAGCTGAGATGGTCAGTACAAGGAACCCACAGTGAGAAAGCGCTGTCCTGCTGTTTGCTTAGCCCTTCTGTGCGCACATCACATCTGCGTCCATCACTCCATGGTTAGCCTGCCTGTCGGATCTACAGCAACACTCAGTTTGCCTGTGAGCCTAGCCTTTAACAGCGGGGCATCTCCTCAGCCCTAGCAATGGCACCCGTTTTTACCCTCTCGGAAGCCTGAGGATGATGACGCAGTCCTGACAGGAACCTGGTGTTTAGTGTCTTTTAGCCATTCCTGATGCTCAAGGGTATCCGCCAAGACATCCAACGCCATCACTGCACTGGATGCAAGAGATGGTGAAAAGAGCCAGAAAATTATTAATCATCTAATTTTTAAGTCCTAGTCCCACAAAATTTCACTTTCCTTCTTTCAATGATGGTTCCCTTATGCATTTTGTGCCAGATTTTAACTGAACACATTCTGTAGAAGAAAACAGATAAAGTCCTTACTCTTTAGACATAGGGAGAAGATGAATAAAACAACATCAAATGCATAATTAGACATTGTGAAGAGTGCTGTGGAGGAAATGGATAGGTTCAGGGGTAGATAATGGGAGAGCAATTACCTAACCACTGTGATCAGTGGAGTCATCCCATAATTAAGGTCAGTACTAGTCAACATTCTTCAGAGATGTGGAACCTGCAGGAACCACTGACTATGAAGAATCAGCTAATAAAGTTACGGTGGCCCACCAGGGACAGCTGCTGACGGGGAGCTGAGCGATGCTCACCAACACTGGGGAGGAGGGCACTTTTCTCCATCCATAGACTCAGATGCTAAGAATACTTTATGGACACATTAGAAATAATGTTTAATTCAAGGTATCCTGCATCCCCAGCCAAGTGGACACAAGGTTAATCTCGACACTCAAGTATGAGAATCAAACAGACATAGGAAGATTTTTCAGACAAAATGGGGGACATGCTTCAGATATGATCTAGAAAAGAAAGCTTTATACTTGAAGAAGTAAATGGTCAGGAGGCTGGAATACAATAATCAGAACGAGCAGAGCACCAGACAAATGTGAAGAGAGGGCAGGTGGGGAAGGGCAGTATGTGGCCTTATGTATGTATTACACAGGCTGAAAGACACAAAGCATCTCCCTCAGCCTGGTTATGTGAAGGGTTAATGTGATGACTCTCAGCTCACAGAAGCCCTGAGCACTGGCGTGCGGCTTCTCCCCAGTGTTTTGGCTCTCTCTCCTCCCTCTGATGTTGCCTCATCACATAGGCATGGAGTGTCTGGAGTGTGGGACCTCAGGTTAAAACAAAAATTGTGAAGTACTTTTCTTTGGAGGCAACAAGTTTGAAAGAGGGTTGAAACAGCCACAATAATCCTACACAAGATGGCAACTGTTTCTAATTTATAAAAAAGTAAAAAGACTGACCAGGCCTGGTAGTTACTCTTCTAATCCTAGCACTTGGAAAATAGAGGTGGAAAGATTCTGAGTTCAAGGTTAACTTGCACTACATAGCAGGTCTCAAGGCCAGCCTGTACTATATAAAAACCAATTTGGGGGTGGAGTGGGGTGGATCCAGCTCAGTCAGTAAAGTACTTGCATGAAGACGAGAATTAGACTCCTAGTGCCTATGTAAAAAGCCAGGTGTAGTGCTGTGCTGTGTGCCTGGGAAGAGAGAGAAAGGCTGACCCAGGAGGCTTGCTGACCAGCCAGCACAATCAACACAGCAAGCCCCAGGTCCTAGTGAGAAACCACCCTGCCTCAAATGACAAAGTAGAAAGGAATGTCACCTAGGGAGACTTCTAACTTTTACGTGTAAGCTTCATAAACACACACATACACACACACATGCTCAAAACCAATCTAAAGATGCTGAAAATCATCCAACAAGAGATCAGAGCCAATGGAGAGTATCTGTAAAAGGAGGAAGACTGTGCATTGGTGGCTTCCATCCAATACAGCTGCATAAAACTCCCAGCCGCTACAGAAAACAGTGGGACTAGTCAACAGCCAGCCTAGCTATAGGAGATAGAAGATAGAATTCACAGTTAAATAAACACTTAAAAATCAGATGGGTAAAAAGAAAAATATTAGTGATTAGTAAACACAAACAGAACAAAACAACCAAATTCAGTCTGAAGGGCCCAGATGCCTAGCTGTGAGAGGAGCTGGCCAAGAACATACAGAAATCAACTCTTGAAAAGTAAAGTCACGGCCAGCAGATCTGTTGATTGGATATTGCTTTGTTATACATACTTTTAAGGTTGGTTCAGGAAGCAGAGTCTGATAGGCCATACTACAGAGTCCAAAGCAGGCAGAGCAGTGGAAATTAATGGATAGTCACAAAGCACGAAGAGCACAAACAAGAGACTCATTGCGGGGATGTAAACAGTTGCAAATCCACAGGCATCAAAGGGGCTTCTCTAAAAGTACTGTCAGCAGGTGTAGCTTCAAAATTCAATATTCAAATGTCCATGTTTAATTGCTCACTTCCATAAAAACTTGACAGTTAAAGGGGAGTAATTAAAGAATAAGAAAATGACAATATTTAAAAATGCACAGCTTGCAGTTATGGCCATACTATAAAAGAAAATGCATAGCATTAAATACATATTTAACTGGACAGAGGTCCAAAATCAGGGGGAAGCAGGCAGTGGTGGGCACGCCTCTATCCTCAGCACTTAGGAGGCAGAGGCAAGCAAGTCCCTGAGTTTGAGGCTGGTCTGGTCTACAAAGTTCCAGGACAGCCAGGACTACACAGAGGAACTCTGTTATCAAAATCAAAACAACAACAACCAAAAGACAGGAAAAGATAAAAGGACATCATACTAATAAAGACAAATAAAGATAAGAGATCACTGAAACAGAAAAAAAGGCATAAGAAAATTCAGATTCACAGCTGATTCATTAAAAAAAACACTGAAACCAATTAAACTTTACAAAATGAGAACAGGCACACATTATGGATATTAACAACAAAACAGTAATAAATAGGGCTTATGAATTCATCAACACATAAATCCCTTCAAAGACACCAATCAAACCTCAGTTAAATAAAAAGATGACTTGTGTTGTTTACATATGTTCTCCTAGGGATGAAACCAGGGCATCCTCAAAGTAGGATGGTGAGGAACCACTGTTCTGCAAAGGTAAAGCTGTGACTTAGCATCTTATAGCAACAAAAAGGCTACAACACACACACACACACACACACACACACACACACACCCTCAAGGCTTAGAAGACTTCAGGGCTGAATTCTGACAAACATTTAGAAAAGTAAATACAATTATATGCTCTTTCAAAACTCACTAAGAATGGGGACTCACCCAAATAATTTGCAACAAAGAATGACAAGGAAAGAAAACTGAACCAATAATCCTGGTAGTTTGCCTAACAGAACTTCAACAATGCTTTAAGAAAACAATACAGCATAATTAATTGGAATTTGATCCCTGAAGGATACAAGGGTTTATCATATAAAAAAATTAGTCAATTACTTCACCTTATTAGCAAGATAAAAATCAAAGGCTGTGTCAGCATTTCAATAGATGCAACCATGTGACAAAAATCAATACTAAATTAAATAAAACCTCAAAAGTCAATGATGTCTGTTATTATCAGTTCTATTCAGTGTTGTGCCAAACAGCAAAAGCTCATGAAGCAAAGTAAAGAAACATTTCCAAACACAGGTTGGAAACCGAGGCAACCCCAGCACGAATCCAGATGTATTAAGGAAAGATATGAATGATAAGTGAGGATGTGAAAATTTGCTCAATATCATCAGTGTTCAGAGATATACATATTAAAGTCAGGACCAGGTGACACACACCTGGAATTATAGCATACATATAACATCATATGGACTGAACACTTTATATATTTAAAGTATATATGTAGAGCATGAACAAAATGTAAAGGTAGGAGGGAGGAAAGGGAAGACAGTGTCATTACATCTAATTTCAAAAACAAAAGAATTAAAAACCAAAACCAACGCCAGACAGACGCCAGAATACACTAACTGGAGTGGTTTACAATGTTTTTCAATGGTACACTAGGCACCCTGACTAGTGGGATCAACTCTTCCATGGTGCTTGTGGAGGATACATGTTACAGCCACTTCGGAAAGACACTTGCCAAATTTCAAAGTAGGCATACACTTAGAATATTCTCTAGCACTCCTCAGCCCAGGTATTTACCCAAGAGAAATAAAAACATATGTACACACAAGGGCTTGTAACTGGAACACTCGTGGTTGCCTCAGGCTAAAACACTACCACGCCTGTCACCGGTGAATGATTATACAAGTTCTAGCATGGTCATAAAACAAAGTAGTACTAGTAAGATAAAAGAGTGAGCTACTATATAAATAATCTTATAAAAGTTTTAAAAGAATTATGAAAGATACAAGCCACAAAAGCACACATGACTTCATTTACATAAAAGTTCGGAAACAGTAAACAGTGGCAGCGGCAGGGCCTGCCTGCCAGGGTGGGGAGGGAAGATCACACTGAAGGGAGGGTCTAACCTGGGGCTGCGTGAGGACACACAGGCTTTCTCTTTGTGCTGATCTACAGTTTCATTCATTTCAAAGCCCAAACATGAACTGCAGAGGACAAACTAAATTTGTCTGTTTATCCTGTTCCAGTGTTAAGGGACTGGAAGGTCTCAGAATTCTGAAGTTTTTTAACACAGTGAGAGAACTAACACAGAGCAAGAATTTGCTGTTCTAAGTGTCCAGATCATCTCTGAACACTCTAAAGTCCTTGTAGGTTTTTATATACATTAATTCTTTAAAATTTTGTACACTGTATTTTGGCCATATTAACTTCCCGCCAACAATTTGTCCCAGATCCACCCAACTTTCCTAGCCATCCACATAGTTTAAAAAACAACTGTAAACAAATACTTGAGGTTATTACTGCAGGTGAACTACACTAAGAAAGCAACAGAAGTGAGAGGTTTGGTTTAACTGCCTTCGGGATGGTGACTAAGCAAAGAGGTGGAGACAGTCAGAGGAACTGCAAAGCCTGGGAAGGTCTTGGTGCTGCCTACTAAAGTGACAGAGGGCTAGGACAAAGATACCACCTGGAGCTTTATTTTGAAAGCAGGACCACTGGGATTAATATGTGGGCATGGAGGAAAAAAAAAATCACAGTTGAAGGCACTGGACTTCCGGAGGAACAGTGGCTCTACTGTGAAAATGAATGGGGAAGAATGTAAAACTGGTTTGGTAGAAAATGAAAACTTTTTGGTTTGTTGCAGTTGAGGTGTACATAAAGCATTTATACAAAATGTACAATTAGGATGTGAAAACGGTCAGATAGTTTTTCATTCAAGTACACTTAAAGAGCCTAGAGATAATTTTTTTAGGTCAGACCCAAGACCTAAAAAAATTCAGTAAAGAAACTAAACCCGAATCAAAAGAAAACAAACAAAACCTGAAGAAGCTGGGGAAATAGTAAAAAGCTAAGAGTGGTGTAACGGAGGCTGAGAGGAGAGCAAGGGTTGGTCAGTGGTCAGCAGCTAGGACAGCGGAGAAGGAAGCTCTCCGCTGGAGAGTCTGTGCTGGGAGCAGGCCACGGAAGGAAGGCGAGGGAACTGAGAACGCAGGGCATGGCGCTCTCTCTGAGAAAGCAAGCAGGATGCAGGAACTTTAGCAGAAAATAGACTAAGAGTCGCAGAGTCATCGGGAAAAGAAGGGTTGGGAGCACACTGGTTATTAAGTAGGTGATATAGGAATTCTTCACACTCACAGACATGATCAGTAATGACACTGCAGACAAAGAATGAAGTTCTTGAAAAGCCTCAAATAATCTTTGTGCAGGAAACCACAAGTATTTGCCTCCTTGAAGACTGAAAAGCTGTGTCTTTGACTTTGGCACTTACTGCACTTAATTTCCTACATAACGAGCCCGAGGGAAACCTCTAAGTGAGTCCACGTAAGCTTGCTTCTCTTCCTGTCTTCTCACTTCCTCCGCTCCACTTCTGTCTCACATTTCTTTTCAGTTGTGGGATTGAACTTTCACATTTTCTAAGCTCGTACTCCACCCATGGAATACAATCTTGGGCCTTTCTAATCCTGACCGTTGCCAAGTTGTCTGTCCTGTCTTCCTTGAGCTTACTATGCACTACCAGCAAGCCTACTGTTTGTAATCTTCCCATCTCAAACCCCGGCCCAGGTAACTATTTGTTTATTTAGGAAAGGGCTGGAGGGCCGGTTAGAGTCAAGTGGATTACAGATGAGGTGGGACATCGTGAAGCCAGCAGTTGTTAAAGTGGTTTGAATTGAATCAGAGGTAAGTTTCTTAACAAGTCAATTAGGCAGCAATATTCTGAAGTCAGTCATGGGAACCAGGAGCCAGTTATTCAATAGTTTTCAAAGTACCTGATTGATTATTTTGATTAAATCTCAGTCTACTTTCAATATTCTTACTGATTTGTGTTATCTTTATCAGACCTGACACATATTATAACCGAAGCTCACCAGGTGAGACGTCTGGAAACCTGAGCTCAGGAGCCTCCCTGGCCTGACTCCTGACAACTGTGCACTACTCTTCTAAGTAGTAGAATGAAAAGATTGGTAGTCCAAACCCCTATGTCAACACCACAAGAAGACTACTGGACTATCGTGAGATGGGGACTTGGAAACTAGGCTGGGAGAGCTGTATCCTCATTAATAGACTAGTGCTCTTATGAAAAGAGGATAAAAGAACTATGTTCTGCAGCTGTTGCCCCAAACTTCTACGCTCACAGGACTCACAAAACCAAGGGAATTTAGAGGGTTCAGGGTTCTCCTGAGACTTGAGGATTCCTAAAACTACTCAGGGAGATAATAAAAGCAGCAATGATTGGGAAGCTAGACTCCCCAGCACTCAGAGCTGCCAACAAGCTGTGCACAAAGGAGGCAGCTTTCAAGAAAGATCATCACACTAGGGTGGGACTTTGATGATGCAGGTGCGGAGTCAGCCGTGGTCCTATGATAACGCTTCCCCCACAGTCCACAAGCAACCCAAATATGCTCCGCTAGGTAAAGGTTGGGTGGAATTGTTCCTTTGGTCTGCGGTTGTTCTATCTGGGGTGGACAGATGTTTGCTTACTGCTCTGCGGGGAAAGTCACACACGACCACCTTCTTACTTTTCTTGAGGGCCTAAATCTTATTCCACTGGAAAAGCTATACAACAAACTGTCTTGCTTTTGATTTTTTTCTACCAAGAGAAAGAACACATAAAGAAAGTACAAATGTCTAAGGAAAAAGCTTTCAAATGCTGTAGGTTAGATATAGTTTGCTCCCTAAAATTCCATGTGTTGAAGGTTCAGTCCTCAATCTGATGAAAAGAGGTGCATCTTTAAGATGTAGGGACTAATGGAGACAACGATGCCACCACTGGAATGATTAATTAGTTCTCCAGACCAGGTTCGATTCTGTGGACAGCAGACTGTTATAAACAATGCCACACTGTGTGTTTGGTCCCTTCTACAAATGACTTTTCCCCTGTCTACTTCCCTGCCATGTTTGTTGTTCAGTCAGGGGGCATTTACCAGATAGTACCATAATGTTTAGAATTTGTATTATCAGAATGAAATGCCATGTAAGTTTCTTTGCATAGAAAATACTTCATAAAATATTCATCCAGTATCATGTAATAGTAACACCAAAACAGATGTAAGACACTTACCAGACACTGAGTCAGGCGATACCTTGATCTTGGACTTCCCAGCTTCAAGTACTGTAAACACAAATTTTTAATACATATAAAGTACCAACTATGTGGTGTTTTGTTATAGTACTGATTAGACTAAGCCAAGAAGTCAGTCAAGTCTTAAATATATATGCTTAGCCCTGGATGCAAAGCAGGACTACTTCAGTAAGAAACAAAAGCAACCAGAAGTAAAATCATTAAAATTGGTTCCATCAAAGTTGGAAGTTTTATTATCAAAAGATAATGTACAATGAACAAATACATATACATATCAGATGGTGAAAAGGTGTTCCCATGTGTAATTGAAAGGCATCGCATATCTAAAATAATTCACAAATACTCAAGGAAAAATTTTGACTCATTAAAAATATGATACAAAGCCATAAGCAGGCATTAAAAAAAGAAATGCAGAAGCTAAAAGTCTTACAAAAAACTGAAAAGGCACCTCAATTAAGCACTGCTTCACTGATCAAAAATACCTCCAGCTCTGACAACCCCAGGTGCTGGGCATAAGGACTGTAAGACACAGCTGTCAGGGAAAGTGATAATACTACAGGTGTTAGCATGTGCTTACATGTATCAGTTTCTATACATAATGATGTCCTTAACAGCATTATTTATAATGGACATAACTGGAAATATTAAAATTTTCTACCAATAACAACAGAATATAAATATACAGACCACTGGGGTATAACAAACATAAAGATAACCTAGTCTTGTATGTACCCTTACAAATACATCTCCTCTTCACATCTCTCATGACATCATCTCAGTAAACACGCCAGGTCATGTCAGGGCATCTCCTTTTCTATATGCCTCTGCGGAATCTTTCTATCCCAGATGAATTTGTCACCTGCTGTTTCTGAAGCCTTGTTTCCTGCCCTATTATTTCCAGTCCTACTCAACCTGGGCCCTCATCATTTTACATCTGAATATATGTAAGTATCTAATTATAAATGTTACAATAAATGTAAGGCCCTCTTCACCTCTGGATGAATTCTTCTTAGAAACTGTCACATCGTGCCAGAAGTGTCACCTGAGAGCATTGTCACTATACCAAACCCTTCTTATTGGATAAAGAGTAAGAAAAAATGGTTACAATTTACTAGGTATCAACTAGAGGTCAGTTATTACTTTATTTATCACAATACTTAAACCAGCTGCTACTCTTGTCTTACAAAGGAGACAAGTGAACCTTACGAAAAGGTAAGTCACAAAGCTAATAAGAGGACAAGCCAAGGTTTGATCTCCCAGTCTTTGACTGCGAAGTCCTTGCCTTTAATCATTGTATTACTCTGCATAAATGCTTGTGCATGCATATGTGGTTCTAAGTATTCCGTCATAGCCTGCTCCCAGCATGGCTTCCTTCCTGTCTCTCCTCTATAAAGCCACAGCACATGTGACCAAGCCAGCTACCCTTCCTTTCTTCCTAATAGAACCCCCATTTTTATCATGGGCCATAATGTGGTCTGTTAAGAAAAGACCCACACGGAAGCCAAGGCTATCACTCACACAATTTTGGAGAGATTAAGTGAAAATCTCTAGGTGGGGCTTCTGGGAAGAGCATTCATTCTCCTGGCATGCAGCCCTGGCTTACCTCATCCCCTGGCTTCTCTGAAGAGCTGTTCTGTCTAGATGGAACATTTCTCATGAAGCTGTGAGGTGCACATGTGAGAAGAGCAGCCTCAGGATCTGAGAGTCCGCCCTATCTGTGCATGAGGTGTTTCCCATGCTTTCCTGTCATAGTTAAACACACATACATACAGACAGACAGACATGTGTATGTGTGTTTGTGTGTGTAACACAGCACTGAGAACTCAATCAACCCAACAATTTCCTCATATACACTGTCTTGACTCACATTTGTAGGACTGAGGTAATGATGTAAATGTTCATTTAAAGATAAGTATGCCTAGTATATCCTTAACCACAACAGCCTTAGTGTATCAGTTTTACAGATTCTGCTGCTGATTTTACCATTTGTTTGAAGGGATCTATCTGAAAAATGTACAAAAAGAAAAGGCAGTAGACTATGGTTCAGATTAACTATCACTTAAATTTCTTAATGTTCTATCTCTGTATTAGGTCAAACAGTCAAAATCTCAAACAAATGTACTCTGTAAGGTTGACTTATGCAATTACATTAAATGTCATTCTCCTAGCTTTTCCTTGGAGTCCGTATGTAGGTAGGCATCTGAGTGTCTGTGGCCACGGCTTGTTGGAGGTGACGGCTCATGCCAGGATCCCAGCACTCAGGCCGAGGGGAAGGAGCCCAGGCTGCTCAGGACACCAGGCCAGCATCATTTAACACTGTTTAAGAGAATCTTTCTTCCTTCAGTGAGGAGCTTTTTATTTTTTAGAGCCTCTCTTTTAATATATTGGTTAACTGATTTTATTTAACACCCCCAATTTATTTAACACCTTTGGTGAGCATTGTCCTAATTATTTTTTAGGAAAAGGTGGAGTTTTGGAGGGTATTTTGTTCATTTGCTTCTTAGTTCTGATTTTTCAAGACAGGATTTCTCGGTATGTAGCCCTCACTATTCTGGACCTCACCATTCTGTAGACCAGTCTGGCCTCAAACTCAAGTGGTTTATTTAAAAAAAAAAAAAAAAAAAAGTTCCTTTATGAAAAAGAAACATTTTTCAAAAAAGCAACAAAACCCATATATGTCAATAATATATGTCAATAGCCCTAATTGCTCTCATTGCAATGATACTTTTTGTCTCAAATTATGGCAATCAAACTAAACACTCCATTGGCTTTAAGCATCTAAATGTCATCGCTCCAAGTCCCGAGAAGACAAGGCCTTGGCTCTCTTGACCTGAGCTACTTTTCAGGACTGTTCTTAAAATGAACAACTTTAGGTGATTTGAAAACCAGAGCAAGCTGGGCGGTGGTGGCACACGCCTGTAATCCCAGCACTTGGGAGGCAGAGGCAGGCGGATTTCTGAGTTCGAGGCCAGCCTGGTCTACAGTGTGAGTTCCAGAACAGCCAGGGCTATACAGAGAAACCCTGTTTCAAAAAACAAAAACAAAAAACAAAAAACAAAAAACAAAAAAAAAAAAAAAAGAAAGAAAGAAAGAAAAAGAAGAAGAAAACCAGAACAACCCCCTGCATATCCTTAAACAGGACACCGACTTGGCTCATGACGGAAGCGCTGTTCTCAAGCATGGTTCTCCTGGGCTGTCTCAACGCCATTCCACCATCAAGTCACAAGTGAACTTAAGACAGAGGGAAGCCATGCCACAACGTGCTCCTGTCCTTTACTGTACCTCTGATCCAGGAGTGTCACCTGCTCTGTCAAGATTCATAACAGCAACTGTTATTTCCGGGGATTCAGTACTATTGTTATGTTCATAAAAAGAGAAAGAAGTTTAAGAGAAAGTGGTATAAGGCGGTGTAGGGGAAGGGGGTGCCTAGGCGGGCCCATGTCCAGGCATCCCTTCCCCCGAGGGACCACACACACAGACATGGTATAGAATAGAGTTTATTCAGGGCAGAGGATGGGAGTTAATGGGGTAGTGGAGGCAGAGAGAGGCAGAGAGAGAGAGAGTAGAGAAGTGGAGACCAGCCATGACCACATGGAGGGGTGTGGTGGGAGGAGAGTCCAAGAGGGCAGAGAGGAGAAGGGTGAAGTGAGGCAAGAGGAATAAGTGGTAAGAGGGAGAGAAGGGGCCTCTTTTATAGGCCAGGCCTACCTAGTGGAGCTTAGACAGAACCCTAACAGCAATGGCCTAAGTTATGAGTGAGTATAATTTCAGAGCTAGGGAAGGAATTGATTCAACAGAAAATAGTTGTTTGTTTAGTGTCTGAAAGCAAACTCAATGTATATTCTTTAGTGCATAAAGGAATTTGTATAAGTACTGTCAGTGACTAAGATGACAAAGAAAGAAACTTTAGGATAATGTTTGAAACAGACGAATGCTGTCAAAGAACCCATGAAAGAATTCTTGAGGCTTTTCTATTTTAAAGATGAAAGTTCTGTTTTATTGTTCTCTATAGATCAAAAACATGAGATCAAACTGTTTCAATATACAGGGTGACTCCTTGTCACTCCATGATGCTATTTTAAAATAAAGAGAATTATCAGATAACACATGGGCCAAAGCAATGAATCAAGACAAAAAATCAGATTAGACTGAAGTATGCAGAGCAGGGTCTTCTAAAGCATCTTTGGGTTGGAAGACAACAAACAGCTGGCCTGCCTACACATGTGTACACCTGTATTTTGCCAAGCTAGAGTTCAGCGCAAACCACTACACTTTAAATAGGAAGTGCAGTGTTATACATGCTAAAAGCAAGGACTTGACTGTCAGCACTGCGTCTCTCTCTTTCTTCCCTCTTCCATGGCCCTGGGCCTCTTAAACCTATGAGCATATTTATAAACAGTTATCATGAAACAAAGACTAAACTCTCAGGGAAGAGTTACAGGTGTGAATAGGAGTCAGCAGGATCTGCCCAGAGGAAAATCTAGATGAAGCAAAAAGACCACACATTCACCCCAGCAATTATCCAACATGTCAGAAGAACAATATGCTACTCAGAGCTTGGTGTTATATAGAAACACAAAACCCTGGAAGGACAGATGTCTAAAGTCTAGTTTAAAGGATACTAACCACATGGGCTGGCTGAGGAGCTAAGAGAAGCAGCTCCCGTGGAAAGGCCGCTCTTTGAAACTGCTGAAGCCACAGAAGGAGAAGAGGACGTTGGTGTAGTAGAGGAGGCTGGTGAGGATGGCAACAGTTCTCCAGACTCCATATCTAGGACAGAAGGAAAACATTGTATTGGGCACAATTACTCAAAAGAATTAGACATGGTTATACATTTTACCTATTTTTAAAAGTCTTGTATCAATTTAGAAATAAAAGGTGAAACATGAGCAAAATACTCCCATGGCTTGAAATACTCCAGCCCAAACTCACGTTAAGGCTCAAGTCCTCAGTGTGAGGGGCAGGAGGAGGGGCCTAGAAGGTTCTAAGTCTCTGATGCCTTTCACACAGAATAGGACAGAAATGAGCAAAAAATCTTATTCGTATACCCCCCCCCCCCGGTGTAGTGGGCAGCTGTACAGGGAGGCTGCCTCCCGTGGCTAGCTGCTCAGATTCCTATTTCTTGGGCTTCAGAACTCTCAACTTTATAAATCATTCAGCCTTAGATGTTGTGGCAATAGAACACAAACTAAGATGAACATTTATGAACCAGGTTTAATTTTGTTTTTGAGACAAGGCTGTGTTCAAGCTGGTTTTGAACTCTCTTCCCCACCCAAGTCCCATGGCTGGGGCTACAGGCATGTGTCTCTGCAACTCTACTTGAAGCAAATTGAATTCTTGGTGCACCATATCCTTTAATCAATCACATGGTTTGTGAATCTACAAAATGGCTTCGATTTATGCAATTATGTCAGGTCACTGACTTGGGAAAACCTGATCCTCCCATTCTTCTCAAGGCTCTTCCTCATCTCTCCAGCAGCCCGATTCTGCATTACTGGGAAGCAGTGGCTAGCAACCTGTGAGCCCCTTTTAGTGCGTTGGGGGACTACATATCATATATACTGCAGATCAGATATTTACGTTATAACTCATAACAGTAGCAAAAGTACAGTTATAAAGTAGCAGTGAAATAACTTTATGGTTGGGTGGGGGGGTCACCATAACATGAGGAACTGCATTAAAGGTCACAACGTTAGCAAACTTGAGACCCGCCGCGGTGAAGGAAGAAGGCATTACAGACTGAGGGTGGATGTATATGTTTATAAACTCAAATACTTGGGGGACTGAGATGGGGGGGTCACTAGTTAAAGACAAACTTGAGCCGGGTGGTGGTGGTGCACACCTTTAATCCCAGCACTTGGGAGGCAGAGGCAGGTGGATTTCTGAGTTCGAGGCCAGCCTGGTCTACAGAGTGAGTTCCAGGACAGCCGGAGCTACAGAGAAACCCTGTCTTGAAAAATCCAAAAAAACAAAACAAACAAACAAACAAACAAACAAACAAAAACTTGAACAACACTGGGAAATCCGCTATAACGAGGAAAAAGAAAGGACAGTAGGGAGGCTGAGAGGAACAGTGTCTTCATCTTCTAACTCTAGACAGAAGCATCTTTATGTCAGAATGACTCAGTCATTTCCGGGGGTGGAGGGGGGGGGGAGGAGGGAGACAGAGAGGGACAGAGAAACAGAGAGAGAAACAGAGACAGACAGACAGACAGACCCTCTTTAGGGTTTTATTAGAGCCAAGTTTCTACTATGGTTTCAATAGCCTTGGTATGAACTGTTTATAGTGACCAAATCACTTCTTAGCATCCTTATTAATGTAATTCGCTGCTGTAGGTTAAATCTAACATAGAATACAGTTTCACTGAAATGGTGATATTCAAACAGAAGGACCTAACAGACCATGGTCACTTTAATGATATCCCAACTAAGCATAGAAATCACAAAGTTTACAAATTAAGCAACAGGGAAAAAAAAGGATAGTGCTCATCTATTAGTGAATTTACAATTCATCACAAGTAAGCTCTCACCAATAATCTTGTTACAAAAAAGTATCTGTATTATATACTATCGGCAATTCATACAGAATATATTTTCTTGAAAAAGTTGTTCAATTACATCTTGAAATTTAGAGTACTCAAATACAAGGTTAATGTTGAAGAATCAAGTGAATTCAAGAACACACATTTTTTTTCTTGATAGAAGTAATCACATGAGAGAAGGGTAATTTGTGGCACTCTTAAGCATTTTGAGTGATACCACTTCAAAAAGCTTCCTATACAATCCAATAGCTACGCTTAAAATCCCAGTACTGCCACCAATTACCTCCTTAGATGCAAGTACTATGGTATGTATCTCATGTTATTACAGAATCTTTTGTCTTTATCAGTATCTGTCTGGGAAAAAGACAGAAGTGCTACTGATGGCTAAACTGACCAATGTTTAAGGCTGGTTTGGGTCATATATAGAAAACATGGTCTCTGAGGCGTATGGCCAAGACTTATGGCTAACACCGTCTTCAGAAATCTTTTTTATCAATTCTAATTTTCTTAAATAATTTATTTTATTTTTATGTTTTGCCTCCACGTATGTCTATATGAGGGTATCACATCTTAAATTTACAAATAGTTTTGTGCTGCATGTGGGTGTTCAGAATTGAACTCCTGGTCCTTTTGAAAGAGTAGTCAGTGCTCTTAAGTGCTGAGCCATCTCTCCAGCCCATCAATTCTCACTTAAAAAGAAAAAGAAAAAGAAAATGGCAAACATGAGTTGTTTACCTAGAAAAACTTTTTAGTAATCAAATAGTTTATTCTGTACCAATTTTAAAGCAATTGCTTTCTATGTGCAAAAGTGTGCCTTGGAGTTCATTAGCTGTGAAAATATCACAGTCTCTAAATTAGTTTAATGAAGTAACAAAGATGTGGAGATGAAAGAAGCAAACTTCTTTCAACGCTGAGGATCTAACTTTCGATCACTGCTAGCAGTGATCTAGGCTTTTGGCTTTTGTTGTTTGCTTGTTTCTTACATAAATAAGGTCTCACAGCAGAGACCAGCTGACCTTGGATTCCTGGATCTTCTTGCCTCAGCCTTCCAAGAGCTGGCACGAGTATGAACCACCACGCCCAGCCTAGCTTGTCTTAATAAGCAAAAATGTGTTTATATAATTACCACTGAATATAGGTGGCAGTGAAACAGCCAAAGGGATATTTAGAGTGCACTTTAGTATTCCAGGCTCCATATATATCTGTGCCATGTTCTTCTGTTGTTTAGCCAGACAGTGGCTGGCTGTGTTAGCCTGTGGGGTAGCCAGCCAAGCTTTTGTCCATGGCTGCTCTATCTACAGGGGAGCCTGCTGTATTTTTCTTTAATACCTTCACTTTTCCTCAAAGTAAATAGCTCATAGCTATCTTTATATATGGATTTTTATTGTAAAACTTTTCAAGTTATAATACAAATACAGATGATATATTCAATGAAGATACAATAATGACAAATCAGTAAAATTAACTCATTCAAGTAATGTAAGAAAAACTTGTTAGGACAAAAACATTTAGATATGCAGGGATGACCTACTTTGAGAAACCACCAGGGCATGGCATCCATCCGACTCTGCGCCTATAGCCGCCCACTTTCCATTCTGACTATGCTTTAAGAACATTCTTTTCATTGGGATCCAAACCATCACCAATCAACATTTTTTTTCTGTCTAAAAATCTAGCCTATATAATCACAAGATTAAGATGAATGCACTAGCCGGGCAGTGTTGGCGCACACCTTTAATTGCAGCACTTGGGAGGCAGAGGCAGGTGGATTTCTGAGTTCGAGGCCAGCCTGGTCTACAAAGTGAGTTCCAGGACAGCCCGAACTACAGAGAAACCCTGTCTCAAAAAAAAAAAAAAAAAACAAAAAACAACCAAAAAAAAAAAAGATGAATACACTAGCTGGGCGGTGGTGGTGCATGCCTGTAATCCCAGCACTTGGGAGGCAGAAGCAGGCAGATTTCTGAGTTCGAGGCCAGCCTGGTCTACAGTGAGTTCCAGGACAGCCAGGGCTACACAGAGAAACCCTGTCTCAAAAAACAAACAAAAAACCAAAATAAACAAAGATGAATGCACTCTGAGAGCATCACTCCCCTGCCTAGCATTCTCCTGGAGTAAACTATAAAAATACATACAGGTGCAGCTTTTAAGATTATCAATAAAATTATATAGTTTCTAGCCAGGGGGTGGCAGCACATGACTTTAATCCCAGCAGAGGCAGGCAGGCAGATCTCCGTGAGTTCAAGGTCACCCTGCTCTACAGAGCAAGTTATAGGACAGCCAGGGCTCCACAGAAAAGTCTTGTACCAAAAAATGAAAAAGAAAAAAATTATACTTTCTAAGTTATGATTTAAGACTTCTTTACTTAGAAAGTCAACCAGCTGCCAGGTTTAGTGATGTGTGTTAGACAGGCTCACCTACTCAGAAGGCTGTACTCAGATGGCGAAGACCCAGAAGTTCAGATCCAGCCTGGACTACATTCCCAGATAGAGGGATAGGTGAAAGGGATTAAGGGAAGGAGGGAGGGAGAGAATAAATTAGGGTAAAAATTACTGCAACTAGAAACTTAACATAATATTATAGTACAAAATTGGGGGCTGAAGAGATGAGTCCCTGGTTAAGTGACTCCCCACTCTTCTGGGGGACCTGAGACTGACTCCCAGCATCCACATCACATGGGCTTTCTTCAAAGAAGTAACTCTCAACAACTACAACAATACAATGACTCAAGCTCGTTTTTACAAGTCTAAGCCAAAAGCAATAAATGGGAAAATTATACTTGGTATATTTGATCAAAGTACCTCTAAGAATTTAATATTATACAATTTTTCTTCATTGTGTAAAACTGAAATAAATGGCATGTAGCTGTCATTTGTCATAATGCTCATACAAGAAAAGATAAACTCACTTCTTTCAAAAATGATCTTTATTTGTAACGATCCTGAGGGCATACTATAATCAGGATTTGTGAGAAAAAAAATAAAAAGGCCACAAAAAGCTTTTTCCCACATGATTTTGCGTACGAAGAAAAAAATCAATGATCAGATACCATTGTTCAAATTCATGCATATCAAGTATTCCAGGAGTTTCCAACCCTGACATCTGGTAGGTATAACCTGATCAGGTGCAGTAGGGAAGGGAGACATGTTGATTAAAAAGAATAAACATCAGCAGCTAGCTTCCTTGTTTTATATGAACCAATATTTTACTATTAAAAATGCTCCGGTTTGCTGGGCAGTGGTGGCGCTCGCCTGTAATCCCAGCACTCTGGGAGGCAGAGGCAGGCAGATTTCTGAGTTTGAGGCCAGCCTGGTCTACAGAGTGAGTTCCAAGACAGCCAGGGCTATACAGAGAAACCCTGCCTCGAAAAAGCAAACAAACAAACAAAAAAATAATGCTCCGGTTTTAAAAACAATGTTGCAGTTTGATCTGGAGTATTACTCCAAGGTAGAATGCTCCCATACCGTGTGGGAGGTCCTGGGTTTCATCTCCTTACTGGGTGCATGAGGAGCTAACAAGTTATTGCAAAAGCACCCACTAATTTAGGATTGGGAGCAAATGATACCAGTGCGTCCCCAGCTTCTGTGGGCAGTGCCTATTCAACATCCACCTATAAAGAAATAGGCTTTGGTCGTGTTCTTCGAAGTCTTTTTGTTGTTGTTGTTTTGTTTTGTTTTTTGTTTTGTTTTGTTTTCTGAGACAGGAAAACAGGGTTTTTCTGTGTAGCCCTGGGTATCCTAGAACTCACTTTGTAGACCAGGCTGGCCTCAACTCAGAAATCCGCCTGCCTCTGCCTCCCAAGGTGTGCGCCACCATGGCCCGGCCCAGCGCAAAGTCATATTAACAGTGAAAACTCTGCTAACACTCCAAGAGTTCTCTGTGGGAAGCCAAAGTACCAAAGACATATTCAGTGAACCACTTCATTTTCTAGGGTTCTTATTTGTTTGCTTCTTTCATTTTCAAGACACAGTGTCTCTGTGTAGGCCTGAACTCTCTGTAGACTAGGCTGACCTCACACTCAAAGATCTATCTGCCTCTGCGTCCATGTTTCCCTCTGCCCCTGCCCTCATCTCTCTGCCCCTGCCCCTACCTCCAGTGGGCTAGGATTAAAGGTATGCACCACCACCACCTGGCTCCTTCCTTTTTAAATATAATGCCAATTAGGAAGAGATCAAGAGACCATTACTACCTCTCTTACCTTAGTAGATCCACTAACCAGAGTGGCATACGTTCATTATTTTCTAGAAACTGTAAAAATGCTCTCATTCAAGTATTTCTTCTACAGTCAACAAGGTGACTCAGCAGGTAAAGACACTTGCTACACAATCCCTGAAACTCACAGGAGGAGGAAGAGAACCGACTCCAGAACATTGTCCTTTGAGCTCCTCCATATCTGTGCTGTAGTGAATACACACACAACAACAACATTTTAAAATCATTTAGTCAACTAAAAAGTTGAATATATAAAACTCCAAGATACCAGGTAGCATACAGAAATAATGGCTAAATAGCAATCAAAATGCTTCTACTAAGAGACTGTGGGAAGTTTGTGGCACCAAGATCTTACCAGACAGGAGCCACCATTACTTGGTGGGTATAATATATACACAGGCGAATAATTTTATTAAGAAACATTTACCCACTGGGCAGGTGGCATATGCTTTTAACCCCAGCACCTGGGAAGCACAGTCAGGCATATCTGAGTGAGTTCGTGGGACAGCAAAAGAAAACAAAGAATGAAACCAAAAAACAGGAAGGAAGGAAGGAAGGAAGGAAGGAAGGAAGGAAGGAAGGAAGGAAGAGGGAGGGAAGAAGGAAAATCTTACTATATTTTCAAAATGTTATTTCAAGCAACTAGACAGTCTGCTATGATTTCAAATACAAACATACAAAACTTTTTCCTTGTCAATTCACATCGAGCAACAACCATGAGCCTGTTTACATCCTGAAAAGAAGTCAGATGATGGGGGTGGTGGCGGTGGCGGCGGCGGCGCATGCCTTTAGTCCTGACCCTTGAGACACAGAGGCAGGCAGACTTCTGAGTTCTAGGCCAGCCTGATCTACAGAGTGAGTTCCAGGACAGTCAGGGCTACACAGAAACCGTGTCTCAAAACCAAAAAAAAAAAAAAAAAAAAAAAAAAAAAAAAAGTCAGATGATGAGGCTCTGTGCTCAGTCTGATCTACTATTCAGTGCTGGATTCCCTCAAGACTGCTTCTGTGCCTGAAATGAAGTAAACTGCAAACCCAAGTACATTTATTTTACACACTTGGTAGTTAAAAGACGGCCCTCTCCTAACCAGCAAAACTCCCAAGCCACCTGCACTGCCCATACCTGCTAGCCCAGGGCTAGGAAGACTCTTAGAAATCTGAGGCTAGCTTGAGCTGCAGAGAGAATTGGAAGTCAGCTAGGGCTTAGAGTAAGACTCTTTGTGTGTGTGTGTGTGTGTGTGTGTGTGTGTGTGTTTTCACACACATATGTTATATGCATGTGCTGGATATGTGTCTTCACGGGTGTACTTGAGTGCACAAAGACACCTAAGGATGTCAAATATTACCTTAGTGTCTTAGTCAGAGTTTGTATTCCTGCACAAACATTATGACCAAGAAGCAAGTTGGGGAGAAAAGGGATTTATTCAGCTTATACTTTCCACATTGCTGTTCATCACTAGAGGAAGTCAGGACTGGAACTCAAGCATGTGAGGTAGCAGGAGCTGATACAGAGGCCTTCCCCTGGCTTGCTCAGCTTGCTTTCTTATAGAAGCCAAGACTACCAGCCCAGAGATGGCACCAACCACAATGGCCCACCCCTCCCCGATCACTAATTGAGAAAATGCCTTACAGCTGGATCTCATGGAGGCCTTTCCTCACCGGAAGCTCCTTTCTTTGTGATAACTCCAGCCTGTGTCAAGTTGACACACACAGTACAGCCAGTACACTTAGTAAACCTCAGCTGAGATGGGTCCTTCCCTGAACCTGGAGCACTCTGGAGTTAAGTGGGTACTGGCGTCCACACTCAGGTCCTCACATGTGCGTGGCAAACACTCTGCAAGGGAGCTTTCTCCATGGCCCCAGTGCGCACCATGCTAATTACAGGGTTTTGATAAATCTTTTAGAACTTTACTTGAGACCTCAAGAGACCTGAAAATGAGAAAATAATCCAAAAGCAAATCACTGGCTTTTATATTTATTACTCAGTAAATAATCTATTTAGAGAGTATCCTTTTCTATCCAAAAGATTTAACACTCCTTTGAAAGAAAATATTTGTAAGGAAGAGGTTATCCTAGACAAATAGATATATAAGAATAATAACAAAGGATTAGAACATATCTGTAGATCAACTAAACCACAAGTATAATCAATCAATGGGTTTATGCTCAGAGATTTCTAACAAAGATACAAAGATTTGTAAGATAAAAATGAACAATGTCTGATTAACTAATCCAAACAGAAGACCCTCTGAAGAACAAACAAAAGGACAAAGCTTTGTTCAACTAAGACAGACAACTAAATAGCCAGCAGCAGCCTATGTGTGCAACAAATAAGCAATGTACCTAAGAGAAGCTTCTTAACCCTCAGGGGCAAGAGGCAGGAATTGGAAAGAATACATTCTTTCTAAATAACAAATGGTTAAAAACAATGAACAGCATATTTAAACCTTTGACTTTGTTCTGGTCACGCTCATATCAGGTTTGCCTTATACTATTACAACGTCCCTCCACACGTCTTCACAGGCTAGAGATGCACTTATAGAAATAGATATAAATGACATTCATTAGCATACTACAACTGCAAAAGAGTAATCAGCATATGTCCATCACTATGAACTAACTGCACCTTACTTTAAAGGAAGAGGTGGACCTGGGTTAGCTAGCGTGTTAAGCAGAAAGGACACAGTCAGCCAGCAGGATCTCCTTTGTGCTCGGGATAAGGGGGTGGAGGGAGACTCTAATGCATGCATGTTGGCAGAATGTTTCTAGAAAACACTGAGGAAGTGCTAACTGTAGGGAAAAGGCCAGAGACTTGGTGTTCAGGCTGAGGGAATTAGCTTTCACTGTACATATTTTTATACCATTTTAATGTTTTACCATGTTCTTGCATTGATGACAATTAAATAAGTGAAAGGAGAGAGTGGTTTGGCATTGTTGGAAATTACCCTTCCAAATATTCCATGGGAGTTGCAGTCCAGTACGCTGGAGGAATCACAGAAGTAGTGAAATGAAAATTAATCAAAAGCTGATCAAACGAACCTGTGGCTCTGCCAGAAAGAGTCCACAATTCAACCAGGAGGGAAAAGATCTGTTGGTACAAAATGGCACAGCTCTGAATGGACGGGGGCAGGGTGGGGTGCGGAGGGGAGGGGGGGCGCAGTACCAATCAGACAGCAATGTTTATGTAACAGAATCTTCAATCATGATGCTGATCTCACACATGAGCCACGACTCTGATGCTCCAGATAAAGGGAGGCCACAAACATCTATCTTCCAAACTATCAAATCTATCTTATTTCTATTATGAATTTGAAATTTATCCACTTCTCTACTCCACCATAGCTACCACACTGATCTTCCATGTCACTAAGAGCAAAGATCTAGCAATATTTATTTATTTATTATATATGAGTACACTGTAGCTGTCTTCGACACTCCAGAAGAGGGTGTCAGATCTCATTATGAATGGCTGTGAGCCACCATGTGGTTGCTGGGATTTGAACTCAGGACCTCGGAAGAGCAGTCAGTGTTCTTAACTGCTGAGCCATCTCTCCAGCCCAAGATCTAGCAATCTTTCTTTGACTAATGGTGACTGCTCCCATAGTCTGTCACAGCTACTTTGTGACTGTGTGGGAGCAGTCAACAGACTATGAGATCTATAAAACTTAAAGCATTATCTGACCCTGATGAGATTTCTAACTCTGTTTACAAGTGTACTTGCATCTTCCTTACTAAAAACCCATTCTTTGGGCTGGAGAGATGGCTCAGCAGTTAAGAACACTGACTGCTCTCCCACAGGTCCTGAGTTCAGTTCCCAGCAACTACAAGGTGGCTCACAACCATCCGTAATGGGATCCGATGCCCTCTTCTGGTGTGTCTGAAGACAGCTACAGTATACTCATATACATAAAATAAATAAATAATTCTTTAAAAAAAAAACAGGAACAGGTTCATACAGGAACCACTGTTAAAATATATATTCAAATTAAACAATGACACTCAACACATTAAATCCTATAACACTACAGTTACATGATATCACTGACAAAAGGTCCACAAGACCCTTCATTTCTATCCACAGCACTAAAGACAGACACAACAGACAGATTATTATTAACATAGCAGTCTTGGCAGCCAGGCAAGCCTTGAATAGCATGAAAGGAGCTGCAAACACAGTAGCCATGGTACACACTGTGACTGCAGTCTTCAACATCTTACCACAAGGCTTTAAATAACTAAGGGAAATGTTGTTTTACTTTATTTTGCAGTTTAGGCATATAACCCAGGGAGGGCCTCATGCACAGAAGGCCAGCACCCAACCTCAAACCCTCATTTCTAGTCCTGAAATGAAACCGTGTGGGTCTACTGTTTATTCTTTACATTTTCCAATTATACAATTTTTATTAATTTGAAAAGAATTATAATGAACTCACCATTTAGGTGAGAGTTTGTTGAAGTAAATAAAAAGAATAATTATATAAAGCTTAAGGCACAGCAATTCAACAATGAAATAAGTTGGTATAAACAAAACTAAAAATATAACAAATACAGGACTAGAAAAATCCTCAAAAAGAAATTAAAACAAAATCACACATGTACATATATTTGCAGTGAAATGTGTGTGGAGGGAGGTGAACTTATCACACCACTGTGGAAAACCAGTGCACGGTCAACCCTGGGTCAGCCTTCCCACCAACACAATCACAACATTATTTGCTGAATGTTTTTGTAAACTATGCTGAGTAACTTCATTATTTTAATTAAGGCAAATAAACTCCAGGTGTAATTGCTGATTTTTACAGTAGGCACAGAAAGGTTAAGTAGCTGGCCATACATTTGTCTATGCCTGATGCGGCTCCCGTTTAGCAGGCCCTGGGATCTGAGTGTAGGTCTGAGTGTAGGTCTGGTTTGGGCTACATAGCAATACTGTGTGTTACCAACACGAAGGCGCAGGCAGCTGGGCAGCTCGTGGGCAGAGCTGCCTGCCGCGTGTGATGCCTGTGGCGATAGTGCCAGCAACTGTTTCACAAGAAACCATCTCATCTCTGGTAGGACACAACCAGAACGCCACATTCATTCTAGACACTGGTTTTGTTTGTTTGTCTGTTTGTTGGAAGACTATAAAAAAAAGGAAGCAGTGCAGGAAGTCAGCTCAATACAAAAAAAAAAAAAAATTGCGGCGGGACTGTGGTTCAGTCATAGATTGTAGCCTAGCAAATAAATTGCAAGTAAAGTCTAGAAGCATGTAAAAGTCTCTGATATAGCCTTTTCTCCTAAATTACTTACAATGGTCCATAAAACCTAACCATTAAAAAAAAAAAAAAAGCTGCTAACAGATCATGAAAATATTAGGAAATTTTCAGTGAGTAAAAAAACAAAACAAAACAAAAAAAACCCACAATGATCTGATAAAAACTAAAATACTTATGTGCTAATAATCTTATATTCTAATGATACAAAGTGAAGTAGAAAAGGAACATAAGTAACATGCAGCATGATCTCCTTGAAAAAGTAAATACATTTATTGATGTAATGATATGTAAAAATATTTACAGTCAGTCAGGCACTGGTGGCCCACACAGGTAGTCCCAGCACTTGGGAGGCAGAGGCAGGCAGATCTCAAGAGTTTGAGGCCAGCCCGGTTTCAGAGTTAGTTCCAGAAAAGCCAGGACTACATAGAGAAACCCTGTGTTGAAAAACCGTGTGTGTGTGTGTGTGTGTGTGTGTGTGTGTGTGTGTGAGAGAGAGAGAGAGAGAGAGAGAGAGAGAGAGAGAGAGAGAGAGAGAGAATATGAATGAATGAATGAATGTATTAAGAAAACAAGAACTGGCTGAAAATACTTGAGGGGAGTTCTCCAAAATGGTCACTGTGGCTTCCCAGAGTCATGAGATTTTAAGTGCATGCCATTTCTTCGTATATTCTTATACTTTAGGTCTATTCCTTTTTTTTTTTTTTTTTTTTTGTTTGTTTGTTTTCTGAGACAGGGTTTCTCTGTATAGCCCTGGCTGTCCTGGAACTCACTCTGTAGACCAGGCTGTCCTCGAACTCTGAAATCCACCTGCCTCTGCCTCCCAAAGTGCTGGGATTACAGGCATGCGCCACCACTGCCTGGCTTGGTCTATTCCAATTTTATATTAAAAATATTACTTGTGTATTACAGACTATTAACTTTCTATATCTTAGGGGAGAAAAGTAATGTTTTTGTTTGGTTGTTTTTTAATGTAGCACAGGAAAATATGTTCTTACAGGGACTTTAACAGGACAGCTCAACCACATGTCCAACAGGTACTGTTTGGTTAGCTAATGGTTAGCATTCGATGCAGTCTCTCAGAATAGTTCAAAAGTAAACAAATGATCATCAGCTCTAGAGCTTTCTTTTCAATCCCTATCCACAAAGAGAACCACAAAATGCCAAGGACATTTAACAATTTTCCACTAAAGGACCAGATGTATTTTGAAAAGCAGTTCATTAATGTTGTTGGCCAGCAATATCATTGTTTAATAATCAACAGCATAGTTCCGAGCCAATTTCCTCCCGGCTTTTACCTAAACTTTCCTCTAGTAATGAATGGACATCTTGGCTTACCACAGCATCTATTTATTTGTTTGTTTGTGCTTGTCTGTCTGGGCAGGGTTTCTCTCTGTAACCCTGGCTATCCTGGAACTAGATTGCCTCTTCTGGGATTAAAGGTTCCCACTCCCACCACACAGACCTACCATACACTCTTAATTCTTGATTCTCACAGAAGTGAAAAAATTAAAAATAGGATAGGTAAGAGACACAAACACATATGCATACCGATGGAACTTGTGCACAGAGAGACAGAGACAGAGACAGAGAGACTCACTGAGTCATTCAATAACATTAAGAAACTTGAAGAGACATCAGTAGATTACCCAATCTAAAAAATGAGAATACACATTTATCAGCAAAGACTTGAGGACATGGTGAACAGCACAAGTTCCAACCTCCTCAGAGAGGGTCATGACGGGAAGGTGGAGGACACAGTGCTGATATCGTAAGTATAGACAGCAGGGCTGGAGAGTTTACATTTTTGGTTAAAAAACCTGATGATATAAAAAACTGAGAAAACTCCAGACTGAATAAGTTCAAAGTAAAGCTGAACTCTAGACAGAAATAAGGTATTTTCAATTAAATCAATTAAATGTATACCTTTCACCAAGTGAATTCAAGCTTCACCATTCAGGAAAAGCTACTACTTTGGGAGGAGAACCAGAGAAATCATCTGTTTTGTTCTGTTTTGTGTTTTCCTAGACAGTAAGGGAAATGCTTCAATTAAACTATCATTTTCTCCTTGTTTTGCTTTTTAGGGCAGAGTATGATTCTTAACTTTTCCTGAAGTTTCATAAATACTAGGGATTAATATGTAGCAAAACGTTTTTCTTAGTTCTTTTTGTGAATATTATATTTACTTATAGCTAATCTCCATAGCTGAAAAAAATGAATCAAAACAAAACCTTAAAAATTAAACCTGTAAAGTAATCAAATCTCTCCCTTGTCATACTTTCTGATTTAAGCCTTAGGGTAAGCAGATTATTTCACAGAAAAGTTTACACTAACAGTAGGTGAAAAAATAGTGGCAGAATCCATTCACATACGAAGTTTACTAATATGGATGTGTGTAATCTACCCATAACCAAATCTTACCAAAACAAATCACATCCTCTGTTGCAGCCATCTGGTGCTGGAGAGAGCTGCTGTTAGTATCATGTTCTTCCTGGTTTTGTTCTTGCCTGACTGGTCGCCTGACATCTAAGCGCCCCCTTCTCATCACTAATCTGACTCCTCCCCATAGTAACAAAAGAGCCACAAGCATCTTCCTGGGCTCTGGTGCTGACCTTGGCAAGACTGCTGTGCTTTTCTTTCCTTTTCCTTTCCACATTGCTGGCACTGAGACCAGGGCCATGTACAAGCTGAACTCACTAAGTTATGCTCTCAGCCCCTCAAAACTCCATATTCTCCAAACATACTAAAACCACAGCTGGAGTCACCTACCAGCTCAGTCCCTCAATTCCCAAAACCTTACCTAAGTCCTATTGTGCTGGTCTCTCATGGTCCCTACCCCTGCTTTACACCCACATGTCAGATTTTTCCCTGTTCCTCAAAACTCAGTGTTTACTGACTACCCAAGAGGAAGGTTAGGGTGCCCACATCCTTGGTCCAGTGACAACAGAGAACAGGAAGAAGTCAGAGTTCCCAACAGTCACTGTACTGAGCATGTTTATCTGGCTACAATTAGGAACGTGGATAAATATGTCTACAATCTGGACCCTTATAAGAGTAGAGCTGAGTTTGTAATATGTCTTAGCTAGGGTTTCTATTGCTATGAAATCTTGGGGAGTAAAGGGTTTATTTTGTCTTACAAATCTAGGTCACAGTCTATCCTTGGGGGAAGTCAGAGTAGAACTCAAGTCAGAACTGAAGCAGAGGCCATGGTGGACTGCTGTCCTCTAGCTTCCCCCTTCTGTACTGCTCAGCCTGCTTTCAACCTTAGACCATCCAAGACCAGCTATCCAGGGTAGCCCAGTCCACATACATCACCATTAATCAAGCAAAACAAAACAAAAAACAAAAGAACAGAACCCACCAATCTTGCTTACAGGTCAATCTAGCAGGCACATTTCTCCACCAGGCCAATCTGTGGGAGGTAACTGTCCTCCATCTGAGGCTTCTTCCTTGCAGACATCTCTGTTTATGTCAGGTGACACAGAAAGTACCCAGTATATGTCTTACAATCTTGGGGACATTTTACACATAGTAATTGCTTCTTAGGTCTGTGTACTCTTATCTATGCATCTTAAATTAAATTGAAATTATACTTGAATGGGGCTGGAGAGATGGCTCAGCGGTTAAGAGCACTGACTGCTCTTTCCAAGGTCCTGAGTTCAAATCCTAGCAACCACATGGTGGCTCACAACCATCCATAATGAGATCTGACGCCCTCTTCTGGAGTGTCTGAAAACAGCTACAGTGTACTCATATATAATAAATAAATAAATAAATCTTTAAAAAATTGTGCTTGAGTAGAAGAGAGGCAGTGAGCTATTTTCTGTCTCTTGACTATAGGCATGCTGCTTCACCCCCCCCCCCACGGACCCTTCTCCTTTCTCTATTTTTTTTTAAAGATTTATTTATTATATTTATGAGTACACTGTAGCTGTTTTCAGACCCACTAGAAGAGGGCACCAGATTTCATTACAGATGGTTGTGAGCCACCATGTGGTTGGTGGGAATTGAACTCAGGACCTCTGGAAGAGCAGTCAGTACTCTTAATCACTGAGCCATCTCTCCAGCCCCTTCTTTCTCTTACTCTAGTCAAGGTAATTATAGGGGAAAAAAAAGTAGTTAAGATATACTGTACCATCTTCTGCTGTTGTTATTATCAGGATGGAAAATCCTGACAGGGGAACTGGTATTCTCTCAAGTCTGTGTTAGAATGACCACACACTGTACAAGGAAAATGAGTCAATAAAAGTAACTATGTCATTTTTAATAACACCACACCAACAGGTTCAGTTCAAACTCATAATACAAACTTTGATTTTTATCAATTTTTATAATTACTGTCCTTAATTTTAATCTACCAAAAATCTCAGTACACACACACACACACACACACACTAGTTCTTGATACTTTTAGAAGTCAATCCATTACCACCTGTTAATCTCACAATCAGCAACCAAGAACTTCAGAATAGTGTAAAGCTACACTAACATAGTAAACACAGTGCTTTTTTTTTTTTTTTTTTTTTTTTTTTGGATTTGGTTTTTTTGAGACAGGATTTCTCTGTACAGCCCTGGTTGTCCTGAAACTCACTCTGTAGACCAGGCTGGCCTCGAACTCAAAAATCTGCCTGCCTCTGCCTCCCAAGTGCTGGGATTAAAGGCGTGCGCCACTACTACCCGGTTAACACAGTGCTTTTTATCCTCAAAACATATTCTCTTTCTTTTATGAATATGAGTACATTATGAATATGAGTACACTGTCTCTTCAGACACATTAGAAGAGGGCATCACATCCTATTATAGATAGTTGTAAAACACCATGTGGTTGCTGGGAATTGAAATCAGGACCTCTGGAAGAGCAGTCAATACTCTTAACCGCTGAGCCATCTCTCCAGCCCAGAATATATTCTTTTAGGACATAAAAATCAAACTATAATATCTAAAAATTATTTGAAATAATCCTCTCTGTGGCTATACCTTCAACTATATTTTGAAACACGTCCTTTCATTACAATTAACTGAAATATTTAAGGATAGAACTCAACAAGACAGCAAATATTTTTAATAACACAAATCAGTGTACCCAAAATAGCATGTAATGCTGGAGGTGTGGCTCCACTACTAGATACTTGCCTCACATACACTGAGTTCTGGATTTGATCCACTCAAGATATAAAACAGGTGTGGCAGCTAATAACTGCAGCACAGAGGCAGGAGGATGACAATTCCAGAGTTACTTTCAATATACAGTTCACACTCCGCCATCACAGGAAACAAAACAACACAACAAAAAACCATCAATACGTATAGCTAGATGTGGTGGCTCACACACATGAGCTCAACACTTGGGAGGCTAAGGCTGAAAACTGCCATAGATTTGAGGCCTGCCTGGGCTACAGGGTGAGACCAGGCCTCAAACAACAAAACACAAAAAAACAAACAAAAGGTAATATATAAATATGCTTTATACAATGGGGCTTTTATTAATCACATGCATAAATTTAAACTGGAGATTAAAATTGAGCGCTTTTAAACCATGTCACTAATACTTCGAGTGTTTAATAACTGTAACAACATACTTGTCGAAAATACTATTGAACAGCACCCTGACCCAAAAGGCTGTTAGGTTGTCAGAGGGTGGACTGGTAGTTTGGGGGCAGGGACTGCCTTAGTAGAGTCTTCGTGAAGCAGCAGCTCCTCCATGACAGAACGGCGGCCCTGACCTTGCTACATGCTTTCTGTGATGTGTGTACTTGACCATTATCAAGGAACTCCATTGAAATTTAGCTGACTTATAAAATGCCCATTTAAATTCACCACCCAAAAGTTAATGCTAAGAGATCCTAATTACTTATTGCATCATTTTTTTATAAGTTTTCATCAAAACAGCCCTAATTTAAAAAAAAAAAAAAAGTTCTGTGCTTTTGCAACACTGTTTAGATACAAGCATCATTGGCGTCAAATAAACAGATGCTGCTCTTTATTTCCCAAGTCCGCAGTGGCACTGTGTTTGGAGAGAGCGAAGGACAGGCAGAGTGGCGGAGAGGAGAGGCAGCAGGGCTAGTGAAGACTCACCCAGGACGGGGGCTGACCACAATGTCTGGACAACCCAAAGCTTCCAACAGGAGACTTACGCCAGAATTCCAGAAGAACTTTTTTTTTGTTTTTTTTTTGGTTTTGTTTTTGTTTGTTTTTCAAGACAGGGTTTCTCTGTGTAGCCCTGGCTGTCCTGGAACTCACTCTGTAGAACAGGCTGGCCTCAAACCAGAAACCAGAAGAACATCTTTAAAATACTTTCTTTTTTTTATTTGAGATTATAGTATAACTACATCTTTTCCCCTTCTATTCCCTTCCATACCTCCCATGTTACTACCTTTGGTCTCTTTGAAATTCGTGACATTTTAATTGTTGTTACATATACATGTGTGTATATTCCTAAAATAGAAATACAATCTTCTCAGTACATATCTGTATGCATGAAAATCTTTCCCATTGGTCAAAGCAAAAATGTAAAAAACACTGGCTACTAACCCGAATAATGGCTACTAACCTTAGAGTTTAAGGCTTGGAAAGATATTTATTGAATAGTCACAGATATAATACTGGGTTAAAAATTGCAAGTCATAATTCCTTAAGAGATCATAAAATCTATATAATAGGACCTTTTTTTTTTGTTTGTTTGTTTTTGTTTTTTTTTTTGGTTGGTTTTTGGTTTGTTTGGTTTTTTTTTTTTTGGTTTTTTCGAGACAGGGTTTCTCTGTGTAGCTCTGGCTGTACTGGAACTCACTTTGTAGACCAGGCTGGCCTCAAACTCAGAAATCCGCCTGCCTCTGCCTCCCAAGTGCTGGGATTAAAGGCGTGCGCCACCACCGCCTGGGCGGACCTTTTGTTAAGCATCAAAATATTCTGGGTCATTGCAAATATAGTCCAATGCATTGGAAAATGTTGATCTATCTAGTTCCCAATAATTTGTGATTTTTTACAGGGAGGAAAATCTTTCAACTTTCATATAATCAAATAATGATAAAAGTTTTCATAAAAACAGTTTATAACTTCCAAACACCTCCGTTCAGGGTAGGAAAAAAATCACACATTATACTGTTGAAACATAAGGACTGGCACATAACTCAGCTTAATGTGTAAAAGACCCTCGCTTTGATTCCCAGAAGTCATTCCACCCCTACACTAACGAAAAAAAACTTAAATAGGCGTGACTCACAGAAATAATGGCTGGAGAAATTTACCACGTGTTACTAACTTGCCTCTAAAAGATGTTATGACCTAATCAAATTCTGTCTGATACCAACCATAACCAAAGCTGTGAACCAGAGAACAGGTTACATCAAGAGTGGTGCGCTGCACCCACATTGGTGCTACACCCATGCTGCTGCTTCTGCTATGATAAAAGACCTACCAAAAGCAACTCGGATAGGAAAGGGTTCATTCTGGTTTACAGATTACAGGCCATCATCAACCAAGGCAGGAACCTGGAAGCAGAATCCATGAAGAAACCCTGCTTGCTGGCTTACCTGGCCAGCCTCCTTCCCATTCAGCTTTCTTGTATGTCAGATAGTGTGGGCCTGCCTGCCCTGGGTGGCACTGTCCCTACACACATGCCTCCAGGTCACTCTGATGGTGCAGTCTCTTAACTGAGGCTCCTCTCCCAGTCTGTGTCAAGTTGACAGAAGCTAACCAGCAGAGACGGGCTGGGACAGTGGTGAACCCCAGGTCCTCTGCCTCAGACCTATCCTTTTGGGACCTTTCTATTCTCTGAGACTTTGTCCTTGTTTTTCCATGAGTTACTTCCCTTGCGACCTAGGAGGCTAGCAGAGGGTCTCGTAACAAGCACTGCCTGCCTCCTCGTCGGTCGGTCGGTGCTCCAGATCATGCTTCCCTTCCAGAGCCCAAACGCCAGAGCTGCGCACCAGCATACGGACCCACCAGCTGTTTGCTTTTTAATTTAGTCCTTTAATATTTTTGCTCGCTCCTTCTTAAAAAGCAGAGCATACCCTGTGTCACTGCTGACATCATTGATGATGTCACAGGATGGCAGCCATCCACATTGCAGCCCATAGACTGCAGTATTCGGGGCCACCTCAACAGTTCCAGATGTTCTCAGGCTAAAGGTCAGTGCTCATCTGCTAGGCAGTGCTGACAATCCCATCAAGAGTGGTATTCCCACTGTGTTTAATGCTCTCCCGCTTCCTTGTCTCGGGGTGGCTCCTTGAGGGCTTTGGTGATCGATCAGGCATCTGAGCCTGTCTGTACTTGATGTCAGCTTCACCCTAATCTTCAGACCTTTCCAGTTACCAGTGCCTCGGCGATGCTATCACTAACTTTCTTGTCAACAGACCCAGGAGGGGTCTTGAGGGCCAAGGGACTTGTGGTGCACACGGCCCCTCAGGTGAACCTGAGGTCCACAACTTGGGTGGCACAATGGAGTCAACTGGTACGAACTGGATGAAACAGATCCAGGATGACTGGGCTGGCTGCTCAGTAGCCGCCTCTGGGCAGTTTATCCCTGCATCTGCATCTGACTAAGGCCAGGTCACAACTCCCCAGCTTCTAATTACAGAGAGCTTTAGCGTCTACCCAGGAAGCTCTTCATTACTCTGACTTTTTACTACCCTCTCATTCCCAGATTCACTGTGTTCTACAGCACGCAGCAATGTCGGTTGGGCCTTAGTTTCTAAGTCAATAAAATGGGGTTAATTATACTTGAGAGAGCTTTGTACGAGAGGGAGGACCTAGCATGCTTCCACCTAGACGGTGGTTTGTGCCTAAGACTAGTCACGATCGTTGTAGAAAACTTTGATTGGCCAAAGGAAAGGCACAAGAACAGGAAGCTCACTAAGTCAACAGCATAGCATGGCTCCTGCAGGTAAACTCAAGCTGACTACAGATTACCCACACCCTGGCGACTTCCCCCGCCAGAGAGAATAACCACCGCGTGAACAGCAGACAGCAGAGCTCCAGCGTGCTCAGAAGCACCCTGCTTTCCCCTCAGCCACTCTGAAGCTTATGACCTCATTACTCAAAACTGAATTTTTTTCAGACTTCAGTTTGCCTTTTTTTTTTTAAGCTCCTAGTAATTTCCCTAAATTCCCAAGATATTTCCTTTCGGACATTGATAATTTTCACTTTAATTATAAATTTTAGTTAGTATCCATTAACTTACTCTTTCAAATATGCAATATCTGTTGTTTTTCATTATTTTCTGAATTTCATACTTTTGCCCCAACTGAAATACCCCCAAGTCCTGTAATACCACTAAGTTGTATTTGGAAGGATCAAGACCCTGTGTAACAATGCTCTGACAGGGAATATAATGAGATCCTAGAAAGGGATATAGCACTTACCCTGAATGCCCAAGGCCTGGATTTCAATCGTGAACATCACAATCAAAATGATACTCCCGATGCACATCCCAAATCTATCTTAGTATGACCTACATTAAATTGCTGGACCATTATCTGACAGAAAAATATACGGATATGAGCCAATATGTTTTGTATATTTCAGTAAAATAAAACAACATATTAAGCAAGAGTAAACTATTCTAAAAGTGAGCTGTGTAATACTGAAGACAAGCGTCTGCAGATTAAGCTAATGTGCTCTGGGACTGAGCCCAGCCGTCTACCTCCTCTACAAAGCTGCCGGTTCTTTACATGCTCAGGAAGGCTCTACTTCAATTCCTCTTTGGGCTCCTCAAGAAGGCTAAGCACAAGAGTCACCATGTGACATCTATTCTTACTGAACTGAACTATAAAACTACATAAGCATAAGCACTATATGTCCTTGTTAACATCTACTGTCTGTAAAATCTAGAAGAAAATTAACTCAAATGATTGTTAATGGGTAAATAAATGTGGTAGGGTGTGAAATGAAATATTACTCACGAATAAAAAGGAATAAAGTACTATGCATGCTATAATATGGAATAACTTGTCGGAAGTTATCACTGCATGGTTCTTTTTATGTGAGTTTTCTAAAATAGACAAATTCAGAGACGGAGAGCTGGTTAGTGATTCTAAGGTAGGGAATAAGCTGAGGAAATGATTTAGTAACCTAGAGTGCACTGGGTTCCAGTTCCCACATCCTTCCTTCTAATAATGTAACTGGCTGTCCCGCCAGCATCCATGTGTGTGAATACATGCACTCCTCTAGGCAATGGGATAACTTTCTTCTCCCCCTAAGAGCCATCACATAGAGACAGTTTCTTTTCTATTTAAATATATTCCCATCCTACCTGATTATGAAAAAAGCAAAAAACAAAAAAACCCCAAGCTCACCTAAATTGTTTGGGGCACATACAAAGTAAGCTCAGATTGTGTTTTAAAGAAAACTTTTAAGGGAAATCTGATTCATCATTTGGCTATACATAATTAGGCATGCATATGATTAAAACCTCTATCAAAGGCCGGGCGGTGGTGGCGCACGCCTGTAATCCCAGCACTTGGGAGGCAGAGGCAGGCGGATTTCTGAGTTCGAGGCCAGCCTGGTCTACAGAGTGAGTTCCAGGACAGCCAGGACTACACAGAGAAACCCTGTCTCGGGAAAAAAAAAAAAAAAAAAAAAAAAAAAAAAACCTCTATCAACCAAACTAGAGTTCTGCCCGTGCCACGCCTCCATACTCCTTAGGAAGCTCCAAGCCATAACCATCCCTGAGGACCTTCACTTGTGACTGTCACTCTGGACACCACAGCCTTCTTTAATCTGTCACTACCTCTTACTTTGAATAAAGTTGTCTGGCCAGCTCTGCACATCTGTGTGAGCCCTTATTCGAACTCACTGAATAAGAGGCCAAGAACCCAGAAACACTGACGCTCTCTACAGACCTCAGTAGCATTTCAGAACTGGGCTCCTCTTGGTGATGATAAAATATTTTAACTGATTGTGTTAATTTATGAAAAAACTAAAAACTGAATGATATTTGAAATGCTAAAGTGTATGATATATAAATCAGATTTCCATAAAACTGTGGAAAACAAATGTTTGGATTTCTCTCTGACACAATGTTATTTTGACTTGATTTCCTCCTGATCCTGGACTCTGTTCAAGACTGACTGTAGAGTGCCTGTAACTTTTCTCACATAACCCAGGGAGATCTGAGGAAGGAATCAAGTACCTCCCAGGTACTCACTCACCCCAGTAATTCACAGTTCACCACCCACATAGTCCTCAAACTGCAAAACAAAAGGCTCCCTGGCCCAGGCTAGGAACTAACTAGTTGGACCTCTCTCAAAGACTTGTTTCCCCACCTCCTTCCGACAGTCACATGACCAACCCTGGGGCTACAAAAGGAACTGCAAGCCCCAGACTCTGAAGACAACTGCTACTAGTGCTCACCCCTGGGTGTCTTCTGTCTGTCTGTAACATCCCTCAGTATTTGCTGTCAACATTGCAATCTCTTTACAAGGTCTCTCTAGCCCCCACCTCTCCTTCCTTTTCTCTTCCTCAGAGTCATTAGCTATGCTGACTTTTTTAAAACAGTAATTCTTGCTAGAAAACTGATTCTGCCACCCTTTTATTTAAAACCTTATAGTGTACCCGTACCTCTCTGTAATATAAATAAAAACTCCAGGTTTTTGTGGAGACAAGAATGTTCTCTTGTTCTCATTCTGAATTAGGAGACTACATTTCCCCCATTACTCTCAAACAAGGGAGTCTCCCTTGGGCCCACACACACCTTGGCTCCGCTGGCACTGGGACTGCCAAGTCCTCTCAGTCCAGGCCTCCGACTGGAGGAACACCCGCACTCACCGACAACCCTGGCTCCCTCGCTTCTTCCTCGTGCATATTGCAAATTAAATTCTAGTAACCCACAGGCAGTGTTTTGATGTGTGGCTTATTACCATGCTGTGAGGCCTTGAGAAGCAAGTGATTGATCTTGTAAGATTCCGCTGAAGCACAAAGACTGAAGCCTAAAGTATACACACATATGCTCCCTTCACCCTAAGAAGTGGGTAAATCGGGCATTATTATTCCAGTTTTCCAATGAGGAATTCTATATTCTATTCTTTTCTTTCTTTCATTCTTTTATTTTTTGGGGTTTTTTTTTTGGGGGGGGTTGGTTTTTTTTTTTTTTTTTTTTTTGGAGAGGGTTTCTCTGTGTAGCCCTGGCTGTTCAGGAACTCACTCTGTAGACCAGGCTGGCCTCGAACTCAGAAACCCGCCTGCCTCTGCCTCCCAAGTGCTGGGATTAAAGGCGTGCGCCACCAGCCCGGCTCTGATGAGGAGTTCCTGTTCTCTTTCAGGATGGCAGTATTGCAGTACCTTTAGACAAGGCCCAGCCGTGACCCGACGTCAGGCCAGTGTTGGCCACACTCCTACACCTGGACACAGCGCTCCCATCATTTTCAGGACGGTTCAACTAAAAGAGAAGGCTCACTCTGCTGCCTCGGGACGAACCTGGAAAGCAGTTCTATAGTATCACTTCATTTTTATTTTTTAGTTCATGGGCTCTTAGCCCAGGCCACCCTAGAAATTTCTATGTAGACCAGGCTATGTAGACCAAGCTTCTTCTGGAGATCTTCTTGCTTCGGCCTCCTGAATGCTCTGATTTCAGGTGTGAAGCAGTAGACTTGTAGTGACTGACTCTTTAATTCTTGTAATCTGGGCTGAGAACATTGGTGACATGGCTCCAGGCATGCCTGTGTCTGCATATAGCTTCTCTGACTAGCCTCCTCAGAGTTGTTTTGCTGTTTATGATATGAGACAGTGGCTATGACTGTTGTCTGATCTGATCAGATCTAGTGCTGGATCTGGAAATGCTGATCAGCAAGTCTTCTCAGAAGCCGATGAGTCTTATTCCTAAGACAATCACACTATTCTTGATGTAGAGGAACCATTTCAAACCTTTTGTCACAAGCAGCTGTTTGGATTTAGTAGTAAACGATACAACCTTCAAAAGAGAAGGTTCCGTCCATCCCTGTTTGACCTGTTCTGATCTATGACAATTTTATTACTGTTTAAAATCGGTAACAACTTGATCTAATACCTGTCACGGGATCGTAACCCATGAAAACAAGGCTTAGGAGGAAAGAATGTTGATCAGCTAGGTCTCCACATTTGACCTAATCTAGTGTTCAGAGCGCATCAATAAGTGGAATCCTTAAGGGGCCAGAGTCAGACACGTACTCTTGCCCATCATGATTTTTTTTTAAGATTTATTTATTTATGTATTTATTTATGTATTTATTTATGTATTTATTTATGTATGTATGTATTTATTTATTTATTTATTTATTGTGAGTACACTAAAGCTGTCTTCAGAGGCACCAGAAGAGGGTGTCAGACCTCATTACAGATGGTTGTGAGCCACCATGTGGTTGCTGGGATTTGAACTCAGGACCCTCGGAAGAGCAGTTGGCACTCTTAACTGCTGAGCCATCTCTCCGGCCCCCCATGATGCTTATTTGGAGCAAAGCCTCCTATACCCTAAACCCGCTCTGTCCTAGTCTCTTGCTTCCATTCACTTTGCATTCTTAGTTTCCTTTTTAGAAAAATGTTGGTATTTTTCTTTTGAGATAGGATCCTACCAGGGTGATCTCGAATTCACAGTAATGCTGCCTCAATCTCCCAAACACTAGGATTGCAGATATGAATGAACAGGCCTAGTGCCTTTATTATTTTTTTCTCTGATGATTCCATTTTTTATTTATAAAAGATCCCAGTTTCCCCTTAGTGACCGTTTGATATTCACCAATTTTAGCGCTTCTGATTGCTTTGTTGAAGTCTTCTCACCCTTGTTAAAGCTACTATAAGCAGTTGTAATCCCGCATTACAACTCTTTCATCTGTAATGCCAACTACCCTAATCATAAACCACAAACAAAAACCATGATTTAAGCTTATGCTTGAGCAAGGGTGCATGCAGTACGGTTCTTTCTGGTCTTTGTTGTTCCTTTCAGCAACAATGGATTCATCATTGCTGATATTTTCCTGTCTTTCTGAAGCAGTCAACTCCTTTTAGGTAATTCTACACACTATCAGCAAACCATAGAAAAATGCAATAATACTATATCTAATGATCATTCTCATTTCACCATCCTATTTCAAAGTCAAGAAAAAAATTGTATGAAATAAGCTGGATGCTTGGTGCATGCCTGTAACTCTAGCACATGGGTAGTCAGCTTGGGTTAGATAACAAGTTCCAGGACAGCCTACCCACATAGTAAGTAAGGACTTTTCTCAAAATAGAAAAAGGAAGGAAGGAAGGAAGGAAGGAAGGAAGGAAGGAAGGAAGGAAGGAAGGAAGGAAGGAAGGAAAGAAGGAAAGAAGGAAAAGAGAAGAAAAGGAAAGGAAAGGAAAGGAAAGAAAAGAAAAGAAAAGAAAAGAAAAGAAAAGAAAAGAAAAGAAAAGAAAAAAGAAAAGAAAAGAAAAGAAAAAAGAAAAAGGCAACCATCACAAACAAAATGCAACAGAAAAGAATAAACTAAAGTTGGTATTAATGGTGGCACACACCTGTACCTCCAGCACTGAGGAAGCGGGAGAATCTGGATGATCAGAATAGCTACAGAGGGAATCTGAGGCCAACCTGGAAGGCCTAAAACCCAACCTCTCCATTGAAAGAGCATGCTTGGGTATTAAAACTGGAGCCTAACACAGGCTAGGCAAGTGTTCTTCCCCTGCACTGTGAGAGGCCCTACCTTAAATGAAAATAAGTAAACAAAATAAGACAGCACCGGGAAACAGAAGCCTGGCTTTCCTGCCCAGCTTCGGCACTAGATACTGTCATCTGACCCTGGCAACACACTTGACATAACTAAACCTAAACTTTCCTCTATCCCTGCAACTCAAGACTGCAAAATTCAGGAGCAAAGGGTTTGAAATCCCTTCTCTACAGACTGTGTAAACACCCACTACCTGTCACATCAATTTCGTCATTAGACTTCTGGTCATGATGTTAAACACCATCACAACATTTCTTAGAACTTATGATAAAAATATTATTATGTTGATTTTACTATGTATATGTATTGTCAGTCTCCTGCATATAGACTGTTAACTAATGTAATCTATTTTGTCCAACTTATACGCATCTGGATATATGCTCTGGAAGCCACATAGACCTACTCAATAAACTCTTTTGAATGAATGAATGAATGAATCAATCAATCAATCAATCAATCAATCATCAATTCATCCACAAGGACATGTCCCAAACATCTTTATTTCCAGTCATTAACCTAAGACAGCCAGGTCTTGCCATAAACTAGTCAAGTAACTTTAATAACATGAACTAAATAGCCAAGCTCTGTAGAAATACACTATACATAGTCATTAAGACAGATGTCATCTCGATTGGTGTATTTCTCCTATTGTTCATTTAACTTGATCTACAAAATATGTCATATAAAACTTTCTGATGATTGGCACAAAGGCCTTTTCTAGGAGTTATTATTTTTTATTTAAAAATTAATTTTTATTCTTTCATTTTACTTTGAATGTTTTGCCTGCATATACTCTGTGCCCCATGTGTATACCTGGCCCTCAGAAGCCAGAGGAAGCCTCAGACCCCTTGAACTGGAGTTACAGATGACTAAGCTGCCTAGTGGCTGCTGGGAATCAAGCTTTGGTCCTCTATAAGAACAGTCAGTACTCAACTGCCAAACCACCTCTACACACACACACACACACACACACACCCCTCTTAGGCATTAATTTTGGTTTAATTTGTAAACAATTCTCACTATGTAATGTGAGGTAGTCTCAAACTCATAACCTACCTTGAGTTTCCTGAGTGCCAAGATTATAGGCTTGTGCTGCTACACCCACCTCTCCTGATTTAATACATGGTCAAAACCGTGAAATTAGACTTTGCTTTGCTTATTCATTTGCTTATCCACATTTCCAAAGAACTTCTCAGATTCACCATGGCAGGGAGTTTGGGCAGCAAACCGCCTTGCCTGATTATGTTTCACCATGCACACAGTAATACCCGGATGTGAAAAAAGTCCCAAGTGGCTAGTAAGTCCCAAACTGAACACTTCTGACTTTTAAGAATGACATAAGCCGGGCGGTGGTGGCGCACACCTTTAATCCCAGCACTTGGGAGGCAGAGGCAGGCGGATTTCTGAGTTCAAGACCAGCCTGATCTACAGAGTGAGTTCCAGGACAGCCAGGGCTATACAGAGAAACCCTGTCTTGAAAAACCAAACCAAACCAAACCAAACCAAAACAGAACTAAAAACAAACAAACAAACAAAAAAACAAAAACTGGTTCTCCAGTTTAAATGTGAATGAGATACTAAGCACAAATACACTAAATACTTAAAGGCTCAGTTTCTTGGGAATACTTTGATTTTCTTGTGATCAACTTGGAAATATAACAATTTAAACCAAGGTACATAGTACAATCATCTTTCACTTTAGTAGATAAGACTTGATTTAAAATGGCATGTTTATCATATACAGCAATCAATTCGTTTAAAATCTTGATGAGTAAGAAATGACATTATGCTTTTTTTTGTCTTTGGATTTTGTTTTTTGAGACAGGGGTTCTCTTACACAGAGCTGTCCTGGAACTCACTCTGTAGACCAGGCTGGCCTCAAACTCATAAATCCGCCTGCCTCTGCCTCCCTGAGTGCTGGGATTACAGGCGTGCGCCACCACCGCCCAGCTAAGAAGTGACATTATGAAAATGAGTTACACAATACGTCTAGCCTGAACCTGCTTCTCTTCCTCTCTCAGACACTGCTATGTAGTTCAGGCTTAAGACACTGGGCTAAGGAATAATCTTGCCTAAGTCCTAAGTGCTGGGCTTACAGGCATATATCGCTGAACCTACCCACCAGATGTTTCTAATGTACAACCAGACTTGAGAATCATCTAACAACCTAGACAAGTACTATCAAATGCCTTTGCTATAGTTCTTTGTAATTGTAATAAAATTGTAACTAAATAAAAAAATCAATTTCCAACTTAAAGTTTTGAAATAAAAAATAAAAACACTATATATATATGTGGATGGATACACACACACACACACACACACACACACACACAAAGTGTTCTCCAATATGATAAGCCATATAAGTGGATATACTAACCATCAAGGTTTAGCAGGTTCTTTGACATAAAAGATGACAAGAAAGATGGCTTTGGCTGGTAAAGAAATTGGTGTGCATGCCTGAGGACCAGAATTTGAGCTCCAGAACCCATATGAAAATTGGAGGCATAGGTGCAGATATGTATAGCCCAGTGTTGGGAAGACAGAAACATGAGGATATCTGTCTGGGGCTCACTGCCAAGCCAGGACAGTTAGTTAATTAGCTCCAGGTCAGTGAGACTCTGTCCCAAAAGGAGATGGCCGGCATGCTGAGAATGACGCCCAGGGTTGTCCTCTAAGCTATGTAGGTGTGCACCTGTGTGTGCACGTGCATGTGTATGTGTGCTTGTCTGTTTGTGCTTTATTATATATTCCTCTTAGGGAAATTAGCCGTTATAGCAAAAGGCTTTTTCTTGCCATATCACACACCGCCATTTTCAGTATTAAGCAACTAAGTATAAAAAATCCTCAAAACAGGCAGAAACATACTACCTACAGAAACATCAATGTTTATTCTTTTTATTAAGTTCCTAGGAAATCAGTACTCCTAATTCAACCATCACAGCCTACACAAGCCTTCACCCAGACTGGGAACAGGCACGCCCAGAATGCCTCATTTTAAGGCAGCCCCCCTGTAAGCAGCAGCAGCCCCTGCAGACACACTCTCACGCACAGCACACTTGGCCGCGGCTTGCTTTTTTTTTCTCCAAAGAAAAATACGTGACATGTGCGGAAAGCCATAATCTTTTCCATAGTATTTTGATTTTACTTTATTACTATTTGTGCTTATGCGTGCACATGCTCACGTGGCTGCCAGGACAGACCCAAGTGGGTTCCGGGTGGGGCTGTGAGCCCCTTGGCCTGGGTGCTGAGGACGGAGCAGTGGTCCTCTGTCCGACTCCCGCGATTTCTACAGTATACTAGGTCTATACAGTTAAGGCTTTTCTGAACAGCTACTAAAGCATTTGACAATTCTCAAAAGGCAAAGCATAAAATTACCATATGAACTGGAAGCAGAGATTTGTAAAAATTCTGTCCATTAACAGATAAATGGATGGCTAGATCATGTTCCTTTTATTTTTATTTACACAGTTGAATCATGTAAAGCAGTGGGGTTCTGAAAGTGCTACAGAGGGACAATAAAGAGGACAACAAAGTTTCCTGGGAAACTTTGCGCTAAGTAAAAGCCTGCCCAAAAAGCCGGGCATGGTGGCGCGCGCCTGTAATCCCAGCACTTGGGAGGCAGAAGCAGGCGGATTTCTGAGTTCGAAGCCAGCCTGGTCTACAGAGTGAGTTCCAGGACAGCCAGGACTACACAGAGAAACCCTGTCGCAAAAAACCAAACCAAAAAAAAAAAAAAAAAAAAAAAAAAAAAAGCCTGCCCAAAAGAACCGTACATTGTGAATGTAAGCAACGCTGCAGAGTTATACTCATCAAATGGTCAAGAGCCGGGCATCACGGCACAGCCTTCTAAGCAAAGTACTTGGAAGGCAGTCACACATAGATCTCCATGAGTTCAAGGGGTAGCCTGGCCTACACGCTGACTTCCAAGCCAGTCAGGGCACTATAGTGAGACTCTGTCTCCAAAGAAAAGAATATGATGGTCAAAACTGGGTGTATAGGTCAATGGTAGAGCACTTGCCTAGCACACCCAAGAGCAAGAAAAACACAACTGCAACAGTAATGAAAACCAACCCCTTGAAAACACACTAGTTCAAATGGCTCGGTTTATGATATTTTTCAAAATGACTTAAAACAAAATACAACTGTGTATTGTAGATGGGTGATCTGTTAGACAGTGAATTTCATCTCCAGAAAGTTATTTTCTAAACTAGAGTTCAAAGCCTCTTTCTGGTGCTCAGGGATATAGTCCATTCTCCAGAGTTCCTCCTCGGGCATTCTGCTTACCAGGTTTCCCTTACTATTAATTCTAAATATTTTATCTATTTCACTCTTTGGGTAATGAATCTTGTACCCTTTTTGAAATGTCTGATATTTAAAAATTACTATAACACATTTAATATTTGATTATGCATTGCTTATAATACCAAGCAAACTGCTTATATTATTAAATTTAATCAATTAAATTATCAATTCTCATACTTAATATGTTTCTATTTTATTTGCCAAGGTACATTTGTAGTGGCTCAGGCTGTCAAAACAGGAACTAATAATATATAACATGTAAAGCCACAGGAATTTCAGTGAAATTTTCAATAACAAACAGTAAGGAAAACATTCCAGGAAACTACGTAAGAGTTCTAGACATCTCAATCAATCCAGATTACACTTAATTCACTAGACTTACTTAACATGCACAACAATGAGATTTACACAGAAATTTGTGATTGTCCATTTTTAAAAAGTCTTCCCCTCTCTCCTCAGCCCCTCTTCCTCCTTCTTCCCACTGTGGCTGACACTGGCCTTAAATAAACTATACCCCAAGCTGCTCTCAGACTCGAAGGTAATACTTCTAAACAAAAAAAAAAAAAAAAAAATCAAAAACCATCAGTGTTGGGATTTTAGGCATAAGCAACCATTTGGCTCTCATTTTTCCTGAATTAAAAAAAATATGCTATCCAAATAAATACTTTTACAATGAGTAGCCCAGTGACATTTAATGTGTTTTACTGGACACATTCCTAGACAGAAACAATCAAAATACAGAATTCTAATTCTCTGCAGGATTATGAAAAATTTAAAAATTACACATAATTTAAGTATAATTCTTTTAAAAATATTTTTTTGTTGTTTGTTTTTTCGAGACAGGGTTTCTCTGTGTAGCCCTGGCTATCCTAAAACTCACTCTGTAGGCCAGGCTGGCCTCGAACTCAGAAATCCACCTGCCTCTGCCTCCCAAGTGCTCGGTGTGCGCCACCACCGCCCAGCTTAAAAAAATATTTTGAAGATCCACCAAATAATTGAAATACTTCATTTAATAATTATGGTAACACTAAAATAGATGACACTTAACAAAACTTGTTAGAGTATCATAGTAAAGTAGAAGATTTTAAAGAAAGGTGCAAGAAGTTTGAATGAACTGTTTCTATTTGAAAAATCAGCATACAACATTAAACACTATGAAAGAACTGGAGGTGTCTGGGCTGAAATAACTCTGCCCAGACCCTAGTTACTAAGAATGTAAAGAAGATAATAACAAGGTTCTCTAAGGACTTACAAAGAATATCTGTGTGTTTTTTCTCTTAGGCTGGGATAAGTCAAATTCATTCCTCAATAGCAGTTTAGAGTCATCTCCTGGGTGAAGTCCTGAGTCTGTATCCCTGCCTGACCTGGCTCACCAGTAAAACTTCTGTCCTCTCTCACTGACGGCAGCGTCTTCCTTCCGGCTGGTCATCTTTCTCCCTCACATCAGTAAGCATCATCAACAAATCTTTTCCGTTTCCCTTTCAAAACATCCGTTAGATTACTATAAGAGCTCTTTAAACAATGCTCCACAATACAGTCTATTCTCAACTTAGCCAGCAGAATGATCCTTTAAAAATACAAATTAGATCTATACAAAGCCTGAGTTCCCCTAAGGCCCACCTGGAGTCTGAAAGGCCTCCTGTGACAAGACTCTCACCGCTGTTCCACACTCTTCCCTCCAATCGCAATGGCCACCATTTATTTCCTCCAGGTCCTAACCGGCTGGCTGTCTGCCTGGAAGGTTCTTCCTCAATTACTTTGGTCACTGCTCAGTCACCACCTTGGTTGTGTCCTTCCTAAGACCAGAACAGCTACAAAAACTATCCTGCTCCATTTTCTTTACGGTTTCCCCTTCCCTTTTCTTTTTCTTTTTTGTATCATTTACTGTCTAAGATGCTATGTATTTGCTAATTATTCTTTACAGTTTATCTCCTCCACCTGAACTGTATGTTACACAAAGGCACACCTTTGGGATGTTTATCTACTGTTATTTTCCAGGTGTCTAGAACAGCCCAGACTACAAGCAAACTCAGCTGTAAATGATGTAGGCTACAACAGCCCAGTGTGGAGCACCCACCTAACATTCTCTAAGGCTCCCTCATCAGAATGTCAATAAAACAATATACTGGCTCTCACCTGTGCAGCCTTTAGCTTTGGCTGTGTTTACCTGCACTGTATCAGGTATCACACTGTACTATGACAGCCTGCTAATTTTTTGCTTCTTCTACTAAACTGTAAAATTTAGAGACAAGGATTTTTGTTTTTGTTTTTTTCCCCCCTGCTGTACTTCTTGCAGTATATGATACCTTGGGGCCATTGTATAATATTTGATAAAATAATCCATCTAAACCAAAGGTGTGATCACCTTTATGATAGAAAGTGTCTTAAAGTGTGACTCTGGGTTCTGCTAGTGTTTCTCGCCTGACTCTGACACTGGCAAAAAAAAAAAAATCTTAGTCTCACTATTTAGATTCTATACAATTACTTCTTCATCAATGGAAATAGGAACAATGATACCATGCCTAATTAATTACCATGAATATAAGATGACAAATATTTAGAACCTTCTTGAAATACAACAATAACATATTAAAAACTATGGAGTCAAATAAAATGAACTCAATGTGAGTTCTGAAAAGAAAGTACCTTAATTCTCAAGAGGAGCTAGATTATTTATATTTCCCTAAAATACTTTTAAATGGTTTTTCTTTTAAATTTTGGATTCTATAGCCTTCTTCAGAATTTGCAATTAATTTTTAATAATTTTAAAAATGTTATCTCTTACATAAGCAAAATATCTACTACTGGAGCTTAATTATTAAAGACAATAATACTTAAAGTAACTTACACTTACCAGTGTATAACTTATACTCATTCTTTTCTATTCTCTGAAGAATCTCATATTAGAAAAGTCAGATGCATACTTGTGACTCATACGAACTGGCCATCAGCTTTCTGCTTATGTTAGTCATGTATCCAAGAATATCCATAATTCTTGGTCAATGAAGGTTTAAGAAAAACAGAGTTCTGTTTAAACTAGATAATCATTTTCATTGTAAAGTCATAAATCTTATGCTTTTTATACATTAATAATGTAATAATAAAATGCTGTCTATCTTATAAAACACTTGTATAACATGTTTCCTTTATGTTTTGTATTACAATAAACAAACAAACAAACAAACACATTTTACTTAAGCATCTGGATAGGAGACAGAAAACAAGGCAAGCAGTTTAAATGACTGTCCCAAGGCCACAGACGGGGTGGCTGCCAGCTCCAGGATTAAAGCTAAGAGGCTATTTATTCCTTCTTATGCTTTGAGTACTTAACGTTCACTTTATATCACAGAGCCTTTGTAATTAATGTAAGAAAACAATTTAATATAATAAAGCAATCGTCAATACATTGTGACAGCATGTACACGAAAATTTCTTATAGAAAAGATAAGTTAGAGTTAATCCACAGGGTCTGAAAACAATCTGATTACAAGTCATTTCAGGATTTTGCTTGGAGTACCATGCAAGTGGCAGCTTACTACAATTTATCAAGCTAGTGTTTTCAAGCTTGTTTCTTTAACCAAAATCTATAGAAAGTACCTGAGATAGATTTAAAATACAAAACAGAAATACTAACGAATTTTTAAAAAATCCTCCAAACTTAAAATAGTAGTTTCTACTCTAAATCTGAGTTTCAATCTAAGGAAATACTTCTAAGAGGCTCACCACTGAAAACAGACACACAATAAAGCACCCGGCAACCGCTCTCGTTAGCAGGAGAAAGACATTCAGCACACGCTCGCTCGCAGCTTACTGTGGACAGGCTTTAATCAGGAAGTAGCCATTATCCTTTCGATTCAGAGCAGAGACAGCACTGCACAGCAAGCCTCGGTATTTTCAGTTGAAAGGCTTGAAAGAATACTTACTATTGTATCCTAGCTCTGCTGACCCCAGAGGTCACAATATGTCTTTTATCAAGCGCTATAATGAAAACACAAGCCCAGCAAGCATTTGCAACGCTCTGTTTGTTGAAACACCTAAAATCTACCTAACACAACCTCTCCCTCACAAAACATGGCTGTCTTATTCAGAGATTAGCAATTATTGTAATGAGATACTGTCGGAGAGGGTCAAATAGTACTTCCTGCAGTTTACACATCTTGATTTCCTGGTAAACAAACGGAGAGGCAGGTGGAGCACTCAGCGCCTGTAACCGAGCGGGCTCACGTGACCACGCAGAGCCAGGTGAGGGGGCGGCTCAGGTGATTGTTGTTTCTTAATTTTGTTAAGATTAAAACCTACAATAAAGAGAGGAATCCTCTTCCTTCCTTTTGAAAGAGGGGTTTATTTCTGACACACATGGTCTCAAGCTTACAATAAAAAATGCTAACAAGCCTTAAGCAGGTTTCAAAATCTGGTTTTAGCAAACAAATTGTAAGTATAGGCAACATTTACAAGGGTTTTTTGTTTTTTGTTTTAATAACTGAACGATAATAAAATAACTGTTGATGAACCTGCTAAAGAATGACCTTTAATTTTCAACTGCTTTAAGAAAGTGGTTACAAGATATCTGAGTTAGAATAAAAGGTTTAGTCTAACCTTTTTAGTTTGACTAAAAAACTTTTTAGTCAAAGTATGATTCAATTTTATTAGACACAGCATTCTTTGAAAAAATCGCATATCAAAAGTTTGCATAAGATAGTGACTGCCTACATTTTAAACTTTTTTAAAAATAAAATTTATTCACCGGAGCATAAAAAATACTGTTAATTTGGAAACTGCATGTCTTTGTTCTTAGGTTTTCCTCCCAATTTTCCTTTTCCCCTTTTCTCTGAAATTTGTAAAAATTTATCACTTAAATCATCCAAATGACTTAACTTCATCAAAATGAAAAAGAAGTTACTACTTTCAAAGTGTCTAGGTGATTTTTACAATATAAACATATTAAGCATTAAAGTCATGTTGATTAAGCTTACATTTTATTTGCAAAATAAAATTTGTATGCACTGAAATAGAAAAACCAGGATGACAACAAAACTAGTAAGAAAAGAGACAAAACCACCAGGATGGAGAACTCTGGGCCAGAGGGACAGACTCTCAGAGGTCTGTGTTATTTCTAGGAGGTATTGAATCGCATTAGCACAGTAGTTGCAAACATCACTAACGCTTTTAACTAAAATGAAACTGAATTTTCAAAACGACTACGACTAAGTAGCTAAGAGTTCCAGCTGAAGTTCGTGGTCACATTCCGTAATGGAGAGTCCTAGTTTCACATAGCATGCAGGCATGGTCCTTCTTCCATCAGAGAAAAACAGGGAACGGAATTCCTACCACACAAGACACGGGCTGTGTATTTGTATGTCAAGACAAAACTATTATTTCAATTATTTCAAAAAGTATAATACGCATGACTGTGTTAGGTTCCACGACAGGTCACATTAAGACAAAGCTAACGTTGGAGGAAACAGAAAATAAGTGCGATAGTGGATAGTGGGTTCAGCTGAAGTGGCTTTCAGCCATCACAGAGGATTGGAGTTTGACCTCAGGACCAACACGGTGGAAGGAGAGAAATAAACCCTGCAAGATGTTTTCTGCACATGCACACACACACACACACACACACACACACACACAGACAAGTGTAATGTTGACGAGGGACAGATGACGTGCGTGGCACCCTGTGACTGAGAAAGACTTACTACAAAAGGCTCTTGTCCCTCGTCCCAGGGTTATCTCGAGCCACCCATGGCTCACCCAGACACTTGTCCAACTGTAACCAGGGGAGGGTGGAACACGGAGGGCCTTGGAAAGACCCCACTCCCTGACAAGTCTAACAAACTAGAGTGATTTAGCAGAGGTGTGAACGGGCCAGGGGACGCTAAGTGAGAAGGGCTCACACCAGAGGCCGTTCTGATCCCTGACACTTACAGAAGGGGTTCCTCAAGTAGGTCCCCCCACCAGCACCCCCCCCACACACATACCACACATACACACACCACACATAGCACACACTTATCATACACACATACCACACACACACCCAAAGCTTTACCATAATTAACACAAACTTCTTTTATGTTTCAAATAAAGTTTTCTTAGCATGTTTACAGAAATTAGAACAATGACTTTGCTATGCCCATCTTCCTTTGCCATTTCCTCAGTAAAAGCTAGTCACAGCACAGCACAATAAAAATGACATGTCATTATTAGAGTCATGTAGCCAAGAACTGTAGTGTATCTAATCTGAATCCATATATATATGTGTGTATATATATATATATATATATATACACATATATATCTCCTCATTAATTTCAATTTCATATTTGAAATTCAGTCTCTTTTCTATATTCAGTTTTTCCTGCAGGCTGAGTCAATTAGGCATTCAGGAAAAGGTGTTGATTTCAGAAAGGCAGTGGATTTTAGTAAATATTGATTTTAGGATGTGACCCAGGTACTTCACCAGAGACTCTAGCTACTCTCACTGGGACTTTCACGGGCTTGTTCCTTCCTCTGCCTGAGAGCGGGTCTATGGCGTCATGAGCTCGCTCCTTCCTCTGCCTGAGAGCGGATCTATGTCGTCATGGGCTCCTCTGCCTGAGAGCGGATCTATGTCGTCATGGGCTCGCTCCTTCCTCTGCCTGAGAGCGGGTCTATGACGTCGTGAGCTCGCTCCTTCCTCTGCCTGAGAGCGGGTCTATGGCGTCATGGGCTCGCTCCTTCCTCTGCCTGAGAGCAGGTCTATGACGTCATGGGCTCGCTCCTTCCTTTGCCTGAGAGCGGGTCTATGTGGTCATGGGCTCGCTCCACTCCTCTGGGTCTATGGTAACTTTTCTTCCTCGCTCTGGGAGCCCTGTTCCTCTCTCCGTTACTCCAGGGAGAAGACAGCAAAACAAAGAAGAAGAAAACTACCTATGCCTGCCTATACCTTTTTTTTTTTTTAAAAAGAAAACCCTCAAACATTACTCTATAATATGTCCAATCAACCTGGATTGAATACAACTGAAATCTAACAATGCTCCACTGGTTTTCATGAGCAGTAAACAGGTTACAGCAAATCCAACAGTCACAATGGGGCGGGTCTTTTTCTCCCTTGCAGAGATGTTAGCATTATATCCTATGATTCCCATTCACTATCAGTTCTAGTTTCCTCGAACCCAGGTGATTCTTTTTTTTGGAGCCTTGTTTCTTGGGCCCACAGTCTTTCCCTCACTAACTCTGAAAGAGCTTAGAAATTCTTCATTTGCATTGCTCATAATGAATGAAACTCAAATGCAGCAAACGCTCTCAGCACAAATTAATTTAATATGAACATATAACAGATCCTGTTTCCTTAATATAGCCAAGATATTGTTGGGATTGAAGTAAGCGAACAAAAGGTCAGGTATTATCACATGTTCTTGCATGCTCTAAAACTAATCTGTATTTACACAAACCGAGGTTCTCATATGGGGTCCATTTTGAGAACACTAGCCAGCAGACTTCATAAAGTGCTGTCAAGCCACCAAATGACTTCACTGACAACAGTGTCCCCTCTAGCTTCAGCTGTGCCTCTGTTCACTGGCTGAAATCCGCAGCCTGTCTGAACTGCTTTTCAGTGCTGCCTCAAACAAAAACCTCTGCAATAGTTTATCTCTGCTACAGTTATTTCTATATACAATTTTTGCTACTGCAAAAAGCAGCAGCTTTTAAATCTTGCTTACCATATTTTGTAATAAAAAAGACCTCAATATTTAAAAATGTTATAAAACATATGCTTACATAGCTAATAAAATTATTAGCGCAATCAATTGAGTATATATGCTATTCACTTAAAATTTATGTGATAATTAACATGTTTACATTATTTAACATCTTTTAATTGTAAACAGAGGACAAAAATAGAAAATATCCATAACACAAACATAAAGGCCTTTGAAAAACAAATTCAGCAACAACAGAATCCAATTTGCCTTCTCCTTAAAAATATGGTTAAGAAAAGCAAAGACAGACATATTTTCCAGTACCTGCAGCATACAAGAGACACACAGGACTGTGAGTACAAGATCCATTTTGCTGCAGCAGAACAGACATTGCATAACAATGAGATCTGCTAATGAGAGCAGCCATCAACCTGAAGTACACACGTATGAATGAAGCCGGCTCGCCTCAGAGCCACCGCCTTTGCATCATTTGTTCCTCTTCTGGCCTTCCACCCGACCTGTTTGGTGTTTTTGTCCTTTAGACTGAAGACCTTACTGCTGGGACAGGAATGCCTGACTCTGGTGTCACCCAGCACTGATCCCTGACCCCCACATTGCCTTCTAATGTAGACTAACTGCACGGCGTCATCGTGAGTGTACCTTCAAACAGAAATCAATGTCAGCGAGCAGAGGGGACAAAGCAGGGCCTTTCTGGAGATGAGCGTAGTTCTGGTCTGGAAATTTTATCAACATTTGCTGTGAATTCCATATGCACACTGTCAGTGCAGTGTGAGCGATGAGTATAAATTAAGACAGCATTAAGTGCATATTAAAGCACTTTTAATAAATCCTCTAGAACTTTCTACCACTGACAATTACTAAATGCAATAATATAGAGCTGTATATTAACAACTATCAAAATGAAAAATATTCTGTTTTTAATTAAAAATCATAGCCGGGCGGTGGTGGCGCACTCCTGTAATCCCAGCACTTGGGAGGCAGAGGCAGGTGGATTTCTGAGTTCGAGGCCAGCCTGGTCTACAGAGTTCCAGGACGGCCAGAGCTACACAGAGAAACCCTGTCTGGAAAAACAAAACAAAAAAACAAAAAAAAATCATGTTTCTTTCAAAATGTTTCACTTTGGGGGTCTAATGTTCATCACTAATTCCCATTTGTCAAAAACAAGTAATTCTGAACAATTTTTCCAAAAATTAATAGTTTTGTTATGAGAGTATTTGGTATCATTAATCGTGAAGTATGAATGCCCTAATCAATTTATACCCTTTTAAAGTGCCCTTTTAAGCACAGAGCTATCCATCCCTTAGGCTGTCCCAGCAGCTGTATTAGAGTCTTCAGTCACCTCTGGTGCACACAAGGCTGACTCAAGGTCTCCCTTGTATGATTTCCACTTACTCACAATACCTTTGGGGGTAGGGGGAATCGGTGCCCGAAGCCAAAGTTAAATGGAATCTGTTTACATTTGAATTTTAATATCATATTAATTTCACAAGGGCGTGGTCTGAGCCTTTAACCCCAGCACTCAGGAGGGAGAAGCAGGCAGATCTCTGAATGTGAGACCAGCCTTGGTCTCACAATCTGTGGTCTACAGAGTGAGTTCCAGGATAGCCAGGGCTACACAGAAAGACCCTGTCTCAAACAAAACAACAAGAAAAACACAGTAATGCCTAAATTATGAGGCAATCAAAAATATAAAATAAAATAAAATAACTAGGAGTAATCATGAATTCTAGTTCTACCACAAAAATTAATGAAAAAATTAGCTATTACTTACGAAGCTCGGCTTTCTGCCTAGCTGTCCCATAGCTGCTGAGCTCATTGAGTTCTGGGGGCGGCAGGGTCACTCAGCAACATAGCATTTATCTAACAACTCAATCCAGTGTTCAAACAAAATAATACTGATCATACGACAATCCTAAAGGATGGTTTTAAACATATGACCACATAATCTCAGAGCAATAACTAACCCAGTCAATATTTACTAAAAATCATTAATACAACAAAATATTAAACTATACAGAATTAAACAAAATTGTTTAAATCAAACAGAAGAAGTATAGCTATGTGAAAACTTTGGAGCAAAGGAAGCAACCTAGAGTGTGACCGCTCAGTGACTCATCAACGCAGGGCACACGCCCTTGAAATACTTTCCATGAAATGCAAAATCCCAGCATGAGCCCACATTCACGGGTCAGAAGGTTCAATGCACTTAAACTAATCTACAGGTGAGTGGTGCCCGCACAAGCCTTTAATCCCAGCACAACAGAGGCAGACTGACCTCTGAGTTCAAGACCACGGCTACAAAGAGAATCCCTGATTCAAAAAACCAAACAACCAACAAACAAACAAGGAGCAACAACAACAACAACAACAACAAAAACCCCACTACTATGAGAAAGTACAGCAATATATACCAACTGCAGTCATTTTTGATACTCCAACAGGCCCTCATGAGTCCATACTCAAACAGAATATTCAATGATAAATCATTTGTGGTACCCCAATCTACTGTCTCTCTCCTACTTAATTATTTAAAGTCTCATGGAGTTCTCTTTTGAAATTTGTAGTCATTCAAGGAATAAAAGAAGGACTAATAACCATTTTATAATAGATTGGAAAACAACAGCTAAAAATAGCATTTTAAATGGTTTCAACAAAACATTTTTTAAACAATTATTGATTTATTTTATGGATATGAAGACTACCACTGTCTTAAGACAGTCCACAAGAGGGCATCGGATCTCACTGCAGATGGTTGTGAGCCACCATGTGGTTGCTGGAAATGGAACTCGGGACCTCTAAAAGAGCAGCCAGTGCTCTTAATCTCTGAGCCATCTTGCCATCACAGAAATTAATTTCTCAGAAGGATGGTGTGACATTTTCTCTACTGAGCTAATTTAAACAAAAACAGGATACTATAATTGGAGCCTTGAAAAAAACCATAAACAAAAAGATGAATATTAAATCTATGCAACTAAAATGCATTTTAATATTTTGACTGATCAAGGTAGAAAAATTAAATATATATATAGTACAAAATAAAATACATGTTATATATAACATATAATATACATTATAAAAGTAAAATCTCTTATCTACTACTAAGTAATGAGACTACTTATCTTCCAATTTTAGAAGAGACTGGGTAAGTTCAGTCATAGGGCCATAGAAAACTAGATGTTAAAATTTGTTAGACTAGGCTGGGCGGTGGAGCACGCCTGTAATCCCAGTACTCTGGGAGGCAAAGGCAGACGGATTTCTGAGTTCGAGGCCAGCCTGGTCTACAGAGTGAGCTCCAGGACAGCCAGGGCTATACAGAGAAACCCTGTCTCGGAAAAAAAAAAAAAAAAAAAAAAAAAAAAACAACAACAACAAAAAATTGATAGACTTTGTTACAGGTTGTAGATTGGAACTAGAAAGGCAAGAACTAAGCAAGTGTGTAACATTGTAACATGCAGAGCCAGAAATCCTTTGACACAAGTAGTGTAAGCTGGTAAAATAAATAACACAAAACTAAACCGCATGAAATCTATAACCTGATAATTCCACTTACAGATACTTCAGCAAGGAAAGTTCTGAAATGTGGATATAAAGAATCATATGTAAGAAATGAAATTGCAAGTTGAAGGCAGAGTGGAAAAGCTGGAAATATTGTGAATGAATAAATCAAAAGTATTATGACATTTGATTATGAAATAGCACTCAGCAGTTAAAAAGAATTGAGATTGATATTCTTCCTATGCCAACCCAACCTTAGGGATGTCAGGGTTAGAATGATTTGCCCTTCTGTCTATCATGTTATTGTATTTTTAGGACAGGGTTCATCTACAGATGAGGATAAAAAAAAATCCTAAGAGGGAAACAGTGATGTTTATCAATGACGAAAATCTCTAGAGGAGGCAGAAGGCTATACAAATCATTAAGTTATAAAAACTCTTAACATGAATGAGGAAGTGAAATACTTTGTGTTTGCAGATGTGAACAGAAAGTAGGAAGAGCTGACCAGTCCTGCCAGGGAGGCCTGGAACCACAGCTAAGCTACTCAAAGGGAGGGACAGGAAAGGTTCCAAGACAACACACACACAGTGATAGCAAGGCTGGACTGGACAATTTAGTGAGATTACTAAACGAAAAGTTAAGATAAGGCTGGAGGACGGCTCAGCCAGAAACTGCTTGCCTAGCTCTTTGAGGCCCTGGGTTCAAGTCATAGGACAGCAAATTTTAAAAGCATTTTGTTGTTAAAATAACTGTGCTTGCAAGAAAATGTCAAGATGATACAATGGTGACCCATATATCAGCCAGTGTGTCCCTAATAACTTACCTTGCATATGCTGACTGTGTGACAAAAACAGAAAGGCAGTTACAGATGCTTTCAGCTGTAACCCATACTACCAGAAAAGCCTCTCATGGTACTCTTCAAAGTCACACCCCAGCCCTTTCCACTGCCACCTCTAACCCTTAATAACCACAACTGTTTTCTGGATCATATATAGCTATATATAGTATTGCTCTTTTGATATAGGCCAGAAATGGACTCATAACCCTGCGTCCCCCACCCCCTTGCCTGGTTTTTTGAGACAGGACTTGTGTAGCCCTGAAACTCCCTCTATAGACCAGGGTGTCCTTATACTCAAGATTCACCTGCCTCTGCCCTTAGTGCTGGGCTAAGACATACACCACCAACTCCGGGTTTACATTAGCCCTTTATGGCTATTATCCCTTTAGTCAAATACACTTGACAAGGATCTATATGGTTTTATGCATCAATACTTACTGGTGTTTATTGTTCAGTATTTCATGGTAGGAATATACCATGTTATGCTTATTCATGTTTTGCAAACACTTTATGGTGTTTCTGCTTGGATGTACTATAAAGTTACTATGGACATGTTCAGGTTCCTATGTGTACATAAGCTTTTATATTTTGTGGGATTGATGCCCAGAAATGACTGCTGTGTGTGTGTGTGTGTGTGTGTGTGTGTGTGAGAGAGAGAGAGAGACAGACAGACAGACAAGACAATCAGACAGAGACAGAGGAATTACCCAATTTGTTTTCCAGAAAAGTTGTATCATTTTACTCTTACCAGTAATGCACTTAGAATCCAGTCTTTCAACGTTCTTGTCAGGATGTGGTACTGTCACTAAAATCAACCATTTTCTTTATTTGCCTGTGCTGGACGCGTGCAGTGTATAGTGTGTGACCATTGGAGTTGTGTGCAGTGGCGGGAAGAGGAAGCCTGGCGTCCTGTATCCCTGGCCTTCCAATACTGTTCCCAATGCTAGGTTCCAGGCTGAGCATGACCACACATGGCTTTAAACACGGGCTGAAAGATTGAAGCTGAAGCCCCCACGCTTGGACAGCAAATGCTTACGACCTGTGCCATCTTCCCAAACACTAATTTTTGTTCTCATTAATGAGGAATGAAATGTCACTTTGGGCTTTTCCTAGTGCCCAGGGAGTCCACTCATTTCTTTGTAATCTCAGAATGGATCTACAAAGTAAAACAGTATTTTATGTCATTTCTCCGCTTTTAATTAGACAGTTAACATTCTCAGTATTGATTTGTGTCCTTCTTTTATAGCCTAGATAGTCTCAGACATGTGGCACCAAACATTTTCTCACAGCATCCTTTTACCACCTTCTAAAACAAATCCCTATTACTTTTTAACTCGCTGAGTCAGTTTGCTGCTGTCATCACCTGCATGCACCAGCATCACGGGCGGGGCACAGGAAGCCTGCCAGTGGCCACACCCCTAAAGAAAACTCTTCTGGCTGGGCAGTGGGAGCACATGCCTTTAACCCAGCACTTGGGAAGCAGAGGCTTCTTTCTGCAGTAGCTAGCTGTCAATAACCCTCAACTAGGAGCAGGGGCTTAGAAGCCCCTCCCCACTACATGCTGGACCTTTTATTATTGTGATAGATCTTCTGCAAAGTAAATGTCTTTAACTTTGATGATAACCTATTTATTGAGTGTTTCGTGTTACTAAGGTAACTTTTTTTTGTGTGTGTGAATCATAAATGAGAATTTATACCCAAGTTTGGGCTCTTTAATTTTCCAGTTTTCCTTTCAAAACTTCAGTTATACATCTTTTAAACATTTTCCTGAGGTTTTAAAAAATTATCTATGTGTTTCTACTTTATGTGCATTTCTTGGTGTCTTGCCTACATGTATGTCTATGAGGGAATCAGATCCTAGAGTTAGACAGTTGTGAGCTGCCATGTGAGCGCTGGGAACTGTACCCAGATCCTCTGGAAGACAGGTCACCACCTAAACCGTTGAGCCCTGGATGTCCTGGAACTCTCTCTGTAGATCAGGTTGGCCATGAACTCTGAGATCTGCCTGTCTCTACCTCCTGAGGTGTGTACTGCCCAGCATATGAACTTTTAAAAATAAAAAATTAGCCTGGTGCAGTGGTATACATTTTAATCCAAGCACTCAGGAGGCAGAGGCAGGTGGATTTCTGTGAGTTCCAAGATAGCCAAAGCAACAAACACAGTGATGTCCTGTCTCAAAAAACAAGGCTCTGGAATCAAGGCCAGCTGTTCTCGAAAAATGAAAAGTTAGGGTGTGTCGCACAACACTGAATTAAAAAAAAAACAACAAACAACTGCATGTGCATCACTTGCTTTAAAACAGTTCAGCCGGGAGTGGTGGTGCACGCCTTTAATCCCAGCACTTGGGAGGCAGAGGCAGGCAGATTTCTGAGTTTGAGGCCAGCCTGAGTGAGTTCCAGGATAGCCAGGGCTACATAGAGAAACCCTGTCTTGCGGGAGTGGGGGGGTGGGGGTGGGGAGGGTTCGGGAGCAGTAAGGACAAGGGAAGAAGCCGAGGCTGAGCTTCAGATGAAAGGACAGTTTACAACGATTTCATGAGCATCCACAGTGCCAGCAAGTCAGTGCAGGACTTTAGGTAGGTGAGTGACCTAGTTAGATCTGTGGTATCAAACCATCTCTGAGAGACAGAGGAACAGGGCTCAGCAAGAGGCAGCAGCTGCTCAGCTTACTGCCACAGGCAGAAGGAGACATCATGCAATTCTCCACGAATACTTAGGCATTCAGCTGGGTGTCGGAGCTTCGGTCTGGAGCCTCAGCACTTGGGAGATTTCAAAGGCAGTCTGGACTATAGAACAAGACCCTGGTTCAAAACACTCACACACACACACACACACACACACACACACACACACGAGGGGGGGTTAAATATCATAGAGAAGAATGTACTTGAGAAATGTTTAGAAAGAAAAGGAAGAAATCATGAAAAAAAGACGAATGTTTAAATAAAAGTACAGGCTCCAAGGGTTGCCAAGGGAGAGCAAAGCCACTGTGCAAGACCAGGTGTTAGAAACTGTAGTGCTCAGCTGGAGTTGGCCGCTAGTCTACCATAGCGTGCACCCTCTTTGAAGGGTCAAACATGTTGTAAATTCTCAAACTCAAAGATGCCCAGGGAGAGCTGCTACAGGAAGCCGAAGCCTCTGTCACAATTCTGCTCTTCATTCTCCCTCCCTCCGCAGGTTTCCCTTCCTTTCCAGCTCCCTCCCTCTAGTCCTTCATGGTTTTGAGACAGAATCATAGCCTCAAACTCACACTCTTCTGATCAGGGCTTTCCAAACTGCCTTTACCAGAATGTGGTGTGTGCCTGGCCTAATGTTAACTCTCCCAGTTTTACTGAACCCATGGAGAGTTCCTTTTATTTAATGCTCCATACAATCAATGTTCTAACAAAATTACTTTAGAAAACACTGGTTCGACAACGACAGGACTCGGGTATGATGGCTCATGGCTGTAACTGAAGCACTGGAGAGGCAGGAGGACTGTCATGAATTGGAGCCAGCCTAGGCTACAAAGATGAGTTACGAGCCAGGTAAAGGAACAGTGCGAAATGCCGTCTCAAAGACAAAACAACGAAAAGACCCAAATAATAGAAAAGCTCTCTGACTCCCTTGTTACTTTGTCTGGTCACTCACAGAATTCCATCCGTGCTGGTTCACTGGTCCTCCTCGGAAGGCACCAAATATTCGCCTTTGGGGCTGCGTCCTCGGCAGCTCAGCCACTGTCAGGTTAGGAAGGCCAGAGCTGAGTGGGCCGGGAGGCCTGGCGGGTAGGAGGTGTGTCCCCGGGTTTTCAGTTGCTAACGGAGAGCTAAGTGCTGGCAGGATTTGGGTATTGTCATGGCTAGGGCCCATCCTCCGTTTTCTGATAAACGATGATAAGAAGAAAGACGCCATTGCAAAGGTCAAACGGCTCTCAGCGTCCAAGGGCAACCCTAGGAGACATCACGGTTGTCTAGCTGCTGACTGGCTCAGACTAGAATGTGGGGGTTTGTGTTAAAAAGCTGAGGTCCGGAGTCTGGCCAGGAAGTGCGGGGGCGGGACTTCCGGCAGATGGAGAAGGACACAGGAGGCCGCGTGTGGAGCGAATCAGACAGTGAGAACAGAAGTGGAGGAAAGTTAGTAGCTAGCTGAGAGGCTGCCCCAGCTAAAGGCCAGCTGCTCTATAACAGATAGAACTCTCCAGGTCCTACTTAAACCTCACAAGGCTCCTCGAAAGCCCCGCAACACACTTACAGTCCTGAATTCGCTTTATTTCTCTTCACAGTGCTGACTGCCCCCAGCAAATTAAACCGTATCTTGCTTTTTACCCACGGAATAAGTCACATGAGTCTTTGTGTAGTCCAGTCGTCGTTAACCTTACCACTTTCTATAAATAGATACTTCCCCCCCCCCCCCCGAGACAGGGTTTCTCTGTAGTCCTGGCTGTCCTGGAACTCACTCTGTAGACCAGGCTGGCCTCGAACTCAGAAATCCGCCTGCCTCTGCCTCCCAAGTGCTGGGATTAAAGGCGTGCGACACCACGGCCTGGCAAATAGCTACTTCTTAATCAGCAGTTGAATAAGGCAGTTACTATCATTTAACCTGTATAGTGTTTGTAACAGGTGAAATCGCCTCTGAATTTGCACAAGGAGTGGTAACCTCACTTAGGATATTCGGGCTCCGATTCTTCATATCTATACTCTATATAAAACGCATGACTGTTTTAAAAAGTCTTCAGGATTTTGCAAAGCTCAAACTTTTTCTAATTTCCTCTTCTTCAAAACAAGTATAAGACATTTTATCTTATCTTTATAAAATGCACAAACAGGATGTTAGTATTTTTGATGGTAGAAATTCTCCCTTGACCGTAGACACTAGATCACACTTGTCAGTCTGGATCTGAAGTTGTAGCATGAATCGTCTCAAGCAAAAAGCCTTTTTCTTCACTAAAATCCATGACTCCCTTTTCTAACTCTAGAGACTGCTAAGTGCTATGGTAGATTTCAGGTGTGTGGTGTTCCCATTACTTTTCAATGTTTGTTAGCTATTGAACTGAACCATTCTCTATATGGTAATATACTCTCACAGGTACTTAAAACTCCAGTAAAACTCAAAATAAATTCTCATAGATATGTACAAGATTTTTTCAAAAATATCTTAGAATACAATCTACAAAATATTTAAGTATTTTAATATCAAGTGCAGTATTTCTTTCTTTCTTTTTTTCTTTTGGTTTTTTGAGACAGGGTTTCTCTGTGTAGCTCGGACTGTCCTGGAACTCAAAATCTGCCTGCCTCTGCCTCCCAAGTACTGGAACTAAAGGTGTGCAAGTGCAGTATTTCTAAAACTCAAATCAGGCAACACAATACAAAATAGATACTACTCAATTAGCAATCGGGTTATATCCTGATAAATGCAGTGGAAGGTAGAAATGTTGTCAGCCCAAAATATACTCTATAGTCTCACTGATCAAAAGTTAGCAACACAGTGTAACATAGACTCCTGCTTCTCCAACCTTCTTACTCCACAGCTGGCAGGCCTGTAGAGTATCTTCCCACCTATTGCTGGCCCAGCAAAAGATCAAAATTCCAACTTTAAAGTGGAGTGACTGTTGAGTAACACAGTGCTTCTACAGCATCACTGAGCTGAAAGGTGTAGGGTGAACTGCCCATTTTAGGGGTGTGACTTATATGAATCCTCCCTTGCTTAGGACATGAACATTTCCTAGGTGGTCACAAGCCTGATGCCAATCACTTCATACTTCATGTAAAACAACTACAAACTCTTGTTCACGCTAGTGATCATGCTAGAATGAAAGCTGTGATTTTAATAAAAATTCCCTGAAGCTGAATAGTACACAAGACTATGATTGCTTTTATTATACAGGTATCATGAAGTATGTGCCTCCTATATTTTCAATTTTACTTAAAGTAGCATTTACAAAATCAAAAGTAACTTATAAGTACAACAAATCAAAATCTATCAATCTGTAAGTCATGACTGAATGAGAAAAGAACAGAGGCCATGACTGCTGCTAGGTATGGTGGTGAAGGCTCATAGTGGAACAGGGTGATCACAGCCAGAGGCTGAGACATCTGGGAGAGTTCAGAGTGAATGTGACCCTGAGCCAGGCCATGTGAGAAGAGAGGGGAGAGCAGAAGACCAAGAGGCCAGGAGGGTCACGGTAGGAAAAAAGGCTAGGTAACGCAAACGGCTGGACTATACAGGGACAGACAGCTGGGAAAAGGAAGCAGAGGCCTTGGGCTGGAGAGGTCGGGAAGGGGGCGGGGTGAAAGCCATACCCTGGAAAGGGTAGGGACTGGGAGATCTGGGAGAACCTGGAGGCCAGGTCTGCTTTGATGTGTAACAGGCACCTCAGCTAGCCATTTGTCCTGGTTTGAGACTTAACAGTAAACTGACAAAATTGGTCTAGGATTTTCTAGCATACTTTCAAATTATAATATTCTTTTATCCTAAAACAAAAACTTTAAAATTATATTAGGTGCTTTTACTATTGCAAATCAACTGGCAAGCTCAGGGTTTCTGACCACAAGAAATGCAAATTCCCTTAAAAGCCTACTTCCTTAAAGAACAGACAATAAAACATGTTTATGCTTCTTCATAATGAAACACCTCAATTTGTACTCAGATGTAATGACTACTATTTATCTACTTTTAGGGAATAAAGGCAGAGGACAATTTATTAGAGCCTAAAAAAGTCTCTGAATACGAAAAGGTCACAGCCTGTGTGCAGAGCGGCTAGCAAAGCATCTATGTTCTAGAAAGCTGCCATTTTTCTTCCTTGACAAAGACTCCATCTGCCACTGAGCCATTTACAGCCTCCAAGTTAGAATATCAATGATTTCCAACCCTTCTGCAAGCCTGCGTTTCACCTTGGCGTCACCTCTGTAATGCATCCGCGGCAGATGATGGATCTCCTCACACACAGGCGTGAAGCCCACGCCTCACCCACCCGGAGGTTTTCAGTTACCCTCTAATGCCACATTTCCATTCATGCTGGGTTGCAAAAGAATTATAGAGTGCATGTCTTCTGGTTGCTTTACTTACATACTTTAAGTTAGGCATATTCATAAAATGTTAAAACCCAAAAGACTCCATAAGGCGGATCTCAATAATGGCTTCTGAGCCAGAACAACAGAATGCTGTCATACTGCCTGCTGCTGAGACCGCTCCGTGCACTATGGCCTTGCCACCATGCCATCCGTGCTAATCTTCTGGACTCACATGGTGGAAGGAGAAAACCAATTTCCATAAGTTGTTCATCCTCTGACTTCCATACATGGTATGACACGCACATGCCCACGTTAAAAGCATGCACACAGACACACATAATAAATAATTTATTAATTGTCATTTAATAAAATCTGCTACCGTTTGGAGGGTGGAGCTATCAATCAAGTGCCTTCCTTACTCATACTATACAAGTCCTCCTGCAATGAATCATTATCCACTCAAAACTGTTGATTTTTTTAAATAAATGGCTCATCTCCTTAGAAATTGACATTACAACAATGATGTAATATCTAGTTTTATACTTAAGTCGGTGCTGTTAACACAGCAAGCAAGCCAAATCCAAAATAGAATGAGTTTTTTAAAATTATATTCTGTTGTTTCCCACTATTTTGTGTTCAATAAAGCTTTAAAAGGCAGATGGTTACTATCAAGACTATTAAAAATACTTTTGGGGCAGGGTATGCAGCCCAATTGGTAAAGTGCTTATTCAGCACATACAAAAGTTCTAGTTTGGATCCATAGCAGCGTATGAACTGGGCGGTGGTACAAGCTATAACCCCACCGGAGAGAGACAGGAAGGTTCAAGGCACCCTCAGTTACATAGTAAACTCAAAGCCAGCTTCCCCATCCCTTTAAAACAAATATACCATAATATTCGGCTATTACTATCTCTAAAGTGAACACGCACTTTTACATAAAATATCACTTTCTTTTTATTTCGAGAAAAGGTCTCACGAAATAGCCTAGGGTGGCTGTGAGGTCAGAAGCTGCTCGTCCCCAGTCCCCAAGTGCTGATATGCAGGCGCCTCCTGGGGCTCACACAGTACTCTAACCTGAAAGTAAGTATTCCCTACAAAACAAAGGAAGAAGTCAAGTCTGTGACATGCAAACTGTTATGGGGAGTACAAGAGTTTAAAACAAGGTTCTTGGACTTAAGCAGATAATAAAATCTCTGGTAAAGGAGCCTCTGAATTGACCAGGCATCTCACAGTGGGGAAGTGTAACACGACGGGAAGCACTGGACCTGGGTGCCTAGGTCAGGAGAGTCGGTCTGGTTAGGCCTCTGGCCTGAGCACTCCACATACTTTCAAGTCCAGGAAAGTCACTTAAAAGAAAGTAAAGTGTGTGGAAGAAATGACGTACACAGCCTTCCTACTCCAGCATTCCGCGGTAAGAGAACACCATGTGTCCAGAAGCCACTTGATTCCAGATTTTGCAATTCACACTCCCGTTCGGCCAGAACCCAAAAGGAAATAAATCTGAGTTGGGTATTCCAGGATGTGCAGCATTTGACTACACATAAATGTGAGAAAAGATTTTTCCACGAAACTAAGAATAACATAAATAAATGTGAGAAAAAGAAATCATGACTTCAGATATGCTAATGTGGAGGTGTTATCCACAATGTGAGAAGAGGAGACATTATCCTGGAAACAGAAAGTACTTAGTGGACAGACCGAGAACAGTCTAAGCATGAGCTGGAGCTGGTAGTGGTGGGGATGGACAGGAAATAAAGGACTTAAGCAATACAGGAGCTACATCACGTGTCGTTTAAGGGCTGGCTGCCTAGAGTCAGAAGAGAAAGGGTGATCTACAGAGATGCCAAGAGGCAGTCTCCTTTTAATGTGGAAACTGGTGGCTTTTACACACAGTAGCTAGGAGGCCTGAGATAGGATGTCTCTCTCTCTCTCTCTCTCTCTCTCTCTCTCTCTCTCTCTCACACACACACACACACACACACACACAAACACACACACCCTGTATTTTAGTTGGTTGGTTTTTGTTTTTCAAGACAGGGTTTCTCTATGTAACCCTGGCTTTAAAGACCAGGCTGGTCTCAAACTCAGAGATCAGAGATTCCAACTGTCTATGCCTCAGGGGTGCTGGGATTAAAGGTGTGTACCACCACTGACTGGCAGAGCCTTCTTAAACCAACGAGAGGGAGAGGGGGAGAGAGAGAGAGAGAGAGAGAGAGAGAGAGAGAGAGAGAGAGAGAGAGAAAGAGAGAATTAAGACACTAATGCCACAGTCTATGTCATAATATGTGTGTCACATAATGTCACTCTGAGGTTCTCTTTTCTCCAAAGTGAGAACACTTGACTTGCAATGCATCTTAAGACCCTTGTGCCTTAGGTGTAATGCATTACCTTCCCTCCTCTACCGATTTCAAGTTATGGAGGTGGCCAATCTTTTACAGATCTTCATTCTGACAGATTGAAGACCCAAGAAAAAGTACTATATCAAAACAAAAGAAAGGAAAACTAGGAGAGCCTTTCCTCCAGCAGGTGCATGCAGTTACACAACAGCTCAAACACTAAAGGCCAAGTCAGCACTTCAAACCCTGCCTGCTGCTGCTGCCCGCCATGGACACAGTCCTTAAGGACGCCTTGGGAGGCAGAGGGAAAGCCAGGAGAAATAGAGTCTCTGTGTTTAAACATAATTTGAGTAAATAGATTTACAAAGGAGGAGGAGACACGTGAAATAGTAAAACTTGCCTTTTAAATGTGATCAATGCCAAGGAAACCATCACTTAAACATGTCAATAAAAAAATCAGCAGAGTGCTTCATTTAACAAGGGAGGTCAGAGTTAAATTAAAATTGTTCTGATACATTACATTGTTATTTTACATGAAGAGTCCTCACAATTTCAAGTAAAAACTTCACATTTGGGGGCTGAAGAGCTGATTCGGTGCTATAGAACCTTAGCTTTTGCAGAAGACTCGGGCCCTGTCCCAGTACTCACATGGTGTCTCGAAACCAGCAACTCTGCAGGACAAGACTGGGGACTTATATCCCAACACCAGGAACAGAGTGGGCGCGGCAGTTTTGTCCTAAAGAAGCTCACAACCCACGAGAGGAATCTTTTCTTTTCTTAAGGCTTATTTTTATTGTTAATTATGTATATCTCTGGTGGTTAATGGAGGTTAAAAGTGAGTGTGTGTGTGTGTGTGTGTGTATGTGTGTGTGTGTGTGTGTGTGTGTGTGTGTGGTGGTGGGGGCCCCCCCCCCAGACCAGAGTCACCATATCTCCATAGAGGTGGGGTCACAGAGGCTGTAAGGACCTGCCTCAGGTGCTGAGAAGCCTGACTTCAGTCCTCTGCAGGTGCGTGCTCTTAACCACCGAGCCAAAAACTTCGTATTTTTGAATGGGATAATAGTGCTTAAATTTCCACTTCAATAATAAACAATAGAATATCTACCATAAACATACATCATATGTAGTACTGAACGGCAATCAGATTCAAACGTTTAATCCCTGTCATAGCTGACCACAGATACAGGTGCCATGATGGCCTGAGAGTTCTGAAGTTTCAAACTGTTAAGGAATCCAAGCATGAAGTGCAGTGGTGTGGAACTGAATCCAGGGCTGGGATTACAAGCTCGTCCCTCTGTGCTTTTCTATGTAGGATCCCAGAAAATTCAGGCCCTATTTTTTTTGTACAATTGCACCAAGCTGTCTCCTTGGTCCCATTTTATAACCATGATCCCCTTTTCAAAGAACTAATTAGCAAAACTTGCTAAAAAGCCTCCTGTCAAACAGCAATTCTTTTACAGTATTGTTTATATTATTTGCAGTGCTCTGTGTGAAATAAGCAGCCGCTCAGATGCCCAATACCCCAACCCCACCATCAAAACTCCAACAACTTAAAAGTGTGGAGAATGGCCAGGTGTGGTGGTGCATGCCTGTAATCCCAGCACTTGGGAGGCAGAGGCAGGCGGATTTCTGAGTTCGAGGCCAGCCTGGTCTACAGAGTGAGTTCCAGGACAGCCAGGACTACACAGAGAAACCCTGTCTCGAAAAACCAAAAAAAAAAAAAAAGTGTGGAGAATGAAAAGAAAAAGGAAGCAGACAGGGACAGGGTAATGCAGGCACTCAGCATCTAGGAAGCTGCAAGCCCAATGTTAATAAGATATATGCTTAATACACGCAAGCCATAGACTATCAGAGTCTAGCAATGTGACACGCTTTCTTTAAGGCATAGATGTTTACCCTGTAAACTCAGGGCTGAGAAGTTGGGCTTGCTGCTACTGCCCAGCATAATAAGAGTCTCACTAGGACAGAAAAAGATCACAATTCAAAATGTAAAGTTGTTTCCACTGAGTGCAGGCTGCCTTTGCAACATGCTGAAAAACCATGGCGAGCCGCCCTAGGTCAGGAGCTGTCTACAACAGTGGCATGTGCTTTTCTGCCTTTATTTTGAAAACTAATTCAACTTTCTCTCTCTCTCTCTCTCTCTCTCTATATATATATATATATATATATATATATATATATATATATATGGAAACTTATTAAATTTAGAAATTGTAAGTGCTTTCAAAAGACAGTTTACAGTATCAGCATCCATGGCCCAAAAAGTGTCAACTCTGGTACCCTCTTTCAAATAGCAGACACACACATACGTGGAGCCCCGTGGCTGATACTGGGGATCCTTCTTGGTCGTTCCTCCTCCTTAAGTGAGGCAGGGTCTCTCGACAGAAACCAGCGCTCCCAGACATGACTGACCTTGTTAGCCAGCTTGATCTCAGATCCCCAGTCTCCATCTTCCCAGGGCGGAGCTATAAATGGGTAGCCACACCCATGGTGGCACACACCTTTATTCTGGGCCACACCTTCTGTGGAGACCTTTATAAGGACATTGGAAGAAGGAAATTTTTTTCTTCCTCACCGTTTGCACTTACTTGCCAGCACATCTGTTGGAACCTACTTCTACAGAAGACCAGCTGACACAACCAGCCTTGAGGGGCTGAGCACCTACTAGATCTGGGGCTGGTTTTGTTTCAAATTGATCTTGAACTCAGAGATCACCTTGCCTTGGTCTCCTGGGATTAAAGGCATGTACTGCCTTGCCTGGGCCTAAACTTTTCATAGCCACTATACTTCAAGATCTCCATGCTGCTGGGCGGTGGTGGCGCATGCCTTTAAACCCAGCACTTGGGAGGCAGAGGCAGGCAGATTTCTGAGTTTGAGGCCAGCCTGGTCTACAGAGTGAGTTCCAGGACCGCCAGGGCTACACAGAGAAACCCTGTCTCGAAAAAATCAAATCCAAAAAAAAAAAAAAAAAAAAACCCCAAAAAACAACAAAAAAGATCTCCCCGCTAAGATCCAGGTCAGAAACCTGACAGAAAGATATTTACTGGAGCTATATCTGCCATAGATAATTACTTTTGTAATTAATATTTTTATTATTTTATTTTATGTGTATGGTTATGGATAGTTGTTATCAGCCATGTAGGTGGTGGGCATAAAACCCAGGTTCTCTGGAAGAGCAATCATGCTCTTAACTGCTGAGCTATCTCTTCAGTCAGATAATGAATTTGTGGCAAAGTAAATTGAAAACTTGTAAAGGAGCAGGGCATGGTGGCACATGCCTACCATCCCAGCGCTTAGGAGGCTGAGAAGATCACAAGTCCGGACCCATCCTGGGCTATTTAGCAAAAACATTGTCTTGAAAAAGGAAAAATACTTTGAAAGGTTCCCCCATTTTATATATTACTAAGAACATCCATGATTTGTGGGAAGAATTCAAAATATCAGCAATACCAAGAGTTTGGGAGCCACTGATTACAGCCCTCAGGGGTGACGTTAGGCTTGAGATTTCAGTGACAAAGCAAACACGGGTGTCTAGTGAAAGTGGCAATGGAGTCTCAGTAGAACACGGAGCTTCAGTAGAATGTGGGGACATGACTCAAATGTTACAATACTGCCGTGAAACATGATAAAGAACTGTTTGCTATGAATGAGCAAATGACGGAAAAGTGAGACTGAATCCCCTTGGGGAAAGATACTACCAACAGTGCTGAAACGTCAAGGAAGATTCAGGAGACATGACATAAACTTAACAGGTAAAGCAGTGCACGCTGAGACAGCTATGATTTTCAAAATTCTGCTATGGGTGAAATGCTATCACGCAGCACCAGATGCTACAGAGAAATCTTGTTCTTCAAGCTTTATAATCTCGGTTGGAGAAGGTGCCACAGACCTCCCCGTCAGCCAGTCAGCATCCGTTAGTTCTTGTCAGGATAAGACCCTCTAGCAGCAGAAAGATAAGAATGCCCCGAGGCCTCGGATAATCACATTTTTTTAAAGGAATCAAATACTTTTAAATGAAACATAAACATTTTTTGTGTATAGATAGTGCTAAAGTATAGCTAAGAGACCATATAATAATATAAATATAGCTTACAAGGAAACTCAAAAACAATGTGGTTACTTGCTTTATTGCAATATTTTCTTTATTAGGGAGATCTGGAACAAAAACCTTTGTATTGATTTTAGCTTAAATGAAAGCAGCAGCATCCTCGCAAGTGATCACCATCCTGGCGGTGGTTACCTCTGTGCTCACCTAGCATGTGCAAAGCCCGGATGTTCCCTCCTTTCTTCCCCCCTTCCCCGTCTTTCTCTCTTCTACATATTTAATGCAACAGATTATCAACACACTAAGAAAGCAAAGCCTATGAACTCTTTCTACATCACACTTAGCACAGGCCACTTTACTGCACAAATATTAGCTGGATGATTACTAGGTACCAGGTATTACACATTCTACTAGAGCCATAAGAAGGAATAAATACACTCTGCGCCTTCACTGGGTTAGGAAGGGTCTACAATTTAATACAGGAAATGGTTGAAGACATCATCATCGTCATACAAGGCATCTAAGAGTTTTACAATAATGTTATAAAGCTTCACTTGTACATAAACCACTTTTGAAGAAAGAAAAACCTTACAGTGAATGGCCTGTACTCACTTAGGTAGATCCTTACACTAATGCAATACAGACAGACAGAACTATGGATAGAATGAAATCTTCCTTTGGCTTCAGGATCTTATCCAATCATGATGCCAAACAAATGAGAAAATGTGTTCATAAAAAAGCTAGAAAATCACCAGATTTCAATTTGGTATCAATATTTTTACAAAAAATAATCATTATACTCATTATTAAGAGGGCAATGACTGCTACTTTCTTATTATTTTTGTCCTAGTTCCTTGGCTAAAGTCAACTTAAGGGAGAAAGGGTCTCATTTAGCTGACACTCTCAGGTTACAGTCCATTACATCCCTTAAAAGGCAAGAGAGATGCATGTGTGCACGCGAATGGTCAGCTTGCTTTAACCACTTACTCAGCCCAAGTCCCACACCCAAGTCCCATACACTGATTAAGGAAGGTCAAGACAAGAAGTTAGACTCCAGAAAACCAAATAACACAATCAAAAACTGGAGTACAGAGCTAAACAAAGAATTCTCAACTGAGAAATATCCAATGGCCGAGAAGCACCTAAAGAAATGTTCAACTCTCTTAATCATCAGGGAGATGCAAACAAAAGGACCCTGAGATTCCACATGACAGTCAGAATAGCTAAGACCAAAAACTCAGGTGACAGCAGATACTGGTGCAGATGTGGGGAAAGAGGAACACTTCTCCATTGCTGGTGTGATTGCAAGCTGGTACAACCAATTTGGAAATCAATCTGGAAGTTCCCCAGAAATTTTGAAATAGTTCTACCTAAAGACCCAGCTATATCACTCCTGGGCATAAACCCAAAAGATGCTCCACCATATCACAAGGTCATGCACTCTACTGTGTTCATTATTTATGATAGCCAGAAGCTGGAAACAACCCATGTCCCTCAATGGAAGGATGGATACAGAAAATGTGGTACATTTACACAATGGGATACTACTCAGCTATTTAAAAACAAGGACTTCAAGCCGGGCGTGGTGGCACACGCCTGTAATCTCAGCACTTGGGAGGCAGAGGCAGGCGGATTTCTGAGTTCGAGGCTGGCCTGGTCTACAGAGTGAGTTCCAGGATAGCCAGGACTACACAGAGAAACCCTGTCTCGAAAAACAAACAAACAAACAAACAAAAAAAAAGAAAGAGAGAGAGAGAGAGAGAGAGAGAGAGAGAGAGAGAGAGAGAGAGAAAAGAAAAGAAAAAAGAAAAAAAGAAAAGAAAAAAAAAAAAGAAAAAACAAGGACTTCACGAATTTTGGAGGCAAATGAAGAAAATATCATCCTGAGCGAGGTAACCCAGTTGAGGGATGGGACCATCCACCCATCTCAAAATTTTTAACCCAGAATTGTTCCTGTCTAAAAGAAATACAGAGACAAAAATGGAGTAGGGGCTGAAGAAAAGGCCATCCAGAGACCACCCCACTGTGGGATCCATCCCATCCACAGACACCAAACCCTGACACTATTGCTGATGCCAAGAAGTGCTTGCAGACAGGAGCCTGGTGTGGCCATTCTCTGAAAAGGTTCTGCCAGCACATGACTGAGACAGGTGCAGATTCTTACAGGCAACCATTGGACTGAGCCCCAGACCCTAATGGAAGAGTTAGGGGAAAGACTGAAGGAGCTGAAGAGGATTGCAACTCCATAGGAAGAACAACAGTATCAACTAACCATACAACTCAGAGTTTCCAGGGACTAAATCACTAACCAAAGAGTATACACTGGCCTGGCCATGGCTGCCACTACATATGTAGCAGAGGAGTGCCTCATCTGGCATCATGGGGAGGGAGCCATTTTGTCTTATGGAGGCTTGATGCCCCAGAGAAGGCAGATGCTAGAGGGGTGAAGTGGGAGTGGGTGGATAGGTGGGGGAGCACCCTCTTAGAGTGAAGGGGAGGGGAAGGAGGTGGGGGGATTCCTGGAGGAGAGACCAGGAAGGGGGACAACATTTGCAATGTAATAAAATAAAATAAAATGAATGGAAGGCAGGAAGGAAGGCAGGAAGGAAGGACGGACTGAAGGAAGGACGGACGGCAGGACGGTAGGCAGGCAGACAGGCAGGAAGGCAGGACAGCAGGACGGTAGGCAGACAAGAAGGAAGGAAGGAAGGCAGGAAGGAAGACCAAAGCGGTATCTCACAGGCCTGGTATTCTATGCGTCTCCTAAGTGATTTTAGAGAGTAAGCGGTAGACATCACAATTCCACCCCTTGTCAATTTGACACCCTAACACATCAGTTTTAAAACTAAAAATCCTGGGTCCTATCCTGTCTACCATATTATACCATATTATACCATGAAGTACATTCAATCCAACTTTAAAAGTCTCCTTTGTCTTTTACATTATGAACATTTTAAAAGGCCAAAGTCTTTAACAGTGAGCTGCTATGAAATATAAACACAAGTAAGCTGGGCGGTGGTGTTGCACACCTTTGATCCCAGCACTTGGGAAGCAGAGGCAGGTGGATCTCTGTGAGTTTGAAGTCAGTCAAGTGTACAGAGCTAATTCCAGGACAGCCAGGGATGTTACAGAGGAACTCCGTCTCAAAAAACCAAAACCCCCAAACCAACTAACCACAAACAAGCAAGTTAAAATTTTCCAATATATAACAGGACAAATTAAACACTCCCTTTTCAAAATGGAAGACCCAGGCACAACATGGGACAACTACATTAAAGCACAACCAAAACCCAGTGGGTCAAACACCCAATCCTGCAGTTCCACATCTGTCCTCGGGGACTCATTAGGTCATGTTCCAGGCTCCAAATGGCTACGAGGGCCCCCACTCCTCTAGTCTTCCACTGAAGCATACAACTGATTTTCTCCTAGGCTGGCTCCACCCCATGCCCACAACTCTCCCTGGTGGACACTGCATGGTCCCAGCATCACTGACTACCTGGTGTCTCCATGACAACTGAGTTTTCACATTCATGGCTTCAAAAAGCAGGCTCAGTGACTCTGTAGGAACTCTAACCCTAACACACAGTGCCTAGCCTAGTGTTTTTCCGTGACCCTCAACCTTGCATTTGTTGTGCCTTAAAAACCAGTCCCACCTGGACAATGTTACCAAGTTCTTTCAGTTCAAGATGTAGGTTGGATTACTGCTGGGCTTAGTCTGGTCTGCTGCTCCTAGAGAACCATGGTCGTAGGTGGCTGCTTAGCTTAGCTTAGACTTGCTTCCCTGACATTTGGATTTGGATCTTCACAAAATGCAGCCTTGCACATGTGGGGCTTTGCTCTCCTGAGACCTCTATCACCCAGGCAGATCCCAGCAGGCTTATCCACCGAGGTGTAGATCCCCTCAACAATCCCAGATGACTTCTCATCACCAGCCTGGCTCTTCTGTCCTGGAAGTTCCTCTACCAGACTACTCCATCATTTCATAATAACTTCATTAGATTGGCAGGACCTTAGTAAATAAAGCCAGATTAGCAGCCAACATATCACAAAATGGCCCAAGACCTACTTCCTGATGGACTACTTGTTCCCCTCTGAAATCTCATAGCTATCTCCATCTCCCTCACAATTCCTATCTTCTAAGCTACCACAGAACTACCCATCAAGCCAGCAATTGAGAGGCAGAGGAACGTGGATCTCTGTAAGTTTGAGGCCAGCTTGTTTTACATAGCAACACACACACACACACACACACACACACACACAACTTTTTAATAGAAATATCCTATTATGCTTTGTATAGATGCTACGCAGAGACTTTTGATCAAGTAATCATAAAACAATAATACAGATTATATCAGAACAAAACAAAACTAGATACTTGATATCTTAGGCAAGTAACTGTAGATAATGTATATGAGAGTCGAAAGAAGTTAGTATGTGCTCTCCTCTGTAAGTTAGTATGTGCTCTCCTCTGTGCTAAGTGCTTTGGGAACATGATTTCTTCTTCTTTTTTTCCCCCCTTCGGTTTTTCGAGACAGGGTTTCTCTGTGTAGTCCTGGCTGTCCTGGAACTCACTCTGTAGACCAGGCTGGCCTTGAACTCAGAAATCCGCCTGCCTCTGCCTCCCAAGTGCTGGGATTACAGGCGTGCACCACCACTCCCGGCCATGATTTCTTCTTATACTCCTGAGATCTAAGTAGAATTCCTAGGGAAGATATCTGAATCTTTAAATAATTAGCACAGACTATATCTATTACATAAACCACAGAGGGAAAACATTACCATTTCTGACACATGTCCATGCTCCAAAATTGTGTACACGATACCAATCTCCAACTCTATCTATATCCCAAGGTCCAGACAGAATTGTTCTCAAGTTCATTCTGGCCTAGAGGTTAGCATTCTAGTCAAATATGATTGCCTTTCCCAAATAAAAGAATACTACATCAGTAGCTCTAATTGAATGCCTCCTTGCTTGAAATGAAAGTATCAGGAAGGCTGGGATGTATGGGGCTCTGATAAACTTATATATGTTATAGATACATATGGAGACTGAAGAGGTCAGACTAGCCTGTTAAGGGCTTGTTGTTCAAGTATGAGGACCTGAGTTTGGTCCCCAGAATCCATGTAAAAAGGTGGGTGTGGTAGCCACACTGGTAATCCCAGTGCTGAGGAGATGAGGACAAGGCAGACGCCGGGACTCACTGTCTAGCAAGCCTAACCTAATCTAAGAACCTCGGGTCTTAGTGACCAACCCTGGCTCAATAAAGCACGGTCAATGGCCCCTGAGGGATGATACCAAGGTTGCCTTCTGACTTCTACACATGCACCCCAATACACATGTATACACACACATACAGGGACATGCACAAATATACATAGAAGATGGTGGAAACCTATGGAAACAAACATGCAAGGGCTACGATGAATTGTGAATATCATAAAATTTGATGCTTAGAAGGTCTTTACAGTTGATTTCCTGCCTCCTAGCTGTCTATAAAGAAGCAAGCCACAGTCAACACAAGTAGCAAGCAAGAAAGGTAAGACAATCTATTTAAATAGTAGTATAACCCACAACCCTTCCAAATAGGCACAGTGCATCCCTTCATAGTTGACTATACCAAGGCATAAGGCTGCACAGCAGCACACAGGGACCTCAGTACTTGCACTCAACATCAATCTCAAACCTATCCTCCTTCCTGTGCCCTGTTCAATTAAACATGCTAAAATCCTCATTCAATTTTAATATAGGGGAAACTAAAGATACTAAGCAATTTAGCTACCAACAAGCACTTGCTGAGTACAGTAGAAAGGTTTGTGCATTCAAAATCAATCCAAAATATGAGTCAATGATCAGTAAATAGTGATTAGTAAATGATTAGTAAATAGAACTAATAAAAACTGTTAGGGAGAGAGGATCACTTTCTTTCTTTCTTTCTTTTTTTTTTTTTTTTTTTTGGTTTTTCAAGACAGGGTTTTTCTGTGTAGTCCTGGCTGTCCTGAAACTCACTCTGTAGACCAGGCTGGCTCTGAACTCAGAAATCCACCTGCCTCTGCCTCCCAAGTGCTGGGATTACAGGAGTGCGCCACCACACCCGGCTTTTGTTTTGTTTTGTTTTTGTTTTTTGGGGTTTTTTTGTTTGTTTGTTTGTTTTCGAGACAGGGTTTCTCTGTATAGTCCTGGCTGTCCTGGAACTCACTCTGTAGACCAGGCTGGCCTCGAACTCAGAAATCCTCCTGCCTCTACCTCTGCCTCCCAAGTGCTGGGATTAAAGGCATGTGCCACCACGCCCGGCTGAAGATCACTTTCAATTAGGATGGTTAGGGAAGCCCTCAGAGAGAGGACTGAATATACACAGAGCTTTAGGAGGGAGGTATGCTTGCATCAGAGTAATTTTTAAACCTTGAAAAGATAAAAGAATATTCTATGTAAAAATGATATAAGAATGGCATAAAATATGTGTAATGTAGCATACCTAATTTATATGGGATACAATATTATTATCTTTGAATGTTTTGATGTATTCAGGTGCCAATCAGCACATCCAATTAGAATATGGATCTGAACTAGTAAGAAACAGGAAGTCACTAAATGTTTTCTAATAGGGAAATACTTTTAACAAGACTGACCTTAGGATCACACACAAGTTTTGACGGAATTGACAATGCTCCCACAGTTTTATTACCTGTGGATTGTAGTATAGAGGGAAAAATAGCAATTGTAATTTCTTTTTTTTTTCTAAAAATTGCTAAAATATTTTAAAAATATATATTTGTATGTTATAGAACATAGAAATATGGCCTATAGCCTTAACTTTGCAACACTAAAGTTCACAACTTTACTCCTATTTCATCTCCTAATGTCATCCACAATATCTCATGGATTGCTGACTGGAGCCTTTTCTCCCCACTGTCTTGAATAAATCATCACCTTTCTCCACCCAGGCTGGCTGTGCCCAGAGTCAGGGCTGTAGTCCACGCTCCTCTCCTGTCTGGAGGGTGTGAAGAGAGACTTCCAAGCCTGGCCCCGGGCACAGAGCAGGGTTTCTAACGCAGCGCCTTAACCGCCAAGGAAGACTCCCTGTCTTTCCTTAGTGTCTGACAACACTGAGCATTGCCTCTTCCTCAAGTTCCTGGATTTAGAACAACTGCAATTAGCTACTTAATAATTTTAGCTTGATTACAAACCAGGACATGCTGCAGAGAAAGCTCCCACAGAAATGCTTTAGTACGTTGTTGTAAAATATTCAATTAGGTCAATAAAATTCTGATCATTAAAAAAAAAAAAAAAAAAAAAAACCCAAAAACCTTTTAAACCCTTTAGACATAGTTTGATGCAGCATTTGCCTAGTATGTTAGAGGCCAGGATCCCATCCTACCATGACAAAGAGTGAAGACAAAGGGGGAAAGGATGCAGTCAGGAGAAAGTAACGGGGCCTCCTTAAGGGAAAAACAGAACTTCTCTGGTCAGCACAAAGCAGCAAACCAAAAACAACCTCCAAAAGAAATTCTGAGCACAACTACTAAGATCAGCTGCATATGGCTTTGTCTTATGATGATTTTGATGGCTCTGCTAACGACCACTTCTATGCTTAGTTAAGAGAGTGTGCCAAAAGGTGGTCCAATGATAATTTACTCAGACTGGAGAGATGGCTCAGTGGTTAAGAGCACTGACTGCTCTTCCGAAAGTCCTGAGTTCAATTCCCAGCAACCACATGGTGGCTCACAACCATCTGTAACAGGCTCTGATGCCCTCTTCTGATATGTCTGAAGACAGCTACAGTGTTCTCAAATAACTAAATAACTAAATAATAAATAATAATTTACTCAACATTCATTCTTTTGTTACTCAGAAAGATACTGAGTTGTTGTTCTTTTTCTTGAGAAAAACAAAATGGAAAAAGATGACAGTATGATTCACAATGAAATATGTATGTAATAATTTTAGTTATGAATTAAATTTTCATCTTAAATTATTTTAAAGTTCTTTAAGGCATTTTTACAAGTATTTAAACGCCTAGAAATATGACATATGAGTCACTGAAAATGTAAACATTCAAGTGGCTGGTGGAGAGGCTGTAGTAGTTTACTGATAAACATCTCAGTTCTTATTCTCAGAGAAACACATAGACTTAGAAGCTGAACAGTCACCGGTCTTACTGTGTCAGTGTGGTCAATCTTGTGACATCACTGTTGGGAAACCTGCAACAGAAACACAGAATTGGCAATCAGCTGAGTCACACTGGAGTCATTTCAGAAGCCATTTCCTTAGAACCTGACTGTATTCTACTTGAATTAACCCAAAGTGAAGGAAACACAAATCTGGCAAGACACAAGCAGGAGCAAAGTTCCAGATGCTTCCAGTGTGGCAGGGTGGGCTCCGCCCAGTCAGCGACGTATTTACTTAAAAAATAACCTATAGGATATGTGGTTTACAGGCCTTGTTTATTTTTCATATTCATCAAGAAAAGAATCGCTGTGTCTTACATATATCACAAAGAGGGACTGATTCTAAACACTTCCTCTATAATTAGTAGCCCAACCCACAGTCAAAATGTCATTTACTGAAAACAGGAGAAATTGCTACACACTAATCCTTATCAAAGATTAAAAGTATCTCCAGGACGAATCCAGCGTAAGCCGTGAACCCAGGGGAAACTGTACATTAAGCCACTTCCTAAGCTGTTAATGACTTGCAGTCTATCCCTGAGAAATCTGACCTTCTAGAAACTTCTTCATTAACAGGGCTTTATTTAAGACATCTCTTAAATGCTTTAGTATTAAAAAACAACACACTGTCAGTGTTTTAAGGTTAATAGCTTTCATGTGTTGCTTTAACAAATCCTCATAATAATCCCTTCCAAAGAAAAAAGCAGAAGATGAATAATCTTCATTACACACTCAAGGAGCAGCTTGCACCAAGATATGAGAATTGGCCATACAGAAGGGAGTTGTCACGGCCTTAGTGGACACCAGGCATACATGTGGTGCACCAGCAGGCAGGCAGGCAGGCAGGCAGGCAAAACACTTTTGAACATAACAAAGCAAAACAAAATACAAAACAAAGGCCACCTTGATTACCCTCTACACACGGTTAGCGCTAAGTTCCTGAGGAAAGATCTCATGAGCATAGCACTGCTTCTATAGACGGAACTCAGCAGTTATCAGCTGCTACCTGAGAGAACTGGGGGGCTGTGGCGTCTTACTTTATCTAGAACTATACCATCATCTAGAGAGCTACAGATGTAAACAAACACACTTAAGATTACTACTGCCTATTTAAGTAAAATAAGCCATAGCAACCTGATGGACATTTTTTTAAAGTCACTGCAGAAAGCATTTAAAACACTTTCATTTTAGCAAGCAAATAAAAGCAAATAGGCAAAGCAAGGTAGTGAAATCTGAGGGCTGTGAATTACAGTAGGGTAGTAAAGAGTCTGGAGAGTTAAGATTTAAAACTTCCAGAAGGAATTGATAACCCAAGATAGCTTTTTGTTTAAAATCTGGTGTGTGCTGGGCAGTGGTGGCCCATGCCTTTAATCCCAGCACTTGGGAGGCAGAAGCAGGCGAATTTCTGAGTTCAAGGCCAGCCTGGTCAATAGAGTGAGTTCCAGGACAGCCAGTGCTACACAGAGAAACCCTGTCTTGAAAAAACAAAAAAATAAAATCTGGTGTGTGTGTGTGTGTGTGTGTGTGTGTGTGTGTGTGTGTATGTTCAAGCCAGATTTCTTCTACAGTGATGGTAAAGATCAGGAGACCTCAGCTTTGCTTCCCACCTTGCTTTGAGGCAGGATTTCCTCTCTGCCCTTCGCTGCAGCGGACGCTGATTCTCTTCCTATCTCCGCCTCCCATCACCCTGTAGGTACTCTGGGATTATGGGAGAATACTACAGAATCTGGCTTTATGTGGCTTCTGTGGAACAGACACTGGTCTTCGTGTGTTTACAAGGCAAAAGCATCATCCACTGAGCCCTCTCCCCAGTGGAGAATATGAGAGGAATTCATGTTAAATTAACAAGACAGCAAAGACCATAAAGTTCTAAGTTACACAATGAAATAAACACGTAGTGGAAGAGCGTGGTGACTTTGCTTTGGAAGCCAGAAGGATCCGTGCTACTATCATTCATTCAGGTGGTGATGTTCCCTCAAGCAGGTAAATGCTAAATTAATGTATGAGAGATACTGAGTGTGTAAAATTCAGTGAGAAGCTGCATAGCTTCCATTTCAATATTTATGTTCATTAAGTTGTCTAGACTTAAGAGCCTGGTCAATTTTGGTGTGTGGTATTTGTTTTCCTACTAGTTTTCATTTATTTATTTATTTTTACAATAAGGTTATTTATTTATTTATTTATTTATTTATTTATTTTTGGTTTTTCGAGACAGGGTTTCTCTGTGTAGTTCCGGCTGTCCTGGAACTCACTCTGTAGACCATGCTGGCCTCAAACTCAGAAATCCGCCTGCCTCTGCCTTCCAGAGTGCTGGGATTACAGGTGTGCGCCACCACTGCCCGGCTTATTTAAAATTTTTAAAGAAAATAATCCAAGATTCGAAAATAAATCATATAAAATTCAGTTCAAATCAAGAGTGCAGATTGGTTCACTGAGGTAAATGGGGAAACAACAGACTATCCAGCAAAATCTGAGTGATTCTTATGAATAAGACTCATGAGGCATGAAGAGGGGTGGTCATAGGCTCGCTGACTCAAAGCAGAACATGGAAAAGACTGCAAAGGTAAGTGAGGGGCCATCTCTGAAGGAAGAGTGTACTGAGGAGCTTCTGACAGGATGGAGTCTGGAGCAGAGCCTGAAAACGCTTCTCCCTAAACTACCTACACCAGCAAAGAGGACCACAAGAGGCTACACAGAGGAAGACCATTACTGTATTGTCTGGATCCAAAGGATCCTTCAAAGGATGTCTTTCAGACAGAAAAAAAGTGGCTACTACTTGAAACAAATTTCAGGTATAAATATTTGTTTCCATATTGAAGTGGGTGATGAATAAAGCAAGCGTGTGTTAGTCATTCCTCTCTGTCCTCCCAGGGCGTTAGGTGACGCAGATACCCTTCCTCTGCACCCATGGCAACATTACGATCTCCCTCTAATCAATCCAATAAATAGCAAAAGAGTTAGTTCAAGAATAAATACGCTTTCTATAAAACTCTGCAATTCTGATGAGGTAATAGAATTTGTGCAAATAGATTGAAAAAATACTCATAACTGGATAAAAAATAAAAGTAAATGCTCCAATTTTTATTTTTAAAAAATTTACAAGACTATGTTAAAATATATATGCTTTATTAAAGCCCTAAGCTGACAGTATCAAAAATTAAGTTTAGTAATAGCATTTTTACATGTGACTTAGCAGGTACTTTGCATGAGGAGGAAAAACTGTGCAGAACTGAAATGACTCCAGAGAATAAAGCCAGACAAATATAAAACTTCTCATAAAAATCTCAAGTGCGTTTTATAAGCAACAGATAACCACTTAAAATCATGTCAAAACTAGGAAATGTATTCAAATCACACATATAAAAAGTAATGTTTAATTTTATGAAAATATAATTCAACTAGCATATTAGTTAGGTACCGTTTTTTTTTTTTTTTTGCTACAAGGCACTATTATAACAGAGATCCTTCAACTATTCCAGACCTCAGAAAGCACACAGCCGTGTTTCTCACCTACAGATGTGAGAGAACAATTGGTAGTCATTTTTTAATGAACATTTTTCTCGAGATTAGCATGTACTGCCTTCATTTTACCCTCTCACTCTGCCCCAGAATGCCATCCCAGGGACCAAATTTAGGTCGTTAGCTTTGGCAGCAAGGGCATTTCCCACCGGCACGTCTCACCTGGCCAGGCCTTTCTTTCTTTCTTTTTTTTTTTTTTTTTTGTGGTTTTTCAGGACAGGGTTTCTCTGTATAGCCCTGGCTGTCCTGGAACTCACTCTGTAGACCAGGCTGGCCTCAAACTTAGAAATCCGCCTGCCTCTGCCTCCCAAGTGCTGGGATTACAGGCGTGCGCCACCACCGCCGGCTTGGCCAGGCCTTTCTTACACAGTGCATCTTAGTATGCTACTACCTTACCCTTTACTTGTCAATGTTCTGTAAGTCTCCATATCTACAAAGTAAGAATGTTTGTGTCTACTGAAAGGACTGAAAGAAATAATATCTACTCACTTTATTCACCAGCCAGTTAAACATGAAAATAAATATTGACGGCACCTGTAATATTTAAAAGCAATAGTTACAGTAAAAAAATAGATTATTCTTTTTGTTTTTTTTTTTTTTTTTTCTGAGACAGGGTTTCTCTGTGTAGCCTTGGCTGTCCTGGAACTCACTCTGTAGACCAGGCTGGCCTCGAACTCAGAAATCCGCCTGCCTCTGCCTCCCAAGTGCTGGGATTAAAGGCGTGCGCCACCACCGCCAGGCTGGGCTTTTTGTCTAGTGTTACACTTTTTTTTTTTTAAAGAGGCAGCTACATAATGAAGAAAGCTGTGTCTGAAGATGCACCTCTGTGTAGTATGTCCGCCTGACATATACAAGGTTTGGGGTGGAATCCCAGAACTCATATAAATAAATAATTATTTCCAAGATGTACCTAAGAAAAGTAATTTCAAAAATCATGTGTTTAATGTGTTTCAAGAATTGCAAACTTGGATTATGGACATAAGCCAAATTTAAAAAATGATAAGCTTCCTTTTTTTTCCTTTTCCTTTTTGGTAAGAATAGACCCCAGGGCTTCATACCCAGGCTCTGAACCAGACCCCGGTATCACAGGCATTTATTATTGGCATATATTGTAGACATTGTAGGCAATTACTGTAGATGTAAAGGGAATCAGAGCCAATGGCAGGGACATCCAGGACAGTCCAGTTTGGACACTGCCCCTAAAGCACCTCAGAAGAGGATGGGGGAGGAGGGAAGGGGGGGACCAGGTACAGCAGCCAAGCAAGCCAAAGGTCAAAGGAGGTAATCAAAATGGCTGGAATTGTACAGGGCAGGGCCTGGGGGGTGGGGGGAGTGATACCATCTATACTCTATAACAGGCAGGGACATTGGGAGCCGCTGATGACAAGGTCCATTTTGATATGCTCAATAGGCCCCTCAGCCGTTTGCCCAAGGATTTGAGACCCACTTAATACTCTCTTAGGGTACCACACGGATGTGGTCCACAGATAAGAAGGCGCATACATATACACATGAATATAAATAAACTTTTTTTTTAAGTAGAAACCCAATACTGGGGAAACTATTGGTAATGTGATTTGTCCAGTTCTATGCAAATAAGCTTTATGAAAACTTTAACTCTGTCAAGTTTTATTTCACCTAGGAAATGTGGGCAGGTCTCAATACATGCTTAATAATGACACAGCACTGAGTTCAATCCCCAGAACTAATAAATTAATAAATTTATTAATTTATTACTCCCTCCATGTTTTGAGACAGGGTTTCTCTGGTTCAGCCCTGGCTATCCTGGAACTCACTCTGTAGAGCAGGCTGGCCTCAAACTCAGAGAGTTGCGCCTGCCTCTGCCTCCTGAGTGCTGGGATGAAAGTCACCATGACCCAGCAAATGTCTCTATTTATAACAAAGCAGGATTAGAAGCCCTCTCCATTCTGCTAGGTATGATGTGTTCATTTCAGTAAAATAGTCCCAAATTTGGAGAAAAGGAACTATCTTTTTTTTTAAGTTTTATTTTATGTGTGTGTGTAAGTGCCTGCATGTATGTATGTGTACCATGAGCATGCCTGTTGCCCACTGAGGTAAGAACTTTATTCTGGCCAGGTGTGGTGGCACATGCCTGTAATCCCAGCACTTGGGAGGCAGAGGCAGGTGGACTTCTGAGTTCAAGGTCAGCCTGGTCTACAGAGTGAGTTCTAGGAGAGCCAGGGATACACAGAGAAACCCTGACTCCAAAACAAAACAAAACAAAACAAAACAAAACAAAACAAAACAAAATAAAACAAAATAAAAAGAACTTTACTCTGGGGCAGTTATGAACTATCATGCTGTGTTTTCGGAACTGAACCCAGATCCTCTGCAAGAACAAGTACATAATTGTGCCATCTCTCCAGCCCCCATAAGAACCATCTTACCTTCAAACAATAATCAAGTGTACCTTTGGGAGAAAATGTTTATTTAACAAAGTAACCCATAATGTAAAATAGTGTTTATAAACACAAATAGTCTTTACTCTTTAGTTTTGGAGAAAGGAGGCTCTTTGTGGTTGGCTGGCTGGTTGGTTGGTTGGTTGGTTGGTTGGTTGGTTGGTTGGTTGGTTGAATTCTGAGGAGGATGATATCACACTATGTTGCTAAACTGTAAAGGCTTGGGCTCAAGTGATTTTCCCAAGTGGCTGGGACTACACAAGTCTGCCACCATACCCAGGTGAACTGAGTTTTAAAATTCTCCAGGTTGCAACAATGTTGCCTAGCACTTAAGTTTCAATTTGCTCTACTGTGTCCAGCTAGTAAATTTCCTATAATTCTTTTGCCTCTCTATAATTCTTGAGACCTTTGCAATACTAAGGTCTAAAATCTCAACAACATAGAAAACAATAAAGGGCAGTTTTCTTAACAATTTTGATAGTCTTGGCCATTGGAATCTCATTTGCTAGAAATTATGTTTCCCTGTGTACTACCAGAAAGAAAGTAGGCAGCTTTAAGAGCACAGGAGGTTAGAGCATTTTTTGTTAGCGTTGTGTTTTTCTGATTAGTAGAGACAGAGTGCCTTATGTACCACAGGCTGGTCTTGAGTTCAGTCATCCTCTTGCCTCTGTCTTCCAAGGGCTGGGGCTGAGACCTTCTCACCACACCCACATAAGGCGGGGTTTTAACTAAGCAGTTAGCATTGTACTTAAGAAAGCCTGCCGTCAGCCTGGGGCGGTGGTGGTGTGCGCTTGCAATCCCAGCACTCTGGGAGGCAGAGGCAGGCGGATTTCTGAGTTTGAGGCCAGCCTGGTCTACAAAGTGAGTTCAAGGTCAGCCAAGGCTATATAGAGAAACCCTGTCTGGAAAAAACAAAAAATCCAAAAAAAGGAAAAAAAAAAAAAAGAAAAAAAAGAAAGCCTGCCGTCTCAGTTTAAAACAGGCATAGAAGACATTGGGGTAGAGTGTCAGTGGAAGTCAATGCTAGGCTCACTCATGAGGTGTGGCAAAGACTCAAATTCAACTCCAGAACCAAACATAAATAAATACAGTGGGCATCAACAGAAGCCATTCAAGCAGTGTAGCACTATGTTCTGTTGTGTTAAAATAGCACCAATTATAGAAATGCATCGCAGCAAGAAAACAGCAGGCCATTTCCTAAGCTGTGCAGGCACTGTGGTAGAGCCCAGGCCAAACAGTATTGCTAATCTCGGCAGAAGATATCTGTTTAAAAAAAAGAGGAGGAGAAAGACGTAACTTCAGCCACAATAAATGATTTTACTTGAACAAAGAGTAATTCACAAAGCAAGCTGCATTCTGAACCAGAGGTTCTGGTGGCTCCCGGCAGTGACAGGGATCAACCGTGACCAGTCAGTGGTGGATCTGATTGGCTGAACTGGTCCAGAGTCGCAAGGTGCTTGGCAGTCTGACTGGAAAGCCTCTAGTTTCTGGTGTCTAGTTTTTAATACTGAGCATCTGCTGGGTGGGGGTGGGGGCCTTAAAGTGTTGGAGCTGCCTTCCTGATTTACAAAACAAACAAACAGAACTATTAACACATCCAAAATAGAAAAAGAAGGGAAATGGCCAGATTGTAGGAGTGTGGTTCCAATTCCCAGCCTGCACAAAGTGCAAGAAGGTGCTCACTGACTTCCGCTTGAATGGCAGGGCGAGGAATCCCAAAAGTAAAACCTCTTTAAGGTTCAAAGGGGCTACGAAGGCAACAGTTCCAATGATTCCTGCGGCCGCAAAAACAATATCCTGCTAGGCTAAAACCGGTTAAAGGACAGAGCCTTAAAACTGGTAATAACTGCTGGGTGGTGGTGGTACACGCCTTTGATCCCAGCACTTGGGAGGCAGAGGCAGGCAGATTTCTGAGTTCGAGGCCAGCCTGGTCTACAGAGTTCCAGGACAGCCCGGATTATACAGAGAAACCCTGTCTTGAAAAAACACCAAAATCCAAAAAACCAAACCAAGGGGAAAAAAATACATTATCAAGATTCCAACTCTCACTGATAAAATCAAAACTACGCTTGCTACGGATCCCTATTCTTAGCACAGAAAACTCAAAATTCTTAAACGCTCCCATCCTGGCTTGCTCGTTACAAGCCTCTGTCAATACTCCTTGGGTTGGTGCTAACGGGCCATGGGATGCAGCACTCTGCACAGCCTGAGAATGGGGCCCATCACAGAGAGAACCAATAAGAAGTCAGAGCCGTTAGCTCCCCAAATCGCAGGCACAGGTCATGGGTACTAGAGATTAACTGCTCCAAGATTACTAACCATGATGTCCATGATTTGATATACTTCTAAGTAAGTTATCAGGAGGTCTCTCTCTCTCTCTTTCTCTCTCTCTCTCTCTCTCTCTCACACACACACACACACACACACACACACACACATCACCCCTACTCCACAGAGACAGAAGCTCAGACCCTGTTAGACATGCACCAGACACTGTCCTCTGCTCCTCCTCATTTGGCTGTCTTTCTGCACAGTTAAAATGATCGTTATAAAAACTGGCAGAGCCAGGCGTGGTGGCGCACGCTTGTAATCCCAGCACTTGGGAGGCAGAGGCAGGCGGATTTCTGAGTTCGAGGCCAGCCTGGTCTACAGAGTGAGTTCCAGGACAGCCAGGACTACACAGAGAAACCCTGTCTCAAAAAAAAAAAAAAAAAAAAAAAAAAAAAAACTGGCAGACCAGTGAGATGGCCCAGTGGTTAGGGGTGCCTGCTGGTCTTCAGAGTCCAGACTTTCATGCCCAGCAACCCCATGGGGTCACAACTCTAGCTCCAGGGGATCCAATACTCTCTTCTGGTCTCTTCAGGCATGCTCCCTACCCACATGTAAACATACACACATACATACATACACACATGTGAACATACATAGATATTGTTCTGAAAAGCTGGTAAATGTAAGTAAAACATTTTTCAAATTCAATGAACACTTCCAACAAATGGCTGACCCATAGGAAAACTCCTAATTTACAGGTTATTGATCAAAATCTGCCATCTCAAGAGAGGGTCCTGTTGTGACACTGGTTGGGATTTGGAGTTTTGCTGTAACGCTAAATGCTGGCCCCCAAGGCCTGGATGCCCCAGAGAGGAGAGAATCTACACTAACCTAAAAGACACACCCAAATGACCAGCTGGGTAACCTTGCTCCCCAACTGAACCCTGATTGGTGAATGCTGATGCCTTCAGCCAACAGGTGAAGAGTGGCGGGGTTCTCCGGTCCCAGGCTTGGGGTCTGGGGGGACCATGAGGGGTAAAAAGAAGGTGAAGAGGAGGAAGCCACCATGGGGCAGGTGAACTGTGAAAACACGGCCATGAGGGCTGGCCAACTGGAGGTAAGGTATGCTCAGATGGAACAGGGCAAGTTGTCAAACGGGATTATTGATGAGGAAATAAACGGGATTATTGATGAGGAAAGATCCCAAGAGCATAGAGGTAGATATCTGCCCGGCTCTCGTGCTGGTTAAGGCTAATCATAAAAATCAAAGTTGTGTCTCTTGTCTGGGAACTGAATGATCAAGGTAGGATAAGATTAAATAATATCAACAGCCCCAAGTCCTTAACTTGTGTGACCTGAAGTATGTGTCCAAACTGAATTAAGCTGCTATCATTTGGCTGATGTCCAGAGGTAGAAAATGGCTGTGTGTAGGAAACACATCTGGTTCTACAAGTGAAGCACAGAGCAGCACAGGTGGGGTCTCTTGGCCAGCTCCTCACACGATAAGTTTTTTTAAATAGAATTATAGGTCTTTACATTGGTTCTTTCCTCAAATTGTGAACTGTATCAAATAATTATCTCACTATCCTTTCTGGAAAGATACACACACACACACACACACACACACACACACACACACACACCACTATGGAGTTTCTTGAAATGTCCCTATAAGCTGTATGTGATCAAAACCTCACTAGAATGCAGTTCCCCTGGGTTCACGCATGACACTTTTGGCTAGAACCCTCATGACAGCTTCTGTTGTTCGTGGAAACCAGACAAAGCAAAACTGTCTACTAAACTTGGTAAAGTTTTTATTAAAAGTTATATCCACACTGCCTGTCTCCCCAGACTTTCTCACTCTATTCTTTCAACACAAACTAGCACTTCTCAAAACCCTCTGCTCACCTTTTCACATTTCCACTTCTGAGGCAAATGGACACGTGAGAGGAAGGGGGCGGGGGCGCTGCCGACTGGTGCCCAAACCTCCCCGAGGTTCCGGCCAAATGGGAGCCAATCTCTCGGGGAAGGAACAAGTCTCACTTGAGAGGAGGCAAATGTGGCTTCAGCTGTCCCTCATCTCAGGAACAATGCCTGGTTCTGCAGGGAGTTCAAGTTTTAGCAATTCCAGAACTTTACAGCCAGGAACTGCTTTAAATGAAGTCACATTATCTAAATATGGAAAAATCAGTTCATTCCTATTAAATCAAGCCTGCTGCAATCCCATCAACAAGTGCAGGGTCAAAATGTCATTTTCTCCTCGTAAGACCCCACCTGGAGGGTGAGATCAGGAGCAGAGTACTGTCTCCCATGCCAAGCCTGAGTAGTAACAATAAGAACAGACCCTAATCTGAACAAGCCAGCCACAAGACAAACATACGCTCCCTCGGTTCTTACAAAGCTTTATGTACCATAGCAAAGAAAAGGAAACGATACTATTCTAACCTAAACGAAGAATCCATATCAGAAGCTGGCTAGGAAGACTAATCCAACCTAATGTTACCCAGGCCAAAGAAATATACACTTAGGATTAAACTGAATTAGACTACAGGTATTTTAGACACTTTCTCTCTCTCTCTCCCTCCCTCCCTCCCTCCCTCCCTCCCTCCCTCCCTCCCTCCCTCCCTCCCTCTCTCTCTCTCTCTCTCTCTCTCTCTCTCTCTCTCCTCCCCTCCCCCCAGACAGGGTTTCTCTGTGTAGCCTTGGCTGTCCTGGAACTCACTCTGTAGACCAGGCTGGCCTCAAACTCAGAAATCCGCCTGCCTCTGCCTCCCAAGTGCTGGGATTAAAGGTGTGCGCCACCACTGCCCGGCTTGTGTTTTTTTTTCTTTCCAACTTAGGACTTTAGAATGATGTCATGCTATAAAAGAAATCTGGCTTCAGGCTTCAGATTAACAAGGAATATGTTATTTGAAATCATACAAATTTTGAGGTACACAGATAAGAGAAAGATATAGGACATAAATAAAATTGTTATGAAAATTGATGAAACATGCTACTTTAAAACAACCTACAAAAAATATAGGTGAGGGCTGCAGAGATGGCTCAGAGGTTAAGAGCACTGACTGCTCTTCCAGAGGTCCTGAGTTCAATTCCCAGCAACAACCTGGTGGCTCACAACCATCTGTAATGGGATCTGATGCTCCGTTCTGGTGTGTCTGACGACAGCTACAATATATTCATATAAATAAAATAAATAAATATTTGAAAATAAATACATACATACATACATACATACACACACACACACACACACACACACACACACACACAAAAATTAAGGGCTGGAGAGATGGCTCCTCGGTTAAGAGCACTGACTGCTCTTCCGAAGGTCCTGAGTTCAAATCCCAGCAACCACATGGTGACTCACAACCATCTCATAAAGAGATCTGACACCCTCTTCTGGTACATCTGAAGACAGCTACAGTGTTCTTAGATATAATAATAAATAAATCTTTAAAAAAATATATAGGTGAGCTTTAATGACGTTATGATAAGTGGAATAAGCCAGTCACAAAGGCAAATGTACTGGGACAGTCAAATTCATAGATATGGAAATTAAACAGCTGGATATGTTTAGTGGGTACAGAGTTTCAGCTGAGAATATGAAAAATGTCCTGGTGAGGAACAGGACTATGCTTAAGTGACTTAATACATATTTAAACGGCTAAAATAATAAATTTGATGTTTATGTTACACAGCTAGCTGTACCAGCAAGCCGAGCTCTGTCTCCATCACTCGGTGGTATTTATAACCTCCAAATGTCACATGTCCTCCACATGTCTGGCCTCAGCACACGCACCCCATCAGTCCAAGTCGCAGTCCCAACACCTGCAACTCATCTACGCAATGTAAGGCAGACCAATACAGGCGTGTTGGTAGCAAACAATCTTTCATCCACATGGCCTTTCACATGCTTGCTTTCACAGAACATCCTCTCTTCTGCGTCTGCTTCAGCGAAATGTTCCTTCACGAGTCTGCCTTAGCCTTTCACACCTGAGACCACTTTAGCAAAAAGTTTGCCCCAGTAAAATACCATCCAACCGACTTTTCAAAGAACCCTTAAGTTTCCACTTCACTGAAGCTCACAGCCCTTCAGAGTGCTGGGAATACAGACGTGCTCCATCATGCCTGGTTGGTGAGTACTGTCTAGGTGACACTGCTGGCCCTGTGGCAGGGACAAGTTGAGTCTCTGTCTTTACAGAGTTTACAGTGACGCTGAATAGCAAGGACAGGGAGTAATGGCAAGGAACGTATCCTTTGTGACCAGCATAAAGCCAGTAGTCCTCCTGGTGAGGAGGCAGACCCGTGCCACAGGTAAAAACAACAACAACAACAACAACAACAACAACAACAACAAAATGACAGCTGGCCCAGGGCTGGTATAGAGCAAGTTGAAACCGTGCAAGAAAAGAAGCAGAGATCACAGAAGGCCTGGAAAGCACCAATAAATAATAAGTTGGACAGACTCTGACTCCCACGGGGTGTTTGACTGAGCGCGGCGAGCCCGGCGGTACTTCCCTTTCAGAACCACTCTAACCACTGTAAAGAAGAACCTCGAAGGTGGGGATGGGACAGGAAAATCAAAACACTAAGTTAGGGCTCAAGAAAATACTTCCCACAGGACGACCCCGGTGTTGGCCGAGTGTGGGGATCTGGTCTCCAAAAGACAAGACGGAAGGTTCACAGTGCAGAATAGTTTAAGCAGCTTTGAGGCGCAGGCGCAATGGCCAGCTGGGAGGGAAGCAGCAGGAATGGTGCACTACAGTGCCCAGCCCCCACGCGACGCCGGGGAGTGGTAGGAGTCAAGGGCTTGGTTTTCACAAAGCTAAATGGTAAAGTGACAGGAAAGGCAGCAGGATAAACAAGGAAGGCTGCCGGGAAAGCACCGGAGAGCTGAATTCAGCATGGTAAATTTTAATGGTATCCACGACCGACCACAAGGTTTTTCCTGGAATCATGAGGACAAAGGCATGCGCAAGGTAACAAAGCAGAGGGGGCTGGAGAGAAGGCTCAGTGGTTAAGTGCCTGACTGCACCTGGCCGTGGTGGCGCACGCCTTTAATCCCAGCACTTGGGAGGCAGAGGCAGGCGGATTTCTGAGTTCGAGGCCAGCCTGGTCTACAGAGTGAGTTCCAGGACAGCCGGAACTACACAGAGAAAACCTTACTCGAAAAACCAAAAAAAAAAAAAAAAAAAAAAAGAAAGAAAAAAGAGCCGGGACTGCTCTTCTAGAGATCTGTAGTTCAATTCCCAGCAACCACCAACCACATGGTGGCTCACAACCATCTGTAAAGTAATCTGATGCTCCGTGTCTAAAGACAGTAACAGTGTACCCATATACATTTAAAAAAAAAAAAGTAAGAGCAGAAAAGGTCCAAGATGCAGCAGCATACCGGAACCTCTGTAAGAGAGTCCCCCATGAAGGGACACACAGGGGGACTGTAACCTGCAAGAGATGATATCAAACGCCTGCATTTAGCGAACCAGGACAGCACATCTGTCTGCGGAGGAAAATGATAACACAAAGCTACAGAAGCATGGTTAATTATTAATAAGCACCTAATAGATACACGAAACTGTCCTGGCTGCTGGAAAATAAATGAACGTAAGATGTGGCTAGTTAAAGGGTTATTTGAGAACTACTGAGAATCTGGGGAGGATTTGCCACATACAGATAACTGGATTAAAATTTCTTTGGAGACATTATTTTATAATAGAGGCTGTCATGTTGAAAATATTATGTAGTGATGCATCTCGTGGGATGACAGCAACGTCCTGCACACAGTGACCTGCACACAGCCGCGGGGAGCGTTCACGTGGTGACACACAGTGGGATGTAGACAGGCCGCACGGCAGACACGCGGTTAAGGCGGGCAAGCAGCTCCTTGCCTTGCCCTGGTCTCCGCTCACTAACCCACTGCTACGCTTCGATTTTCCTCCTCCCCTAATGCTGCGATTCAGCAAACAGTCAAAGAGCAAGTCACTCATTCGGCTTCTAAGCTCCCTTCCTCTACATGCAATTCCCACCATGTTCTCTTGACTCTAAAAGAAAAAATTCGGGCGGTGGTGGTGCACGCCTTTAATCCCAGCACTTGAGAGGCAGAGGCAGGCGGATTGCTGAGTTCGAGGCCAGCCTGGTCTACAGAGTGAGTTCCAGGACAGCCAGGGCTACACAGAGAAACCCTGTCTCGAAAAATCCAATAAATAAATAAATAAATAAATAAATAAAGAGTTAAGAATTTGGAAATTATACAAATTATCAACGAGTTACATATTAGTATAAAGTTAATTTAGGTACATTGCTCAAATTCACTTTTACAATTTTTCCTTGGAATTATAAGATCCTACTGCACTTGGTATATCTTTATACTTTGCCCTGGGGCTATCAGATAGGAGGCAATTTACAAAGGTACATAATATATAAAATAAAAAGAGATATGGAAGCCGGGTGTGGCGGCGCACGCCTGTAATCCCAGCACTTGGAAAGCAGAGGCGGGTGGATTTCTGAGTTCGAGGCCAGCCTGGTCTACAGAGTGAGTTCCAGGACAGCCAGGACTACAAAGAGAAACCCTGTCTCGAAAAAAAAAAACAAGCCGGGCGTGGTGGCGCACGCCTTTAATCCCAGCACTTGGGAGGCAGAGGCAGGCGGATTTCTGAGTTCGAGGCCAGCCTGGTCTACAGAGTGAGTTCCAGGACAGCCAGGGCTACACAGAGAAACCCTGTCTCGAAAAACCAAAAAAAAAAAAAAAAAAAAAAAGAGAGAGAGAGAGATATGGAGAAACTGAGAGAAAATACCATGAAGACAAAATAATGTTGGTATCAAAGACAATGTCACAACAGTCTGTCTCAGCGGCCAGCATGGGTCTTTACGTGTGCCATGATCAATGCAAAGACACAGCTGGCAGGCAGCTTCCGTGTGAATGGGGTTAGCCATGTTTATTGTGGGGACAGGACAAACATCTTAAAAGCACAACATACAACCATGCGTTTTGGTATGAGATGATTTAACTTCTGCCAGGGCCTCGGTGGTCCAATGCTTGAGCACCTCAGCAGTCAGAACGGCCTGCGTCAGCTATGATGCCCATCTATAAATCAAGGATCAGATCTGAAATACCCAGTATGCTATGTGCTTTAATGTTCAAAGTCTCAATGCCTTTTTCTGAAACAAAGATTCACCTCTTTTTCCAGGCATGGTGGTGTACACCTTTAATCCCAGTACTTGGGAGGCAGAGGCAGGTGGATCTCTGAGAGTGAGAGGCCAGCCTGGTCTATAAAGGGAGTTCCAGGACAGCCAAGCTGTTCTACGGCAGAAACCCTGTCTCAAAAAAACAAATTAACCTTTGAATCAGTTCAAAGTGTGATTCGGGACTGCTGTAATTCATGCTGATGTGTAACCATCACAGTTAACTCTGTATTACTGTGTCTACTCCACAGCTTTAGAGCAGGAAGTCCCGACACTTGTGCTGCTCCTCAGCTGTAGAGCAGGAAGTCCTGACACTTGTGCTGCTCCTGGTAGATCCTCTTGTCCCCACACATCAGCTATATCGTCCCGTTAGCGATCAAATGATATTTATAGAAAGGCAACAAACACTTCAAGCCATCAGAAAAAAAATATTAAAACAGGCTGAATTACATAAAAAACTATCAAAATCAATAGATTAGAGATTGAAATACAATAGCATATTGCTTATTTACACTCATTTAACAAAGGCAGACATCAAAACTGCCTCCCAGAGAAACTAAATACTGGACATCCTCTGGTTTATATAAAGTTAACTGTCAGCTACACAAGTTAGGCTTCCTCTTCAGTTCTTTGTGCAGACTGGCGAGTTTGAAGTTCTTTGATTTCTGAGGAGAATTTCTGAGTTTTCTAACTGATTGTAAAACTTGAATTTAAAATGATTTGATTGGATTTGCTGACAAGAGGGGATAGATAGTGACGGGTTGACACTTTTAGTCAGATGAATATCTGAATGTTAGTGGATCTCATTTTAGATTCACCGCTCTCATAGGAAATAAGCAAGTGGGTTTCCATAGTGTCCCTCTATTACTGTATCTAGTCTACTAAGAGATTTACTCAGTAACACTAATGTCATCTTCCCCATAACAAACTAATCTTTGCTAGACTGGGTCTTGCTATGTAGCCCAGGCTGGCCTCACCTCACATCAGTGCGGTGCCTCCACCTCCAACTGCTCTTATTACAGACAAGTGGTATCATACGTGGGTAAAAATCATGTCTTTTTCTTAAAGATTTACTTTTATTTTATTTATGGATGTGTGTCTATATGACTGATGTTCCATGTGTATGTGCCCAAGGAGTCAGAAGAAAATTAGATCCCTTGAGGCTGGAATAACAGGCAGCCGTGAGCAAGCACTCGGTGTTCCCGAGTGAACCAGGGGCTTCTCAGTGCTCTCAGCCACTGAGCCACCTCTACAGACACACACACACACACACACACACACACACACACACACACATGCACGCACACACGCACACACGCACACACATGCACACACAGACACACATGAATACACATACCCCATGTCTTGACCTCTAATTCTAGCACTGTTTGTTATACCATCTGTGATACAGAAGCATTACATATTAAGTCATATAACCTCATTCCTAATCTAACCATAAGAAGATAAAATAAACGAAAAGAAGGCTATGACTGTTGTCTTCAAACGGTTGGTAAATTAAACAAGCAGGAGAGCTGGGATTCTTCAGGTTCTGACATCAGTGAGGGGGGACTTATAAAAATGAACCTGGTTGTTTCTGAACGTTGACAGGATCGCCCGCCACACACTGCCACATAAACAGACTGTGCTCTAGTTTCCTGTTGGGCACTAAGACACTACAAAAAAAAGTGTATGAAAGTACAGGAAAGCTGATTCTATTATCCTGCTCACCACCCAGCAACAGCACACAGAGATGTAAATGCAGTATCTGTTATTTTATTCTGTTTTCCCTTCTGAAGACGATGCCCCCACTATGTAGTCCAGGTTAGTCTCTCATCACTATATAGCCGAGCTGATCTCAAAACTCATGATGATCCTCCTGCCTCAGCACCCCAGGCACTATGATTATTGCCTCATTCAGCCACAAACATGGTTACTAATTTAAGTAGTTGAAAGAGTTCAGATTTAAAAAAAATAAAAGTTACAATCATAAAAATGCATTTCTTGGCTTCAAATTTTAAAAATGACTTAATTTTTCAACTGCTTTATTGTCATACTTATTTGTTTTTCTTTCTTTCTTTCTTTTTTTGTTTTTTTTTTTGTTTGTTTGTTTTGTTTTTTCAAGACATGGTTTCCAAGGCTATCCTGAATTTGCTTTGTAGACCAGGCTGCCTTCAAACTCACAGATATCCACCTGCCAAAGGCATGAGTCACCATGCCCAGCCTGTCATACTGTTTTTTTTTTTCAATATATATTAAAAAGTGACCAGTATTAGCAGTCAATCACTTGGGAGGTGTTTCTATTTGTCTACCTTAATTGAAATGTTAGCTCAGTACATTATAACACAAACAGAAGTTCTTTTCTTCTTTTTTTTTTTTTTTTTTTTTTGAGACAGGGTTTCTCTGTATAGCCATGGCTGTCCTGGAACTCACTCTGTAGACCAGGCTGGCCTCAAACTCAGAAATCCGCCTGCCTCTGCCTCCCGAGTGCTGGGATTACAGGTGTGCGCCACCACACCCGGCTCCACAAACAGAAGTTCTATGATTATATGAGCCTGTGTGTGCCATCTAGCATACAGGATATTGTCAATACCGCCCTCTGTGCTATAACAAAAAGGTGTGAGAAAAGGACTCACCCTTGTTTTAAAACTTAGAATCTTCTTCCTTAAAAATCAACTTTACTCTTCAAAACCAACAGTTTCATTCCAGTAATTTTTTCCTTCTGGATCTGCCCCGCTCACTCGGGCCCAAAGATTTATTTATTGTTATATATGAGTATACGGTAGCCGTCTTCAGACACACCAGAAGAGGCTGTCGGATCCCACTACAGACAGTTGTGAGCCATCATGTGGTTGCTGGGATTTGAACTCAGGACCTTCAGAAGAGCAGTCAGTGCTCTTAACAGCTGAGCCATCCAGACTCTCATTCCAATATTTTTAATGAGATTCCACTTCACAGAAAATGATGAGATAAAAAGTACAGTATATTCAATTTTGAAAATCTACCATATACATCCCTGAGGAGAGAGTGACCCCCCTTGCCGTTATTGACACTTTCCTTACATCGATAGTCTGGAATATTCTAGCTTCCTCTCACCTGTCCCTCATCCCTTGACTCCCTCTGTGAAAAGCAGCATCTTCAAAAAACTTCAAACCTCTGCTTTGTGCTCTTGGCTGAATCTCCTATTCCCTGGCTGACCCAACACAACCTGAATTCCCCATAAGATGCTGCACATACTTCTGACACTGATTTGTCCAGAGCTTTCTACTGGGGTCTTCTTCATTCTTGAGACAAGGTCTTACGATGTAGAACTGGCTTGACTCAAACTCATAATCTTCCTGCCTCCAGCCACTGAATTATAAGGATTTATCACAAAGCCCAGCGGAAATATTCTTTTTATCAATTTGTTTGATTTTTCTTTCAGTGGTGGGGTGCTTGTCTTCTATGCCCAAGGCTTGGATTCCATCCCCAGAATCAAAGCAAGCAAACAAAAAACAAACCCACTAATAAGAAGGCCAGTTGGTTCGCTTTCATCAGACTCCCTGAATAGTTATGGTAAGAGCTATGCTGATGTGGCTGGAGTTCAGAGCCTCCAATAAAACAAGGGACCCGGGAACACAAGGTCTTTCAAGCTTAAGAGATCTGGAAGAGCAGGACCCACAGCGAGTTTACTTGCGGAAGGAAGTCTTTGGCCTCTGTTCTGTTTCTAAGTCATAGGTCTGAAAACCCCTAAAATCTATCTTCTTTCATAATCTTGAGATGACTAGTCTTTTGGTTTTTCCAGACAGGGTTTCTCTATGCATCTCTGGCTGTCCTGGAAGTCCCTCTGTAAAGCAGGCTAGCTTCCGACTCACAGACTGCCTCTGGGATTGAAGGCATATGCCACACCCCACGGCTAGATGACTAGTGTTCCCTGAGAGGTGACTAGTGGGAGTGCTAGGTACCTTCATGATGTGGTTAGTCTCTAGAAAGCCCAACAGTAGGGGGGTGGGGGTGGGGCTGGAATGGGACTTCATAATTGAACCACGCATTTAGAAGAAAGCACTGCCACACCCTGACTCCACGGAGTCAGAGCCCAGACGCTCTGGACCCTTTTGGATCACGCCCTCTGTATCTCTTCATCCAGGAGCTCATTTATATGTTAAATTAAATGGCAATAAGAGCTGTAGCACTTTCCAAATCCAACGCGTCCTCTACCAGAGAACTGCAATGAGGAGGGCTCAGGACCCTCCAGAGGCAGTCACGCAAGGTGAGCTGCAAATGGCAAAGGAGGAAGCTGGGCGTGGTGGCACACCCCAGTAATCCCAGCACTTGGGAGGCAGAGGCAGGCGGATTTCTGAGTTCAAGGCCAACCTGGTCTACAGAGTGAGTTCCAGGACAGCCAGGGCTACACAGAGAAACCCTGTCTCGGGGAAAAAAAAAAATGGCAAAGGAGGCTCCTTGAGGCTGACATCTGGGGTGGCAGCAGCCTGAGGCCCAAACTTGGGTACTGTTGGAAATGATTTCCGCTGCTAGACACCATGGTCAATGTGGAAATTGGGAGGAAAAGACTCAAGCAGTACTCCTTATAATTATTTTGTATAACTTACTAAACAAGAGAAGAGTAAACCAAGGTACAAATCAGTGGTGTTTATTTTATTTATTAACCTGTACAGCCCTGTTACTGTCCTTTTTCTTTCTGTGCTGGGAACTGAGCCCAGAGCCTTGCACACACGTGCACAGCCCCAGCGGACACTCCTCCTGCCCCAGAGCCTTGCACACACGTGCACAGCCCCAGCGGACACTCCTCCTGCCCCAGAGCCTTGCACACACGTGCACAGCCCCAGTGGACACTCCTCCTGCCCCAGAGCCTTGCACACACGTGCACAGCCCCAGCGGACACTCCTCCTGCCCCAGTTCACTTGGTGGTCATTTCATGTAATGAGGTTTTTATATCCTGAAACAACTTGGCTTACTTGTATTTTTCTTAGAAATTTTATATCAGACTTTGAATTTACTAAGACAGTTGATCATTTTATATACTTTTTAAAGGTACATGTGTTATTTCTTAAAAATTTTTGATGGTACTGTTTATCATTGATACCTGTCTTCTCTTGCAATGTTCTCATATCTACTTTGTCTGAAATTAGCATAACCTCTCCAGTTTCATGTCACTAATATTTGAGGAGCATATCTTTAAGTCTTTTTACTATTTATATTTTATATTTTTAATGGGCTTCTCTTTTGACAGCATAAAGTTATGTCTTGTATTTCATCCAAAATGACAATCACCTTCCTCCTAACTGGTAAAGCGGGGACAGTTACAGTCCACGTAGCTGCTGACGCAGCTGGGCTCACTCCACCATCCTTCTAGTTGTTTCCGTTTCATGCGCTCTTTATTCCTTCTTTTCTCTCTTTCATTCTTTTGGAATTATTTCTCATTTAAAGAGAAAAGGGAAAGCGAAAAGACAAAGTTAGGGCAGCTTCAAAGCAAACGCAATAACAGCAACAGAACCCAACTGCTTTGGTGAAGTCAGGCCCAGGAAACCTTAGAACACTATCAGTGTCTAAGGACGGGGTTGGCTCTACTGGAAGAATACAAGGACAAGTCTGTGTTCTAACTACTACAAACACTGATCACACTGATGGGTGAAAGTTATAAAGTTATATTATTCCTCAAGAAAGAACAGACTCAACTCTACAGCATGCTTACCTAAACCCTTATCCAAGCCAGGTCGTCAGGAAGAGCCGAGCGGGACTGGGGTAAGAAACTCAACTTGACAGCATTGGCAGTCAGGAACAATGGTGGATTTAAGGAGCTTTCCCATTATGGGCAAGAAAAAAAATCCTATGTCTTTATTATCATCAGTTCTGTTCCACATGGCCCTTGGCTCACATAGGATTTCTTGCTAGGAGGCCAGCTGAAGTCTAATGACAATCAGCATCAACCGTGTGACAACTGTCACACCCCGAATCTGAGCTCTGCAGAACAGACTCGGCTCAGCCTTGCAAGGCCAGCTTTGACTTCCTGTTTTTGTTTTTGTTTGTTTGTTTTCGAGACAGGGTTTCTCTGTGTAGCCCTGGCTGTCCTGGAACTCACTCTGTAGACCAGGCTGGCCTCGAACTCAGAAATCCGCCTGCCTCTGCCTCCCAAGTGCTGGGATTAAAGGCGTGTGCCACCACCGCCCAGCTCAGCTTTGACTTCCTAATACAGAGAAACAATGAGATATAATAAAATCATTGTTTCAAGTCATTAAGTTTTTGTCTACTCACTAGAATAATAGAGATTTTAAAAAATAAAATATAAAAAGTCATAATTAGTTATGCGAAGCCTGCTAGTGTGTATGTGCAAGCAGCATTATACTAAACACTAGTAACTTTAAATGAACAATTCTAATTTTTTAAGTGTGTGCCTGTGTGTTTGTGTGTGTGTGTGTGTGTGTGTGTGTGTGTGTGTGTTCTGCAGGTGTGAGTGAGTGCGGTCCTGTATTGGAGGTCAGAGAACAACTTTCAAGAGTCACCTCTCTTTATGCCCTATTTATGGCCAATGCTTTTAGCCACTAAGCCATCTCACTGGCCCTCAAAGCTAACATACAACAAAAACAGTTTAATCAAAGTGAGAGAACAAGATATGAGAAAAACATCTCCAAAGAATATTCTACAATATATATAGGGAAAAAAAACCAATTAATTAGAGCAAACAGTTGTCAAACAAGAAATAAAAGATATTCAACCAGAGATGAAGAAAAATAGAAATCTGCTACCCGTTTGCTTGTAATCAGTCAAATTAAAATTTTAATTCTCATAATGTCAAATTCACTTGGGACTCTTAAGAAATTAAAACTTGCAGGCACTTTTAATAGACTGTTAACTGCTCAACCATCAAAGAAATCAATTTGTCAACAGTATATCATTGCAGAGTATCAACTGAATGTGAGATACACACCCTTTAGTAACAGCACAAGACAAGCTCAATAATCTCTTTTCCAGACACAACAGTCTGATGCATATGTAAACTCAGAAACTATGGCAATCACAGGACCAGAACAAGTTTGAGCCAGACAGGGTCCCAGACTGAGATGGGGGAGTAGAAATGGGGGTTCTAGCAGGGCAGTGGTGGCGCACGCCTTTAATCCCAGCACTTGGGAGGCAGAGGCAGGCGGATTTCTGAGTTCGAGGCCAGTCAGGTCTACAAAGTGAGTTCCAGGAACAGCCAGGGCTACACAGAGAAACCTTGTCTCCGAAAAACAAAAACAAAAACAAAAAAAGAAATGGGGGTTCTACCCCTAACCAAGAAGCTACCTGCAACTGATACCCACTGGAAAAGGATAATCAATTTTCTGCAATGAAGCGTCACTGGGTGTAACAACCACGCTTCAGGACAGGTTTCACCATGCCCAGCAGTGGTAGCTGGATAACACAAAATTACCTGAATGATATTATTTGTGGACTTTTTATTTTGATTTACTTGTTTTGAGTTTTTGTGGGGTGGGAGTAGGGTAGGGTGGGAGTGGGGTGTGTTTCTTTTTGTTTGTTTGCTTTGGGGAATTTTTTTTTTTTTTTTTTTTTTAAGAATAAAGCTAGGTGGGGAGGATCTAAAATAAGTTGGTGGAAGGGGAAACATGATCAAAATACATTGTATGACTTAAAGAATATATTTCCATTTTACCATGTGTGGTTGGATAATGGCTGCACAGAATGATACTTAGTCACCAGGAATGGAACTGCTTGAAAGGAACAGGAGATGTGGCCCTGGAGGAAGATTTCACTGGCCAGTGCTCCGTCCTGTCTCCTTTCCCTTCACTTCTCCTTTCCCTTCTCTCCCCTCCCACCTGATCCCACCCCCCACCCCCCAACACACACACCTTCTGCTTGTGGGTTACTTCCCAACACTACAGCTGCCTCTGGCCAGGCTCTCTGCTGTGATGATAACGCACCACCCCTCTGAAGCAGGAAGCCAGTCCCTAATTAAATGTTTTCCTGTGTAAGAGTTGCCTTGGTCATGGTGTGTCATCACAAAAATAAAACAGTGATTAAAACACATTATAATAATGAAAAAAATCACAAACACAATAAACCATGTAAACAAGGAAAGCAATGATTCTGGAAAATCAAGGTGGAAATAGTACAGAAAATAAAAGGCAGATTAAGCACCCCCTGATTTGAAAACCCCAAATCTAAAATGCTTCCAATTTCAAAACATTTGAGCATCAACGTGAGCCCACAAATTGTTAATTCCACACCTGATGACTTCATATAAAAGACTAGAGTCAAATGCAGGCGTGTTAAAACAAACAATAACAACAACAACAACAAAGCCATACACAATACTATCTTCAGGTTATCTGTTTAAGGGATAGCAGACATATAAATGCATTCTGACTTAGAACTGCTTCCTGAACCTAAGACACTTCATGCTATATGTCCAGATACATCAAAATTTAAAAATAAAAGAAATTTGAAATACTCGTAGTCCTTAGCATGTTGTGTAAGAGACACTCAACTTGCATGGTTTTACCATATGCCAAGCAGTCTTGCAGATCATATATTCGTGTAGTACAAAAATGTTGAAACATTTGCATAGAAGCAATTAGCAGGTATCACAGGAAACTGAGGAGGTGATATCTAAGAATTCAACTCTGTCTGGTACTTATTTTTAAAATAAGACTAGATGGATCTGGAAAGCTGGCTCAGTAGTTAAGAGTATTTGCTGCTCTTACAAAGGAAGGACCCAGGTTCAACGGACAGGACCCACATGGAGCTCATAACATTCGTCCACCCAATTCCAGGGAATCCAATGCCCTCCGAAGGCACAGACATGCATGCGATCAAAACTCCCAACATATAAAATAAAATAATAATAAATGTAAACGACACGGAGGCAAATGTAGTAGGCACATTACATTCATTGTGTTATTTACATATATATATATATATATGTGTATATATATATATATACACAATGTAGTTTAAACTCTGAGAAACAACATTAAACTGTAAAGTCGCTTGTTCTAGACTCTCCTATCCCACTTGATGGCATATGTTTATAAAACACTCTACTTGAATCCTTTGCCCTAGAAAAAGTGTAATCAAACTGCTTAATAACCAGACACAACTCCTTGAGACACAGTAATTTAAATGCAAATTCTGACATGCAATATTTGAGTAGAAAAATGCCTTGATTTTATTAACTAGTTAGAGAAAATCTATAAAATTTTTCTCACATTTTCCTTACAACATACAAGTTTAATCTTAATTCCTAGCGTTGTTTTCATTATTTGTTGTTGTTCAGATCTGATGAGAAACAACACACAGGTGTCAGAAGCATGACCACAGCAGGATAAGAGCAGGTCCAAAGTTGTTTTCCATCTACTATTACCTAGGTTTCTACAAAGTCTGAGTCTTACTAAACTGAAATTTATATGGTTTGGCTAAAATATATTCCCAATATATCAACATAATTGTGCAAATACCAAACTTAGACTGTATCTTGGGTTTTGCCTTATATAACCATAACATGCTCTATGTATGTGTTATATATGATGAGTGAGAGTGTGTGTGCACACACATGCCTAAGGTACTCAAAGAATCTCAGTGGTTAAGAATCATCTGGCAAGGGGCTGGAGAGATGAGTCAGTGGTTAAGGACTGACTGCTCTCCCAGAGGTCCTGAGTTCAATTCCCAGCACCCACAAGGTGGCTCACAACCATCTGTAATGGGATCCAATGCATTCTTCTGAATGTGTCTGAAGACAGCTGCAGTGTACTTACATATAATAAATAAACTAATCTTTAAAAAAAAATAATCTGGCAAAATTCCATGACTGCCTCTGACATTACAGATTCCTACCTTGAAAATCTATATACCTATGAATGAGATTTTATGATTTATGAATATTTATGTGTTCATATTAGTTCCTAATTTATCAGTGAAGGACAAAGAACAAATATCATTGTAGAAGAGGAGACTGAAGCTCAGAGATTAAATGACCTAAGTAACATGGTACGGCACAGAGAACGTAAGTCCAACACTTTCTGTAAAGGTACACAATTGAAGGACTCTGGTCATGTGACATGAAAAAAAAATGGGAATGGCCGTGCAAAAGGGAGCCCTGTGCGGCTATCCTCCTGCAGTACCGCCCAGACACATACAGCCCCAGAGACTTTGTAACTGCAGTTTGCACCATTTTGCAAGAAATACACATTTCACATACAAAATTGTACTGTGTAAGAAAATTCTGAATTGAGTAGTGATTTCAGAAGCAAACATGCCCCAGTTGTGTTTGGATGGCAGGTGCCCTACACCTGAGGCATACTTCCAGCCCTCCAGGTTCATGAGCATAGTGTCCTGGGTAAAATACAGGCACTCAGCGAGCTGCCTGTTACTGTGGATTTAGTTACAAATATCCAAAGTCACTATGATAAACCTCAAGGCTTCTAAAGATTAAATAATGTATTAGAAATTGAATATCAAAAAATCTATACAAGGGAAGGCTACATCCCTCTAGACTCTCTTTCTATCTCAGGATAATATGCACATAGGTAACCTATTCCCATTATTGGTGTTCAGCATTTTGATTATACTTAGAAACCTAATCAATAGTATGCATGACTTGGTAATGAAGTTAAAAAATTGCCCACAACTGAATGCTGACTAGTACGCGGTTTAGGGACTCTGCCCCCATGGACTCGTGAGCATTCAGAATAAATAAACTATAGAAATAGAATAAACAGAATGAGGAAACAAACAAGTATAGAAACAGAACACACAGAATAAATAAATGGTCCTCTAACTTGATTTTAGTATATTTTACTTGAGCATTGTTGTATAAAGTAACCAAACTATCAGTATAGATCTTTATAAAAACTTACAGTATTAACTATATTTCCAATAGCTTTGTTTCTTTGGGCAGGACTAAACCAGTGGGATTATCAAAGTTTCCTTCAGGTATAAGCTATATTGTTATTGAATTCATGTTAAAGTATATGGATCTTGTACTCCTATATAAAAACCTTAAATTAAGTAAGCATTTTAGTTCAGATTTAAAAAATTTTATAGTCTAAGATTTGATGTCTAAAACTCATGGCAATTCTCCTGTTTCAGCACTCTGAGTGCTGTGATTTCAGGTTTAAGCCACCACACTTAAGAGAACATGTATGTTTTAGTAAGCCATTTTATTTATGTTAATATTTATTATATTATTAGATTATTTGCTCCACAATTTCTGCATTTGTATTAAAATTTCATATTAAACTTAAAAGCCCACTACATTTAATTATTAACTTATTAATGATTGATACCTCATCAGTGATATTATGATTGGGATTTTTTATCTAACACAGTAAGAGGGGATTCAAAGAATTCTCAAAACTAAAAAGTATTACTACCAAAGCCTTAAAATACGTCATTTCCGGCTGGAGAGATGGCTCAGTGGTTAAAGGCACTGACTGCTCTTCCAGAAGTGCTGAGTTCAATTTCCAGCAACCACATGGTGGCTCACAACCATCTGTAATAAGATCTGCTGTCCTCTTCCGGTGTGTCTGAAGACAGCTACAATGTACTCACATAAATAAAGTAAGTTAATAAATCTTTTTAAAAAATGTGACTTCCTGTGGGCTGACAGCTGGGCGGTGGAGCACATGCGTGGCATGGGCAAGGGCTCAGGGTCAGCCCTCAGGGGGACCCCAGCAGTGCTTCATCTCCTACCCCAACAGTTTTGCTTGCTTTGTTGTGTCTGGTATATGCTTAGGAGAACCAATCAAACCAGCCACACAACTCCACTACAAACCAACTCCACATACAAACTTGCTACCAGTCTTTGCTTACAACAGTTTATCAATTTCAGTCATATTTATCTTACTGAAAAGAATATTAAGGAAGGATATCAATACTGCTCTGTACCTGAATATATTATACCTTTATAAATAAGAGGTCATTATGAACATTTCTAAGTCAAAATTGTTTGAAAAGCCAGTCATGGTGACTCATGCCTTTAATCCCAGTACTCAGGAGGCAAAGGCAGGTAGATGGTTCTTATGCTTAGAATATGCTTAGGTTGCCGGGCGGTGGTGGTGCACGCCTTTAATCCCAGCACTTGGGAGGCAGAGGCAGGCAGATTTCTGAATTCGAGGCCAGCCTGGTCTACAGAGTGAGTTCCAGGACAGCCAGGACTACACAGAGAAACCCTGTCTCGAAAAACCAAAAAAAAAAAAAAAATAAAAATAAAAAATAAAAAATAAATAAATAAATAAATAAATATACATATACATATATATATATATATATATATATATATGTTTAGGTTTACATAATACAAACTCTAAAACCAAAACTTTATAAATGCTAGTTTAGATTTTCCATTACTATTGATTTGTTATTTGTTTACTATATGTATGTATATGGGTGTGCATGCTCATGTGTGTGTTTGCTATGTGTGTACATGCCATGTGTGTGCATGTTCATGTGTGTGCATGTTCATGTGTGTGTGTTCATATGTGTGCATGTTCATGCATGTGCATGTTCATATGTGTGCATGTTCATGTGTGCATGTTCATATGTGTGCATGCCGTGGGTGTGCATGCTCATGTGTATGCAAGCCACGCACTCGCGTGGAGGCCAGGGTCAAGCATGGGTCTTCTCTAACAAGCTCCCCTCTGCTCGTGGAGGCAGGCTCCCTGAACCTGGGGGGACGGCTCCGTCTCCACCCAGACACAGCACTAGTGTTACAAGGTGTGTTGTGACCATGCCTGACTTTTTTATGTAGGCTCAGAGGATTTGAACTCAGGACCTCACACCTGCCTGCACAGCAAGTGCTTTTATTGACTGGCCTAGCTTGCCAAGACTCTCCTAAAGCCTTACGCATCTGAGGTTCACTACTAAAAAAAAATGATATTTCTGGGATATACAAGAGAAAAAAAATAAAGCTGGGTTGAAACAGTATGATCCACAAAACGTTCACAAGAAGCTAGAGTCTCCATCAGATTACAGCACCGAGCAAAACCATCTGAAGCTGGTGGGGTGGTGCAGTGGGCAGAACGGCTAGAACACTGACCTGAATCCCACTGTTGAGTGGCAGGAGAGAACAGACTTCCCAAAGTTGGTCTCTGGCCTCCACACATACACTATATGTAGTACACACATGCTCGCATGCACACGTGTGCATCATACATGCTTATAAACTAAAAATATTGATAAAACAAGAACAATTTATAAAACTGGAATAGTGAAGACAGTTTTGGTTCTAAGATGAAATCATGAAGCCATGACTAAGTGAGGAGTTTGCTCCGGGTGTCTGACGTATAGACTGAGTGCGCCTACCGCAGAGCCGAACGGTGGCGGCTTCTGCCACCGACAAACAGATAGAAAAGCTACTGAAGGCAGAAGCACGGGCCCGCTACAGGGAGCCCACACACTGTCCTCACTCACGTGGTCAATGTCTTCACAGAACCACATATGTGAGGTGAATTGTTAAGTTAAATTAACTATTTTAAAGTCAACTTTCATTTTAAAAAAAATGAAAAAGAAAAAAAGATTACCCTGGGGGTGGGGGTGGGGGGGGGTAAGAGGACAACAAGGATACACAGAGAAAATACAACTCTGAAAGCCAAAATTGAAAAATGCATTTCTGAATTTTATAAGGATTTTTAAATTTTATAAAACTTTATAAGGACATTGTAAGGATTTTCTAGTGTTCATGTCCACCACATGCCTGTAAGGACAGAGACCACAGCAGAGTCCCTGGGACTGGAGTCCAGGCAGCTGGGAACCACCTTGTGGGTGCTGGGAACAGAGCCATGCCCGAGTGCGCTTAACCACTGAGCCATCTTTCCAACCCCAAATCTCTAACTTTGTATAGGGAATCAGATTTAAGGAAAACAGCTCCTCACAAGAAAATTACTGTTATCATCTACTCAAAAGAATATCAAGACAAACTCATCAAAAAGAGGCAAACAGAGACAGTGAGATGAATACTTCCAGGTAAAGACCTTGCTGTGAAGCCTGGTCTAAACTCAATCTCCGGAACCCACGTGGTAGCAGGAGAGGACGGACACCTGGGACACACATGTACCATGCACATCTGCTAGTAAATGACTGCCAAAAATTTATAAAAATGTGATTTTATTCAAGGGATGTAAGGCTGTTTTAACATATACATATCATATACAAATCATAAATAGAAATATAAATATACAAATCATAAATAGACACATAAATAGAACCAGGAACAAAAAAAATCATACAATCATCTTATAAAATACAGAAAAAAAGGATTCCACAGCCATTCTCCAACCCTCACAGGGTTTCTCTGGTAGTCCTGCCTGTCCAGAAAGGCCTCTGTGGAGCGGCCTGTCCTCGAACTCAAAGATCCACCTGCCTCTACAGACTCCAAGTGCTGGGATTAAAGGCATAGACCACCATCACCACCCCGCCCAGTTCACTTCCACAGCTTTAATAACTAAAAAAAAAAAAAAAAAAAAATCCCTAAAGGATATAGGAATAGAAATATCGCCTAGGCGTTAGTGGCACACACCTTTAATCCCAGAGGCAGGCTGATTTCTGAGTTCAAGGACAGCCTGGTCTACAGAAGGAGTTCCAGAACAGCCAGGGCTACACGGAGAAACCCTGACTTGAAAAAACAAAACAGCAAAAAAAAAAAAAAAAAAAAAAAAAAAAAAAAAAAAAAATGAGAGAAGGGGTTTACCATTACCATTCGCAGTCAGCATAGGTGGTGTTACATTTTTAGATAGGACAAGAGAGCAAGAGGAAGAGACAAGGTGATACAAATAAGAAAAGATGGAATCAAATTATCCCTAACTGCATATCAAGTGTTCCACACTGAAAAAGTCTCTGAAGAGTACACCAGAAAACTCTGGAATTACAGATATAACTATCAGTAAAGTAGCAGAATACAAAGTCAGCATACAAAACTCAGTGCCTTTGCTATATACCAATACTGAGCATGCTGAGAAAGATGTCAGGAAAGCAATCTTATTTACAAGAGCCTCAAAAAACCTAGGAATGGATGAATATAACCAGGCAGATAAAAGACACTGACAAGGAAAATTCTAGAGCACTCAGAGAAAAGGAAGAAGTCACTGCAGGATGAAAGGACCAAGCCGGGCAGTGGTGGCGCACGCCTGTAATCCCAGCACTTGGGAGGCAGAGGCAGGCAGATTTCTGAGTTCAAGGCCAGCCTGATCTACAGAGGGAATTCTAGGACAGCCAGGGATACACAGAGAAACCCTGTCTCGAAAAGAACAAAAAGGACAACAACAACAACAACAACAACAACAACAACAACAAAAAAAAAAAAAAAAAAAAAAAAAGGAAGGACCGAAGATAATCATGTGCGGGGAGAATTAATACTGCAAAAATGCCATATTGCCAAAAGTGATCTACAGAAATAATGCAATTCCCATCAAAAAATAATGACATCTCTTGTAAAAATAGGAAAAAGTCCTAATATCCACACAGAAGCATAGAAGGTTCCAAATAGCCATATTAACTCTGAACATAAAGACTATATGATGAAGTGTTCAACATATTTAGCCATCAAAAAAATGCAATCAAAACTGCAGTGAGATTCTATCTCATCCTGGTCAGAATGCCTTCCACCAAGCAGACAGACACAAAGGCTGGCAAGGCTGCAGGAAAGGACTTTGCACACTGTTGATAGGCTCGTAAATTAGTAGTCATTATAGAAGTTACCACAGAGGTTCCTCAAAAACCTAACAGAAAACATACACGAGAACCATCCATACCATTGCCAACTACACACTCATAGGAATCAGTGACGGCTCATAAGAGCCATGGTTTGAGCTATAAATATCTGCTATGGTCAGGTTATGTGCACCAATAAGCTGAGTGAATGAAGACCTGTGGCATATAATTGTGATGGTGCACTTTTAAGTTATAAATAAGTCCTGTCACTTACAGGAAAGACCCTATGAATGGGCTGCCACCACCCAGTTCCACAGGTAGACAGAAATGAGATTGTATCGAGTGAAATAAACTAAGTCCGGGAAGAATTACCACATTTTAACTCATATGCGGAATCTAGATGTAAAACAAGTCACAGACACTACAGTGAACGGTACATACCTGTGACCCCAGCGAGAAGTCAGAGCCAAAAAGTCTGAGAACCTGAGGGCACTATGGTCTCCACAGTGACTTTCAGGCACTCCTTAAAAAGGCATGCAAGTGGGCTGGGCAGGGGGTACAGACATCAGCAGTCCAAAACCAGACAGGAGACAAACCCAAGTCTGACTCTTTGAAAAGAGAAAACTGATTGTTGGACATCAGGCAGTGGTGGCGCAAATCCCAGCACTGGAATGTAGAGACAGGCGGATCTCGGAACTCAAGGCCAGCCTGGCCTACAGAGCAAGTTCCAGAACAGCCAAGGATACAGAGAAACCTGCCTTTAAAAATAAATAAATAGCCGGGCGGTGGTGGCACATGCCTGTAATCCCAGCACTTGGGAGGCAGAGGCAGGCATATTTCTGAGTTCAAGGCCAACCTGGTCTACAGAGTGAGTTCCAGGACAGCCAGGGCTACACAGAGAAACCCTGTCTCCAAATAAATAAATAAATAAATAAATAAATAAATAAATAAAATAATACAGTAGGGAAGTAGAAGAGGGAAAGAGCCAGTGGGAAGAGTGGATGTAGGAGAGGGAGGGCAACATAAAAGGCCACATGTCACGGTGTATCACAGAACTGTGTGAAGCAATCAGTAAACGCATGTGCTTTCCAGAGTTAACAGTAATAAACATTAAGTGTATTGGGATTAAGTCTGAGTACCCAACATCATGACTACAGTAGCCTTTTAGTGAGGTTCTTGTTTTGTTTGCTTTGGTTTTTGAGGGATGGGGATTGGGATTTTCAAGATAGGGTTTCTCCATGTAGCTCTGGCTGTCCTGGAACTTGCTCTGTAGATCAGGCTGCCTCCACCTCCTGAGCACTGGGAGTAGACATGGGCCACCTTAGCCTGGATAACACGCTTATTTTTTTCCAAGGTGCTCTATATTCCACATTTTCTTCCTCCTCACTCTCAGCATCGCCTGGGTCCCAGGGCTCCACGGCCAGCTGACAGGCAGGGACACGAGAACTCTGGGAAGCTTGGTGCGGGCTAGCCTTGTATACATGCAGCAGTGAACCATCCTATCTCCAGGTTGGGTGTGGGTCAAGAGATGACATTTGTAGTTGTCCTCTGATCTCCACACGTAGCACATGCATACATACACTCAAAAACACAAACACACAGACCCTTCTTATAAAAACCTGAAAATTTGTAAGAAGCTGAAAAACTACTTCACAAAGGTATAAAAAATGCATATCAAGGCACTGGAGCCATTAGAATCTTGATTTGAAGAAAGTAAATCCCTATACTCATGAAGCTGAGGGAGGAGAGAGCCAAATATAGAAGACCATCCTGGACTATCAAAAAAGTTAAAGGTGAGATTCTGGTCCCAGTCTACCTGGCCTTCTCCATACCTTCCGGTTCCACACATAACGTAGACGCATTCGAATGTGCGCCCTCACACTGCTGCAGTTTCCTGGGTTTGGCAAAGCTATAGAGAGGTTTTTTTGGAAGGACCAGAAATAAGAGCTGTCACCGAGCCCCAAGCTCCCCCTCCCCCCACTCCTTGACCAACTGATGAATGTGTGAGGCCTTTTGCACGTTGGTGTTGAAATGTTTGATTACTCTTTCCAAGTTCAATGCTGTTTCTTATTGTTCTATTGCATGTTCCTTGTTTTGTTTTGTATCCGTGTATGGATCTATATATGTATGTACATAGGTAGAGGTCAAAGGACAACTTAAGGAGTCACTATTGGGGATCAAACTCGGGTCATCAGACTTGGTGACAGGAACCTTTAGCCACTGGCCCTCTGTTCTCTATTGTAATGAGATTTCTGGTTGGTTGAGATTTCACTCTGTGTTGGTGCTCCTGAAAGTCTATGTTTTACGGCCTTTTGTCCTCATGGGTAGCTATGGTGGGATGCTCAGATAGTCTGCCTAAAAGAAAGAGACACAGTTCTCAAGTTAGTGCCATCAAATTCCCTTGGAAAGTTAGCTTGTCACCACCAAGGGGAGGGAAGGGTCCTGTGTTTCCGTTCCTCACTAGGCTCACTATTCACAGCAGGTACCAGTAGATGAAAAAAGAAGAAAAGAATGACAAAAGCAGAGGAGACGGAAAAAATGAGAGTAACTCGGTTAATCATAAAAAGACCGAAACACCTCTGAGAGAAAGGCTGTAGCTGCTCACCAGCATTTGCCACGCCCTGTACAGCCGTGCCGACCCTGCACGGCCACGCCCGCCCCACACGGCCACGCCCGCCCTGAAGAGCTTGGCTCATTAACCCACTTTCCTCAGAGAAAGCCAGTCAACTTTGAAAGCAGAGGAAGAAGGGAGAAGTCCCATGATATCACCTTCCTAGTGAAAAAGGTTTAAGTTGAGATGATCCCCCACGTTTCCCAGTGGGAGAGCTGAACAAGGCTCGGCGATAGCCATCCTTCTGTGGGACCATTTTCTGACCACCACTCAAAGTACCCACTGTCCATTCACTTTTCTTTCTTTCTTTCTTTCTTTCTTTCTTTCTTTCTTTCTTTCCTTCTTTCCTTCTTTCTTTCTTTCTTTCTTTCTCTCTCTCTCTCTCTCTTTTTTTTTTTTTTTTTTTTTTTTTTGGTTTTTCGAGACAGGGTTTCTCTGTGTAGCCCTGGCTGTCCTGGAACTCACTCTGTAGACCAGGCTGGCCTGGAACTCAGAAATCCGCCTGCCTCTGCCTCCCAAGTGCTGGGATTAAAGGCGTGAGCAATCACCGCAGGGCTTCATTCATTTTTCTTGACCAGCTCAGTGCTACCTAAACCAGAGACTAAAAATTATTCCAACCAGAAGCCATCTCTGTCCTATTCTGATCTTTCAAAGACTTAAATTGTTTGTGAACTAGGTGGGGTGATTCAAGTCTTTAATCCCAGTGCTATGGAGGCAGAGGCAGGTAGATCTCTGTGTTTGAGGCCAGCCTGGTCTACACAATGAGTTCCAGGACAGCCAGGACTACACAAAGAAACCCTGTCTCTAGAAACAAACAAACAAACACCGCCCCCCCCCTTGTTCTGTGTGTGTATGAATATAGTCACACATGTACCACAGTCAGGCCAGCGAGTGTATGGAGGTCAGAGGGCAGTGTGGAGGAGGGAGCTGGCTCCCTTCTTCCACCTTGTTTTGAGGCAGGGTCTCTCCCGCTTCCGGCACTGTACTGTGTACTCTCTCTTCTGACAGATTCTCTAGTCTCCATCTCTCTGGGAATACATGCCCACTATATCATGCTTCTTACAGGGGATGGACCAGAGTTCAGAACCCACTCAGATGGCCAAGGCAGAGCAAGCACTTCACTCCCTTAGCCGTCTCCACAGCTTCTGTTCTCAACTTCCATTAAACTTCTACCCATAGCTTCCCTAATGCAGGCTCAGACAGAGCCCTCAAAAACAATGTTGGAGGGGTTGGAGAAATGGCTCAGTGGTTAAGAGTACTGACTGCAGCCGGGCATTGGTGGCGCACGCCTTTAATCCCAGCACTTGGGAGGCAGAGGCAGGCAGATTTCTGAGTTCGAGGTCAGCCTGGTCTACAGAGTGAGTTCCAGGACAGCCAGGGCTACACAGAGAAACCCTGTCTCAAAAAACAAAAAACAAAAAACAAAAAAAAAAAAAAAGAGTACTGACTGCTCTTCCAAAGGTCCTGAGTTCAAATCCCAGCAACCACATGGCGGCTCACAACCATCTGTAATGAGATCTGACACCCTAGTCTGGTATGTCTGAAAACAGCTACAGTGTACCTACATATGACAATAAATAAATCCTTTTTTTTTTTTCCGATACAGGGTTTCTCTGTATAGCCCTGGCTGTCCTGGAACTCACTCTGTAGACCAGGCTGGCCTCGAACTCAGAAATACGCCTGCCTCTGCCTCCCAAGTGCTGGGATTACAGGCGTGCGCCACCACCGCCCAGCCAAAAATCTTTAAAAAAACACACACACAAAGTTGGAGAATCCAAGCTGCTCCTCTCTTTCCTCTATTGTTACTAGAGCAACAAAAGTATAGTAAGTGCTTAAAAATCCTCGTGTGGCCGAGCGTGGTGGCATACACCTTTGATCCCAGCACTTGGGAGGCAGAGGCAGGTGGATTTCTGAGTTCGAGGCCAGCCTGGTCTACAGAGTGAGTTCCAGGACAGCCAGGGCTACACAGAGAAACCTTGTCTCGGAAAACAAACAAACAAGAAAAAAACCCTCTTGCAGCTGACGTCCGAGTTGACTCAAGGTTTTAGAGAACGCTCAATTTTGTGTTTTACTGATTTATTTCATCCTTCCTCTTCGCTCCTTACAATCACCTGGGTGATGAGCACTAGAAGGCAAAATTCCAAACCTTCACCTCAGTGAAAAGCTCCAGAAAATCTGGAGAAAATCTCAAGAAAGCCAGGCTTACAGCCTTCACTCCACCCACGCCCTGGGGCAATTACCCCCCCCAACACAACACAACAACAACAACAACAACAACAACAACAAAATCCTTTTCTTTCCTCTGCTTATTCATTGATGAGACTCCGTGGAGCAGAGAAATATCTGAAGCCACAATTGTCCAGAGGGAAAGAAAGGAGGAAGAGTAGTTCACAAAGGACTAATCTCGATAATGGCCATTTAACTGCATGATGTTTGCAACTCAAAACTAAAATGTGAGCGGTATCCATTAATCACCTTTGACTTTATTATTTAGGAAAAAAAGGACAACCTACTATCAGCTAGATTAAACCTGGTCATGTATTCTGTTATATTACTAACATATCCAGTCGTCTACGAAGCCAAGAGAGAGTAAAACACGCTCTTAGGACTGTTTCTCAGCCTTGAAGTGTGAGACCTACTCCATCATTCTGCGTGCAAGCACACGTGTGAAGACACTACCATGTCGTGCGGAAAGCAACCGCATTGTCACGCATCCCTCGTGTGTGCATTTATTTTCACACACACAAAGCAATGCACTCCTCCCGGCCACCCTGAAAGGATAAACAAGCCAGCATCTAGCTGCTCCTCCCACTCTTCCTGGAGCTTGGGATGCTGAGGTCGGTTCCGTTTGTCTCTGCCTATAGTTACAAGTGACAGCCACATACAAGAGGCTGCCAGAGCTGTAGTATCAGGTACCTTTTAAAACTGGCAAGAGCCCCTCAGAGCAAAGACTACTCACTAGTCCTTCCAGAAACTAGGGTAGCTGTGCAGCCTTCGAGGTATTCTAACCCAGTTAAAGTCCAGCCACTGCCTCTCATCTCATTGTTTACACTACCTATGAGTACTACCTCCTTTCTACACAAGAAGACATTATTTTACAAAGTAATTGATATCAATCTATTGTTTCTCAAACTATTTGTAACTATTAGTTAAACTATTAGTAAATAATAGAATTCTTAAGTAAAATCAACTCGGTTTTTTTATCTGGACAAAATTACAAAATCTTATTATCCAATATATCAATAGTTGTATAATTTATGTTTCTTTAGGTAGCTGGCTGGTTTTAGACACAATTAAATATTTTGCAGACACGATACAATCTTTTGCATCTGCTTTGTTCTAAGGTCCTCCCTTTACTCAGAAGCTAACTTAAATAGATTATTTAAAATGGAAGCTGTTGTGTGTTGCAAACACAGCTAAAATGAAGAGCTTCTGTAGCAGCAGTGACTAGATTTTAAATGCAGGTAGATCAATAAAAAAAAAAAAAAAATCACCAAGCACGGCCTCCATGTGAGCGGAATGGTTTATAATAGCTTGCGAATGACGATGTGCTTGCTGTAACCAGCTGTTCTTAAATTATGAATATGCAACCAATTCATGGTAAAGCCGAATCCCAGCACTATGTCTACCGAGAAATCCCAGTAGTTCTGCTTGTTCTCCATGTTAGCTGTTAAGGATACAAATAGCAGTAAGCTTCCGAACAAATAGGACCAAACTATTGGCATTTCATGCACTAGGTCCATTATCACAGCAGGGACTGTCAATCACTGTACATTCCTATAACAGCTCACGCAATATGACAATGATCTTGCAGGGTTAAAAAAAAAAAACTCAAGCTCTCTGCAGCATTTTCAGAAGTCCTCCTGACAGCCTACCGCTTCCTCAGCCCAGCCAATCAGACAGGCAGGCCTGCTCTATGAGAAGACTTGCACTAAGCTTGAAACATTTAAAAACATCAATCATAAAAACAAAGACAGGACATTGAATTATACAGTATTAACCTCCAGGGTTTGCATACAAAGACCTTAGATTTATTTATGTCCCAGTGAGTTAAGAGCTTCAGAACACCGTTCTTTACACCAAGCTGACTGCCGATTTGATGAACCTCTCTGCCCTCAGCAGGAGTGCACGGTCTCTGATTAATGAGTGCATGTTTGCAGGAAAGTGTTAAGAGGAGAAAACAGAAAGTGGAAAGAAAAAAAAAGGAAAAAAAAAAACCCACACAATTAGGTAGACATAGAAGTAAAGGACCAGGGCAGAAACTATCTTCAAATCATATGCACATCTTTCTTACATTATAAACTACACAAACAAAATTAGTAAGACTTCATATCTATATATTACTTTTGTTATTATCCTCACTGCTCAGCAATTTTTATTTAAATAAACATTATCTAAAGGCCAAATTACATGCAAAGCCTTATATAAGAAGTATCTAAAACAACTTCAATTTCAAAAATGTTAATTAAAAACAAAATATGAGATAAAACTATTTCACCTCATACTGTCATAACCCCCTATTAAAAACTAGATGCTTAACTGACATTAAAATTTCATAATGAATACAAGTTTTAAGTTTAACTGTTAAGTATTTTACAGCTCAAACTCTGAGTTGTCACAAATCAAACAAAACTCAAGGCAGATTTAAGAGTCATATAAATTCATTTAATTTTCCTGCTTCCAGCAGATGTTCTGAATATTCTATAACTATGTCTTTGCAAATGAAATAAATACTTATTAACCCATGCATTGTTTTGTTTTTAGGGTTTTGAGACAGGGTTTCTCTGTGTAGGCCTGGCTTTTGGGCTGTCCTGGACAGAGCTGACCTCAGATCCAGAGACTTGCTCTCCTCGGTCTCTCCCGTGCTGGGATCAGAGGTGTGCACTAAGCCTGGCCAGCCATAGTTTTGAAGTCATGTGAGCAACAGAAACACATGTGAATTCAAGTTCAAACTCATACAGACTTGCCGGCATTGTCCTCCCTTAACACTATCATGCCGGAATCTTCTGGAAGAGGAGAGTACCTGCTGGAACTACTGTACTATCTCCCTGACACTGAGCTAAACCTTCATGTGTCTTTAAATAATTCTTAATAAACAACTCAATTCACCATAATTTGGTTTGTGTGACTAGCTGGTCTGATACAAATACCTGTTAAGTAAATATATTTCTTCAGGAGCTAGTCACAGGACCAGAAAGATGTCCCAGCAACTCAGAGGGCTTATGTTTAGTTCTAGCACCAGTATTGGGTGGCTCAGAAAAGCCTGTACCTCCAGATCCAGCAAATCTGCCTCCTCTGGTCTCTGGGGGTGGGGGACCTGCACAAAATCCTACTTCCAATGCCCCCCCCATATACACATAATTAGAAATAATACAAATGAATCTTCTTTGAAAATGAGATTCACACTGTTTAATTCAGCAGAATGATCTGCTTTTTAAGGAACTTTATGGCTACAATACAAAGACTAGGGTGTTGTATTGCCTTAAGATAAATTCTAACTTTAGTGACAGTAATGCCTGACTTCCCTAAAAGCAAAGCCTCCACAAACTTATGATTTCAGGAACTAATACCAGAATCACCCAGAGGTGTGTCATACAAGCAGAAAACTTGCTCCTATTATACAGGAAGTCATTTTCTGTTGTTTTATTTGAGATAATGTTTCTCTCTGTAGCCCTGGCTATCCTTGAACTCACGCTATAGATCATGCTGGCCTCAAACTCAGAGGTCCAGAGGGCTGGCATTAAAAGAGTGCACCACCACTTTATAGGGAGTCTTTTTTTTCCTTTCTTGTTTACAGGAAGTCTTTATTTAATAGGACTTTAGCAAATTATGCCTTCCAATGATCAATTTAACATCTTATGTATATATGTTTTAAGTAAGTTATACTCTTTGAAGAGTTCTTACATTGTATTCTACTTTAAGATCTCGAACTTTGAAAAACAATAAATATTGGGATTAAAGAACAGTCTCAAAAATAATAAAATACACTGCATTCTGACATCACCATCAGTTGTTTTCTTCCGGTTTTCTTACAATGCACCTCTGTCTGCTGGGACCAGTAGCCTTTATTTTTACCCTTTCCTCCTTCTTCTTTCTCCTCCTACCAACTAAACCAAGCAAGTAATTAGAAAAAGTACAAAGCTCGGGAAAAGGATGCAGCTGGAATACTAAGTCCTGGGTGAGCTGAAGCCACAGGTGGAAGCAGCACAAGCCAGGGATGCCAGCCCTCAGGAGGCCAAGGGATGCCAGCCCTCAGGAGGCCAAGGAATGCCAGCCCTCAGGAGGCCAAGAGAAGCCCTGGGCCATCAGCAGGAAGGTCCTGGGAAGACCCTGCCTCTCCAACACACAGAAATGAATGCTGATTCTACAATAAAAGCATGATTTTAGTTTGAGAAAATCATTCAATAGCTACTAGGAGAATAATTTAGAACACAGTCTTATGAATTTTTAAACCCTTATGAATTTTGACCTCGTTAGAAAATTAGAAGCAGAATGGTTTACTCTCCAATAATTATTTCTTTTCTGATCATTTCCCACAGTAAAAGTTTAAAGAAACATTAAGTCAAATGAGCCAATATTAAATAAACCACAATATTTTAAGACTTTATTACTAAAAATATTTAATTTTCTATAATTAAAAAAAAAACTAAAATACTTACTAGACAATTTGATTAATCCCTCAGGAAATTAAGTATATTAAAAAAATCACTGAACCCTGATTACATAGTTTCTTACAGGGGTCAATTCCACTCTATGACTTTGCACTATGCCATGTTTCTTTTTTTTCTTTTTTTAGTAGCTTTCTAAGAAACACTAGTTCAATCACTCTGAAACTACAATTTCAAACCCCTTTCTTGTATGAAATCTTTACACCTATGAGTCATCAAGGTCTAACGTGCTACCTTCCACTTATTCAAGGAGATAAGACAGAAACCTTGAACTTCTGTGCAATGATGGTATCCCACATCTTGTATAGTAACACAAAAGTAGCAACAAAGACATTAACAATTGCAGTTCAAGCTGGGAGTGACTGTTCTGTTTCAATTCAATGACACCACTAATGGCTTCTTAGCAGCTCCATGAAATCAACCAGCTGTCAAGTTGATGCATCAGAAGGAGCAGCTATGCACTCCCATAAGAAAAAGCAACACATCAGGATGTTTGGCAAAACATCTGCTCCTTTACACTGCAACTCTCTAATAAACATGCAAACAAAGGAATGAGAGGACGGGCAACACGTTCAGACCCCTAGCTTTCCCTTACAGCTTATGTGCATTTTAAATGAGTGGCTTATATACACTAAAAGCAAATTTCTGCTAAGTCCAATACTTTTTAACATATTCTATTCTTCTGAAAAAGCTAAATACACTGATTCTTCCAGAAAGACCAGAATCACACAAAATATTTACATTTATAAATAAATAGTAAACTACATCAAGTCAAATCATAAGTGTTATGTACAAACCTCAAATATGAACATTAAGCTATATTCGTTCACTTCACACTGTTTAGTGAGGGCAACAGTATTGTAATCCACACATTTGCCACGACTGAGCAGCTCAGACCCCATTCTCACTAGCATAAAGAGTGAATACACAAGCTTCACCTAATCAATGTATCAGCTTAACCAACATTTCAGACAGCATTATCTAGATTTTAAAATATGTACCTAGCCCTATTTCTCTGAAAACCATTATTTTGAACATACCAAGTTCTGAGAAATAACTTCCTGTTTGAAAAGCACACAACCTGATTTCCTAAAAATTAAAATTCTTTTGTCACCATCGCTTAAATACATTTTACATTCAGCATTTGCTCCAAATATCTGTAAAATCTTACTTTTCTACTGAGACACACAACTGTCGTAGTGTCATCTAAATTATTGATTGTGCAGCAGTGTTTACAATAGGTGTGAGACAGCAACGGACTTAACTACCATTTTCTTAAACTGCTTATCCTCTGTTGCTTCCATTTATAATCTGCCAAATCTTCTAGTCCTTTGTTGCATGTATAATTTAGAGCCATCTGTTCTATGTGCTTTTAACTATTTAAACATTTTTCACCTACCTACAGTTCACTAAACAGCAGACACTCAATTCAGTTAAGATTTCTATGTAGCATTTTACACACAGCAAATTTCTGAGTAAATAGCAGAAAACAGCACAGAATATTCCACAGACACTTCAAGCATACCATTTACAATGGAAGTTTTCCTATATTAGACAATATTAGACAATCTCTTTAATGTAGTTAGAATTTTTCTATTAGCTTCTTTTTGTAACTTCATTGTAGTCAATGTTTTTCTCCAACCCAGAAGACAAAGGGAATGCAAATTAAATACAGACAGTTTCAGGTCCCTGTTAGAAGAGATGTAAATATGCTGACTGAAAATGACTACTGGAGACAGAATTACGCTTTCCCATTCAATTTACTGTGTCTATTTATATACTCCTCAGTGAGTGTATCATTAAGTAGGGTCATGTGACCAGCTCAACTTTTTTTTTTTTTTTTTTTTTTGTAAGGTGAAAAACTATTTTGGACAAACAAATTTAAATTGTAGTTTTTAATCATTGTTTTTATGATGGTTAATAAAGTTTACATCAAAAGATTATAAATTATCTATTAAAGTTAATTCTGCCTTTTATATGCTAAACTACATTTTTTGCCAACCCTTTGACTTTAATACTCACTAAGATGTGAAAGTATCAAGAATCTGAATATTCTGATATTCTGTATCATTCTTTCAAAATGTAAATAACACGAAAGAGAACAGAATTATAAAAGGGGAGGTAGATGTACATATAAATATTAACTAAGCTCAATTTGTTAGATGTGTGGAACCTCGTAAGAAAATAACTATATTGTTACAAATACACTTGACATTTTAAAGAAAACCCTCGTGCACAAAACTAGGTGAATATTAAGTGACTCAGTAAAAGTTTCGATTTTTTAAAAAATAATCTTCCACTTGTTACCAAACATGGAGGGTTTTTCGATCTGTTCTGAATGCAAAATACAAAATACACAACTTATCACAAGCCTCTAAATTACACGATTCCGAAAAACGAAAAATTTTGAGGAAAACAAAAAACCACTTTGGGGAAATTTTCTTGATAAAAGTTTACATGACGTCACATGGCCCCCTGAACCGTTCCTAACTTTGAGCCTTATCCAGGCACACTTTTTGCATTTCTATGGCTTCTTTCCCTTCCTTAAAAATTAAAAGAGACAGACAGACTTGGGAATAAAAATTGCCCAAGATGGCGAAACGCTTGTTGTTTAGAGGGCAGGGGAAAAATGGAGGATATTGTAATATACACAAAGGGATAAATTTCAACAACTCGGCCACGGACTGCAGCTGCTTCTCTCTTTACAAGGAAACAACACACAAAAGATAAACGCGGAGGAGAGGGGAAGAAGAGCCAGCCCCCACCCCGCGGGCCGGCTCCGAGTCTCGGCACACTTCCTAGCCTTTCCCGATCCCAATTCTGGGGTTCGCGGAACTACTTTAGGGGAGGGGAGCGGGGCGTCGCGGGGGAGGGCGCGGAGACCCAGGGCCGGGAGCCCAGCCCGCCAGGCCGCCGCCGCCCCGGGACTCCCGGAGCCCGCCCGAAGCCGAGCCTCCGGTACCCGCCGCCCGGGGCCGCGGCCCCACCCCCACCCGGCTCCCGAGCCCCGGCGGCCTGGCGCGGGTCGGCGAGAGCGGAGGCTGCGGGCCGGGGGCGGAGGCGGAGGCGGCCAGGGCCCGGCGCCTCGGGAACTGCCCCGCGGGGCGCCGCAGCGGGCCGGGCGGGAGGACGCCGCGAGGCCGGCGGCGAGGGCGGCAGGCACAATGGAGGGACGAGGCCCGGCCGCCCGCGCCCGCACTCCCAGCAAAGTTTCCGTTCCGCGGAGCCCGCACCCCCCACCCCGCCTGCTACCAGGGCCCCGCGCCCTCCGCCCGGGACTCTAGTCGGGACCCCAGAGCCACCGCTGCGTCGCAGCCGCACAACAAAGAGACACACCGGGCGGCGCGGGTAAACAGCGGCGGGCGCCTCCGGAGGGCTCCAGCCCGCAGCCGCCGCTCTCCGCCCGGAGCCCACCTCTCCCGCAGCCCGGCTTTCAAACTCACCTTCACTTTCGAACTGAGTTGCGGGGGAAGGGATTTTCGCCCTTCCCGGGTGCGGGTTAAGCTTTTCGGAATCCCCACCGTCTCCTTATTTCTCTTATAATTTCTGCAAGAAAGTCTAGGGAGTTGGAGTGGAGGTGAGACCCGTGATCGCGAAAGCCCTGGCTCCCTCCGTCCCCGTCTTCCGCCGCTCTCTCTCTGATTAGTTCCTATCCAGCAGCAGATTGAAGCAGGAGATGATTCTTCTCAAGGTTTGTTCAGCAGCTTCACTTCTAGGCGAAGGCTTCATGAACCAAGTGACGTCAACCAACAAGGCTTCTCTCTCTCTCCTCTCTCTAACAATGAAAGTTGCTGTTAACAAGGGAAAAAGGAGCGAGAGAATTGTTTATACCATTTCAGTTCCAATAATAAATGACCTATCAGCTCTAAAAGGAGCCAAGGGAGGGGGCTGCTTCTTCATTCCAAGAATACTGTATCTTTGAGTTTGCACCACTCCTCGTCCCAAGAAAAAGTTAAGAAACTTAAATGTTTTGTTTTGCTTTTCGGGGGCGGCGGGGAGGGGGCAGAACTGAATACTTAATTTTTTAAAGCGTAAACGGACTGTTAGGGAACACAGCTTAGCCATCTCCACCAACTTTTATGTTTGTAAACTAGGAATTGCTTTGGAGTCTACACACTAAATTAATATGCCAAAGATTTGTGCATGCTAGAGCTCAGAAAAGCCGGACGCAAGGCGATCTCAAGGTAAACTACTAATGCTTTTCCATGAACGAATTAAGAATTAAACTGGTTGTGATGTTCATGGTATGAGTCAAAATAATATTCAAATGAAAGACGTTTATACACTAAGTCCTTTTACAATTATTTGTATATATTTGTATAATCTGTACGCCGTAATCTCATTTTTTTCTAGTTTCGGTTAGGGAAAAAAAAGCTAGTTTAATTGTTTAACTGTAAGAACCAAACACTTTATATAAGACCAGTAGACCATTACCAACTAAACGCCCTGTGTTCTATCAGAGCCCCAGAATGTCAGCTGGCTGTCTCAATTTTTAACCTTCCACTCCCCAATTCCCTTCAACCAATCAAGTTAAACTAAAGGTAAAGAACACCCCGTTCCCTCCCACAGTGTACCCGCAGCCTCCTAAAAACGAGTTAAAAATGAAAAACTCTTAACCTTGGTACACAGTATTACCCATGAAGAAAGGTAATTTTTAAAAAAACATTAAGGCGTTCTTTTTCCCCTTAAGAGCACAATAAACTCTTAAAGTTTGTGTAATTACAAATTAGATAATTTAGTTTTTAGAATGAAGACCAAGAAAAAATTTAGTTATCGGAGAATAATTTGACCATATATTATTTTATGCATACATATGTGGCTAGATGTATCTTAAAAGATGCTATTGTTTTATGTTTCCTCCTCCACCACTGGCTGTGATTTTAATTGTGCTGGAGGATCTTCATTAGTATTAACACATGGGGAGATTTCACAAAGCTGCTTCATTAGGAAGGGAAAAAAAAAGCTGGCAGACTAGGTCTTTCTGCAAGCACTGAGAATGTCAGCCTTACCTCGGTCATTTGTAACATAATAAGTGCAAGTACAATGATTGCGAGGCAGGAGTGTGGGGGAAGGGCGGCGACGCTGCTGTCTAATAGGGGCATCTGAAAAGACGGCTGCTCATTACATAGTAATGTATGCTAAAAATTAGTGAAGATGATGTCTCGGGAGACTGATGCTAAATAAATTAATGTGCTGATATGTTTTTAATTATTATTTTTGTAGTAGTTTATTTCAATCTTAGGATTCATATTGAGCAGCAAAGCTGTGCTAGCACTTATTGATTTTTTTCCCTGCCACATTCCCGGAATACAGATTTTAATCATTTCACTACACCACACTCAGTAATTTCATTAAAAACTGGAATCTTCCATCCCCAGAAAAGCATTTAATTTCAATGACATACAATTTCTCTTTTAGCAGCAAACTGTCTCTATAGTAAAACTGGCCTAAGGTTCAAATGCATGATTTAATCCTGAGTTTGCCATGCTCTGCGTGCCTTACAAACTATAATTTCAGTAACTACCTAATAACTGTAATAAGGACAATAATTCTCTTACAATATATTATTAACTCATATTTAATTAACTCAGAGGCCAAGCTCTACACATGTATGACCAGGTCACCAGTTCCACCGTCTCAGAATTGACTAATAATGTCCCGATAAACATAGATTAACATGTAAATATGCCGGGTAGCATGTAGACTATGATCCTAAGTCACATCGAAAAGGTCTCATTTTATTCTATAATGGTGGTCATTATTCAAGTGGAATTTAGCAATATTTCTGTATATAAAGTTGAATGTTGGTATTTCAATATTTGTTCCTGACACTTTGCCTAGTTAACATCAGTTTAGGAGAATCAGGACAGGAGGGTGTTTTCAAGTTGTCATGATATTTCAGAGTTCTCTTAAGATGCAGTTCTCCTTACACGAAGATGACTGGTACACTCTACAACCCAGAGTGTTATTCTGCTTAAACATGTCATGCAAACACCCTCCAAATATGTAGTTTTACAATCTATTTTTTAAAGATTTATTCATTTATTATATGTAAGTACACTGTAGCTGTCTTCTGACACACCAGAAGAGGGTATCAGATCTCATTACAGATGGTTGTGAGCCACCATGTGGTTGCTGGGATTTGAACTCAGGACCTCCGGAAGAACAGTCAGTGCTCTTAACTGCTGAGCCATCTGTCCAGCCAGTTTTGCAATCTTTTAATCTACAGATGCTAACTTTGTTTCCAAACAGTGGATTTCATAAGGCTATGTCATTTACATTGCTTGGCTTTTAGAGTGTGGGGGAGGGGTATGGGGGAAGTATAGTAACTAAATTATGGAAACATCATAAAGAAAAATATATGCATATATATAATAATCAACTAGTTACTATAAAAGAGTACCTTTCTGCTGGGCGGCACATGCCAGCACTTGGAAGGCAGAAGCAGGCGGATTTCTGAGTTCGAGGCCAGCCTGGTCTACAGAGTGAGTTCTAGGACAGCCAGGGCTATACAGAGAAACCCTGTCTTGAAAAAACAAATAAAAAAAAAAAAAAAAAAAAGGAGTACCATTCATAATTATAGAACCAGAGTTCAAAATGTTTTAAAAGTGTGTACATGAAATTTCCATTGAAGCCACCACCACCAAAAAAATTGCCTTTTTCCTGGTTGTGACATACAGCACAGTGAGCTGCAAAATGAGCCTTGGCTTCTTTAAAAGGTTTGAACACAGGCTGGGCGGTGGTGGCGCACGCCTGTAATCCCAGCACTTGGGAGGCAGAGGCAGGCGGATTTCTGAGTTCGAGGCCAGCCTGGTCTACCGAGTGAGTTCCAGGACAGCCAGGGCTATACAGAGAAACCCTGTCTCGAAAAACAAAAAAAAAAAAAAAAAAAAAAAAAAAAAAAAAGGTTTGAACACAAGAAGTGGTTATAGTGAAGAGTTTTATATTAATGTCTTTTCAGAACATTTGAAAACTTATAGTTAAGAGTTTCTTATAAGCTGGGCATGGTGGCACACACCTGTAATCCCAGCACTTGGGAGGCAGAGGCAGGCAGATTTCTGAGTTCGAGGACAACCTGGTCTACAGAGTGAGTTCCAGGACAGCCAGGACTACACAGAGAAACCCTGTCTCGGAAATGTAAATTAATATTTGACACCCAAAGTTCTAAAACAATTTCTATTTTCTGATCAATAATAAAAACTTCCTTTTTATATTAAAATACAGCTTTGGGTCCTTTCATGTTATTTGGTCATTGAAAGCAATTCATTATCCAATATTACACACACACACACACACACACACACACACACACACACACACTGTTTGAGACCCAGTCTATCTGCATAGCCCTGGCTGTCCTAGAACTCACCTTGTAGACCAAGCTAGCCTGGGACTCACAGAGATCCAGCTGCCTCTGCCGTCTGAGTGCTAGGATTACATGCATGTGCCCCCCACGCTGGACAAGTCAGCCCATCTGTTTAAACTGATATTTTGAAGTAGCGATACCCTAGGAACCTCAGGCTGTATCACTCCAGCACTGACACGTTTGGACAAAGCTGTGCTCCGCTTCCTGTGGAGATCATGTCATCCCTTTTGCATGTTTTCTCTTTGATCTTTCCACTGATTAACTCAAGAGTTGAGAAAAATCAGATAAAATAATTACTATTAGTAATAAAATTATTCGGTTCCCACAGCACTTTGTCTTCTACCTGAGCTCACCTAATTCAGCGTTTGACCATGTGCACAGCTGTGAGAGGATCTAGTGATGGCGCAATCTCTTCTAATCTTAGTTCTGAACTTCTGTGTACCATCTACCTGCCCTACAGACTAGTTATGCACCACTATGAATTATGAAGTGTTGTACTTGTTTTCATAAAGCAACATCTGGTTTAAGAACCAAGGTAGAGAGATCCAATTTATTACCATGAATACTGCCAGTGGTTCCCAAGAAAAGATTAAGGATTCTGTCTGAACAACAACAACAAACCACACACACACACACACACACACACACACACACACACACACACACACACACGAACAGGTTCTCAATCTGTGGGTCTCCACCCCATTGGGGGTCAAGCATCATATTTTCATTGTGATTCACAACAGTAGCAAATTGCAGTTATGAAGTAGCAACAAAATAACAATGGTTGGGGGCACCACAACATAAGGGTAGGGTGGGGTTAGGATTAGGGTTCCTTTGTGTTTAAGGATGGCAGTGTTAGGAAGGGAGAGCTCTGTAGTGCACTGAGCTAGCCAGGTCCTTACAGTGCACTGAGCTAGCCAGGTCATATCTTGTTTCTGTCCCAGTTGCTAATGAAGCACTGATTGTTTTCACTCACTGAGCAGACATTTGAGTGCTTGCTGTATGCTATGATTGAGCGCTTGCTGTATGCTATGCACTGTGTGGGAAGCTGCAAAAACACAAAGGACTCACTTTCTGTTTGATGTTGAAAGTGCAAAATTCCTAAGAGGCAATCCACTTTCTAAAAACACAATAAAGTTTTGTGAGATTAAAAATGGAGTTGCTAAATTCTGACGAGGCTTAAAAGGCTTTATCAAAGACTACATTTGAGTAGGATCTTTCTGAGAGCTTACCTGACTGAAGAGGTTAGGGAATTGAGGGAAGAGAGGTATTCTAAAGTCAAGAATCACTGCTTACACATCCCCTGTTGGGAAATGCAGTTAAGATGGGCTGTGGTGGCACACGCCTTTAATCCCAGGACTTGAAAGGCAGAGGCAGGGGGATCTCTGAGTTCAAGGAAGGCCACGATGGGCTAGAGTGAATTCCAGGGCAGTCAGTGCTACATGGAGAAACCTTATTTTGAAAAAACAAAGCAAAACATCATCATCATCATAATAATAATAATAATAAAGAAAGAAATTAAATAGGAGCATTCAGTGTGCGGACTGAAGAGAGCATGTGAGGAGGCTGCCGTCTGATACTGAAAGGCTAAGGTTTTATGGCAAGGTGGGGGGATTTATCCTGAGAGCCAGCAAATGTTAGTAAAGGATTAACATGATTGACCTTGGTTTAAAGGAATAATAACCGCACAGGCGGTGCAAATGACAGGCTGGAGTATGAAGAGATGGTTTAGTTTAGAAAAGTGGTGCAGCCCTGTCAGCCCAGGCCCTGGGAGACTGAGGGAGAGCCCCACAAGTCTAAGGCTGGCACGGCTTACCCAGCAAGGCTCTATATATCAAAATAACAACTAATAACAAATACAGTGAAATAAACAATTCACAAAAGACTCTGTAAAAGGCAGTGGCATTGGCGGCTTAAACTCCGATAATCTGGGGCAAATGTCCAGGGTGACTAAAGGATAACAGAATTAAGGTGAAGAATGAGTGGGGGAAGGGTAGAGGGATTTCTAGCTTAAGGAATTGGGTCGATGCTGGAGTCACTAACTACAGTCCAGGTTGTGTAGGATAATGCCAGTCATAAGATGGTTGGCAGGCAGGCGATGGTGGCGCACGCCTGTAATCCCAGCACTCTGGGAGGCAGAGGCAGGCAGATTTCTAAATTCGAGGACAGCCTGGTCTACAGAGTGAGTTCTAGGACAGCCAGGGCTACACAGAAAAACCCTGTCTCAAAAACAAAAACAAAACAACAAAAACAAAAAAGATGGTTGGCAATCAGATTGGCGTTCTACAGGCTTTTTTTTTTTTTTTTTTTTTTTTTTTTTTTTTGGTTTTTCGAGACAGGGTTTCTCTGTGTAGTACTGGCTGTCCTGGAACTCACTCTGTAGACCAGGCTGGCCTCGAACTCAGAAATCTGCCTGCCTCTGCCTCCCAGAGTGCTGGGATTACAGGTGTGCACCACCACCGCCCGGCTCAGGCTTTTATTTTTAATGGTAGCCACCAAAGTTAAGTATAAAACTTCTAGCCGGGCGTTGGTGGCACACGCCTGTAATCCCAGTACTTAGGAGGCAGAGGCAGGCGGATTTCTGAGTTCGAGGCCAGCCTGGTCTACAGAGTGAGTTCCAGGACAGCCAGAACCACACAGAGAAACCCTGTCTCGAAAAACCAAAATAATAATAATAATAATAATAATAATAATAATAATTAAAAAATAAAAAAAAACTTCAAAATGTATATACCCAACTTTAGAACAAAGATTCCCTAGTGGGCTGGGCTCTTCGTCCCTTCCTGTTTCTTTTCTCTTGCTGGCTCTCACCTGGCCTCCCCCCACCTAACTTCCTCTCTAAGTGTCTGTGGTAACTGACTACCATCAGTAGAAATTGATTTCAACATCCATGAGGAAAAGAAAGCTTGAAAAAAGCAGAGTGGAGGGCACTCAGACTAGACATTTATGTTAGCTGTTGATAAGTGACAAGGATACAAAGCCAACTCGTGACAACATGTATGTAACACAGACGAAAGGTGTGTCACACAGCAGACACAGACAGACTTTAGTGATTAAATCACTGAGTTTCCATACTGAAAAAGATAAACTTCCATCTTTCCAAGAGTCATTTTCCAAGAGATCAGATGTTTCCAAATAAATTGTTCCTCTTGTAGTGTAGAACTGTAGGGGAATCCCTTGGAGGCAGGGAAAGCCTTGCTAGCTATGTTGAAATCATATACAATAAAGTGAAAGACTGCTGAATTTCATCACATCAAATAAACTTTATGGAAAAGGGGGAACCCTGCAAGAGCAAAGCAGAAACATAAATGATGAGCTGTGAAATGCACTTTTCCACACACACATAACTAATAAGCTGACATAAAATGAGTATTTTTAGACGGTGATGAAAACTGGGCACCAAAATGCAAGAGATAGAAACAGATTTTACATGAAAAAAATGCAAGTGTTTCTTAAGTGAAAACACTCACAACCTTTGCATAATAAGAAATGCAAATTAAATCACTCAGATACTATTTCCCATCCATTAGTTTGCCAATAAATAAATAGATTCTAAATTTTACAGTACAGCCTCTTAGAAAAGTTCTTGTGAGAAATGGGGTGGCCCATACCCCATTTTTACATTTTAGTTTACTTGAGTACAAAATGGAGAAGAAAATCCCAACATGGGAGAATTTTACAGCTTCTAACAAAGTTACACACGGATGTACCTTCTTTTTTTGTTTGGTTTGGTTTTTTTGTTTGTTTTTCGAGTCAGGGTTTCTAACTCTTTCTGTAGACCAGGCTGGCCTCGAACTCAGAAATCCACCTCTTCCTCCCAGGTGCTGGGATTACAGGCGTGCACCACCCGCCCGCTGCCATTTCTTTAACCCCCCACCCCCATGAGGGCTTGGGTCTTAGCTCAGCGTGGAACACTTGGTTAACGTGTGTGGTGTGTGCCGGCACTCAGCCCCAAGCAGGCACTAAGTAAGCAGAGCCACCCCATATTCTGTAAGAATACAACCCTCCTGCAGTACCCTAAGGAAAAGAATCTTAGAACCAGAATGGATTGTTATTGTTATCAGTAACCATGTCTTTGAGCTGTTGCCCATGCGGTCTTCATGCATAGTCTGAGAATGAGCAAATAAATAACCAGGTGTTTGGAGGAAATTAACCTTTGATTGTGGGCCAGATGAAAAACGTGAAGCCGGACGGTGGTGGTGGCGCACGCCTTTAATTCCAGCACTTGGGAGGCAGAGGCAGGCGGATTTCTGAGTTCGAGGCCAGCCTAGTCTACAGAGTGAGTTCCAGGACAGCCAAGGCTACACAGAGAAACCCTGTCTCGAAAAAACAAAACAAAACAAAACAAAAAAAAAAAAAAAAAAGAAAAGAAAAGAAAAAAGAAAAACTGTTCTGCTTTAAAATGAACTCATTCTACAGTTTATATTTAAAACGGCCTATTTCTTAGCATGTGCCCACTGTAAATACCAAGAAGTGGGGACTAGTGTGATTTCACCCAGCGCACAGGCATAGTCCTCAGGTTAGAGCATCTAAACACCATCTGCCTGAGAACTGCCAGGAGCAAGAGCTGATTCCAAGTTTGGGGCAGAAATACTTAGGATGAATTTAGAATACCCCGCCATACCACTAAGTGTGGAAACCATTAACAACTGCTGATGCCTCGTCAAGAGCTTTTGGGAGTCAATTCAAGGAGAGCCATAAGGACATCTCCCATTGGCCACAGGAGACAGCAGACATCACTGAAAGCCACAGTAATAGAGTAATAGGCCAAATCATAGCAAGTATTTTTCTCCAAACTCACATTTTAAGCTAGGGAAAGGTCTGTATTAGTTACCTTTCTTACACTGCCCAAATTCCTGACAGTCAGATTCAGGGAGGAAGGGTGTACTTTGGCTCTCCGGTTCAGGGGATGTAGCCAATCACAGCAGGGAATGTGTGCTGGAGGCCAGGCTGCTGCCACTTCAGCAGAACAGGAAGCTAGGCCAGCACCGGAAGTGGTGCCAGGATATAAAGCCCAGGGCGTGCCGCCAATGGATCTACTTCGAGGTCAGCCCAAACTCCTAAGGGTAGAATCTAAAACGTTGTTGCAGGCTATGGGCACAGAGTTCCAGTGTGAGCCTAGGCGGGCCTTTTTTTTTTTTTTTTTTTTTTTTTTTCTGTTTTTCAGGGTTTTCGCTGTGTAGCCCTGGCTGTCCTAGAATGACTCTGTACACCAGGCTGGAACGCACTGAGATCAGCCTGCCTCGGCCTCCCAAGTGCTGGCAAGGGCAGACATTTTTTATACCAATTATAACAGGAACTCTTCTTTTTGCTTCTTAGGGGTTTGCTGTTCCTTTACCCATCTGTTTGTTTCGTTTATATGTATGGCTGTTTTGCCTACATGTATGTCTGTCTGTGTACCTCTCCCGTGCCTGCTGTCAGAGGAGACAAGAAGGGGGTGTCAAGTCTCCTGGGCCTGCAGTTAGACTGCTGGGAGCCATCCACATGCCGGTCCTGGGAATTGATCCCAACCCTCTGGAAGAGAAGCCATGGCTGTTGTTCCTTTTGTAATGCTGCGGATGGAATCTATGTCATTTACAGCTTCATATGCGTACTATGGAAGTAGACTCTGTGTCCTTCATATGCATACTATGGAAGTGTTCCTCCACTGAAGAACCCAGCCCCAGCTCATTATTTGCAGAACTGATAAATAAAGAAAATCAGAGCCAGGTGTGATGGGTCACACTTTTAATCTCAGCTCAGGAGTCAGAGGTAGGTGGAGCTCTGAATTTGAGGCCAGCCTGGTCTACAGACCAAGTCCAGGACAGCCAGGGCTCTGTGACACATTATCATCATGGTGGGAGGCATGGCAGCATGCAGGGAGAGTACTGGAGAGGTGTCCAAGAACTACATCCTGATCCTCAGAAAGAGATTCTGGACTTGGCATGGGCTTTTGAAAGCCCCCCCTCCCCACACACACACACATACCCCAAATGACACATTCGTCTTCCAATGAGATCATACCTAATCTTTCTAAGCTTCTCACATAGTGTCACTCCCTGGTGTGACATTCGGAGATGAACCTATGGGATCCAATTTTATTCAAATCACCATAACCTATAAAAGAAAAAAGAAAAAAATGTGGCTGAGCATGGAGGTGCACGCCTTTAATCCCAGCACTTGGGAGGCAGAGGCAGGAAAATCTCTGAGTTTCCAGCCAGAGCTACATAGCGAAATTCTGTCTTAAAACAGCTACAACAAATGAAAATGTGCATCTGGAAGAAGTAACAATATAATATTCATAGCAGAATAGTTTATAAGGAGGAGAGGCCCTGGTCCTGGAAAGGCTCAATGCAGCAGTGTAGGGGAATACCAGAACAGGGAAGCAGGAAGGGGTGGATTGGGGAACAGGGGGAGGGGAGATGGCTTATGGGACTTTCGAGGGGGGGAGCCAGAAAAGGGGAAATGTAAATAAAGAATATATCTGGCCGGGCAGTGGTGGCGTACGCCTGTAATCCCAGCACTTGGGAGGCAGAGGCAGGTGGATTTCTGAGTTCAAGGCCAGCCTGGTCTACAGAGTGAGTTCCAGGACAGCCAGAGCTACACAGAGAAACCCTGTCTTGAAAAACCAAAAAAAAAAAAAATATATATATATATATATATCTAATAAAATTTTAAAAAGGAAAAAAATACATATATGTGTGTATAATACTATATATTATAAAATATATGTAATACTATATTTATAATTGTATATAATATATAGTATATGTAATCATACATTATAATACATAATATATGATTTATAATATATAATATATAGTGTTACATATATTAATATACATATATATAATACATATATACTATATATTATCATGATAATATATAGTAATATATTTTATATATATGGTGAATAAATTTGAAGTATTACACTGAAATAACCAAAATAAAATATAATCTAACATTTGAAAGTTATGAACAATTCAGCAAGATGTTGACATTGATAAAGAGCTTCAAAACACCTCTTGTTTGGTTTTGGGTTTTTTTTGTTTGTTTCTTTTTGTTTTTGTTTTTTCGAGACAGGGTTTCTCTGTGTAGCCCTGGCTGTCCTGGAACTCACTCTGTAGACCAGGCTGGCCTCGAACTCAGAAATCTGCCTGCCCCTGCCTCTCAAGTGCTGGGATCGAAGGTGTGCGCTACCACTGCCGGGCATCACACATCTTTTGATTGATGTAGTTTTCATTTTGTTTTGTTTATTGTCCTTAAATTCTTTACCCTGTCTCAACTGGTTATTACAGGAATGCACTACCACACCTGGGCCCAACATACATATCAATTGTTTCACTCTCATCTTATTCATTTAATTAAACAAAAATAGTAATGAGCTCTCATGTCAGAAATACATTCACTCAAAAACTACAATAGCAGACTCCTGTTGGGAATATAGAACTAGAGTGTGCTGTGCAGGGGCAGCGTGGTGAGACAGCACTTGTGTAGAATACACAGTCCAGTTACAGAAAACCAGAACCAATCGGAAATCGAACAACAAGAGATTTTATTGAAAATTAACTAAAGAAGGCTGGAGAGATGGCTCAGAAGTTAAGAGCACTGACTGCTCTTCCAGAGGTCCTGAGTTCAAGTCTCAGCAACCACATGGTGGCTCACAACCATCTGGAATGGGATCTGATGCCCTCTTCTGGTGTGTCTAAAGACAGCTACCGTGTACTTATATACATAAAATAAAGAAATCTTTAAAAAAGGTAAAAGAGGCCTTTAATCCCAGCACTTGGGAGGCAGAGGCAGGTAGATTTCTGAGTTCGAGGCCAGCCTGGTCTACAGAGTGAGTTCCAGGACAGCCAGGGCTACACAGAGAAACCCTGTCTCAAAAAAAACACCAAAAAAAAAAAAGGTAAAAGAGAAAAGAAAAAAGGAAGGAAGGAGAGAGAGAGAGAGAGAGAGAGAGAGAGAGAGAGAGAGAGAGAGATTCACTGTGGCAAAACAAGACTAGAGGTTAGACCATATAGAAGTTCCTCAAAACATCCAAACAAGGGACAAAGGAATCCTGTAAGCAGAGGCAGTTGCTATGATCTTCAGGTTCATGCATCCCAATTCATATGCTGAAATTCTAACTCCCGAAATAATGGCATTAGGAAATAGAGCCTTTGGAAAGCTCGGAAGCCTCTGTGATTAAGTCAGGAGGGCAAAGTAGTCATTAATAGTAGTTTAGTGTCTTTATAAAATAGACCCAAAGGAGCTCATCTGCCCTTCCACATGACCGAGGAATGAGAAGGCATTACTTCTGAGCCAGAGGACAGGCCCTCACAAGACAGCAAATGTGGCTGGAGCCTTTGATCCTGCACTTCCCACCGCTCAGAACTGTGAGAGACCTGCATGCCGGGTGTGAGCCACATGGTTTATAGTGTTTGTTTGCAATAGATCAGTGACTAAGACCGTGTTGATGGCAGTATTGGCAAGTGGTCAGAGTCTGAAATTTTCTTGAAAGTAGAGTTAAAAGATCTGTTGGTGCTAGCCGGGTGTGGTGGCACACACCTGTAATCCCAGCATTTGGGAGGCAGAGGCAGGCGGATTTCTGAGTTCAAGGCCAGCATGGTCTACAGAGTGAGTTCCAGGACAGCCAGGGATACACAGAGAAACCCTGTCTCTGAAAAACCAAAACAAACAAACAAACAAACAAAAAAAAAACAAAACAAAAAAACCCAAAAAGACAAAAAAAAAAAACCAAACCAAACCAACCCCCCCCAAAAAAATCCAAAATAGTTGCTTTAAATTAAAAATACTTTACAAGTGATGTTATGATTTTATGAAAACAGCTAGAACAACTAAACTAACTAATTAACATCACTTCAAATCCTTATCATTTTTGGTAGTGAAAACACTTCAATTTACAGTAAACCATTTGAAATGTACAATGCATTATTGTTTACTATACTCTGGCACTGTTCAATACCTCAAAGGAAAGGCCCTGCACATTTCTCCTGTCTAATCCAGGGGCCATGCCTTGCCCCACCCCCTCCCCCCCAGCCTCTGATCGCCAGCACTCTGCTCTCGGCTGTGTTCACTTGTTTCAGATTCCGCATGTGCGGTGATAATGTGGCATTCTTTCTCTGTGCCTGGCTAATTTCACTTAGCATAACGTTCTCCAACTCATCTATATTGTCTCCACACAATTTCCTTCTTCTTTAAGGTGGAATGTATCACTGTATATATACACCACATTTTCTTTATTCATCAACATGCTAGTGGAGACTTAGCTTGATTCCATAATTGGACTATTATTAGCGTTGCAGCATTGGACATGAATGGGCAATGGATTTGATATTCTGGTTTCTAATTTCAAATCTTTTAGGGGGGATATATAAAGTGGGACTAGCTGGATTTTCTTCTGGAAACCTCCATAAATATATCCATATAAAATGACTATACAAGCCGGGCGGTGGTGGCTCACACCTGTAATCCCAGCACTTGGGAGGCAGAGGCAGGCAGATTTCTGAGTTTGAGACCAGCCTGGTCTACAGAGTGAGTTCCAGGACAGCCAGTGCTACACAGAGAAACCCTGTCTTGGAAAAAACAAATCCAAGAACCAAAAACCAAAAAAAAAAAAAAAAAAAAGGAAAGAAAGAAAGAGAGAGAGAGAGAGAGAAAACCCCCCCAAAATGACTATACAAACTTACATTCCCACCAGCAGTGCTAGGCACTTTGGTGAGAATAAAGAAAACACATCAGTACATAGATGCCACGTAGGCCTTCTTTGCCTCACATGCCCAAGTGGCCAAAAGGAAGGAAAGGGAATTATTTAGAAGAAAAACAAAAATCCCCAGTAAAACCATGGCAGAGTCCCTCCCTCTTACAGGCAATTCAAGACACATTAGAATCGACGATTATCCAACAAGAAGGTCACAAAAACAGATACTAATATAATTAAGGGAAATGCTTTTGTGGGTAGGGGTACAAGGAAGACTCTAAGGAAAACGACGTCATAGAGTGGAGTACTGATGGCTTTACCATCCCAGGAAAACAAAGCAGAGCACAGACCAGTTTATCTCCAAGATGGAATAGTTTGGCTCTCATAAGAAGTCATCAAAATAAGGAGAAGGAGGAAAGACCCTAGATGAAAAACTACTGCTCCCAACACCTACCAGTGGGAGAAAATAACGTCCATGATTCTCCCCCCAGGAATGCTGAGAATTGGCACTCCAGTTCTCCGGATGTGATCAGGAAGGGGTCTTTACCAACCCAACCGTCAGGGAAGTGATTCTAACCAATTCGTTACCGTAATTATCCTGGGGGAGGACCCACGCTGGATCTTAGCTCAGTAGCAACTGAAGAGAGAAGAGGTAAAGAGGCCCCCTCAGACCTTCACCTGGGAGATGGAGTTGTTCTGCAGAACTGCACAGGTCCAGGGAGCCCCTAAGGCAGTCAGTTACCTACCGAGTGGTGAGCAAGCTTCCTTCCCAGCAAAAACAACTGCTGCAACTGCTATCACTTATCAGTCTCATGCAGCATGCAAAACCCAACCATCTAGGAAGGCTGAGAAGGCTAATCTTACCCTTAAAAAGACCTTGTCAGAAAACTTCTAGTCCCAGCTAAAATTGCTACCCATGGCCCTTCCCAGAACAAAAATAGCTCCTAAAGATACCTTACAATTTAGCTTTTTTGATATGCTATGTAGAGGCCCTTCCTGACAAAATGTTTACTTTTTGACTCAGAGAACCAAGAAATTGTCAGTTATGGAGAAAATCTAGGATAGATGCAATGAGCTATAATAAAATATGGAAAGAAGGTCACAGTTGGGCATATTGGCACACACCTGCAATCCCAACACTTACCTGTCAGAAACAGGAAGATAGTACCCAGGCCATCCAGGGTTACAAAGGAAGACCTTGTCTCATTAGGAAGGAAGATAGGAAGGAAAGAAGGAAGGAAGGAAGGAAGGAAGGAAGGAAGGAAGGAAGGAAGGAAGAAGAGGGGGGAGAGGAGGGAGAAGGGAAAAAAAAGGAAATGGAAGGGAAAGGAGATTTAAAAAAATCTTAACAGCTACTGAGACCTCCCACCCCTAAGAAACTTTTAATTTAGATGGTCCCAGAGAGACAAGTTACACCCCCGATCGCCCTAATGGAAAGAATCGTACACTCTCTGCTGTCACTCTTCTAAAATAAAACCGATTGCTTTTGGGTTTTCAGGGTACAGAAAACAACTTTGACCAAAACAACCTTAAGGAAGGTCTAAGCCAGCTGGGCGGTGGTGGCGCATGCCTGTAATCCCAGCACTCTGGGAGGCAGAGGCGGGTGGATTTCTGAGTTCGAGGCCAGCCTGGTCTACAGAGTGAGTCCCAGGACAGCCAGGGCTACACAGAGAAATCCTGTCTCGAAAAAAAACCAAAATCGAAAAAAAAAAAAATAAAAATAACAGGAAGGAAGGTCTAAGCCTTCTGTTCATGAGGAAACATAAAAGTAGGTATTTAGAATTTAGATGTTATCAACAGCTTCTAGCTGGAGGTCCTAGAATCATCACTGAGATAATTCACACCCCTGTACACTCCCAGACTGCTTTCCCAGATTTCCCGGTTGCCTACCTAGCCTAGTCTACACTCACATTTTTCCTATCACATTACTCCGATGAAGTCCTCCTTGAACAAACAATACTTAAGGGCCAACATATGACCAGCTTTTTGAGGCTGGATAAAGAAACACCATCATTAACAGGAAAGAAGACAAAAGGCAGAGAAAGACTGGAACCCCTCCCCTGCCTGGCCTCCATACAACGGACAGCATATACTGTTGAAAGCCTGCAGTATACACATGTGGGAGAGGCGGTGCTACAGAAACACCCTATAAGGGACTGTGGCTGTTCGTTCTTCCAGACAGGGTTTCCTGTCTGTCCTGGAATTCACTCTGTAGACCAGGCTGGCCTCAAACTCAGTTCTGCCCGTGTCAGCCTCCTGATTGCTGGGATGAACGGTATGGGCCGGCACTGCCCGTCGTAGAAGCAGACTTTTGAGTCCTGCTTTCTTTAGCTCACTAGCCCACTCCCAATTTCTCAGGAGTTTGTTTCTTTCTTAATACACTGTCTCTAATTCTCCTTCTAATCATGTGTCTCTGGTAAAATTCTTTGTCCTTTAGACACAAGAGCCTGGCAACTCCAGTGGGTACCCTGGGACTCAAACCCACACCTGTAAGAAAACTAGCTCTGGTCAGTGGTGGCGCATGCCTGTAATCCCAGCACTCTGGGAGGCAGAGGCAGGCGGATTTCTGAGTTCCAGGCCAGCCTGGTCTACAGAGTGAGTTCCAGGACAGCCAGGGCTATACAGAGAAACCCTGTCTCAAAAAACAAAAAATCCAGAAAACTAGCAACCACACCTGGGAATCTAGCCATCTGTGCTTAGAACCCTTGCAAACCATAATAGAGGTTGTCTTGGAGAGTATTAAACAAATTTTTCTCATACTAATGATATAGTAACCCTTACACCAACTGAAAGGATGAGGTTGCAGGCTAGAAATCCCCCGTGCCTGAGTCTTGGGTGACCCCAAAGGAACAGAGGTTTGGCCCACTCTTTGTTGGCCTGGAAGTATGAGTATGTCACACCCGCCTCCAGGGTCAGGCTGGGAGTGTCCCTGGCGTCTTTTCCCCATTTCGCCTCTGCGGAGCAGCTGTGGCAAGGGCGAGCGCATGGGGGACTGCAGTGCTCATGCCTGGGGGCACTCAGGTCCCCAACACCTACTGCTAGTGGGGGAGGTTGGGCTTTGAATACGTAATCCTGGCCCTGTAACAGGAAATGCGTAACCGGAATTACGTCTGTGACCTGTGCGTAACCCTGGCGTGACCCTGTGTGTGGTGGCACGTAAGCGGAAATGACTTAACTAGTTTATCCAGCCTCTGTGGGAGGCTGATTGGTTCTCAGAGAGCGCAGGCTCGGATGGTTTGAACTGATTGGCTTAGAAGCTATGGAGTGGCTTGTGTAGGCGGGCTTGGCTGTAAATCTATAAAAGCAGTTCTGGTTCTGCATGCGGGGTTCACTGTCATCAACCCCGTGTGGGAGATGGCCGTGGCCCCAGAGCTCTGGAATTAAAATCCTCTTGCTATTTGTATTAAGACTGTTTCTCATGAGTGATTGGGGTGACGGCTTCCAAGCATGGGGTGCGGGGTGGGGGTGCCCCTGTTTTTTCTTTCAGGTCTTATACAACAAAGGGGACAAGGATTCCTTTTAGGAAATTAGATTTTTTTTTTTTTTGGTTTGTTTGTTTTTGTTTTTGAAGACAGGGTTTCTCTGTATAGTTCTGGCTGTCCTGGAACTCACTCTGTAAACCAGGCTGGCCTCGAACTCAGAAATCCGCCTGCCTCTGCCTCCCAAGTGTTGGGATTACAGGCGTGCGCCACCACGCCCGGCTAAGGATTCCTTTTATTTCTAACTCAAATACTTTATCTCAGATACTAATTTTGGAGCTGACTTCAGTATTGTTACAAACCCATTAATGTAAATGAGTTGCTTTAACAGGCACAACCCCAGGAGACTCTAAACCTTCTCATATACCTGGGGCTAAGGTCTTACTCACTACTCTTACCAGTCCTCAAGAATCATGTATTTCTCGGATGTGTTACATATTTCTTCCCTTCATGGTACCTCATGTATTTGTGACAAAGCTTCCTATTAAATTATTCTGTATCAAAACATAACTACTGGATCTACACAGAAAGACATCTACCAGGTGACTCAACTGGACCAAAAGCACAGCCCCTCACCCACAGCACTCTCTCGGCAGCCTGTTCCTAGACTCCATGACTCAGTCTCCTTTTTATCCTCTCAAAGGTCCACCTTCCCTCCAAAGGAAACTTAGTTCTAGAGCATGGCTTCCCTTGTGTCTAATGACCTTGAAGTTTCTTAATCAATTCCAGGCAAGGAGAGGCTGAGGTATATAAAGTGCAGAAGGGAATCAAGTGGCCCTCTCAAGTGAGACTATAATTATGTACAAGTCCTCATTCCCATTACCACCTGCCCATCCTCTTGCGGTAATCACGGCATTGTAGTGCACTGTGGCACCCAACAAGCCAGCAGCTGGAGGGTGAGCATACAGGGCTGACTGTCGTGAACAGTCCTAGGGTCTGTGGCCATAATTATTTGAGACTTCGGGTAAAGACTTCAGAGCACTAACAATCATTAGCTTGACCCATTGACTCATACCGTCTTTGGACAACCCCTTTGCCCCAGATTACTTGCTAATTTAGAGAGGCAGATTATGAGCCCTTCCTGCCTATGCACACATTAACATTACAAATAAGATGCAGATGCAGGAAGAGGTACAAAAGCTACACAATGAAGCTTAATTGCTCCATTTTATTAAAAAGCCTATGGCCGGTTCGATGTGAGCCACTCCTAAATCAGCTTCCTCCTTCTCACCGGTAAGGTCTGCTCCACCCCGCATACTGCATCCTTTCATTTTTAACTGCTCAGTAATGCACACATCTTCCATTCTCCAGAAGTCCCAAGCGACGATGATGGCCCTACATGCTTTCCAGCTATCCATTGAAGAGACACCCTGAGTACAGCACGCACCTGGGATTTCCACTCCCAAGGAAGGAAACAGAACGCCCCTCCTAGCTTTCCCCACTCATGCCTGCTGTTACCCACGGCTGAGCTGTCTTGCAAAGTCCCTTCATTCTGGTCTGACAATAACAATTACAAAAACTGAAGTAATGATGGCTCCTAAAACTAAAATAACTTGTTTTCTGGGTTCTTGTCTTCTCTGGGCTATCAACTCCCAGTAATGGCATGTAGGTCCATAATCACCCAAGGATCTTTAACCTAACATGCCCTGGTTACCCCTAGCAATGACCAACCTCAGGTCCCCTAAAAGAAACTCTTTCATCTGCTTCCTACCCACTTTTTTCTCCCCTGAAAGTTCCCCAGCCAGTAAGCAGGCAGCTCCATTCCTGCAGGTGTTTCTTTCTCCCCAAGAAACACTGTTAGGGCTCACTCACTTCCTTGTCTTCATTTCCCGTTTGCTGACCGGTCAGCTCAGGGATGGGCACAGGGTGAGCTCCCCAAACGTGCTGGAAGCTCCTCATTCTGAGAATGCCTGTGATCGCCACTTGAGCATGCGCCTTCCTTCGTAATAAAGGCCTTCTCTCAATCCGTTGTCTGACCTCTTACAGGGTCTTCCTAGCTCTCACCATGGAGAGAATCTTGAAAGCACCTCCGTGGAGTGTGAACCCCGGTTGCCTAAATGGGTATCTGGAAGGAAGTTCTCCCTTCCTTCTGAAGCGCTCCTCTGGGGTACCGGACATATCCCTCTACACTGGGTGTACAGGGCATATCCCTCTACACTGGGTGTACAGGACATATCCCTCTACACTGGGTGTACAGGGCATATCCCTCTACACTGGGTGTACAGGGCATATCCCTCTACACTGGGTGTACAGGGCATATCCCTCTACACTGGTGTACAGGGCATATCCCTCTACACTGGTGTACAAGGCATATCCCTCTATACTGGTGTACAGGACATATCCCTCTACACTGGGTGGCCTGCATAGGTTCGGATGGATTTTCTTGTGGAGTCCCACAGACCTGAAAATGCTCAAAGCTCCACATATCATGAAATGGTGGATGCTGGACAGGGAGAGATTTCTTTTCCTTCCTTCCTTCCTTCCTTCCTTCCTTCCTTCCTTCCTTCCTTCCTTCCTTCCTTTCTTCTTTCCCAGACAGGGTTTCTCTGTATAACCCTGGCTATCCTAGAACTCACTCTGTAGATCAGGCTGCCCTTGAACTCAATGAGATCTGCCAGCCTTAGCCAGAAAGAGACTTCTCTGATAATAGAAAAGAATGTAAAGAATTGGATTCTTAAACAGATTCTTGACTTGACACACCCTAACTGTCCCCCTGGTTCCAAGGGCAAGGCAAAACCAATTAACTGGCCCCAACTTGTAATAACCAAATGAAATAACCCAAATTTTATCCTGGGACCCATTAACATGGACCATACAAACTCTGGACAGAATGGTAGAATCTACTCTCAAACCTAAAAAGAAAAATCTTTTAAGTAGCTACTTAGTACTCTACCAATGGGGAACCCAAGGTTACCCTGGGACTCCCTCCACCCCCCAGGTAATGATATAATTTGAACCAAATAGGCTTCTGGCCTGTGCTTGAATGGTTTCTGTTAATGGCTCCTTTAAAAACAAGAACAGGAAAAAAAAAAACAAAAACAAAAACAAAAAAAAACCCCAAAACCTGATATTCATGTTTCTCCTTTCTCAACTGACTTCCCACCGGCCAAATACCCTTCCCTGGGAGCAGCAACCCTGAAGAAACTCCTACAGAGACCCTTCTTGTTGGCCCAGGAAACTGTAAAGAACAATTTTATCCAAATATAATTAGAAAATCTGAGCGTAAGACCGAAGAGTTTTGATCTTCAGATGGCTGGCCAGTAAGACAGCAGGACAGGGTCAGAAGCACTTCCAAGCCTGGGGCCCCTCGTGTGGTCTCTAAAGGTAAAGGAGAGGGCCCTCTTGTGGTTAACAATGAGGGGCGGTCCAGGGAATCAAGGGTGCGGTTTCTCTTTTGCCATTTTACAGATCAACAACCCAGAGTCCTCCTCCTCTGCAGTGCAGCTCTAAGAATACTTAAGTAGACCATTCCAATTTGAAAATTCCAGAGAATGGTCCTGACCAAACTCCATCTCTTGGTCAGTATTTAACATTTAATAAAGCTTGCTTGAAATTTGCACTCCTCCCAAGGAGTCCTTAAGCTTGACCCCACAGCCCCCTACAGCCCCCTTTGGTGGGTTTCTGCCATCAAGTTTGGCCTATCAGTTGGCAGATGGAGAAAAGGGGCTCCCAGAGGAGCATTCGAGCACATTATTTTACAACTAGACTTGTTTGCTGGGAGGAGGGAGAAAGGTGTGAGGTTCCTTATGTGCAAGCTTTCTTCGCTTTGAGAGGGAAACTAGTTTTATGGCAAAAATGCCACATGGATTCATAAACACAAGCTATGATTACAGCTTAACCCCGAAGCTTTAATTATACTCCTAGGCAGGGAAACTGTCCAAAAGATGGGGGAAAGCCTCCACCTAGGAAGGGAATGCTTCAGTGTCCCCTTGCTGCCCAAACCAGGGAACCCAAACCCCAGACGCCCTATCCCATGTCCTCTCCCCTAGGGAGGCACCTGGGGTGCCTGGGCCTGAAGGGCACCTAGGCTCCCTTCTTCTCCAAGATCTAAGACATTAGAAAACCCCAATAAGTACATGCAAGTTTGCTAGGGACTAGCCCAGTCCTTTAATTCAACACTAAGAGATATCATGCTAATTCTTTTCAAATAATATCTTTAATTTTTTCATTTACTTTTTTTTACTGTGTGTGTGCTTTCTCTCTCTCTCTCTCTCTCTCTCTCTCTCTCTCTCTCTCTGTGTGTGTGTGTGTGTGTGTGTGTGTGTGTGTGTGTGTGAAGACGACTTGAAGAATTCTATTCTCTTCTTCTACAATGTGGGTTATAGGAACTGAACTCAGGTCTTGAGGCTTGGTGGCAAGCACCTGAGGCTGCTGATCCATCTTGCAGGCCCTCCTGCTAATTTTTAACTGAATCTTAACAGCCACAGAGAAGACTGCGATCTTACAGGCTGCCGAACTGTGTGGGAAAGGAATGTAGAAGACAAATGAAGCCGATTCACTGACACTGACAGCCTGGTGGGCAGACAGTCCCACGAGTGACCATGAACAGGATTAGAAGTGCACCCTAGAGCAATGGGAACAAAAGCGTGTCTCAGAAGGTTTAGAATGAATCCACAATAAACCGTTAAATTACTCTAAGCTTTCTCAAGTAATTCAGGAAGCGGAAGAGATGCCTGAAGCCTTCCTAGAGAGACTCAGAAGTCAAAATTAACATACCAACACAGATCATGAGTCAAAGGAGATACCAGATTTTTTAAAATATTTTTAATCCATTTATCCTTGTGTACACATATTTGTAGGTGCGCATGGCAAGGCGTATGTGAATACACCAGAGGATAATTTTCAGGAGTTGGTCCTTTTCTCCCATCAAGTGGGTCCCAGGGATGGAACTGAAACCCAGCCTTCGGGTGCTCAAGAGATGGCTCAGTGGTTAAAAGCACTGGTTGCTCTTCCAGAGGTCCTGAGTTCAATTCCCAGCAACTACCTGGTGGCTCACAACCATCTGTAATGGAATCCTATGCCCTCTTCTGGCATGCAGATATACATGCAGATAGAGCACTCATATATAAAATTAATAAATCTTAAAAAAAAAAACCCAGCCTTTCAGGTTATCCATCTGACCTCGACAGTCCTTGTCTTAGGGTTTTACTGCAGTGAACAGACACCATGACCAAGGCAACTCATAAGGATAACATTTCATTGGGGGTTGGCTTACAGGTTCAGAGGGTTAGTCCTTTGTCATCAAGGTGGGAGCATGGCAGCGTCCAGGCAGGAACCATGCGGAAGGAGCTGAGAGTTCTATCTCTTCATCTGAAGGCCACTAGGAGAAGACTGGCTCCCACATAGTTAGAAGAAGGGTCTCACTCCTGTAATCCCAGCACTTGGGAGGCAGAGGCAGGCAGATTTCTGAGTTCAAGGCCAGCCTGGTCTACAGAGTGAGTTCCAGGACAGCCAGAGCTATACAGAGAAACCCTATCTTGAAAAATCCCCCCCCCAAAAAAAAGAAGAAGAAGGGTCTCATTGCCCACCCCCACAGTGACATATCTACTCCCACAAGGCCACACACTCCTAAGAGTCCACTCCCTGGGCTAACCACATTCAAACCATCATCATCCTACTCAAGATTAAACCTTATTTAGAGGGCTGGCTAATCTTGGTTGTTGACTACATCTGCAATCAACTAAAACCCAACCCACTGAGCACACGAGTCCCAGGTTTTTTGACTGGCTCACTGAGGGCGAGAAGACTCACGGTAAGTCTGGGCACAGTCCACATAAATGGGCATGATAGAAGCTTTTGCATTTTGCTTGCTCTCCTTCTCACCGGCAAGCTCTTCCTGCTGCTGAGGCATTCCTTTACAGTATCAGGTAGGACCCTGCCTTAGGATTCCTATTTCTGTGAACAGACACCATGTCACAACAACTCTTATAACAGAAGACATTTAACCAGGGCTGGCTAACACTTCAGAGGCTTAATCCATTGCTGTTATGGTGGGAAGGATGGTGGCATGCAGGCAGATGTGATGTTGAAGAAGGAGCTGAATGTCCTATACCAGGACCAGCAGGCTACAGAGAGAAAGAGTCACTAGGCCTGGCTTGAGCCATCTACACCTCCTAATAGTGCCACTATCTATGAGTTTATGAGCTTTTGACTCAAATCACCACAGACCCACTTCTTTAGGATTCCAAAATAAACTGAAGATGAGCTGAGATTCCAGTCTGTCAGCAGACAACTCCAGGATTCTGTTGGGAAACAGCCATTGCTGGAATAGGAAGACCCACAGCCTGTAAGCTGCTCTAATAAATTTATGTGTGTGTATGTGTGTGTGTACATGAGTATATTTATTCTGTCAGTTCTGTTCTCACGGAATAATATATCTACAGAACAGCTCAACTTCTTGAGCCCTTAAGCCAAAGTCCTCCAGCATAAAAATAACTTCTTATGCCACCACATATTAGATACTTAGATACCCACACACTTCTCCACCGTTTCATGATAGGAGATATAGTATACCTAAGAACACGGCTAAACTGTGCCAACAGTTTAGCTTCACTTAGTTCTCTGTTTTCTTTAGATTAATGAATTGGGTTGGCCAACATGGCACCCGACTGTAGCTGAACGTGCTCTGGTGCATCCAAAGGCACCTACATTGACTGTGGGAAACAATTTAATTGTACAACCCCCACACAACATGGCAGGACTGTTGGAGCACACCATCCAGCCTGCCCCTGCCCCTTGGGAGCAGAGCCTCTACTCTGCCCTCCCAAGCCCACCCTCACCCAGAGGTAGCTTGTGCCCCAGGACTTCTGACAGGTACAGGATCAGAGGCTCGCACTGGAGTCCAGGAGCAGACCCTGAGCTCTGGATTCCACCCACTCTGCCCACACCCAGAGGCAGTCTATCCCCAAGGACTTCGGATACATCCAGGAGCACAGGATCACAGAGATAGCAACACCCCCCCACCCCCCGCAGGAGTTCCAACACAACCAGGATCACAGGCTCACAGGCTCACAGGAGGGACAAGCTCCAGTCAGAGATAGCAAGGGCAGATAACACCAGATATAACCAGATGGCAAGAGGCAAGTGCAAGAACATAAGCAACAGAAACCAGTGGCACCATCAGAACGCAGCTCTCCCAGGACAGCAAGTCATGAATACCCCAACACACCTGAAAAACAAGATTCACATCTAAAATCCCATCTCATGATGATGATAGAGGACTTTAAGAAGGACATAAATGACTCTCTTAAAGAAATACAGGAGAGGCCGGGCGGTGGTGGTGCATGCCTTTAATCCCAGCACTTGGGAGGCAGAGGCAGTCAGATTTCTGAGTTTGAGGCCAGCCTGGTCTACAAAGTGAGTTCCAGGACAGCCAGGGCTATACAGAGAAACCCTGTCTCTGAAAAAAAAGAAAAAAAGAAAAAGGAAAAAGAAATACAGGAGAGCGGCTGTAGAGATAGATGGCTCAGTGGTTAAGACACTGACTGCTCTTCTGAAGGTCCTGAGTTCAATTCCCAGCAACCACATGGTGGCTCACAACCATCTGTAATGGGATCTGATACCCTCTTCTGCTGTGTCTGAAGACAGCTACAGTGTATTTATATAAATAAAATAAATAAATCTTAAAAAAAAAAAAAAAGCCGGGTGTGGTGGCGCACGCCTGTAATCCCAGCACTTGGGAGGCAGAGGCAGGCGGATTTCTAAGTTCGAGGCCAGCCTGGTCTACAGAGTGAGTTCCAGGACAGCCAGGGCTACACAGGGAAACCCTGTCCTCGAAAAAACAAAATAACAAAAAAAAAAAAAAAAAAGAAGAAGAAGAAGAAGAAGAAGAAGAAGAAGAAGAAGAAGAAGAAGAAGAAGAAGAAGAAGAAGAAGAAGCCGGGCGGTGGTGGCACATGCCTTTAGTCCCAGCACTTGGGAGGCAGAGGCAGGCAGATTTTTGAGTTCGAGGCCAGCCTGGTCTACAGAGTGAGTTCCAGGACAGCCAGGGCTACACAGGGAAACCCTGTCTTGAAAAAAACAAAATAACAACAACAACAAAAAAAATGGGGTACAGAGCTAAACAAAGAATTCTCAACTGAGAACTACTGAATGGCTGAGAAGCGCCTAAAGAAATGTTCACCATCCTTAGTCATCAGGAAATTCAAATCAAATTGACCCTGAGATTCAACCTCACACCAGTCAGAATGGCTAAGTTCAAAAACTCAGGAGAGTTTGCTGGTGGGAATGCACGTTGGTACAGCTACTCTGGAAACCAGTCTGGAGGTTCCTCAGAAAACTGGAAATAGTTCTGTCTTAGGGCCCAGCTATACCACTCCTGAGCATATCCCCAAAAGATGCTCCAACATATATCAAGGATACATTCTCCACTGTGTTTATAGTAGCCTTATTCATAATAGCCCAAAGCTGGAAACAATCCAGATGTTCCTCTAGGAGGAATGGATACAGAAAATGTGGTAAATTTACACAATGGATCTTTACACAGCTATTAAAGACAATGACTGCAAATGGATGGAACTAGAAAATATCATCCTGAGTGAGGTAACCCAGTCACAAAAGGACACACATGGTATGTACTCACTGATAAGTGGATATTAGCCTCAAAGCTCGGAATACCCATGATACAACTCTCGGACCATGTGAAGCTCAAGAAGGAGGAAGACCTAAGTGTGGATGCTTCAGTCCTACTTAGAAGGGGGAACAAAATAATTATAGGAGGAGGAGAATAAAAGGGGGAGGGATCAGGTGTGGGAGGAGACGGGGTGGGGGGGGGAGTACAAAGGGTCAGGAAATTGAATGGAGGTGTGTAGCAATGGGGGATGGGAAAATGAGGGTAGCCACAAGAAAGTCCCAGGGAAGCAAGAGGTTTGCCGGACCCAACTGGGATGACATTAGCTGAAATCCCCAACACAGAGGAGATAGAACCTACAGAGACCATATCCAGTGGATAGGCACAGCCCCCAGTTGAGGGATGGGGCCACCTATCCATCTCAAAAATTTTAACCCAGAATTGTTCCTGTCTAAAGAAAATCCTGAGCATGTGTCTTAGTCAGGGTTTCTATTCCTGCACAAACATCATGACCAAGAAGCAAGTTGGGGAGGAAAGGGTTTATTGACCTTACACTTCCACACAGCTGTTCATTACCAAAGGAAGTCAGGACTGGAACTCAAGCAGGTCAGGAAGCAGGAGCTGATGCAGAGGCCATGGAGGAATGTTACTTACTGGCTTGCTTCCCCTGGCTTGCTCAGCCTGCTCTCTTATAGAATACCAGCCCAGAGATGGCACCACCCACAAGGGGCCCTCCTTCACTTGATCACTAATTGAGAAAATGCCCACAGCTGGATCTCATAGAGGCACTTCCCAAGTGAAGCTCCTTTTCCTATGATAACTCCAGCCTGTGTCAAGTTGACACACCAAACTAGCCAGTACAATTGACCCCTTGTCAACTTGACACACCAACATATCACTATTAAGCCTCAACCCTTACTTTCTTATTCATCCCCAAGATCTCAATAATGTAAAAAGTCCCACAGTCTTTACATATTAAAAGTTCAATCCTTTTAAAATGTCCAATATCTTAAAATTCAAAGTCTTTTAAAAATTCAATGTCTCTTAACTGTGGGCTCCACTAAAATACCTTCTTTCAAGAGGGAAAAATATCAGGGCACAGTCACAATCCAAAGCAAAACTCAAACTCCAATGGCTCAGTGTCTGGGATCCAACTCACGATCTTCTGGGCTCCTCCAAGGGCTTGAGTCACTTCTCCAGCTCTGCCCTTTGTAGCACACAACTTGTCTTCTAGGCTCCAGCTGCCTGTACTCCGCTGCTGCTGCTGTCCTTGGTGGTCATCGCATAGTACTGGCATCTCCAAGCCTCAACTCTTTTGCATGACCCCTTCAGTCCTGGGTCATCAATTACAACTGAGGGTACACTTTCACCAATGGCCTTCCGTGGCCTCTCAGCGTACCAAGCCTCAGCTGTTCTTCATGATGCCTTCATGCCTTCAAAAGCAGTACCACCTGGGTGACTCTTACACAGTACCAAGTCCTGCTACAGCACGAGGCACAACCTTGGCTATCTGGAACACATCCTCTGTGCTCTCAGAAAACACTTCCCAGAAGATTTCACCTCAGTGATGCTGGTCTCTTCTTACTCACCGCTAATTTCTTAGCTCCAGCTAACCATCATCAATAGTCCCAGTAACACAACGACTCACTTTAGTGGTTCTGGTATCTTGTTACTCACAGCTGATTCTTCAGCCCCAGCTAACCAGAACCACAGAGTCTTCATGGCCCTGATAAGAGTCTTTAATTTTCCCTCTGAAATTTCACAAGCCAGGCCTCCATCTTCTGCACTGTTCTCAACATAATCTTCCAAGCTCCTCCACAACATCTCAGAGAGGTCTCATCACTGAATGGACCATCTAGCCCAAAGTTCCAAAGTCCTTCCACAGTCCTCCCAAAACATGGTCAGGTTGTCACAGGAATACCCCACTACGCTGGTACCAATTTGTCTTAGTCAGGGTTTCTATTCCTGCACAAACATCATGACCAAGAAGCAAGTTGGGGAGGAAAGGGTTTATTGACCTTACACTTCCACACAGCTGTTCATTACCAAAGGAAGTCAGGACTGGAACTCAAGCAGGTCAGGAAGCAGGAGCTGATGCAGAGGCCATGGAGGAATGTTACTTACTGGCTTGCTTCCCCTGGCTTGCTCAGCCTGCTCTCTTATAGAATACCAGCCCAGAGATGGCACCACCCACAAGGGGCCCTCCTTCACTTGATCACTAATTGAGAAAATGCCCACAGCTGGATCTCATAGAGGCACTTCCCAAGTGAAGCTCCTTTTCCTATGATAACTCCAGCCTGTGTCAAGTTGACACACCAAACTAGCCAGTACAGCATGTAATAAGGATACATGCTCCACTACGTTTATAGCAGCCCTATTTATAATAGCCAGAAGCTGGAAAGAACCCAGATGTCCCTCAATGAAGAAATGGATATAGAAAATGTGGTATATATACACAATGGAGAACTATTCAGCCATTAGAAACAATGAATTCATGAAATTCTTAGACAAATGGATGGAACTGGAGAACATCATCCTAAGTGAAGTAATCCAGTCTCAAAAGAACACTCATGGTATGCACTCACTGATAAACAGATATTAGCCTAGAAGCTCGGAATACCCAAGACACAATTCACATATCAAATGATGCCCAAGAAGAAGGAGTGGCCCCTGGTCCTGGAAAGGCTCATTGCAGCAGTGTAGGGGAATAGTAGGACAGGGAAGTGGGAAGGGGTGGATTGAGGAACAGGGGGAGGGAAGAGGGCTTATGGGACTTTCGGGGAGGGGGGATCCAGGAAAGGGAAAAATCACTTGAAATGTAAATAAGGAATATATTGAATAAAAAATGCAAAAAAAGAAAAAAGAAAGAAAAGAAATCCTTCAAAGATTTATACATTATTAGTCCCTTTAGCAGCCTGAGTGCAATCACCATCCAAAGCATCGCTGTCTGTCTTTGATGACTGAGGTCTTCATTTCTGGCTTATTATAATAAACTTCAAACAGAAAAAAAAAAAAAGAAAGAAAGAAAAGAAAATACTGGGACAAAGAGTGGAGCAGAGACAGAAGGAAAGGCCATCCAGAGACTGCCCCACCTGGGGATCCGTAACATCTGCAGTTTTTTTTTGTTGTTGTTGTTGTTTTGTTTTGTTTTTTCAGACAGGGTTTTTCTGTAATAGCCCTGGCTGTCCTGCAACTCACTCTGTAGACCAGGCTGGCCTTGAACTCAGAAATCCACCTGCCTCTGCCTCCCAAGTGCTGGGATTAAAGGTGTGGGTCACCACCGTCTGGCCCATCTGCAGTTCTTAACTCATCTTTATGGATAAGTAATATTCCATGTATAACTCATGTTTCTCTTTCTTCATTTGGTGATACTCAGATTGTTTCTATATGTCGTCTATTATAAACTATTCTGCTATGAATATTATATTGTTACTTCTTCCAGATGCACATTTTCATTTGTTGTAGCTGTTTTAAGACAGAATTTCGCTATGTAGCTCTGGCTGGAAACTCAGAGATTTTCCTGCCTCTGCCTCCCAAGTGCTGGGATTAAAGGCGTGCACCTCCATGCTCAGCCACATTTTTTTCTTTTTTCTTTTTTGTTTTGCTTTTTGTTTTGCTGTTGTTGTTGTCTTATCTTGTTTTGTTTTTTTGGGACAAAGTTTCTCTATGTAGTTTTGGCTGTCCCGGAACTTCATCTGTAGACCAGGCTGACCTTTAACTCACACAGATCCGCCTGCCGCTGCCTCCCAAGCACTGGAACTAAAAGCATCAGTCAGACTCCATGTTTTTTTGTGAGTTGTGAGTGCTTTTTTTTTTTTTTTTTTTTTTTTTTTGCTTTGTTTTTACTTAGCTTCTCTTTTTACTTTTGTTTTTACTTTTGTTTTTGTTTTGCTTAGTTTGGTTCTCATTTTTTGTTTTTCTTCCTTTCTCTCTTTACAGAGAGAGAGAGAGGGAGGGAGAGAGAGAGAGAAGTTGTGTGTGAAGGGGAGGTGGGGAGGACATGAGAGGAGTTGGAGAAGGGAAAGAATACAATCAAAAATGTATGACATCAGTTTTTAAATAAAAACGCCATGTTTTTATTTTAAATATGTGTACATATGTGTGCATGTGCCCATGAGTACAGGCTGTGTGCACGTCAGTGTGGGTGCTCAGAACCAAACCCAGGTCCTGTGACATGCCAGCACGCACTCAAACAGCGAGAGCCCTCGGGGTAACTTTACAAGTTACAAGTTTCTTACGTTTTGTAGCTTTCTCCTTCACTGTCCCCACCTGACCTCAGACAAGTCATCATCTGCTTTACCTCCCGTGGGCATTAGTCCATGTGTTTGTATGTTTGTTTCTCTCTGTAGTCCTGGCTGTTCTGGAAGCCCTTTGTGGACCAGGCTGGCCTGCAGCTCACACTTTCCCCCAAGGGCGTGCACCACAAGCTCCCTGCTCTTCTTAGAGCACTCCAGTCAGTGATGTCTTCTGCAGCAGGCTCATAGCGCCAGTTACAGGCATGCAACCCAGCCTTTAATATTTTAGGAATGAAATCGCATATAGAAGTGGGTGGGTGTCTCCACTTAGCGCAACGGTTTTATGCTTCAGCTATCCTGGGTCAAGTTTATATTGCTTGTCTGTAATTTCTATATTCATGTATCCCATACTGAACATTTTAGATGTTTCCGATTTGAGAAAGTAAAAATAAAGTTCCTATGTAAATCACCGTAGCAGAATACAAGAGTCTGCATGAACAAACACTCTATTCTTGGGCAAAGTCCTCAGAGAAGAATGGCTGGAATCATGGGCTTCGTTTGTGTTTAAATCTCGGCTGTGTGTTCATGTGCATCTGTGCATCTGTGCACGGGTGCATATGGGAAGCTCGCTGTCTAGTCAGCCAGCCACCAGACCCCCCTCCACCCCACTCCCAACCCCACTCCATGCCAACCTCCCACCCCACCCGACCCCAACCCCCGGCTGGGAACACAGGTGTGGGTTTTTTGGTTGTTAGGCTGTGTTTCTTGTGTGTTTGTTGTTGGTTGTTGTTTTGGTTTGTTTTGGTGTTGCTGTTGTTTGTTTGAGACAGGGCTACTCTGTGTATGTAGCCCTGGCTGTCCTGGGCCTCAAGCAGATAGATATCTGCTTGCCTCTGCCTCCAGGTGTGTGCCACCACGCCTGGATCATGATGTTTGCTTTTAAACACTGACCATGCTTGTGAGGCTAATACATTTCTGACTCTGCTAACTCTAACTCCTCAGGCCTGTGCCCAATTTCTTACATAACGGACAGGCTGTCTTAGGCGTGATTTTAGTGGTCTGCATTCCCGTCAGCAGCAAACAGGCACTCCAGTTTTTTCACAAGGGTAACAAGATGCAAAAGTGACTTGGACCTGTAAATGATTTCATTTGCTGTGCAAAGGCATCTGGTTGTGAGCTTGTTTCTAGGCATGTATTTTAATGTGGGAATGAATGCAATACAAAATTATCCATGTTAGGCTTGTAGGTACAGCTTAATAGTAGAACACACAGTTCAGCATGCACGAGCCTCTGTGTTTGGACATGCAAGGCCACACAAAAGCACACATGTACACACACAGGCAAAAATTCAGCAGACCACTTTAAAGGGGGGCAAGTTAGTGGCATCTAGTAACATTTACACTGTTATGAAACTGCAATCCTAATCACAAAACATTTTTATTATGACACAGTTAAATCTCATACCCATGAAACACAAGTCATTCCTTCTTCTCCTAAGAATGAGAAATCACCAACTATTTTGTACATATTCTGTATATCTCATATACACGGAACCAACAAATGCAGCCTTTTATGGTGGCATCAGGGCTCCTTTGTGTGTAGCACTGATCAGTCTCGTATCCCTTTCTGTCTGTCCTTTCACTGAAAAGCCCAGTGTGTCTATTTTTCTTAGGTTGTATCTGTGCACATATTTGGAATAAAACCCAAAGCCTCGAATGCTGGCATGCAGTCCACCAGAGCTGTGGAGCCAGGCAAATGCTACATTTTAATAGCTTTCAAGCCAGGTCGCAAAGCTGTCCCTTCTTACATGGTCACCAGTGTGTGTGACCTTTCTAGTTAGTGCACATGCTCACCACATTCAGTGCCGACATCTTTTTAGTTGTAACAACTTTAATGAATATGAACGTGGTCTCATTCTGAACTTCCTGTGTGACTAACAGTGCTAAGTCTATTTTATGTTTGCTTGTATATATGGCCTCTTTTTGTGGTATGCCTAGGCAACATTTCTGCCCATTTTGTTATGTGACTCATTTTGTTCTGGTTGGTGGACCGTGAGGCAAGGTTCTCTCTACATTCCATAAACAAAACCCTCGAGGTGTCCACTTGCCAAGATTTCCTCTAATGCATATACTGACATCATTTTCTTCAGAAGTTTTCAAAGGCCAGAATTTTTTTTTATTTGTAAGAAGTTAATACACATTTTTTCTTTTATGGTTTATCCTTTATTTTAATAAAGAATCATTTTCCCATTTGAAGGTTGCAAAGACATTTTTTAAACTTGGATATGTATAGTTTAGACTTCAAGTCTGTGTTTGCTTTGTGTTTCTTTTTGTTTGTTTTGTGAGGAAAGATCTACTCTTTGTACTCTGTGCATCTCCTCACTGAACTGCCCAGGCACCGTGGGTGGAAACCCAACACCCGTGGCACATATCATTAAAACTGCATGGCTGACTCCTGGTTTTGGTCTTTAGTTTTCAGATTCATTTTGGAATTAGGTTACCAAGTGCTCTCAAATTCCCCATTGGAATTTTGAGACCGTGTCTTTTATAGTTATCAATTTTGCTAGAGGCGGCATCTCAATAATCTTGAATATTACAAACCATAAACATGGTGTATCTGCTAATTTGGGTCATTTTAAAAAATTCTGCTTATTCTCTCTTCAGAAGTACATATAGTAAAAGGCTGTGATCAAAGTTTAAAATTTTCCAGATAGAGAGCATGTGTATCCCTCCTTTTTTTTCTTTAAAAATCTTATTCCTAAGTATTACTTATCTAGTACAATTTTAAAAACCCAAATCTAGGAGTTAGGACTACAGAACATTCTTAGTGTGCACACGAGCTTGGGCTCAATCCCCAGGACCTCCTCCCTGCAATAAACAAACAGACATGCAAATAAACAAATAGTGTGTCACCAGTATTTAAAAATTAGAAATTACTTTTAAATCTTAATACTATATCCTTTGTATAAATCCTTTCATTTGTTATAGTACTTATTTTGTATATTCCTTAAAATGTTAGCTAGTTAATTAGTTAGTTAGTTAGTTAGTTAGTTAGAGATAGGGTTTCTTTGAGTAACAGCCCTGGCTGTCCTGGAACTCAGTCTGTAGACCAGGCTGTCCTCGAACTCACAGAGATCCACCCGTCTCTGCTTCCCAGGTGCTGAGATTTGCAACACCACTGCCTGATGTTCAGCAATCAGTATCATCTTTTCAGAGTTGGATTTGGTATTCTACTTTCTGGTTCTGGACTGTAGGTGTCAGTTGTTGTCTGTCTGTCTTCATTGGATTAACTTTGTATTTTCTCATTATAGCTTCTTCTTTCTGTTTCTTTGTTTTGTTTTGTTTTGTTTTGTTTTCAAGACAGAATTTCTTTGTGTGGCCCTGGCTGTCCTGGAACTCCCTCGGTAGACCAGGCTGACCTCAAACTCAGAGATCCTCCTGCCTCTGCCTGCTGAGCTCTGGGACTGGAGGCCTGTGCCGTCACACTGGCTTTAGAGTAGCATCTGAGCTGTGACTGAAGCTGGGTCTGGGCAGTGCTGAGTCACTCAGCTCTCCCTACGCAGTCCTCCTCTATTCTGACGTAAGCAGTGAAAGCTTTGTGACCTGCAAACACTGATTTGCTTCACAGAAATTCAGTACACTACTTTCATACAATCTGAATAGAAGTGGTTTTTTAACCTTCCTTTCGATTTTTTCTTTTTTCTCTAATTTCTTAAAATGTTGTTACATTTTAAAATATTTGCTATTTTACTTAATATTATTGTTAGATACTATTTTAATTTTGTTGTGATAAGAGAATATACTACTTTTTAAATCACCCATCGGATGTTTTCTTTAAGAACAAACTACATATATATGAAAAAAAAAATTCATGTTTAGAACTTGTAGGGTGTGGTATTCCCTAAATATCAATCAGATCAAGAGAGTTCATAAAATTATTTGCCATGTCTTTCCTGTTTTTGTTTTTTTTTTTTTCATTTAGGATGTTAAAATGTACTGCCACCAAAATGTTTGTTTTAGTTTTTTTTTTTTTTTTTTTTTTTTTTTTTTTTGGTTTTTTCGAGACAGGGTTTCTCTGTGTAGTCCTGGCTGTATTTTTAAGATGATAGTCAGGCTGGAGAGATGGCTGCGCAGTTAAGAGCACTGACTGCTCTTCCAGAGGTCCTGAGTTCAATTCCCAGCAACCACATGGTGGCTCAAAAGCATCGGTAATGAGATATGGCGCCCTCTTCTGAAGTGTCTGGAGACAGCGACAGTGTATTCACATATAATAAAGAAATAAATCTTTAAACAAAAAACGATAGTCAATACACACAGCCACACTTAGACCCTCACAATAAAGCATGCACTTTTAATATCAGAATACCACTGTTTATGATCTTACTGTCAGTCTTTAAACCCACTGAACACTCCTAAAGACATTATTCTTTGCATATGATATTTATTTAGTATTTGCCTTGTATAACTTTGTCCACTCATTTACTTTCCTTGTATTTTATTTTTAGTTGTCTGGAGATCTGACATGTCCCAGGCTCTCCTGGATGGTGCTATGTAGCTAAGGTTCACCTGAATTCTTTTCTGGTCTTCCTGCCTCTGCTTCCCAAATGGTGGGATTACAGGCACACACCACCACAGCTAGCTGCTAGTCTTCATTTTGAACGAAGGTGAACTTTTTATACTTATACTGTTTTCGGCTTTTAAATTTTTTTTTCATTTTTGTTTCTTCAAACCAGTGTTTCTTTGTGTAGCCCTGGCTGTCCGAAAACATACTCTGTAAACCAGGCTGGCCTGGAACTCACAGAGACTTACCAGCCCCTGCCTCCTGGGTGCTGAGACTGAAGCTGTGTGTGACCAGTCACCACAGGCCAGCTCATACACTTATACATAGTATAGTTTGATGTTCTTCATACCTGCATTGACGATGTCTTTAAAACTGAAGTACTTAGCACTTACTATTTAAGGTAATTATCTAATTAGATTTATTCAATTTTATCATTTGGTTCTATTTTTTTTTTAAGATTTATTTATTTATTTGATGTATGTGAGTACAATGCCATTCTCTTCAGACACACCAGAAGAGGGCATCAGAGCTCATTACAGATGGCTGTGAGCTACCATGTGGTTGCTGGGAATTGAACTCAGGACCTCTGGGAGAGCAGTCAGTGCTCTTAACCGCTGAGCCACTTCTCCAGCCCTTGGTTCTATTTTTTAACTCTGTTGTAATTGCTCTTATTTCTTCTCTTGCATAATTTTAAAAGATAATGCAAATATTTTTAGCATTTCATTTAAAAGTTTTTATTGCTTCATTAAGTATATTACCTTGTATTATTTAGTAGTTTCTCTACAATTATGATATACAATTCAGTCATTTAAAATTTGATGTATTTATTATTTGTTTTGTGTGTAGAGATATATCTCTTTCTCTCTCTCTCTCTTTCACACACACACACACACACACACACACACACACACACACGTACCCCATGTATGACTGGTGTCTGTGGAGGGTATCAGATCACCTGGACCTGGAATTGCAGGTGGCTGGCACCATTCTGTAGGTACGGGGAACTGAACCTGGGTCCTCGGGATGAACAGCAAGTGCTCTATAACTAACAAGCCATCTTCCCGGCCACTCTGATTCAGTCTTTCAGAGTTCAACTAGAACAATGTTGCTTTTTTTTTTTTTTTTTTAACGTAAAATGTCAACAAAGATCATGTTCCTTCCATGTCATATATTTTCTTGTCATGTTATAGAAGATGTTTGTTGTTTGTTTTGTTCATTCGGTTTTGTTTTTCTGAGTTGTATTTGTTCTTTTGGGTTTTTGTTTGTTTGGTTGGTTTTTTGTCTGTTTGTTTGATTTTTGATACAGGGTCTCTCCTGCAGTCTTGGTTGTCATAGAACTCAATAATGTAGACCACGGCAACCTCGAAGTCACAGGGATCCTCCTGCCTCCGTCTCCCCGGTGCTGGAATTGGAGGCATGCACCGCTGCACCCAGCTTTCTCTAACAGTTTGATGTATTAGTGTTATCATATATGGAGGCAGTAACTACACTGAGAACTCGGGGTTCTCATGCTCTGACTGTCCAGACATCTTTAATAGGACTCAGAAGGATAACAACAGTGTTTTATTGTAAGCAGATATTTACCATGTCTGATGCCTTCGCCTGCTCCTGAGGATCCACGCGGTGTCCACGCGGTGTCAGTGCCCTTTCCTCTTCACAGGAGGAACTTCCATCGTCACTTCTGGTAGCATAGGTCTGCTGAAGACAAATATCTCTGAGTTTCCCATTTATAAAGCTGTGGTAATTCTGTCATTACTCCTGAAGGATACTTCCATTGGACATAGAGTTCAGGTCTAACTTATCTACTGTGGCAGCTTTTAAGATGACATTCTATTGTCTTCTGAGAAAAACAAACTGTTGGTACTTGAAGTATTAGTCTTTTGTATGAAAAGCATTTCTTTGTCTGGCTTCTAGATTTCCTTGTGTTCAGTGTCAGACGGTAATGTTTCTAGTCTGTTGCCCAGGAAGAGCCCTCCCAGTTCTAGTCTGTACCTAGCTGGCCCCACCTTCTGCCCTGCATCATGTCTACCATGCAGACCCTCTCCCTCTGGTCTCCACCGCTCTCTACTCTCTTCACTCACAAGCTGTGTTAATGGTAGGAGCTGATTGACAAGCTTTTTTTTTTTTTTTAAATAATTTACTTGGTTCCTTAGCAACTTAATAATAGTACTTGCTAGTCTTCCTAGACTCTCATCGGGGCAGGCTATACATTTTGTAAGAGGAGCATAGTATCTAGTGTGTCTACTGGAAACTTATATTCCACAACTGTTCTACTGTGATTTCCACACAAACGGTTATTTTTATTACCCTCCCTTGGGGACTTGTGGAGGTCAGAGGCCTCTCCATGTTCAGGGGACTGAGGCACCGCTGGGCTTGGTGGTGACCACTCTTAGCCACTGAACATCTCTCAGGTCACCGAAGGAGTTTCTACCAAAAAACACTTATTCCTCGTTTCTTTTAAATATTAGTTTGAAGGTCTTTTATTTTGTGAGTAAGGGTGTTTTGCCTGCATGCATGTGTGTGTACCACAGGAGCGTAGGGTAATGTCCTTGGAGACTGGAAGAAGGCAATAATGGATTCTCTGGGACTGGAGTTACAGATGCGAGCCGTCACGTGGGTGCTGGGAAATGAGCCCAGGTCCTCTAGAAGGACAGCCTGTGCTCTTAACCACTGAGCAGATCCCAATAAAAAGCCCCCAAAAGCTTTTTATTGAGGTAATTACTCCTAGTTCTGTGGTGTTTTGTAAGATTTGCTTTATTTGTGTGTAAGGTTTATGTAATTGTGTGTGTGTGGACCTGTGTGTCAGTGCAGCCATCAGATGCCCCTGGAGCCGAGGCTGCAGGTGTTTGTGAGGGGCCACAATGGTGTGGGAAGGAAGTGGGGTCCTCTGCAGGCCTCTCCGTGCTGAGGCATCTCCCAGCCCCTAGGATACGACCCACCCCTGTAACCCTCACTCAGTACTGCTTGCAAGCGGCAAAATTTCTCTAGCTTAACTAGAAAGCATTTGGTTCATTTTTAAACCTTTAAGAATTATTAGATACATTTCGAAGGACTGTGGATAATAGAAATGGTAGTACTAAACCCCTTCTTGTCCTTTTAAAACAATTTCAGATACTAGGAAAATATACTTGCTCTCAGTTCTCTTTACCTATTACTTGCCTCACAAGATTATCTGAAGTAAACCACACGTCCTGTTATCTCGCTTCCCGTGTGAGTGTGCTGCAGGAGTCATGCCTAGGAGTCACACACACACAGCCTTTCTATGGGCTGCTCTAAGTTCCTACCACCACAAACCTTCGGTTTGTTTGTTTATCCAAACAGGGCTTCTCTGTAGCCCTGGCTGTCCTGGAGCTCACTCTGTAGACCAGGCTGGCCTCAAACTCAGAGATCTACCTGTTTCTGCCTCCCAAGTGCTGGGATTAAAGGTGTGTACCACCACCATCACCCAGCAAAAGTTTTTTTAGTATAATAATCACTGTGAAACTTGACATCTCAACATAATTTTCAGTATTATTAATGTTGGGAGCATTTGAAGGTCCTTGCACCCACAGAAAACCAGGAATATTAATCACACAGGTGTGTCTCCTCAAAGGAGGAAGTTCCTATTTTTCCATCCAGAAGGCTGGGAATTGGAAGTGATTGACAGCCTGGTGTTGTGTTTTGCTGGGTCAGGCCTTGTCAAGCTTCCCACAGCCACGACTGGGGATGGCTAATAGTCTAAATGACCCCTATGGTATCTGTATATCCAGAGGCTTCCTCAAGCTCCTACCTCCAGGACTGGAGGGCTCATATCCAAATGACCCTTACACTAGCTGTGTGACAGAGACTATGCCAGAGACTTCCTTAGGCCCTTAGGCTAGTGCAGACAGCCTCGCTCCAGAGCCCGTCTTCTTGGCGGGAATGACACACAGCATGAGTTGAGTTTCAACATAATTATGCTTCCTTGTGTACCGGGGATTGTGTCACAGCTGGAAATGTTTTTCCAAATTATACTGTATTTAAATGTGCTGCGATGAACCAACCTCTGAGCACCAGCCTCCGGGAGTTTGATCCGCTGACCACCAAGTTGGGCTGAACCAAGTTTTCATTTACACATCTTCCTTTTTTTTAATTTTTTAAATTTTTATTTATTTTTTTAGTTTATTGAAACAGGGTTTCTCTGTGTAGCCCTGGCTGTCCTGGAACTTACTCTGTAGACCAGGCTGGCCTTGAACTCAGAAATCCGCCCGGCCTAATTCTTTTACCTTCATGATTTATATCTTCTATTTTCCATGAATGTATCTTGCAGATTTTCTCACATCTTAGAGTAGGTTCCAGAAGTTTATTTGTTTATTTTGGTGCTAAGAGGTGAACCTAGGGTCTTGACTATGATACCATGTGCCGACATCCTCAGCTTTACAAGTTTTTACGTACATATATATAATTATGTCTGTATTTGGTTTTATTCACTTTAAAATACTCCATACTTTCCCCAGTGCTTACATGTGTGGCTGTTTCCTAACTCGCAGACGCCACCCAGGCATTGGCTGCACATTTGTGCGGGGCGTGGCACCCTTCCTGCTTCCTCAGGGTCACAGGTCTACTCTTCAAGCTACTCGCAAAGAAAATGGAGCCCTGCATAGCTTCCCGGCTCTCACTTTAAAAGTTTGTATTTCATCTTTTTATTGATGGCTGGGGAACTGTGCCCAGAGATGGCGTGGAGGCCAGAGGATGACTTGCTGGAACCTTTGGACTTGGTGGCAGTGCCTTTACCTGTTGTCCCCCTGAATCTAGAAACCAGATCAGAAATTTATAGCGATATTTCTCCTTAATTTTCACAGCCTGGCGTTTCAGAGATGGGGTGACAGCGTTTAGTGAGACATTTCCTTCTGATAGATATGTGGTATCTCCTCTCCGTTGCTACTAACAACAGCATCCTAAATGTCCTTGTGCATAAGTGATTAGACATATTTTCAAATTATTTGTATTTTCTTCGTAAGACAGAAGCGTTGGATCCCTCTGGAGCTGGAGTTACAGGTAGTTGGAACCAATGTAGTGGAATCAAACTCAGAGTCCCTACGGGAGCAGCGAGCATTTTTAACCAGTGAGATGTCTCTCCAGCCTCTAATTTTTTTGAAAACTGAACTGTTGCTTTCTGTAATGGTCTTTATCTTTTCAAAAAGAAGCTTGATTGGGGATGAGAGTTACACTCATCTGTGGGCATACGGAAACGCATTTAGACGACATCAGAATGCAATCGGGAGGGCTATGGAAATGACTCAGTGGGAAGGGTATAGACTGCCAAGCCTGAGGACCTGAGTTTGATCCCTGAGACTCACACATTAGAAGAAGAGAACAAACTCCTTCAAGTTGCCCTCTGACCTCTACATGTACACTGTGGTACCCTGCCTGCCACTAAGCAAATAAACATTAAAAGAAAGAGAAAGAAAGAAAGAAAGAAAGAAAGAAAGGAAGGAAGGAAGGAAGGAAGGAAGGAAGGAAGGAAGGAAGGAAGAAAGAAAAGAAAGAAAGACAAGAAACCACACTGGCAGTAGTTGGTTCTCCTCTGAGGTCTATGGCCTCATCAGCCATGACTGTGTCTAGATTTATAGCACCAGGCATGACTTCCCTCCTGCGGAGCAGGTCTTAGGGTCAGTTAGCTGTTGGCTACCCACAGGTAAAGGTGTCACTAGGGCACCATCTGAGGCATCGTGACTCACAGGCTTTACAGCGGTGGCCTCCTGACTGCTTCTCCTTGTCAGCTTGCATAGCCCCTGCTGGTTCTATGAGTCACCGTCCTCAGGGAGGGGTCTTCCAGGTCACTGACTGTGGGCTCCTCAAGCTAACTGGTGCATCCACCGTGCAGCCCTACACCCGAGGCTCGGGGGAAAATCACTCGTGAGGGGATGAAACGATTGTAAGAGCCAAAGGACATGGCACTCACGAGTTAGGGCCTTTTTACCCGAAAGGAAGCTGCTCCCATTAAAGCTAAACGCTATAACTGCCTAAGCAAGACCTTCATGACGGTAACAACGGTTGATACGCCAGTGTGGCGTATCAAAGAGAGTTCACAAAGCCACACCCCTAGAAGAAGAGCTCTAATCAATCATTGGTTGCTGAGAGAGGGAGAATCTGTTTTCTTCAAGGACAAACTCCGACAGTTATCCAGTCCCAAGTGGACCTTCTTTAACAGACGTACATATGCGCATCACAAAATGGACTCAATAGATCAATAAGTTCTCTCTCTGTCTCTCTCTGTCTGCCTCTCCATCTCTGTCTGTCTCCCCGCCTCCCCCCCCCCCCCCAGTCTGTGTGTGTGTGTGTGCTTGCACTGGAACAAAGACCCTGTAGCCAAAGATACTGAATCCATCTAGAACTCGATTAACAAGCAGTTACTAGCTACGGTTACTAGCTGCCTGATAAGGGCGCTGGGAGTTGAACTCAGGTCTTCTGGAAGAGTAGTATGCCCTTTTAACTGCTAAATCGTGTCTCCAGTCCATTTAGTCTTACTGTTTTTTTTTTGTTTTGTTTTGTTTTGTTTTTGGAAGACAGGGTCTCACTATATAGCTCTGGCTGTCCTGGAACTCACTTTGTAGACCAGGCTAGCCTCAAAGTCAGGAAGATCTGGCCGGGCGGACAGCCAGGGCTACACAGAGAAACCCTGTCTTGAAAAAACAAAAAAAAAAAAAAAAAAGTCAGGAAGATCTGCCTGACGCCAAAGGCACGCACTGCTATGCCCAGCCCAAATTACTCTTATGCTTGGGTCTGCTTTGGGTTGGGGGGGGGGGGGCTTTGGTGATTTCAAATGAACTTGAGGACTGTTGTTATACATTTACTCTTTTTCTTTTTTTCCCAGACAGGGTTTCTCTGTGTAGCCCTGGTTGCCCTGGAACTCACTCTGTAGACCAGGCTGGCCTCTAACTCAGAAATCCACCTGCCTCTGCCTTCCAAGTGCTGGGATTAAAGGCATGCGCCACCGCCCGGATTATACATTTATATTTGATGGTATCACATTGAACATATAGATTGCTTTTGATAATATAGTCACTTTCACAGTGTTAATTCTGTTGTGTGAACTCCCAATTTGAGCGTCCCCTTCAATTTCTTGCTTCAGAGTTTTAATTGAAGAAGTCTTTTGTTGCCAGGCAGTGGTGGGGCATGCCTTTAATCCCAGCACTTGGGAGGCAGAGGCAGGCAGATTTCTGAGTTTGAGGCCAGCCTGATCTACAGAGTGAGTTCCAGGACAGCCAGGACTACACAGAGAAACCCTGTCTCAAAAAAAAAAAAAAAAAAAGTCTTTTGTTTTCTTGCTTAGGCTATGGGTTTTTCTTGTTCTTGTTCACAGGCTACTGTGAACAGTGTTTTTTGTTGATTCTCCCTTTTCTCAGCATGTTTGTTATTGGTACATAAAAAACTAATGCCTTTTTTTTGTACATTGATATTGTAACCTGTTACTTTGCTGAAAGTTTATTGGATCTAATAACTTACTAGTGAAATGTTTTGCTTTTTTGAGACTCAATATCATGTAACTCAGGCTGGCCTCATACTATGGATGCAAAGATCACCTTGAGCTACGATCTTTGTCACTATAGCCCACGTGCTGGAGTAGAGCCCTGTGCCACCATTCCAGCTACTGGGTGCTAGGGATCAGTGCCAGGGCCTAGGGCAGGCTAGGTAAGAATGCCAGCAAGGACACTCCATCCGTACGTCTCCGCTAGAGACTGCAGAGTGCTCAAGTGCGGGGGGGGGCCTATCATTTTCAAGCATGGAGAAGCCGGCTTCTCGCAGATGTCAGATTTATGTCCTTTCCTCCCTGATTGCTTTGCTTTGCCTAACAATTCAACAATAGCAACCCCCAGATGTTTTGTTTATTTGTTTGTTTGTTTGTTTGCTTTGAAAGGGTCTCTCTATGTTGCCTGTCCTGGATCTGACTGTGTAGACCAGGCTGGCTTTGAACACACAAAGATACACCCGCCTAGCAAGAGACTATGTGCTACCCGCGCTGGCTCAGAGGTCCCCTCCTCTGGAGTAGGTTCCCTCCTCGCTCCTTTTTGAGTCAAGGTCTCTTGCTGTCCCTACTGCTGCGCTGCATGTGTACTGCAGGAGAGCTGGCTCACAGGTTCAGCCAATTCACCCACGGCTGGCCCCCATCGCATGCTAGAGATGCACGCTGCTGCATCCAGCTCCTTATGTGGGTTCTGTGGATCAAACTCAGGCTAGTGTGGCAAGCACCTTTCCCGCAGAGCCAATTCCCCAACCGTGGAGAACATACTTTTACTTTGTTCTGAATTTTAGAGGAAATGCATCTAGTTTTCCCCATTTAGTATGTTGGCTAAAAGTCTGTGCTACTTAGTCTTTATTATCTTGAGGTATGTTCCCTCTCTGCCTAGTTTCTTCAGGGCTTCTATGACAAAGGATGCTAACATTTTTCTGTTTTGCCCATCTCTTCAGCTATTGAGATGATCCTGTGAGTTTGGTCTCTGGTTGATATTTAAGTGCTGAATTAAATTTACTATTATGTACATGTTAAACATTCTCTGACTATCTGGAGTGATATGAATTTGATCATGTTGCAAGATTTTTTAAAAATAATATGCTTATTTCATTTCGCAAGTATCTTATTGAGAATTATCTTATCCATGTTTATCAGGAAAATTGGTCTCGTTTGTTGTATTTTTTTTTTTCTGGTTTAGTAAAATCATGGCAATCCACATGGAATTCCTCCTGTCTCAGATTCCTTCTGAGTGCTGGGATGTAGTCACAAGTCACCATACTAATGTTTATGGGGTTTTCTTGATACAGAGTCTCACCAGGTAATCCGGGTTGGCTTGGAGATCACTCTGTACCCAAGGCTGGTCTCCAGTTCATAGAATGTCTCCTGCCTTGGCTTCCCATGTCCTGAGAAATCTGTGGACGATACTTGTCTTAGTTACTGTTCTACTGTGTGAAGAGACACCATGACCAAGGCATGTCTTATAAAAGAAAGCATTTCATTGGGGCTTGCTTACAGGTTTAGAAAGTTAGTCCATGTCCATCATAATGGGAAAGAGAGACAGGCTGGAGCACTAGCTGAGAGCTGTACATCCTAATCTGCAGGCTACAGGCAGAGATGGGGTGCGGGAGGCAGAGGTAGAGACAGAAACGCACAGAGAGACAGACAGAGGCAGAGAGGGACACTGGGCCTGGCATGAGTATTTGAGTCCTCAAAGTCCACTTCCTTCAATGAGGCCACACCTCCTCCAACAAAACTCCATTCCCTAATCTTTCTTACAGTTCTACCAACTGGGTCCAAGCATTCAGACATGAACCTATGGCGTCTATCCGCATTCAAACCACCAAAATATCTGTTTTCAACTTCTAATATTATTTCCACCCTTCCATTTTGGTCTATGTGTGTTTTTGCCACTGAGGCATATTTCTTACATATAGTAACTGGTAGGAAACTATATTTACTATTTAATTGTGTGTGTGTGTGTGTGTGTGTGTGCACGCCTGAGTATGTGTCTGTGCATCTCTTAATGTGCAGGATCCCGAGAGGTCAGAAAAGGATTCCCTGCAACTGGAGGTACAGGCAGTACCCCAAACTCAGGTCCTCAGCAATGGCATCAGTGCTCTTAACCACTGAGCCATCGCTCCAGTGCCTGAAAATTATTTTTTAACCCAATCAGCGAGTCTGCATCTTTTGAGAGTTAAGACCATTTTAAATTATGCTAATATTGAGAAATATTTGCTGATTCCTGTAATTTTGTTGATAGTTTTCCTAACGGGGTTGAATACTATTCACTTTTTCTTTTTTACATATCCTAGGGCCTCACTGGTATACTGAAATAGATATGCTGATACCACTTCTGTCATAAAATTCATTCTTTCCTGAGTCCATGTGTAACTTTCTTCTTGTCCTGCGAATGGCTGGCCTTTGCTGCTTCTTTTTCTTTGATTATTCCTTCCTTCCTATCTTTTTTCTTTTTCTTTTTTTTCTTTCTTTTTTTTTTTTTTTTTGAGACAGGGTTTCTCTGTGTAGCCCTGGCTGTCCTGGAGCTCACTCTGTAGACCAGGCTGTCCTCGAACTCAGAAATCTGCCTGCCTCTGCCTCCCAAGTGCTGGGATTACAGGCGTGCGCCACCACGCCCGGCTATTTCTTTTTCTTTTTTAAAGATTTATTTATTTTATATATGTGCGTTCACTGCAGCTGTCTTCAGACACACCAGAAGAGGGCATCGAATCCCATTACAGATGGTTGTGAGCCACCATGTGGTTGCTGGGAACTGAACTCAGGACCTGAGGAAGAGTAGTCAGTGCTCTTAACCACTGAGCCATCTCTCCAGCCCCCTACCTTTTTTTCTTACAGAGCCTTGTATATCTTTGGTTGGCCTAGAACTTGATCTCTAGCTGAAAATGACCTTGAATTTCTGATCCTCCTGCCTCCACCTCTTAGGTACTGAGATCACACACAGGTATTACCCTTCCTAGACTTAGATAGTGCTATGGATTCCAGAACTTAGGGCGTCTTCAGCTCCTGTGTGTTATATATCTTCAAGTATAGGTTTGCAATGTTTGTGTATTCCTTGTGCATTAATTTAGTTTGTGCTTCTCCTGGAATGCCATGTCTCAACTGATTCTGAGAGTGTAAGATCCGAAAGAAAAAACCGGGTACTTCTGTACCCCCATGCCTCAGAAACCGGCACCCCAAACACTCACGAGAGACAGACCTGATGCAATTTCGCAAGAGGGTTTTAATATCCAGAGCTCTGGGGGGTTACTGTCTCCCCAGCAAGGTAAAGATGTAAGCCCGCCCAAGCTGGCTTGCCTTGGTCTTTTATAGACTTATAACAGAACCCGCCTACCACAAGCTTCTAAGCCAATCAGTTCAAACCATCTGAACCTGAGCTCTCTGACAACCTATCACCCTCTCACAGAGGCCGGAAGAACTAGTTAAGTCATATCCGCTTACGTGGCCGCCACGCAGTGTCGCGCGCGCCCACCCTCCCCCACTAGCCTTGCGGATTCAAGTGCCCCCCACATGCCCAGGCATGGGGGATTCCTAGCTTATAACCTTATCCTTTCATTCCCCACTTCCTGTCTTGTTAATAGTTCTAACCTTAGAACTAGGAGAATTAAAGGTCAGCCTCTTCTTGTCTCAGAAGGCTCTTATATTGCTGCCTAAGTACATAATCTGGACCGCGCACACCTGGTCCCTGATGAAGGCAACTAATCTATTGACTGTATAAGTCTAACTAAGAAACAGGAGCATTATCATTAGGGGTCCTATCAGGGCAGAAAACAGGGTGGTCAAGAATACAAGATAAGGGTCTTTTCACTGAGTCTTAAAGTTTCCCACGTGGTGGCATCTAATGTAGACCATATCTCCAACTTGGAAGCGATGTGGGACTTGTGGATCTCCTCCTGAGTAGGCCTCCGGGACCTCGATGCCTTATTCATTGGAGCGCCTCGAGCCTAGAGAGCAAAGGTCCAGTCTCTGTGATCAATTTGGTGAGGATCTCTTTTACCAGGGTTCCAGCAACTGTTTCTGAAGCCTTCTTTGACAGATCCAGTAACCTGTCTGGAAGCAGCGAGGAGTCTCTGACATGCCTAAAGCATTAAAGCGAACAATTTGAGCCAAATCTCATGTTGTGCTACACCTTTCGGGAGGACCCAGTAGATGACAAAGAAATTGGGGTAACAAAGAGGATTAAAATGGCAAGGACTATTCAGAAACAAGGGGAGAGGCACCACCCAGCCTAAACCAGTCTCCAAGGTCAATTTAGTTAAGGTCTCTCATAGAGTTTTGTTTATTTTCTCTAGCTGTCTTGAGCCCTGGGGATAGTATATCCAATAACATTTCCAATTAGTCCCCAATATCTGTTAATTTCTGACTTACCTTAGAAACAAAAACAGAACCATTGTCTAATCCAATTACCTTGGGCACTCTGAAACTCGGGAAAATTTCTTTTAACCCTGGCTGCTGTTTCCTGCCTGCTAGGGGAAGTCTCAATCTATCTAGATTAACTATCTACAAGTGCTAGAAGATATTCATAACCATACTTTCCTGCCTTATCTTTTATAAAACCTCTATATACTCTAGGTTGTTCTCTTCTAGGTCTTCTGCCTTATTTACTCTTTGCTGCATAAGCATTCACTCGCTGGCATACCTTACACTGTTTTATTGATCCCTTAAATGAGTTCATGTGTGCATTTGCCCTGGCGAGTCCTTGGCTTACTTTCTGGGGAGTATAATTCTCCCTTCTGTGTGCACCTTTCCTTGGTAATAGTTGGTCAGATGGCTATCAATCTCAGTCCTTCTTTTCTTCAGCATATGTTAAGTGAGGCTATCTCACTTTGTCCCATTTGTCAGTGGATGCCTCTCGCAGAACCACAACAAGTATAGGCTCCTGTATATCTATCCTTGGAGCCATTTGCTCTGCCAGGCTATTGCCCACTGAGTCTTTTCCCTTTTGACATCCTGGGCAGAGGGTGGTACTCACGGTTGTTGGCTTCATTAGGGCATCTAAGAGGTCCAAGATTTCATGTTGGTTTTCTCTGATGTGAGCAGTCCTTTTGGCATATACACCCGTGGACGTGGGCTGTGGCAAAGGCATACCTGTTATCCATGTGGATGTTGATTTTCTTGCTGTCTCCAAGTTCCGAGGTCTTGGTAAGGGCCATTAGCTCCACTTTCTGCGTTGACATGCCAGGGGGTAAAGATTCTTCTACCCAGATGCCGTTTGTGCTGCCCACCATAGCAGCACCTGCTTGTCCCTGTCCTTCACGGAGAAAATTGCTCCTGTCTGTAGCAACTTTCAGCAGGGGTCAGTCTCTCTTTTTGGGCCAGTTGCTGCAGCCCTTTGGACAGTAAATATATCTGTCTTTTTCACCATTTTGGAGAGTATGCCTTGCTCCAACAGTTAGGAACATCCTGGGGTGACCTTAAATGAATGGGTTACCCATCCCATCCCTAGGTCCATCGTTCTTCGGGTAGTCCATGAACATATTTTGGTGCCAGTGGCTTCTCGGACCCTAGATCTTTTCTTGGAAACAGGGCCATTGGGTTGGAAGACCGTGTGTAAAGCCCCTGTGTCCATCAAGAACTGAGTGGGTTTCTCTTTCCCTCTCACAGTTATCCAGGGTTGGGGGAGGTGGTCAGAACACCCATCTCCCCTAGTCATTGTCTTTATCCAGGGATAACACCTTTGCCATTTGGGGCCACTTCTCCCAAGACCTGTGAGTTCTTGCTCCCAGCTTGTTAGGGCACACTCTGGCTTAGTGGCCTCTCCCTATAGTATGCACATTGATTCCTTTCTGCCTTTTAGCCAGGATTTTCTGTAGCTTCCTTCTCTCAATTTTTTTCTTTCTACTCTCTCTCCCTGTCTCAGCAAACTATACTAAATCTCTCGATAGACTTTTCTAACAGCCTGCACCACCAAATCTCTCTACAGACCTTCTAAATAACTTGTACCAAATCCCTCTACATACTTTCTCAGCAAACTAAAGTCCTTCTAGTCTGGGGTGTATAGCAAAATGCTTCTGAGCTGCACTAGAAAGGCTGTCAGTGACTCCTCTGGTCCCTGCTTTACATACCTTCACCAAATCTGTGGGCTATCATGCCCTCAAGACCTGCCAATGGAGTCTGGTGTAGTCCTTCAGGTGCCTCTTACCTTTCGTATGAGGGGGTATTCTTTTCTGGCTTCCTGTATTACAAATAAAACAGTCTCAAAGAGATTAATCAGTCTCTTGGGAATATGTCTTTAGTGAGGGTGTCACCGTGAATCAGGATAGGTGGTCTCAGATCTTCTGCTCCATTCTGTGGTCTTCTCTAAATATAAATTGAGCATACTATTATCATTTTGTAAATTATAAACTATAAGATAGACCTCCAATCTCTGTCAAACAGAACCTTTGCCATCTTTACTATCTTGAAAGACTATAAGAATTAACACCTGACTCATGTTTTGGCTATAAATTTTATATCACCTGAAAATCATTTCTGTAAACCTATATCAGTTTTCAAGATTAAAGAGCTTGAGCTGACTATGAGACTAACAGCTTTTATCCCCGTCAGAAATCCAAGAGTGACCAATATTAACTGAAAATATATAAAAAGCTTAACACACCTTTTAAGACTTAGCCAAATGATAGAGATTGCTAAACACCTGAACAGTTAATACTTCAGAATGTTGAAACATTGATCTTCAGCCTTCTGGCACAAGAACATCTGACAGACTTAAAGAATCAGGAATTATTAAGTCATATAATAACCTATAACACATTGAGTTTGTAAATGAAGAGAGGCAATCTCCTTGCTCGCTCTCTCTCTCTCTCTCTCCATAACAGAAGCAACTCTAATTAAAACATTGAAAACACCCTAATAATAAACTCAGTGCCTTATATTTTTGTATGGCCCCAAACTCATAGGCTTAAACATTTCAGATCTATAACAATAACAGCAAGAAAGGACTGGGTGTAAATCCTGCATTTTTGCATTTTTAGTATTTATACCAGTGAAAACCTTGATTTTGTATCAAAATAAAATCGGTATCAAATAAGAATTTACGCCTTGAACATAATATAATTCTCAAAACAAGCTTTTAGTATTACTGGGACAGATTTTTTGCTTAATGTTTCAGAATCTAGTCTTCTAGAGGTCCCCCTTATTTTTGACCTCTTCCCCAGAGAAAAAATAAAACCACAGCTTAACAGTATATCTATTATAATAACTTAAACAATTTAAAATAAATGAAATAAGCCATCTGTAACTTAAATTCAGAATTTCTACATCCGCCACTTTGAGTGTCTTGTTAGAAATTATTTCCCCCACTAGGGGGCCTCACAGCTTAAATATTTTGTCTCTTGTTCTAACATGGCGGGCTTGAGTCACGTGACCCGATCTTGCCGCCAGACCCTAACATGGCGGGCCTGAGTCACGGGACCCGATCTTGGCGCGAAAAACCTCAACATGGCGGGCCTGAGTCACGAGACCTGATCTTGCCGCCAGACCCTAACATGGCGGGCCTGAGTCATGGGACCGATCTTGGCGCCACAGGGCCCACCATGGCGGTCCTTTCAGTCGGTCTAAATTCTTAACAAAATTACCAGTCGGTCTAAATCCCTATGCGTCAGTCATCTAAGTCCGAGAACACAAGACTATACAAAACAGAAACAATGGAAACACAAGACTATACAAAACAGAAATAAGCACCACATAGACAGCCTGATGCCGCCACCATCAGGCGTCTAGATTCAAGAACCTAGAGCAAGGAAAATCAACATACAATCTGCTGCTAGACGGGCCCAATTTCAGATACCGAATGTCCCTGCCCCTGCTCGTTGCAGAAACCGAATACAGAGAAGAGCCTCCTCCAGGGTCTTCCGGACCCAGGCGGTTTCCACTGCCAGTCAAAACTCTCCGCACCAATACAGGCTCAGTATATAAAAGCACACAGGAACAGCAATGCACAAAACAGAAACCAACAGATTCAAGACTTTACGACCCATCCGCATCTCCTACAAGCACAGACGTCGGTCAGTGACCGGCACCGGAGTCTACTAGGCATCCCTGGCAGACTTACATACACCCCAGAGCGTCCTCTGGGGTCTCGCAGCCTGTGGCCCGAGGGTGTCCCCTCCCACGGCCCCTGTGTCCTTACGGCTCACAGAGGCAGCTGCCCGAAGTGGGATTCCACATCCACTTCCTCTGTAAACACACATACAGACCGTGGAGCCACATTCAAACACTCAGGACAATCAGACATTGGCTAGCCAGCGCACGCACACTTCAGAGGGGGTCCCCTTACCTCCAAGTTGTTTCTCGAGTGTGTAGGGGTGTCCGCATTTCCCGGCCCAATGCACCAACTGTAAGATCCGAAAGAAAAAACCGGGTACTTCTGTACCCCCATGCCTCAGAAACCGGCACCCCAAACACTCACGAGAGACAGACCTGATGCAATTTCGCAAGAGGGTTTTAATATCCAGAGCTCTGGGGGGTTACTGTCTCCCCAGCAAGGTAAAGATGTAAGCCCGCCCAAGCTGGCTTGCCTTGGTCTTTTATAGACTTATAACAGAACCCGCCTACCACAAGCTTCTAAGCCAATCAGTTCAAACCATCTGAACCTGAGCTCTCTGACAACCTATCACCCTCTCACAGAGGCCGGAAGAACTAGTTAAGTCATATCCGCTTACGTGGCCGCCACGCAGTGTCGCGCGCGCCCACCCTCCCCCACTAGCCTTGCGGATTCAAGTGCCCCCCACATGCCCAGGCATGGGGGATTCCTAGCTTATAACCTTATCCTTTCAAGAGATAAGTGGGAGACACTTCAGTATTTTCAGTTATTTATTGTTTGTGGTTAAAATGGATCATTACATGCTCAGCGGTCTTTAAACACAGGCTGCCAGTTTTTACTCGGAACTGACTGCTAGCTGGTGTCCACATCTTTTCTTAAAATCCAGGAGTTTTCAGCTATGATTCAGTTAGTTGCTCATGTGTTCAATGCCTTCACTGTGTTTATTAGGGATGCCACTCACGCTCTTGGTTTCTTAGGTTTTGTCTCTTAACAGAATTCTTTTTTTCTTTTAAAGATTTATTTATTATATGTAAGTACACTATAGCTGTCTTCAGACACCCCAGAAGAAGGAGTCAGATCTCATTACAGATGGTTGTGAGTCACTGTGTGGTTGCTAGGATTTGAACTCAGTATCTCTGTAAGAGTAGGCAGTGCTCTTAACCACTGAGCCATCTCTCCAGCCCCAGACAGAATTCTTAAGAATATACTTGACAGCTGTAGTAGTGGTGGTGGCGGTGGCAGCGGCGGCACATGCCTTTAATCCCAACACTCAGAGGCAAAAGCAGGCAGATCTCTGAGTTCGAGGTCAGCCTGGTCTACAGAAAGGGTTCCAGGCCAGGCAGGGATATCCTGAGAAACCTTGTCTCAAAAAGAAAAACAAAAAACCAAACCAAACCAACCAACCAACCAACCAAAAAGTTTAGAAATACTTTAAATATAGTAAAATCATTTGTTCAGAAGTTAGAACTGGAATGGCTTCTTCCTAGACGGCCGACTGACTCCGCCTACCTTGGCTGTGTGTAGGAAGTGAGTTGGAGCTAGGGTAGGCTGTGTGTGGGAAGTGAGTTGGAGCTAGGGTAGGCTGTGTGTAGGAAGTGAGTTGAGCTAGGGTAGGCTGTGTGTAGGAAGTGAGTTGAGCTAGGGTAGGCTGTGTGTAGGAAGTGAGTGTCAGTGCTAGAATAGGCTGTGTGTGGGAAGTGAGTTGGAGCTAGGGTAGGCTGTGTGTAGGAAGTGAGTTGGAGCTAGAGTCTTGCCATTCTGGCTGTTTCTCTGCCTAGGGTCAAGCCATCCTAGCAGGATTGAAAACATTTTAAAGACACTCGGGTGCCTTCCCTTCATACTACTGAAAACAGTAGTCCCAAGAAATTTGGAATTTTCCAGGGAATTTGATCCTGTGAGAAGAAAAACCTTTGGGCACAGTGGCAGCCCCAGGAGGAGTTTGTCTCTCAGAAAGGAATTTATTTCTCACAGTTCTGACAACTAATCAAGCCGCTTCCCTTCCCTGGAGCCAAGCAGCGATGAGCATGGCCACACCTTGGCAGTGTCCTTGGTCACACACACCCTTGTCTTCCATTTAAGTGTAAGCCTGAGCGGGCAAGCCAGCTCAGTGAGTGAAGTGGCTGCCTCCCAACCATGGGAACCGAAGTTCAGTTCCTCAGAACCCACACAAAACCAAACCAAACCAAACCAAACCAAAGCCTAGGTATGTGTCAAGATCCCAGACTTCAGGTGTTAAGTGGAGACCTATAGATCCCTGAGCCTGGCTAGCCGACTTAGGGACCTCCAGCTTCAGTGAAAGACCCCACCTCAAAGAATAAGGTGGAGGTGATGGAGAAAGACACTCCATACCAACCAAGTACCTTCTGGATTCCAAGAGCACATGGACAAGTGTACACACACACACACACACACACACACACACACACACAACTCTATGCAAAAACTCAAGTCAGGAAACTGAAGATGGCTTTGAGGGATGGTTTCATATACCTTTGTTCCTCCTCCCATACAGCTGTGGCTACATATAATAGATTTCCTTTTTCTGCTTTTAACTATGCTGTGTATGAGTGTTTTAATCTGCCTCTGGAGGTGGGCACCTGAGCCACGGTGGGGCCAGGCTCGACCCTAACAACTGTGGTAACAAGGCTAGCCAAGAATTACTTCTCACCAGGTGGTGGTGGCGGCGGCGTACGCCTGTAATCCCAGCACTCTGGGAGTCAGAGGCAGGCGGATTTCTGAGTCCGAGGCCAGCCTGGTCTACAGAGTGAGTTCCAGGACAGCCAGGGCTATACAGAGAAACCCTGTCTCGAAAAAACCAAGTCCAAACCAAAAAAGAAAAAAAAAAAAAAAAAAAAAAAAGAAAAGAATCACTTCTCCATCACACTGCATCCGCTATACCGCCTCCCTCCACTGCACACCAGGACATGATGCTGGTCACACTGAGCTTTGCGTCCATGGCCCAGTGGGTTCTCACTTCCCCTAGAAGGCACTGACTTTATGCAGCCTGAGTTGGCTAAGGCCCCAGCCAATAGATGCTGCCGTCTGAGGTGTGTCAGAGAAGCACACAGCAGGGTTCTGCAGGAGGAGGGAGAACTCAGGGAACTCAAACCTCTGTCTGTCTGTCTGTCTGTCTGTCTGCCAACGGTACAACCTTCCGGGCCCGCCCAGCAGTAAATCACCAGGAGTCAGGAAGGAGGCGGAAATGACCACTGAACTGAGGTAAGACAGAGACACTCAGAGCAGAGCTCCTTACTCAGAAATTGTGCCGAAGCCTCTTTCCTTCAGAGACACAAGACCTGCAGCGTGATTAACCGCGGCTGAGAGCCTTTCTTCCTTCAGAGCTAGAAACCTGCAATTTTCTAGTAATCTTACCTGAAAGCCCTTTGTAGGGAAAGGACGTGCCCTAAGCTTGTTGTATAGCCCTAGTAGCTCCAGAATTTACCTTATGGGATTGAAATTCCATTCAAGTTATACCCGAATCACCTTATAATATCACTTATCTAGAGGGAGAAACAACAACAACAACAACAACAACAACACAAAACAAGGTCTCTTTGCAATCTTGAAGATGCACTTTGCGCCCCACCCGTGGGCATACATGGCCGCTGCTGAGACAGCACTGCGCCCCTTGAGCCCATACGCAAACTTGGTGGCGCTCCGAAGCCCACAGCCGTGCTCTCTGGTGTATCTTCTTAGTTTTTTCTGCTGCCATGTTTAAAGTCTATATTAAAATATCTTTAATGAAACAGGGAGGTAGAGGCACATGCCAAATGCCTTTAATGCCAGCACTCAGGAAGAGAGGCAGGCAGATCTCTGAGTTTGAGGCCAACCTGGTCACAGAGCAAGTTCCAAGACAGCCAGGGCTATACAGAGAAACTGTCTCAAAAAAACAAAACTAAACCAAACAAACAAACAAAAACTTTAACAAAAATCTCTGCTTCGTATGGCTAGTCCTGAAATTCTTTTCTACATCAAAACCACAAACCCCACTCTGGCCTGAGTCGAGGCCTCTAGAGGGTGATGAAGGCCCTAGGCTGTGGGGTTGCCGGCAGAGCGGCCTGAGCCCCGTCTCAGTGTGTGTGCACCCAGCGGAGGCGGGCGAGCACACACAGGCAGAGAGCGGAGACTCCACGTGGACGGAGGCGTGCACACCCCTCCTCCCTAATTACCGTCTTGGCAGACTAGCTCCGTCACCTGTGCACTGTGCACACAAACTGGAGGGTTACGTGTATCTTCTATTCACCTGAAGTAATTGTCCTCTCCAAGGCTTACCGCCTCCATCTGCTAACCTAGGCCTAGTCCTGGAAGCTTCTAGCCTCTATACAATCTAGTCTAGGCCCAGAAAGTGTTCTGCCTCTGAGACTTGCTGCTGCGTAAGCTCACCCTTCCCTAGTTCTTTCTGAGCTGTCTACCTAGCCAACCCAGTTGTCCTAGCTCAAACCCCTCTCCACACTCATTGATTCAATCTAGCTTCTATTGGCTCCTCCTGAATTGCTCTGCCTGACCTCATACTAACTTTGGCAATTGTTGTGATTATAAAAAGATAAAGAGCTATTAAGATATGTTCTATGGGGGTGTGGTGAGGTGTGGGGGAAGGGGGTGTCTTAGTGGGCCCATGCCGAGACATCCCCTCCCGCTGAGGGATCAGTCACAGACTGTATAGTATAGAATAGAGTTTATTCAGGGCATGGGGAGGGGAGTTAAGAGGGTAGTCAAGGCAGAGAAAGGCAGAGAGAGAGAGAGAGAGAGAGAGAGAGAGAGAGAGAGAGAGAGAGAGAGAGAAGACAGACAGACAGACAAGCCATGACCACCTGGAAGTGGGAGGCAGGAGTAAGAGAGTCAGAGAGAGAGTAGGGGGCAAGCAGCCCCCCCCCCTTTTTAAAGAATTATTCATTTATTTATGTGAGTACACTGTAGCTGTTTTCAGACACACCAGAAGAAGGCATCAGATCCCATTACAGATGGTTGTGAGCCACCATGTGGTTGCTGGGATTTGAACTCAGGACCTCTGGAAGAGCTGCCAGTACTCTTAACTGCTGAGCCATCTCTCCATTCCCAAGCAGCCCCTTTTATAGTGGGCCAGGCCTACCTGGCTGTTGCCAGATAACTGTTGGGAGGAGCATACCTGGCTGTTGCCAGGTAACTGTGGGGGTGGAGTCCAAAAAGAATACCAACAGGAATAAGTTCTGATCTTCTGGCTCCTTCTCACTCAATGGCTCTTTCTGTCTTCACCTGGGTCTAGCTTGTTCTTTCTGTACAACTGTCCTGATAAAACTTCGTCCTTCTCTTCTATCTCTTTATTCATGAGGGCTGAGCAGATCCTATTCTGTCAAATCTTTCTCTGGTTCATCACTTTGTCTACCACTAAAGAAGACATCACTTTTAAACATGGGTGCTTCCTTCTACAAACTAACGCTTTACCTTCATTGTTTAGGATTAAAGGTGTGTTACTAAGGGCTAAGCCACACCACAATAGAAGCAGGGTTTTCCAGTAAACAACACAACCTTGGGGTTCACAGTGTGATCAAATATCCTAGTACACAAACCCCTCTCCAAACAATGTACCCAATTCAAACAATCTTCTCAGCAACCACCTGAAACCCTCACCTATGTCAAGCTACCTATTCTCTGGACTACGACCAGATGCTCTTCCCCTAACAATAACCACCTATAGACTGTTTCTTTTCAAATGTACTGTGAATGAAAAGGCAATCCAGCCTGAACCGGTTTGGGGTACTTATATTCTAATGCAAAACTGTGTCCTCATGGGAATTTTTAGGAAGGAAGCCTATTTACCATCTTATGCCTACACATGACTAAGTATACTTAAGATTAAAATCTAATGCCTTATGGGGACATACACAGTAGAAAAATGATTACATGGTCCAGTCTATCAACCAAAATAAAGAACCTTAGAAATCATTTAATCCTATAAAAGGAAGCCCCATACAATCCTCAGGGCTCTTGAGTACCCTTTGTCACAGGACCCACAGTCACTCTAGTATCCTCTGTTGCAGGACCCACGGTCACCCTAGTACCCTCTGTCACAGGACCCACGGTCACCCTAGTACCCTCTGTCACAGGACCACGGTCACTCATGACAGGTACCTCTTTCTAATCTGTACTACAAGTCAAATGATTCCCAAGAAGAAAGGAGAGGACCCTGAGCCTGGAAAGATTGGATCCAGTTTTGTAGAGAAACTGTGGGGGGAGGGGGAATGATTGGGGAACAGTTGGGGGGGGGAGAGGAACTATGGGACATAGGGAGGGGGAAACTGGGAAAGGGAAAAGCCTTTGGAATGTAAACATAGAATATAGAAAATAAAAAAAATTAAAAAAAATTAAAAAAAAATAAAAAAGAAAGAAATTATCTTACCACTTCTGCAAATTTCTGTGAGCCTTTATTTTTGGCTCTTTGGACAAAAGGCCAAGAACCCCGGAACAGGCATGATGACACAAGCTTTTTATTCTAGCATTTGAGAGGCAGAGACAGAGCCCAGAGATCTGTGAGTTCCAGGCTAGCCATGGCTACATAAGGAATCTGTCTCTACCTCAACTAAGCCCAACCACTGTAAAACACCTGGCCCTCCTCCACAGGCCCTTCCTGTAGTCATCTACACCCACAGCACACACTGCTGCTCCTAGATCTCAGAAATGTCCCCAAGAGCACTTTATCCTCTATCCCTCAGAAGAGGTCATGATTACACCAGATTAAAAATCAAATTCCTCCAACGGCTTTAAAGCTGGTGGAAAGCTGTAGGTTAGCCCTGTGGGTAGGGCTGCCATTCTGGTCCCTCCCCCACGCCCCACCCCCTGGCTGCTTCGTTTTTTTCCTGACTTCAGCTTCCCCACAGGGAGTCACAGCTAGAGCTTTGGTCTGTCCCTCACTTTTCCTGGGTTAACTTTTCTGTTTATGATTTTCATCTGTCACCTATGATGGGAGCAATATTAGTAAGAGGCTAGGAAATACAGCTAGTCCATATTTAGTAATTTGTACAAGATTCTCAAGCTGCTAGCCTAGCCACAGAACACTGCACGCTAACAGAGCAGCACCGAAACCCTTGAGTCTGTTGACTCAAAACTTTGACCCTGACCCCACTACTTGCAAGGCAGAGATTGCAGAAAAGGAAGTACACACAGATGGGCCATGGTAGCCTCTCTGAAGTGTGCACCAGTCGGTGTGGGTGGTCCTGCCCCCCCTCTCTCCCTTCCCTCCCTGTCTTCCTCCCTCCCCTCCCTCTCTCCTCCCTTACTCTGTGTGTGTGTGTGTGTGTGTGTGTGTGTGTGTTTATGCATGTAAGTGCCCTGTCCATGAAGTCCAGAAAAAGGAAGTGGATCCCTGAGCTGGAGTTAGAAGCATCAGTTGTGAGCGTTGGAAACCACACACTGGGGACGGAAATGAGGTCCTCGGTAAGAGCTGTCTGTGCTCTTAAGCACTGAGCCTGAGCCACCTCGCCAGACCCTGAAGTTTGTTCTTACCTCTGGGTCTTCACTCATCTCATTCCTTAAATATCTTTTCAGCAATTCTGAACACATCAAAGCCTGGAAAAGCCTTATTTATAGGATCAGTTATCAGTTATATAATCATCTATTTACTTTGCATACTGTATATATCTAGGGTGAAAAAAATCTCTTCATTTTTATACAAATCAACAAGCAAATAATTCTAAGACATAACAGAAGCTGATGTGGTAGGAGCAGAAGGGAAAAAACAAACAAACAAACAAACAAACAAAAACCTGAGCCTGCCTAGGCTACACAGTGAGCTCCGGGCTAGGTTGTAGACACAGTCTCAAAAACCAAGAGCTGCAGATACAGTTAAATTGAAGAGCACTTGCTAGAATATTGTGCTTTGTATAGTGCTCTGGTTTTTGTTTTGTGTGTATGTGTGTGTGCATGTGAGAGAGAGACAGAGAAATGGAGATGAGGAGGGAGAGGGAAAAGGAAAGGGAAAGGGAAAAAAGAAGAGAAGAGAAGAGAAGAGAAGAGAAGAGAAGAGAAGAGAAGAGAAGAGGGGAGGGGAGGGGGGGAGGGGAGGGGAGGGAGGAGAGGAGGAGGAGAGGAGAGGAGAGGAGAGGAGAGGAGAGGAGAGAAGAGAAGATCAATTTAAACAGTAGTGAGAAAGGTATCGAAAGGCTAGGAACACTCTCAGGGCTGGAGTCTGGCTAGTATGTATGAATCTCTGGATTCTAGGCCTTAAAACACAACAAAACACAAATTACCTAGATAAAATAAAATACGCCTAAAAGCATTACAAAATAAAACTTTTGAAAGAACGTAAAAATACATTACATTCATCAATACAATGATTCGGCATTAGTAAAACATAAATTCCAGTAAAATTAATTTATAACCAGTCTGGTCAGAGACTGAACAGTGAATATTAAAGTTAGAATGAATAAGTAAGTATTTTTCAGGGTAGCTGAATACCCTGAAAAAGAAGCAGTAGAAAGCAAACTCGGGACCGGGGAGGTGGTTCAGTGGTTAGGAACATGTTCTCGCAGAGGTCATGGGAGCAGTTCCCAGCTCCGACAAAGCAGCTTACAATGCCTCTGGCTCCCACTCCAGGGGGGCCAACCCCGTTCAACCTCTATGTTAATAAGTGCACACTCAGTGCACACACAAACATGCAAGTAAATGGACCACACACATAAAGTAACATCAACCATCTTTTCTTGTTATTTGTTTTTGTTTTTTGTTTTTCTCCGAGATAGGGTTTTTCTGTGTAGTCCTGGCTGTCCCAGAACTCACTCTGGCTGGCCTTGAACTCAGAAATCCGCCTGCCTCTGCCTCAACAAGTGCTGGGATTAAAGGTGTGCGTCACCACCGCCTGGCTTCAACCATCTTTCTTAAAAGATATTCAGGCATGAAAACATTTTAGAAAGCTATTATAGTTAAAACATTGTGGCACTGACATATGAAGATAGGAGACTATAATATAAGGGAGATTATGTCCAGACTTGGAAATTAAGCATAGACTTGTCCATGACTTGGTATTATGTCCAGACTTGGTATGAAGCATAGACTTGGAAATTTAGTGTGCCTTAAAAGTACTATTCAGGAAGAATAGGACCAAAATAGACTTCTAATAAAGAATACTGGGAAAATTTCAGAGCCAAAAGCAAAACCCGCAAGCAGACTGAGAGGAATGACCGTAAGCTATGAAGTAGGAGAACAAGGGAGGACACTCGTGCGGGCATCCTGGCGTGCTCTCTCCTCTCCTTCCTTCTGTGAGGGTGTCTGTGAGGAGGCCGGCAGCCCTGGAGTGAGAGGTCCAGGCAGGTGTGAGCTGCCACGAGGCTGAACTGGGTCCTCTGACTCGAGCGAGCAGCCAGTGCTCTTAACTGCGCAGCCATCCCTTCTGTTTAATGTCATGTCCTCCCACTCCCCTGGTTTCCTTCCCTTCTCTTTCCTCCTTTCAGCGCTACAGAAGGACTGCAAGGGTGTTCTACGACTGAACCGAAGCCCCAGCCTCCGCACTTTTTCATTTTAGGTAAAAGGACAATGTCATAAGTAGAATTAAAAATCTAGATGCAATAAAAGTAATAAACATGATCTATTAAAATGAAAATTTTGCACAGCGAGCACAGCATAAATTAGGCATTGTGGCACACACTTATAATCAGTACTCAGAAAGGTCACAAGTTCAGATCCAGCCTAGCATTACAAAAGACCCTGTCTCAAAGCAAACCAAAGGGAACCACAATAAAGAATGTCTTAAGCCACAGACAAATCACAGAGAAAGTAACTGCAGCACAAACCACAGGTAAGAAGCCAAAGGGGAAAATGTTCCTAATGTATCCGTATTTTAAATCAAGGCCTAAAATAATCTCAAACAACATTTACAAATGATTCAGAAAACAATATAAAGTATCTCTTTGTTAGACACGTGAGGACACATTAAGCTTTACTGCATTAAAAGAAACATAAGCTAGCATAAGGCAGTCTCTTTAAAAAGGTACAATTTCTCACCTCATAGACCAATAAAAACCCAAAGGTCGGCAATAAACCGTAGGACTTCAGGAAAAGAAGAATTTACTTCCTGCATCTAGGAATATAAAGTCTCTCAATGTCTACAGAGAATAACTTCGGAATGTCACGTGAAGGATATATGTGCTTATCTCCACCTAACAATCCCCTTTCTAAATACACTGTGAAGAAATACTTTTACACCTATAAAATACACATGGGCAAGGTCATGAATTACATTCCTTGTAATTCCAGAACTAGAAAAGCATAATGCCTCATATACTGGTAAGTTAAAACAGAATCTCTACACACTTGAGCACAGTAAATCATGTAGCTATAAAACTAATGCTGAAGGTTTCTATGAACTGGCAAGTCATTTCCCAGACATAGTAGGCAAAATCCAAGCTAATCAAAAGCATGGACAGTGCACGTAAGCGGGACTGGAGAACAGCTCCACGCTCAGGCGTGCTCGCCTGTCCTTCCAAAGGACTGGAGCTTGGCTCCCAGCGCCAACATCACAAGCTGTGACTCCAGCTCCAGAGGAGTCCGTGGTCTCTTCTGGCTTTGAACGTTACTAGCATACTCATGGCAAATATTTGTATAGATACGTAAATATAAATAAAATTAAATCTTTTTGAAAAGCCTTTGTGATTAGTCACTGTCTTCTTTGAAAGAGCAAGTATAAGTATATATAGTTAATGAAACATAAACATCTGTTTACTTTTAAAAAGAAAAATGAAACAATAACAAACCATTCCAACTGGTTACTGAGTCAGTGATAAAGTAGAAGTGGTACTGATATTTTATTTGGTATACAAAATAAATTTGGTACAGCTAATTTTTATTTTTTATTTATTTTTTAAAAAAAGGTTTATTTATTATATGTAAGTATACTGTAGCTGTCTTCAGATGCACCAGAAGAGGGCATCAGATCTCATTATGGAGGGTTGTGAGCCACCATGTGGTTGCTAGGACTTGAACTCAGGACCTTGAGAAGAGCAGTCAGTGCTCTTAACCACTGAGCCATCTCTTCAGCCCCTAATTTTTATTTTTAATTGAAAAAATCATATAACACATTTTGATTATGCTTTTTCTTTATCCAAAATCTATTTTAAAATATTAAGTGATAGCACTCATTGAGGCAGAGACAAGTAGATCTCTGAGTTTAAGGCCACCCTGGTCTATAGAGCAAGTCCCAGATAGCCAAGACTACACAGAAAAACCTTTTCTCAAACCAAACCACACAAAACAACAACAACAACAAAACAAAAAACAAAACAAAACCAAAAACCTCCCAACAAATCTTATATTTGACCTGCAACATCTAAACAAACAGAAAATACTTTAAAATGAAAGATGCTTTATAAGCCTTACCAACCCATACATATTTTCTATTTATTGTATATATTTATGTACATGTATACAAGTAGCTTGACCTTTTTTCTAAGATAAAGCACTTCCCAGTTCTAAAGAACTGTTAGTTCTCTTCCTACTGTAAAATAACCTGAGTAACTGCAAAAGTGAATAGCACACACAGTAAACGAACATAAACTATGATGTTTTGTTTGCTTGTTTTTTTGAGATAGGATTTCACTCTGTGGCTCTGGAATTCCCTACGGAGAACAGGTTGGCCTTGAACTCAAACTCAGAGATCTGCCTAGGTCGGCCTCCCAAGTTTTGGGACTTAAGGTACATGCCACCACACCCAGCTGCCTTTTTTTTTTTTAATGCTTCATAATTTTATTTTTGCATATCACTCAATTCTATATTTCTAAGTGATAAGGTTACAATTTTATCTTATTTGATCTTTATATCCAAGTAAAAACATAATGTCTAATAAATATACAAGTCAATGCAAATTTATAGAAACAGAAAGTATACCAGGTGCCAGGAACAATAGGAAAGTATCATGTAGTTATCACTGGGTTTCAGTTTATGATAATGAAAGTCTTAAAAGGAAAAAACCACATGGTCATTTCATTAGATGCTGAAAAAGCTTTTGACAAAATTTGGCATCCTTTCATGCTAAAAGTCTTGGAAAGAACAGGAATGCAAGGCCCATACCTAAACATAGTAAAAGCAATATACAGCAAACTGGTAGCCAACATCAAACTAAATGGAGAGAAGCTTGAAGCAATCCCACTAAAATCAGGGACTAGACAAGGCTGCCCCCTCTCTCCATATCTTTTCAATATAGTACTTGAAGTTCTAGCTAGAGCTATTAGATAACATAAGGAGGTCAAAGGGATACAAATTGGAAAGAAAGAAGTCAAACTATCACTATTCACAGGTGATATGATAGTATACTTAAGTGACCCAAAAAAATCCACCAGAAAACTCCTACAGCTAATAAACAACTTCAGCAAAGCGGCTGGTTATAAAATCAACTCAAGCAAATCAGTAGCCTTCCTATACTCAAAGGATAAGCAGGCTGAGAAAGAAATTAGACAAATGACACCCTTCACAATAACCACAAACAATATAAAGTATCTTGGTGTGACACTAACCAAACAAGTAAAAGATTTGTATGACAAGAACTTCAGGTCTCTGAAGAAGGAAATTGAAGAAGATTTCAGGAAATGGAAAAGTCTTCCATGCTGGTGGATTGGTAGGATTAATATAGTAAAAATGGCCATCTTGCCAAAAGCAATCTATATATTCAATGCAATCCCCATCAAAATCCCAACTCAGTTCTTTACAGAGTTAGAAAGAGCAATTCTCAAATTCATCTGGAATAACAAAAAACCCAGGATAGCTAAAAATATTCTCAACAGTAAAAGATCTTCTGGGGGAATCAGTATCCCGAACCTCAAGCAGTACTACAGAGCAATAGTGTTAAAAACTGCATGGTATTGGTACAGTGACAGGCAGGTAGATCAACGGAAGAGAATTGAAGACCCAGAAATGAACCCACACATCTATGGTCACTTGATCTTTGACAAAGGAGCTAAAACCATCCAGTGGAAAAAAGATAGCCTTTTCAACAAATGGTGCTGGTCTAACTGGAGGTCAACATGCAGAAGAATGCAAATCAATCCATTCTTATCTCCTTGTATTAAGCTCAAGTTCAAGTGGATCAAGGATATCCACATAAAACCAGACACACTGAAACTAATAGAAAAGAAACTGGGGAAGACCTTTGAGGACATAGGCACAGGGGGAAAGTTCCTGAACAGAAAACCAATAGCTTATGCTCTAAGATCAAGAAAGGACACTGTCAAAAGGACAAAACGGCAACCAACAAATTAGGAAAAGATCTTCACTAACCCTACATCCGACAGAGGGCTAAAATCCACTATATATATACAAAGAACTCAAGAAGGTAGACTCCAGAAAGCCAAATAACCCTATTAAAAAATGGGGTACAGAGCTAAACAAAGAATTTTCACCTGAAGAATTTCAAATGGCTGAGAAGCACCTTAAGAAATGTTCAACATTATTAATCATTAGGGAAATGCAAATCAAAACAACCCTGAGATTTCACCTCACACCAGTCAGAATGGCTAAGATTAAAAACTCAGGAGCTGAGCCGTGCATGGTGGCGCACGCCTTTAATCCCAGCACTTGGGAGGCAGAGGCAGACGGATTTCTGAGTTCGAGGCCAGCCTGGTCTACAGAGTGAGTTCCAGGACAGCCAGGGCTACACAGAGAAACCCTGTCTCGAAAACCAAACCAAACCAAACCAAACCAAACCAAACCAAACCAAACCAAACCAAACCAAACAAAACAAAACAAAACAAAACAAAACAAAACAAAAACTCAGGAGACAGCAGGTGTTGGCGAGGATGTGGAGAAAGAGGAACATTCCTCCACTGCTGGTGGGATTCCAAGCTGGTACAACCACTCTGGAAATTAGTCTGGCAGTTCCTCAGAAAACTGGGCATGACACTTCCGGAGGACCCTGCTATACCACTCCTGGGCATATACTCAGAGGATTCCCTGGCATGCAATAAGGACACATGTTCCACTATGTTCATAGCAGCCTTACTTATAATAGCCAGAAGTAGGAAAGAACCCAGATGTCCCTCAATGGAGGAATGGATACAGAAAATGTGGTATATTTACACAATGGAATACTACTCAGCAATTAAAAACAATCAATTCATCTGGTCTACAAAGTGAGTTCCTGGACAGCCAGGGCTACACAGAGAAACCCTGTCTTGAAAAAAATCGAAAACCAAACCAATCCAAACAAAACAAAACAAAAACAAAAAACAAATGAAAGGAGTTTTAAATTTTTCAGAGCCCACAATAGAGGCAGCAGAGCAGGATAGGCCTGGGCATGCCCAGGCAGGCCTGAAATAAGGCTGCTTAATTATTCTGGGAACTAACTGGCCATGAAGGATAAGGGACGTGCCTAGACAATCTCCATTCTCCACTGAGTCATGGGCTATCTGGACTGGGCCCCCTGGTCTCCAGTCTCCCCCCTCAATGCAGTTTGAGGTTAACCCGACCTTTTGCTAACCAAAACAAGCCATCTTCCCACGTTGCTGACATGCCAATCTGCACGTATTGCTTGCTGATGTAACTGCGCGCCAATTCTCCCTGCTAATGTTTAAATCAGCCAATTATGTGTAACCGCGCCAACCCCCCTAACTTTTCCTATATAAACCCCTAACTTCTGAGCCTCGGGGTCGATTCCTCTGTCTCCTGCGTGAGATACAAGTCGTCCTGGAGCTCCAATATTAAACTGCCTCATGCATTTGCATCAAGCTGGTCTCTCGAGTTTCTTGGGGAGCGCCATCCCGAGATTTGAGTAGGGGTCCCCAAAAAGGAGGTCCTACACAACAAGAACAACAACAATGAATTCATGAAACTTTTAGGCAAATGGTTGGAACTGGAAAATATCATCCTAAGTGAGGTAACCCAATCACAAAAGAATACACATGGAATGCAGTCACTGATAAGTGGATATTAATTAGCCCAGAAGCTCTGAATACTCAAGACACAATTAACATATCAAATGATTCCCAAGAAGAAGGAAGGAGAGGGCCCTGGTCCTGGAAAGGCTTGATACAGCAATGTAGGGGATTGCCAGGACAGAGAAATGGGAGGTGGTGATTGGGGAATGGGCGGAGGGAAGAAGGCTTATGGGACTTATGGGGAAGCGGGAACCGGGAAAGGGGAAATCATTTGGAATGTAAACAAAGAATATAGAAAATAAAAAAAAAAAAAAGAAAGTCTTATAAACAGCAGATTGTTGGACAATGTGTGTGAATATAATTAGTGCTAGTTTCAAAGGGCGAAGGGGCAAATTTTATGATGTAGACGTTACAGATTTAGAAAAGGCTATTAATATAACAGGTTCCGGGACTTTAGCACAACTGACACCATGAAGGAAGTACCATTGTGGCCATAAAACACACACCTGCCAAAAAAGGAAAACACAGACAGAATCCGAGTAAGGCCCTATATGTGCTGACCTTGCTCTCAGCGTCTTTGCTTCTGCTCTGGTTGCCTCTTACTGGTAACTCAAGTATGTCAACCCAGGTATGGTTTCTGTGCTCAAAAGCTTACCCTGAGATGCTCCCCTGGGATCCCAACACCCAGTGTAGCTGCCAGCCAAATCACAATGCTTTTCTATTGTCTTAAACTTATGCTCAAATCATCTCTGAACATTCCACAACAGCTTCAGGAGCAAATCTTGTGCTCCCTGTTTTAAACAAAGATTTTTTTTTTTTTTTTTTACTTGTCTTCAGTTGCCCAGTAAATCATGCCCTGTCTGTCCATGTCGGTGTAAGCAACCCTAACTAGACTCAGTGGTTATCAAATGAAAAGGAAGCCTGAAGGTGGGAGGGGACCAGGTTGGAAGAGAAGTCGATGAGGGAACATGAGGGCAAAGAGCAGGAACTGGCCAATCATAAAACAGATTACAGGTTTATAAAAAGAGGATCCAAATTAAATTATGTTTAAATGTAATCTTCTTTTATAGGTTTATTTATGCATATGTTTTTTTTTTGTCTGCATGTCATGTCTGTAGATGAGAGCAGACATCAGATTGCATAGAACTACAGTTACAGACGATAATGAGCCACCCTGTGGGTGCTGATAATTGAACCCTAGGCCTCTGGAAGACTAGCCAGGGTGTTTAACTGGTGAACTGTCTCTCCAGTCCCTTACCAAAAGTGTGTGTGTGTGGGGGGGGGTTGCTGGAGAAATGGCGTCACCAGTTAAGAGCACTGGCTACTCTTCCAGAGGACTCAATTTCCAGCACCCACATGGCAGCTCACCAACTGTAATGCCCCCTTCTGGTCTCTGCAGGCACTGGCACATACATGGTGCACATATATGCTGACAGACACCCCTACAGAGAAAACACATTTATATTTTTAAATGAAAAAAATTACAACTTATCATAAGAAAACTCTCTCTCTCTCTCTCTCTCTCTCTCTCTTATCGCGCGCGTGCGCGCGCACACACACACACACACACACACCACGCTTGCTACATATGTACAGATACTCTTGGGAGCCAGAAGCAGACAATGGATGTCCTGGAACTAGAGTTACAGTCTGTTGTGATCTAATTGACATATGTATGAAGACATATATGAAGAACTCAGGTCTTAAGAGTAGGAAGTACTTTAACCCACTGGGTCATCTCTATAACCCCATACTTGATCATTTTAATACAAAAACTTTTCTGATTTAATATAATTAAACATGTACAATATAAAGCCTACTATATAAAAACACCTCACAATTTCTGACCCTTTCACGGCATTTAAAAACAGAAACCAGCCAGGCGGTGGTGGCGCACGCCTGTAATCCCAGCACTTGGGAGGCAGAGGCAGGCAGATTTCTGAGTTCGAGGCCAGCCTGGTCTACAGAGTGAGTTCCAGGACAGTCAGGGCTACACAGAGAAACCCTGTCTCAAAAAACCAAAAACAAACAAACAAACAAACAAAAAACAAAACAAAACAAAACAAAAAAACCAAAAAACAAAAAACAAAAAAACCTCCAGAAACCAAGTGCCTTACGGAGGTGCCTTAGCCTTGGCCTCTCCTCTCTGGGAATTATAGTGAATGCTGCAGAACTGTTACTCTAGAGCAAACTGTGAGAGAAACAATGTTGTATTTGTTTACATCCCACCTAGTGGTCTGCAAAGCATTCCAAATAAATACTCAAGAATGAAGAAAACATACATACAATAATATTATACAGACTGAGCAGGTTCTATGTATATATATATATATATATATATGCATACATTTCATTCATATATATATATATATGACATATATCATATTTATGTAACAACAATTAATTAAAAAGACCATGAATTTGAAAGAAAGCAAGGGGAGTTTGTGGGTGGGTTTGGAGGATGGAAAGGGAAGGAGGAAATGATGTCATCATTGTCTCAAACAGAAAAGTATAAACCTTTAGTTGCAGCACTCTGGAGGCAGAGGCAGGCAGATCTCTCTGAGTTCAAGGCTAGCCTGATGTATGTAGTGGGTTCCAGGACAGTCAGAGAGATGTAGAAAGACTGACTCAAAACACCACTTCTCCCCTCAAAATCCCCCAAACTCAAGAACTTCTCTGGCAATAAAACACACTGTCAGACTTTCACAGACAAGATGAGTGACATTATCGCCTTCTTTCCAACTACAGCTAGAGGATGTCTGCTGATGTCACCAGCAGCATCATGGAATCTCTTCCTAGGGCTTTGCTGTTACTTAATGCTAAGTAATTAAAACATTTCAGCACTAACAAACGTCATTGAGTAACGTGCCTACTGGGAGCATTTTCTTTGAGACGCTAAGGTCCAGCATTCTCAATCACAGAAACAATCTGATAAGATGGACAGTTAATTTCCCTGACTAAGTTCCCCTAGCCAGACAGGGATAGAGTCAAAGATACAGACCATTTTACTGCTCTCCTAATACAAAATACACATCTGAATTACAAGACGGGAATTGCTAACCCTACACTTCAGTTTGTTTTCTCTTTGCATATAATTTCTCGGCTGTTTTCCCCAATTCTCACAATTTTCCTTTCATTCTTTTGCACAGCATACTCACGAGGGTACTGAAACTAAAAGTACTGCTTTATGCTATTTTAAAAATCTGTTTAAAATTCTAAAACCAAATTGACTTGAAGTAAGTAGATAGTTTTGTGAATTCTAAACCATGAGTTGTTAAGATGCACTTAGGTCCACCGTAAGTGGTGGAATGCTTGCTTTGTATGTGCAAGGCCCAGAGTTTGATAACCTGAAATACAAACAACAGAAACAGAAAACAAAACATACAAACAATATGAACAAGTTTCTAATTGATTCCAGATGGAATATAGAAGGTGTCTCTCAGCCAAATTCTTTTGCCTAAGCTTTTAGAATCATACAATCTTAACAACCATTGATTTGCTACCATTTGTCTTGTCAAGAACAGCTTATAAATGTAATCACATGGATTATACTGTTCAGAGAATAGTTTCTTTCTCTCTCTCTTTCTTTCTTTCTCTCTTTCTTCTTCTTCTTCTTTTTTTTTTTTTGGTTTTTTGGATTTGGTTTTTTCAAGACAGGGTTTCTCTGTATAGCCTTGGCTGTCCTGGAACTCACTCTGTAGACCAGGCTGGCCTTGAACTCAGAAATCCGCCTGCTTCTGCCTCCCAAGTGCTGGGATTAAAGGCGTGCGCCACCACGCCCGGCTCCTCATGTATGATTATGAACAGAATGACCATAAACATTTATGCTTAGGTTCTTTTCTAATTTTTAAATATAGGTAGCTTACTATTATATACGTGTCCTGGTTCTGATGTTTATACATAATGTTCTTAGAAAATGAGACTTTCAGCCGGGCGTGATGGCGTGAGCCTGTAATCCCAGCACTTGGGAGGCAGAGGCAGGCAGATTTCTGAGTTTGAGGCCAGCCTGGTCTACAGAGTGAGTTCTAGGACAGCCAGGACTACACAGAGAAACCCTGTCTCAGAAAAAAAAAAAAAAAAAAAAAAAAAAAGAAAAAAGAAAAAGAAAATGAGACTTTCAGAAGAACAATGATTTAAATATAATTTTTTTGGTGGTATTGAGGGTTTAATTAAATGCAGGGCCTGATGCATGTGAGGCAAGTATTCTACCACTAATCTATACCTGCAGTCCTAATAAATATTTAAATGCCCAAATTACTTCATGATTATTCAGAAATTAGCATCAAGGAGACAATTATTCCTATTTGTATGGAAAAAATAAAATGATTGAATAATCATCCTTCCTTTAAACACAGACATATGTCCTAACTTCCTTAGAACCTTAAGAGGGAACTGACAATGTGGTCCTGCTTCCTCTCCTGGACAGACCTCCCACTTCCTCTCCTGGACATACCTCCCACTTCCTCTCCTGGACACACCTCCCACTTCTCCCGGACACACCTCCCACTTCCTCTCCTGGACACACCTCCCGCTTCCTCTCCAGGACACACCTCCCGCTTCCTCTCCAGGACACACCTCCTGCTTCCTCTCCAGGACACACCTCCCACTTCCTCTCCAGGACACACCTCCCGATTTCCTCTCCTGGACACACCTCCCGCTTCCTCTCCAGGACACACCTCCCGCTTCCTCTCCAGGACACACCTCCCGCTTCCTCTCCAGGACATACCTCCCACTTCCTCTCCAGGACACACCTCCCGCTTCCTCTCCTGGACACACCTCCCGCTTCCTCTCCAGGACACACCTCCCGCTTCCTCTCCTGGACAGACCTCCCGCTTCCTCTCCTGGACACACCTCCCGCTTCCTCTCCTGGACACACCTCCCACTTCCTCTCTTGGACACACCTCACCTCCCGCTTCCTCTCCAGGACACACCTCCCACTTCCTCTCCTGGACACACCTCCCACTTCCTCTCCAGGACACACCTCCCACTTCCTTTCCTGGACACACCTCCCACTTCCTCTCCAGGACACACCTACCGCTTCCTCTCCTGGACAGACCTCCCATTTCCTCTCCTGGACACACCTCCCACTTCCTCTCCTGGACACACCTCCCGCTTCCTCTCCTGGACACACCTCCTGCTTCCTCTCCAGGACACACCTCCCGCTTCCTCTCCAGGACACACCTCCCACTTCCTCTCCAGGACACACCTCCCGCTTCCTCTCCTGGACACACCTCCTGCTTCCTCTCCTGGATAGACCTCCCACTTCCTCTCCTGGACACACCTCCCACTTCCTCTCCAGGACACACCTCCAACTTTCTCTCCTGGACACACCTCCCACTTCCTCTCCAGGACACACCTCCCACTTCCTCTCCAGGACACACCTCCCAATTCGTCTCCTGGACACACCTCCCGCTTCCTCTCCTGGACACACCTCCCACTTCCTCTCTTGGACACACCTCACCTCCGGCTTCCTCTCCAGGACACACCTCCCACTTCCTCTCCTAGACATACCTCCTGCTTCCTCTCCAGGACACACCTCCCACTTCCTCTCCAGGACACACCTCCCGCTTCCTCTCCTGGACACACCCCCTGCTTCCTCTCCAGGACACACCTATCGCTTTCCTCCAGGACACACCTCCCGCTTCCTCTCCTAGACATACCTCCTACTTCCTCTCCTAGACATACCTCCTACTTCCTCTCCTGCACACACCTCCCGCTTCCTCTCCTGGACACACCTCCCGCTTCCTCTCCTGGACACACCTCCCGCTTCCTCTCCTGGACACACCTCCCGCTTCCTCTCCAGGACACACCTCCTGCTTCCTCTCCAGGACACACCTCCCACTTCCTCTCCAGGACACACCTCCCACTTCCTCTCCAGGACACACCTCCTGCTTCCTCTCCTGGATAGACCTCCCACTTCCTCTCCAGGACACACCTGCCACTTCCTCTTTTAGACATACCTCCTGCTTCCTCTCCAGAACACACCTCCCGCTTCCTCTCCAGGACACACCTCCCGCTTCCTCTCCTAGACACACCTCCCGCTTCCTCTCCAGGACACACCTCCCGCTTCCTCTCCTGGACACACCTCCCGCTTCCTCTCCTAGACACACCTCCCGCTTCCTCTCCAGGACACACCTCCCGCTTCCTCTCCTGGACACACCTCCCGCTTCCTCTCCTGGACACACCTCCCGCTTCCTCTCCTGGACACACACCCCGCTTCAACTCCAGGACACACCTACCGCTTTCTCTCCAGGACACACCTCCCGCTTCCTCTCCTGGACACACCTCCCGCTTCCTCTCCTAGACATACCTCCCGCTTCCTCTCCTGGACACACCTCCCGCTTCCTCTCCTGGGCACACCTCCCGCTTCCTCTCCTGGGCACACCTCCCGCTTCCTCTCCTGGAAACACCTCCCGCTTCCTCTCCTGGACACACCTCCCACTTCCTCTCCAGGACACACCTCCAACTTTCTCTCCTGGACACACCTCCCACTTCCTCTCCAGGACACACCTCCCACTTCCTCTCCAGGACACACCTCCCACTTCCTCTCCTAGACATACCTCCCGCTTCCTCTCCAGGACACACCTCCCACTTCCTCTCCAGGACACACCTCCCGCTTCCTCTCCAGGACACACCTCCCGCTTCCTCTCCTGGACACACCTCCCGCTTCCTCTCCTGGACACACCCCCTGCTTCCTCTCCAGGACACACCTCCCGCTTTCTCTCCAGGACACACCTCCCGCTTCCTCTCCAGGACACACCTCCCGCTTCCTCTCTTGGACACACCTCCTGCTTCCTCTCCTGGACACACCTCCCACTTCCTCTCTTGGACACACCTCCTGCTTCCTCTCCTGGACAGACCTCCCACTTCCTCTCCTGGACACACTTCCCGCTTCCTCTCCTGGACACACCTCCTGCTTCCTCTCCAGGACACACCTCCCGCTTCCTCTCCAGGACACACCTCCCGCTTCCTCTCCAGGACACACCTCCCACTTCCTCTCCAGGACACACCTCCCGCTTCCTCTCCTGGACACACCTCCCGCTTCCTCTCCTGGACACACCCCCTGCTTCCTCTCCAGGACACACCTATCGCTTTCTCTCCAGGACACACCTCCCGCTTCCTCTCCTGGACACACCTCCCGCTTCCTCTCCTAGACATACCTCCTACTTCCTCTCCTGGACACACCTCCCGCTTCCTCTCCTGGACACACCTCCCACTTGCTCTCTTGGACACACCTCACCTCCCGCTTCCTCTCCAGGACACACCTCCCACTTCCTCTCCTAGACATACCTCCCGCTTCCTCTCCAGGACACACCTCCCACTTCCTCTCCAGGACACACCTCCCGCTTCCTCTCCAGGACACACCTCCCGCTTCCTCTCATGGACACACCTCCCGCTTCCTCTCCTGGACACACCTCCCGCTTCCTCTCCTGGACACACCCCCTGCTTCCTCTCCAGGACACACCTACCGCTTTCTCTCCAGGACACACCTACCGCTTCCTCTCCTAGACATACCTCCTGCTTCCTCTCCAGGACACACCTCCAACTTTCTCTCCTGGACACACCTCCCACTTCCTCTCCAGGACACACCTCCCATTTCCTCTACTGGACACACCTCCCACTTCCTCTCTTGGACACACCTCACCTCCAGCTTCCTCTCCAGGACACACCTCCCACTTCCTCTCCTAGACATACCTCCCGCTTCCTCTCCAGGACACACCTCCCACTTCCTCTCCAGGACACACCTCCCGCTTCCTCTCCAGGACACACCTCCCGCTTCCTCTCCTGGACACACCTCCCGCTTCCTCTCCTGGACACACCCCCTGCTTCCTCTCCAGGACACACCTACCGCTTTCTCTCCAGGACACACCTACCGCTTCCTCTCCTAGACATACCTCCTGCTTCCTCTCCAGGACACACCTCCAACTTTCTCTCCTGGACACACCTCCCACTTCCTCTCCAGGACACACCTCCCATTTCCTCTACTGGACACACCTCCCACTTCCTCTCTTGGACACACCTCACCTCCTGCTTCCTCTCCAGGACACACCTCCCACTTCCTCTCCTAGACATACCTCCCACTTCCTCTCCAGGACACACCTCCCGCTTCCTCTCCTGGACACACCTCCCGCTTCCTCTCCTGGACACACCCCCTGCTTCCTCTCCAGGACACACCTATCGCTTTCTCTCCAGGACACACCTCCCGCTTCCTCTCCTGGACACACCTCCCGCTTCCTCTCCTAGACATACCTCCCGCTTCCTCTCCAGGACACACCTCCCGCTTCCTCTCCTGGACACACCTACCGCTTCCTCTCCTGGACACACCTCCCGCTTCCTCTCCTGGACACACACCCCGCTTCCTCTCCAGGACACACCTACCGCTTTCTCTCCAGGACACACCTCCCGCTTCCTCTCCAGGACACACCTCCTGCTTCCTCTCCTAGACATACCTCCCGCTTCCTCTCCTGGATACACCTCCCGCTTCCTCTCCTGGACACACCTCCCGCTTCCTCTCCTGGACACACCTCCCGCTTCCTCTCCTGGAAACACCTCCTGCTTCCTCTCCTGGACACACCTCCTACTTCCTCTCCTGGACACACCTCCCACTTCCTCTCCAGGACACACCTCCAACTTTCTCTCCTGGACACACCTCCCACTTCCTCTCCAGGACACACCTCCCACTTCCTCTCCAGGACACACCTCCCACTTCCTCTACTGGACACACCTCCTACTTCCTCTCTTGGACACACCTCACCTCCTGCTTCCTCTCCAGGACACACCTCCCACTTCCTCTCCTAGACATACCTCCTGCTTCCTCTCCAGGACACACCTCCCACTTCCTCTCCAGGACACACCTCCCGCTTCCTCTCCAGGACACACCTCCCGCTTCCTCTCCTGGACACACCTCCCGCTTCCTCTTCTGGACACACCCCCTGCTTCCTCTCCAGGACACACCTATCGCTTTCTCTCCAGGACGCACCTCCCGCTTCCTCTCCAGGACACACCTCCCGCTTCCTCTCCTGGACACACCTCCCACTTCCTCTCTTGGACACACTTCCCTCTTCCTCTCCTGGACAGACCTCCCATTTCCTCTCCTGGACAGACCTCCCACTTCCTCTCCTGGACACACTTCCCGCTTCCTCTCCTGGACACACCTCCTGCTTCCTCTCCAGGACACACCTCCCGCTTCCTCTCCAGGACACACCTCCCACTTCCTCTCCAGGACACACCTCCCACTTCCTCTCCAGGACACACCTCCCACTTCCTCTCCAGGACACACCTCCCGCTTCCTCTCCTGGACACACCTCCCGCTTCCTCTCCTGGACACACCCCCTGCTTCCTCTCCAGGACACACCTATCGCTTTCTCTCCAGGACACACCTCCCGCTTCCTCTCCTGGACACACCTCCCGCTTCCTCTCCTAGACATACCTCCTACTTCCTCTCCTGGACACACCTCCCGCTTCCTCTCCTGGACACACCTCCCACTTCCTCTCTTGGACACACCTCACCTCCCGCTTCCTCTCCAGGACACACCTCCCACTTCCTCTCCTAGACATACCTCCCGCTTCCTCTCCAGGACACACCTCCCACTTCCTCTCCAGGACACACCTTCCGCTTCCTCTCCAGGACACACCTCCCGCTTCCTCTCCTGGACACACCTCCCGCTTCCTCTCCTGGACACACCTCCCGCTTCCTCTCCTGGACACACCTCCCGCTTCCTCTCCTGGACACACGCCCTGCTTCCTCTCCAGGACACACCTACCGCTTTCTCTCCAGGACACACCTACCGCTTCCTCTCCTAGACATACCTCCTGCTTCCTCTCCAGGACACACCTCCAACTTTCTCTCCTGGACATACCTCCCACTTCCTCTCCAGGACACACCTCCCATTTCCTCTACTGGACACACCTCCCACTTCCTCTCTTGGACACACCTCACCTCCTGCTTCCTCTCCAGGACACACCTCCCACTTCCTCTCCTAGACATACCTCCCACTTCCTCTCCAGGACACACCTCCCGCTTCCTCTCCTGGACACACCTCCCGCTTCCTCTCCTGGACACACCCCCTGCTTCCTCTCCAGGACACACCTATCGCTTTCTCTCCAGGACACACCTCCCGCTTCCTCTCCTGGACACACCTCCCGCTTCCTCTCCTAGACATACCTCCCGCTTCCTCTCCAGGACACACCTCCCGCTTCCTCTCCTGGACACACCTCCCGCTTCCTCTCCTGGACACACCTCCCGCTTCCTCTCCTGGACACACCTCCCGCTTCCTCTCCTGGACAGACCTCCCACTTCCTCTCCTGGACACACCTCCCGCTTCCTCTCCTGGACACACCTCCCCCTTCCTCTCCTGGACACACCTCCCGCTTCCTCTCCAGGACACACCTCCAACTTCCTCTCTTGGACACACCTCCCGCTTCCTCTCCTGGACACACCTCCCGCTTCCTCTCCTGGACAGACCTCCCACTTCCTCTCCTGGACACACCTCCCGCTTCCTCTCCTGGACACACCTCCTGCTTCCTCTCCAGAACACACCTCCCGCTTCCTCTCCAGGACACACCTCCCACTTCCTCTCCAGGACACACCTCCCACTTCCTCTCCAGGACACACCTCCCGCTTCCTCTCCTGGACACACCTCCCGCTTCCTCTCCTGGACACACCCCCTGCTTCCTCTCCAGGACACACCCCCTGCTTTCTCTCCAGGACACACCTCCCGCTTCCTCTCCTGGACACACCTCCCGCTTCCTCTCCTAGACATACCTCCCGCTTCCTCTCCAGGACACACCTCCCACTTCCTCTCCAGGACACACCTCCCGCTTCCTCTCCTGGACACACCTCCCACTTCCTCTCTTGGACACACCTCACCTCCCGCTTCCTCTCCAGGACACACCTCCCACTTCCTCTCCTAGACATACCTCCCGCTTCCTCTCCAGGACACACCTCCCACTTCCTCTCCAGGACACACCTCCCGCTTCCTCTCCAGGACACACCTCCCGCTTCCTCTCCTGGACACACCTCCCGCTTCCTCTCTTGGACACACCTCCCGCTTCCTCTCCTGGACACACCCCCTGCTTCCTCTCCAGGACACACCTACCGCTTTCTCTCCAGGACACACCTACCGCTTCCTCTCCTGGACACACCTCCCGCTTCCTCTCCTAGACATACCTCCTGCTTCCTCTCCAGGACACACCTCCTGCTTCCTCTCCTGGACACACCTCCCGCTTCCTCTCCTGGACACACCTCCCGCTTCCTCTCCTGGACAGACCTCCGGCTTCCTCTCCTGGACACACCTCCCACTTCCTCTCCTGGACACACCTCCTACTTCCTCTCCTGGACACACCTCCCACTTCCTCTCCAGGACACACCTCCCGCTTCCTCTCCTGGACACACCTCCTACTTCCTCTCCGGGACACACCTCTAGCTATTTATGCCTCGAGTGCTCGAGGCACAAATCAACTGCAGAACAAGGGCTGAGACTCCTGTCTGAGCAAATTTTCATCTCTGGTTAAGGAAATATATTTGCAACAATCATTCCAATAAAGCTGCTATAGCTTTGTAAAGACAAAAAATAACCACAGTGCTCAATACTATTCTTAAAGCTTGGGTCTATTGTTATGTGATTCTTCTCTCTAGACTGAGCAGGAAACATAGATGGGAGAGTCTGGATAGTCACGCATGGACTCATGGAGGGTGAGACAGTTACAAGAGCTGGCAGGGTGGGGTGGAGGGGTGATGCTGGAGAAGAAACAGATTGTAGTAAATCCTTCTTCCAGTTTTTGTCCTAGTCTCTGTGCTACTAGAATTAGATGCTGGTATACAAGTTAGTGCTTGAACTGTTTTCTTTGAAGGCGGTGAATTTGGACAGTTACACCTGTGAGCACTGCATGCTAACAATGATTGGCATGCTAAGATATGCCCATGATGCAATAGTGCATGGATGTTATGAAAATAATCAATCACTTTCTGATTGGCTTTAAAGCTTGATCCACAAGACAGAACTCTGATACTATTTGATACTGTCAATGGGGCTAAGAACCCAAGGCTAGGTAAGATACGGGCCACAGCAGAGAGCCTATTGGGAATCCTTCTGCTAAATGGACAGACCATTAATCCAACTCCTACAGACTTCTTATACCCATAGTTAAGTGAATCTCTCAACCCTCATCAGAGAAACTTCTCTTCACAGTAGATGTTGAGTAGCAGAGACCCTCAGTTGGTCAACCTGCAGAGCATAAGAGATTGTGGAGTACAGAGCCCAAAATGGAGCGTCTATATCACACCCCTTTCTCCCAAGGAGATCACTGGGAAAGAGGAGGAGAAAGCCAGGGGTAATGGATGAAAACAGCAAAACAGTGTCTTCTGGAAGAAAGGCACTTACACATGACTTCACAGTGGCAGTGATTATTTGCATAAGACCTGCACAAGATCAAGCCAGACAAAATACCAGAATGCACAGGTGTGGTTATCAGGAACCTTTCCTCAGGAGCTAGCTATGACAACTGATGCCTTCTGGGAGGACTGCCAAGTTTCTTACGTGGTGCAGCCCGGAGAGGTTACCCAGGCTCCAATAGAGGCCCCTACTGCCAAGCACATGCGGGCAGCATTGAGCGCATTCCCTGGATTTAAAAACGAACAAAACCAGGAACCATGAAATTGGGAGGGAATAGTGGTATGTGTGTGGGGGCGGGTAGAGGAGAGAGGAGGAGGAGGAGGAGGAGGAAGAGGAGGAGGAGGAGGAGTGAATCAAAACATTATATGCGCGCATACAAATCTATCCACAAAAAGGAGGAACACAAAATGGGGCGGGCATGAAGTTTGAGGTTGGAGGTGAATGAGGAAGGAGTTAATGGGAGAAACAGTGAAATGAATATGATCCAAATGCACTGTATGCATGTATGGATAACCGGGGACCGTGGAGGGAGAGCGGATGGAAAGGTTTTAAGAGGCAGAGGTGGTGAGCAGTCACAAGGAAATGGCGTCTTGGGGATGTCCAAGAGGGCAGCTGCACATATGGACTCACAGTGCCTGTCACAGAATTCACAAGATCTGTACAAAATCAAACCAGACAAAGTTCTAGCACAGAAAGGGGAAGTGGCCAAGACCCCACCTGTAGCTCAGTAGCTACTGGCAGCTGATGAGTCCCAGGGAGGGAAAGTCAGTTTTACTCAGGGTGTAGACAGGGAAGGCTCTCCGAGCTCTGGTGAATGAGTAGATAGCTCTATGTGAACCCAGTACACATAGGTACAAATCAGTAGAGCACATGAGGCTGGAAAAGGGCAGACGATAAGGAGAAACCGTAAAGCAGAGAACTCAAGTACTTGATTGACAGAACACATAGGCATGTCTGGAATTCTTCAATAATAGAAAGGAGAAAAACACAAAAGAAAGAAAAGAAAGTGAGAGGCAAAACTTAAAAGTAGAGAAAGGAGGCACGTTCAAAACAGAAATAAATATAGCTGGGTATCAAAACACTAAAGAGAACTACAAACAGGCTGCTTCTGACTGTCCCAGTCAACAGTCCGCCCCACGCAGCTAACAGGTGGGAACCCAGCTTCTCTGAGTACTCTATGACAATATGCTGCGTGTCCCGGAAGGAAGACGAGAGCTGTTCACTGTTTGCTAGTAACGACGGGTGCAGAAAAAAGTGAGGGTATTCTGCCTGTCACTCCTACTCCAGGAGAACACTGTGAACTATGTTATCGGTAGGCAGCCCCAGGCTTCGGGTCTATAGAAAAGTGTGGACCCAGGGAGATGACAAATAGCCTTGTGAGCACGTATTGCTGTCAGAGAAGCAGTGTCCTCCCACAACAGTGCAGTAAAAGAGCCCAGAGATGACTTTACGACGCCTGCTCCTGCACCTAGGCACAGGAAAGGTGGCTTGAAAAGAGGAAGAAGAGAAACTTAGACGAGTAGTCTACTTAACCGGAGCCTGCTAGCTGATCAAAGCAATGACCTAGGAGAAACCCTTCTGCTGAAAAGCCATCTACTGAAGTTAACCAGAACAGTAATTTGCTTTCATATTTGCTGCCTTATTTAATTTTTATTATTTTTCTTTTGACATGGGCTGATCTTGAACTTGCAGAGCCTCTTCCCCAGGCTCCTGCCTTATTCATGTCATTGCTACCCCAACCCTGCATCTACACAAGCCCACACCTCTTTCTAGAATGAGGTGAAATGAGAATTAAAGCATATGATGAGAGTGTTAAGAACATCAAACGCACAGAAGCCGACACGCACCTGGGCTTCTCTAATGTAACGGCAGATCCCACCAGGGTTATGTGGCTCTCTTTTCTTTTACTTTCATAATACAAATAAAGCAATAGAGATTTGATTACTTAGATGAATGTTCATTTCTTTTATTAATGATTACAAACTTGATATTTGCTTAAAACAAAACAAAACAAAACAAAACCCTCTGAACAGGATCCTTGTAGATTTTTTGCTTACCTATGATGGTGAATAATATGTACCTTTCTTTCTCTCTCTCTTTCTTTCTCTCTCTCTTTCTTTTTTCTTCCTTCCTTCCTTCCTTCCTTCCTTTCTTCCTTCCTTCCTTCTTTCTTCCTTCCTCCTCCACCTCCTTCTTCTTCTTCTTCTTTTTTTTTTTTCCGAGACAGGGTTTCTCTGTGTAGTCCTGGCTGTCCTGGAACTCTCTGTAGACCAGGCTGGCCTCGAACTCAGAAATCTGCCTCTGCCTCCCAAGTGCTGGGATTACAGGCGTGTGCTACCATGCCCGGCTCCTTCCTTTCTTCTTTTCTTTCCTTTTTTTTTTTTTTTTTTTTTTTTTTGGAAAGACAGGGTTTCTCTGTGTAGCCCTGGCTGTCCTGGAACTCCCTCAGAAATAGTCCTGCCTCTGCCTCCTGAGTGCTAGGATTAAAGGCGTGTGCCACCACTGCCCACAGTCATACAGATTTCATTTTCTTTCTTTCTTTCTTTCTTTCTTTCTTTCTTTCTTTCTTTCTTTTTTTGTTTTTTGTTTTTGTTTTTTCGAGACAGGGTTTCTCTGTGTAGCCCTGGCTGTCCTGGAACTCACTCTGTAGACTAAGCTGGCCTCGAACTCAGAAATCCACCTGCCTCTGCCTCCCAAGTGCTGGGATTACAGGCGTGCGCCACCACCGCCCAGCAAGTCATGCAGCTTTCTCATTAGCTTTTGATAGTCTCTATGCATTTAATATGTAGATATAAAGATAATTCTTCATCCAGTGTGACCCAGAGTAGTCACAAGGATGTAGTTTACGGTTACCGCTATAGTGAATTACCCAAAACTTTGTGTGTTGGAAAAATTTTATAGTTTTTCATGTCAGAAATGTAAAATAAGTTTAATAAGTTAGAGTCAAGGTGTAACGAGTACTGGCTCCTTCTGGAAGCTTCAGGTAAGAATGTGTTCCTGGCTTCCCCCATTTTCTAGTGGCTGCCGCGCTGGTTAACATTACCATGCTTTGCCTGAATATTGGCATTTTCTCCCCTATTAATCTCTTTGCCTTTCCTAAGAGCCTTTGTGATTATATTCAGGGCTCACCCAGCTAATCTAAGATAACTACCACATCTTTAATCGCACTGACAAAGTTTCTATGCCATGTAAGATAACAATCTCACATTTTAGAAATTAAGATGTGGACCTTTCTAGAAGCCATGGTCCAGTCTTTCACAGGAAGCAACTCTTCTGCCCTAAATGCTGGCAACCACTTATCAATCAATATATTTTCACCTTTATTAGAATGTCATATATAAATGTAATCATTATAGTATATAGAGCCTTTTTTTTTAAATATAGAATAGAGTTTATTTAGAGCATGGGGAGGGGAGTTAAGAGGGTAGTAGAGGCAGAGAAAGGCAGAGAGAGAGAGAAGTAGAGGCTGGCCATGACCACGTGGAGAGAGGGGGGAAGAGAACGGGGAGAGAGGAGAACCCAAGAGGGCAAGAGGCAAGAGAGAGACAAGACTAAGAGACTAAGAGAGAGAGGAGGGGCAAGCAGCCCTTTTATGGTGGGTCCCTTTTAATCTGGCTTCTTTAGCATTTCATGACGTCCCTAAAATGTACACACGTGATTACACTTTCCGCTCCTTGGTGCTTGCGGAGGTCTCACAGACAGAAGCTCTCACCGGAACTAAAACCAATCCACAAGGGTTCATGTTTGCATAAAGCCTACACAAATCCTACCATGTGCTATAAACATCATTATGTTACTTAAAATTCCTAATACAGTGTCAACTGTGTGCAGACAATTATTATACTGTATTGTTGGGAGAAAAAGGATAAGTCTGTCGATTTATAGGACTTATAAAATTGATAGTATCTAAATGCATTTTATCTACAGCTGAAATCTGAGGATGCAGAAGTCAAGCGTGAAAGCTAACTGTAGCTGATGCCATCACTGAGAGTTTCCAAACATCTGTAGCTCACAGTGGCCCTTCACAATGGAAGGATCTGGAGACATTTCAATTACTGGACAAATATTCAGGAGACTGATAAGAATATCAATGTATAATTTTTCACATGAATGTAAACTATCGTTTCTCTTGGATCAGTATCTAGGAGTAGAATTGTTGGGTTGAATGGGAAGTGCATGCTTAGCTTTCTAAGAGGCTGATAGATTGTCTCCCGCTATTTTATTTTATCTTATTTTATTTTTTTTTTAGAGCACATGGTTGCTCATTATGCAAAGAAAGGAAAAATGCAATTAAGAGAGAAAAAAGAAAACCACTTTTAATTGGACAATACTGTCTGTGGCAAGCATAGGATGAGTTTCCTCTGCTGGTAGAGTGCGCTCGCCCAGAGCGCATGAAGCTCTGCGCTCAGTCTCCAGCACCACAGAACTGGGTGGTAAGTGCTTGTAGCTCCCAGCACTTACACTCCCAGTGGAAACAGGAGGACCAGAAATCCAAGACCATCCTCAGCTACAGTCTCAGGAAAGCCAGGACTAGATTGGACCCTGTCTTTAAAAAAGAAGAAAAAGAGCTGGGCGGTGGTGGCGCACGCCTTTAATCCCAGCACTTGGGAGGCAGAGGCAGGCGGATTTCTGAGTTGGAGGCCAGCCTGGTCTACAGAGTGAGTTCCAGGACAGCCAGGGCTACGAAGAGAAACCCTGTCTCGAAAAACTAAAATAAAAAAAGAAAAAGAAAAAGCCAAAGGTAACAATATACAGAGACAGGATAATTCTAGAAATTATGTTATTACATTTTGAATAGTAGAGGAGCAGTATTTAACATGTGACAATCCAAATTTTCCATGTAATTAATGACTAAAATAACACACTATGTATATATATCAGACAGGGCAGTCGTACTCAAATAGTTTACAACATGTGGCTGATATGAATAAAGAAAGAGATCTTAAAAGCAAAAAGAACAGAAAATCAACAGGAGATACTTCATCTGCAGCAAGAAAAGCCAGATGATAACAGAATTAAAGATCTACCATTTTCTTTATTAGAAAGACTGTAGGCAGCTGTGCTCTAGAATTTGTAATTTGGAGAAGAGGCAGGATGGTGGCCATTCATATGGCTCACACACTAAGGCACAGGAGCACATCCGCCCTGCTCCCAAGAGTAAAGCTGCGTGAGAGGTGAGAGGAGGGGCGCTGCAGGCAGGTCCGGAAGCTCTACAGTCTGGGGACAGGCAGAAGTAGGTGAGAAAGGGTGGGAGAGCATTATCAGTGGGGGATGCTGGATTAGAGCATTGTACTTCAGTGGGGGGGGATGCTGGGTTAGAGAATTGTACTTCAGTGGGGGGAGGGGGATGCTGGGTTAGAGCATTGTACTTCAGTGGGGGGAGGGGGATGCTGGGTTAGAGCATTGTATTTCAGTGGGGGGAGGGGGATGCTGGGTTAGAGCATTGTACTTCAGTGGGGGGAGGGGGATGCTGGGTTAGAGCATTGTACTTCAGTGGGGGGTGGGGGGGATGCTGGCTTACCAGGGCTTCGCAGACCTTGTTAATGATGCTCTCTGGACTGAATATTCAAAAGAATGCAGTTAGTTGTAAGACCTTTCTCCTCACAGTCTCTCCTACTCAAATCTATCTCCTTTATCCAAAGGCACACACTTTAAAGGTTTTCCATTCCTGTACCAGAATTTAAAAAATGCTATTCTCTTTCCCTTTCGTTCTCCTCCCCAACCCCTCTTCTGTCTCTGTTTCTCTTGTGATTAAATCCTGGGCCTTAAACCTAGCAGGCAAATACTCTTCAACTGACCTATATCCTTGGTCTTCAAATATTCTCATTTTTCCAACTCTAATACAATAATTAACTTTTGTCCCTAGTGTCTGTTACAGTGCTTTCAGGATTCTTGGAATTTCCTGGACTTAGAATAAAATTAGGTGAAGGGGCATTGTTTTGTTGTTAAAAAACAAACTCGGAGCCTATGCTAATAATGTGAATAGCCTAATAGTGGAATCTGGTTAAGAGGAAAGTTAAGCATGTGAGTAGATAGTGGAGACTTTCGGTCCGCCTCTAGACTTATAAGGAGGGAAGAAGGGCGGAAGGCTGAACTGTTCACCCGTGGTCACTATTTAAGCACTCACACCTGTATAAAGCTCCTTCATCAAATCCCTAGATGAAAGTGTTTAAAAAACTTTTCAGGATGAGTATTTGCTTATTGCAAGAGGGAAGATGTGCCTTAAATTCCACAGAGACTGGTCTTCCTGTGCTAAGGATATAGATGGTCCTCCATTACTTCCGTAAGCTCTTTTACCAACCTACTGGCTATATAAACAGAGTCATGGGAACCACAATTTTGTATAGGAGCCCTGAGACCTGTAACAGTAGCTGAATGGGGTGAATGAATCTTGTGGGACCAAGCCACTGATCTGTGTGGTTTGGTGCTAAGTCTAGCTAGATACAATAAAGTTAAACTGTCATCACATCAGTTGGTGACAAAAGTGTTAGAAGTAGAGAAAACAGCTTTCTTCTCGACCTTGGGCCTGTCTCCTAGACACAGAGAACTGAAGTACAGCTGAGCTCACAGACGATGGCAGCAAGCACAGGCCTGCACAGGGCCAGGGTCCCAGCACTGGGATGAGGAGGTGGCTCCTGCCTCCCAACGCAACCAGGAAGCTATCTGCCATCGGCACCTGCTTGCAAAGAAAAAAGTTAGACCTTTCAAATTTGTCTTATTGGTTTGTTGCTTGTATATTTTGATTTCAAGTTGTGTTTTTATGGGATCTATTGTTGTGTGTGTTTGTTTGACTTTCTTGGGTTTTGTTTGTGGTTTTTGTTTGCATTTTTTTTTTTTTTTTTTTTTTTTTTTTTTTGTATTTGGTTTTTTTGAGACAGGGTTTCTCTGTGTAGCCCTGGCTATCCTGGAACTCACTCTGTAGACCAGGCTGGCCTTGAACTCAGAGATCCTCCTGCCTCGGCCTCCCAGAGTGCTGGGATTACAGGTGTGCACCACCACGCCCGGCTTGTTTGCATTTTAAAGAGAAAGAAAGGAGTTGGGTGGCTAGAAGAGGTGGGGAGAATCTGGGAGAGGCTGAGACAGAGGGAAGCATAATTAGAATCTATTGTATGAAGGAAAATGTTTTGCAATAAAAATCAATCAGTAAAAGAGGACATGAAGTTAACGTTGTTATTCTAGCTCTAGGTCTGTGATGGGCTTTGGGGTTTGCTGTTAAATAAATACTTAGAATATACTCAGTAGTGGAAGCACGGAACCAATGTAAAGCTCTTCAGCTGCACAATGGCGAGGCTGACTTAGCAGACGCCCACGGATGGACAGACTTTGGTCTGGTTAATTTCAACATGTGGTTTTTCTAACTGGCACTATGAAATATATCACTCAATTTGTATGTGACTCGTGCTTTTGATATTTACCTTTACGCCACATATCTTCCAGGATTATCTCGGGGAGAGCTCTTTTAGTGATACTGCTAGGATGTTTGTTTGTTGCATTGCTGAAGCAATGGCTGCTTGGTAACGATGTGTGTCCACCCTGAAGTCCCCCCACTTTTCCATTTTGTGATTAGTTAGTATCCTTTTAGTTAGCATCTAAGATAAGAGGGGAAATTCTGAGTCTAAAATATTTTTGTCAACTTTTCATACATTAACATAGTAAACCATTCATGTATGCATGGACAATTCTTGGTGTTCTTACATATTTTTAAAAACGAGATTTCTGTATCAACTTGTTTAGTGTCATAAGAATGTCATGGGGTAGTGGGTGGGGAGGGGTGGAGAGATGCGTATTTGGTTCCCAGCACCCACATGGCTGTTTACAACCATCCACCTGTAACTCTGTCTAGTTCAGGAGATCTGATGCCCTCTTCTGGTTCCTATGGGAACCAGGCATGTAACACATGTGTAGAGATACATACAGCCAAAAGACTCATGTACACTCACACATACAGAAATCTAAAACCAAATCGTGGTGTATTTCTATATAGGTCATATTACAATTATAAGTTAGAGCTATCTTTTTATTAGTTCAAATCTAGTTTTATATATTTTGTAAGTTTTAAAGTTTTCTACAATAATTTCTGTATACTCCGATGGTATTTCCTACCATACCTGGGACCCTGCAAAGCTTTTACTCATTGGAAATCATGCTTACAGTGTGAGGCGTGGGGCTCAAATTCATTTTTTTTTTTTTCGAGACAGGGTTTCTCTGTGTAGTCCTGGTGGCGCAAGCCTGGCTTCAAATTCATTTTTTACATGTCAGTTCCTTTCTACTCTGCATTGTTTAAAATATTTTCTTTCCTTACTGTCTTGGCATTCTTGGAAAGAAATCAGTTAACCATAAATAAAAGTGTTTATGTGTTTGAAAGCAAGTAAAACTAGAGTGCCCACTTTTATAAAACTGATTTCTTTAGTTGGAACAGAAGAGGCAGTGAGAGAACATTTAAAACATTCTTCTGTTTCCTGGGACCCTATCACTGACCCACACGCCCTAGGCCAATCCTCCGCCTTATGAAGACAAGGCCTCACTTGCCCAGCCTAGACTTGAACTTAAAACTCTCCTGCCTCTGCCTCCAGAGGGCTGGCATTACAGGTGTGTGCTAAGCAGGCTTTTGTTATATGGGTCTAGGAATGAACTCAGGTGTTCTGAGCTATCTCTCCAGCTCCAAAATTCCTCCAATCAAGGGAAGTTACTTATTTTTGTTTAAGATTCTCCATTAGGAAAATTGTTTTTATTTAAATAGTCAAGTTTAATAAAGAGTTTATTGTCAGGTCTATTTAAGAAAGTGTTTCACAGATGTAAACAATTTTGTCTTTTATGACCTGTGGAGAGAAGGCTCAATGGTTAAGAGCATTGACTGGGGGAAGGGGCGGTTGGAGAGATGGCTCAGAGGTTAAGAGCACTGACTGTTCTTTCAAAGGTCCTGAGTTCAAATCCCAGCACCCACATGGTGGCTCACAACCATCTGTAATGAGATCTGATGCCCTCTTCTGGAGTGTTTGAAGACAGCTACAGTGTATTTACATATAATAAATAAATAACTCTTCAGAGAGAGAGAGACAGACAGACAGCCCAGAGAGGCCTTTAATCCTAACACTTGGAAGGCAAAGGTAAGTTTGAGGCTAGACTGACTGGTGGACAGAGTGAGTTTCAGGACAACCAGGGCTATGTAGAGAGGCTGTGGTCCATGTATATATACTGACATACATTTGCACACATACACACAATTAATTAAAAATAAATATTAAAAACATAAATTATGGGGCTGTAATTTAGGTATAATTGGTTTTGTTTTATATGAGTTATATTTGATTCACAGGAATTTGGAATTACTCAGTTTCCATCAGTTAAATACTATGTGATCACAGATAAATAACTTTGACTCTCTCAGGTTTGTTTGTTTTTTATATGAAATATCTAATTATTTAAATTGTATGTATCTATGATGAGAGTTTTGAAAAGTTTAATTAGTATTTTTAAAGTACTCTCAATTGTCAGAATAAAAAGACTTCATGAAAAGTAGCAGTAGGGCTGGGTGTTGGTGGTGCACGCCTTTAATCCCAGCACTTGGGAGGCAGAGGCAGGTGGATTTCTGAGTTCAAGACCAGCCTGGTCTACAGAGTGAGTTCTAGGACAGCCAGGGCTACACAGAGAAACCCTGTCTCGAAAAAAACAGGAAAGGAAAGGAAAGGAAAAAGGAAAGGAAAGGAACAGGAAAAAGGAAAGGAAAGGAGCGGTAATTTTGCCCAATACATATTGTAATTTCGGACACACGCAGAACACTCATGGCAGGGTCTTCCTTGACTCCTTCCTCCTTTTTCCTTCCTCCCCTCCCCTCCCAGCCCCCTCCCTCTCTCTTCCTCCCTCTCTCCACTGAGCTACATGCCCCACCCTCATTAGAGGCAAGCTGCCCAAACTGTCCTTGAACTCACTTGGTGATGCCAGGAACTCCTCAGCAGCCTGGATTATAGGCTTACACAAGGGGACCTGGGCCTGCCTTATATCACTTCTTTGCTTTTTCTTTGCAACACAGTCTTGCTTTGAAGCCACAGTACTGAACTCACTGTGCAGCACAAGTTGGGCTTCCTGTGGCAATCCTCCTGCCTCAGGCTATATGTTATGGTACTGTTAAAACCAGGTTTTTGGGCTGGAGAGATGGCTCAACAGTTAAGAGCAATGACTGCTCTCCAGAGGTTCGGAGTTCAAATTCCAGCAACCACATGGTGACTTGCAACCACCTGTAATGGAATCTGATGTCCTCTTCTAGTGTATGTCTGAAGACAGCGGCAGTGCACTCATATAAATAAAAAATTTTTTAAAAAACACACACAAAAAAACCCAAACAAACAAGCAAACAAAAACCCTAGTCTTCAAAAATCTATTCTTTTCCCTCAACATAAAAAATATTTAGTAGGTGCTGGAGAGATGGCTCAATGGTTAAGAGCAATGACTGTTCTTTCAAAGGTCCTTGAGTTCAATTCCCAGCAAACACGTGGTGGCTCACAACCATCTGTAATGGGATCCGATGCTTTCTTCTAGTGTGTCTGAAGACAGCCACAGTGGACTCATACAGATAATAAATAAATCTTAATTTTTTTTTTTTAGTAAAGAGGACTATAGTCATAGCTCAGTGGTTGATTGCCTGCCCAATATGCACAAAGTCTTAGATCCAATCCCTAGAATGTAAAAGCATTTTATTTTATTAAGAACTACTTCTTCACATACTCTACAAGTATTTAGACCATTCTAACAAATACTATTATATAGTACTAAAAGATAGTCTGTTTTCTCTCTAATGTAAAACATTTTATTATAAAGTATTGTTACCTCTTACATTCAGAATGTTCAACTTTTCTTATAACATGTATATTATGATGAGTGGTTTTAATAATCCTCTGAATCAATGTTTTCTTTCCCATTTAACAGTTTTTAGGAATGAAAGCCTACACATTTAGAAACCCTTTTCGAAAGCACTAGTAACTTAAAATTTTAAATTGCAATCAAAAAATTTTAAAGAATGAAACAGTATCTTGAACTGAAGCAATTTTAGTAATAAATGTTTTGCCATCATATGCATACTAGTGCATAGGCAATGCTATGAGATAATTACCACTTACGTTTCCATGAGCAACCGAAATACAAATGTCAACACAACCATGAGTGTGCCGAGGCCATCAACACACACCCAGTGCCAGAGCCGGCCAGGACTGCTCTCTGCTAATCCCAGACATCAGAAGCAGCATGTGCTGACAACAACCATGCAGGTTGGAATCAGACATGTGCAGTCTCCTCAAAGAGGGTGACGACACATAACTACAGCTTCTATAAGACCGCCACGCCCTTCCTATCAGATGTTTTTGGATTATACAGCAAGTCAATACTGAAGGTGGCTTAACCACATCAAAACTATTATTAAAGATAGGGTTAGAAACAGATCTTGAATTCCCAAAGCCTATTCTTTATAGAGCACACAGTAAGTTTCAGCATACCTGCTAATGTTTCCTTTAGCACAGATGAACAGTGACCCTCAGTGCTTCTTCTTGCTTTTCCTCTAAGGCCTAACCCTTCTTCTTGCCCAAACCTTAGTACCACACCCATAATTCGATTCAAAATTTCAATAAATTTTATTAACTCAGAATTCCTAAAACCTTATCTATCTACACCCTTTTCAATTATACTATGCTCTTTCTTTATTGAGGAAGGGCCTCAGGCAGCTCAGACTTGATTGTTCTATGATGGAGAATGACCCTGACCATCGGAGCCTCTTGCCCGTACGGCCTGAGCGCTGCATTAGACCTGGGCCGTACGCTGAGTTGACTTGGTGCTGGGGACCAAGTCCACAGCCTCCCGTACACCAGACAGACACTTTACTGAACTGCATCCCAGGCCTATAATATGCTGTTTTAAAGGCGTTCTCTTCATATTTATGGTCATGTATTACATAACGATGTTTCCCAACAGGCTCCATATGTCACAGTGGTCTCATAAGATTACATTGCCTACAAGTTGAATACATGTTTGCACAACAATCAAACTGCCTCACAAAGTACTTCTCGGAACTTATCCCTCTGTGAAACCATGACTGACCTGATCATAGCTCCTTAGTGCGCTGCAGATGCCAACGCTGCTGAGACATTTACTTATATGGCATCACAATGCAAACAACTGAATGTAAAGAACATTAAAAGTTGCTAAAATATTGAATATGTCAAGTAATAAGACTGTGATAGACTTCTAATTGTTCTTTTGAGTGTGAGATAGATAAGCTTGTAAATACTATCACTAAGTGGAAACCGCTTAATTGATTCTAAAAATGTTCAAGCTGTCAATGAAAAGCAAACAGAAGTTGTGCATCACAGTTGTGGAGGCAAATGACATCGCAAATGATACAAAGTTCTAAAATCCCATGTCTTACCAACTGCATTAATCAATTTACTAAAAGCTTAAAACTTATTTAACGGGAGTAGAGGTACAGCTCAGTGGTTAAGTGTACAGGTTGTTCTAGGGGACCTGAGCGAGGTCCCAAGCGCCTGCACCAGGCAGCTGTCACAGCCAATAGCTCCAGTGCCAGTGCATCCAGCGCCCTCTACTGGGCTCCATGGCACTAGCTCAGGGGATATCCCACCACACAGGCCGTACATGCTTAATTAAAAGCTAGAAATTTAGGACTAGTCAGGTTCCTCAGTGAGTAAAGGTGTCTGACATCAATCCTGACAACATGAGCCTAATCCCCAGGACTCAGATGGTGGAAAGAGAGAAGCAACTCTTCAAAGTTGCGCTCTGACTTCTATACATACACACACACACAGAATAAAAATAATTTAAAAACTATCTATACATTTATCTTAGGTAAAGCACAAGCATGATGTTAAGTGGCCTGCCACGGTTGTTTTAGGCAAACACCCTTTCAGAAGCTTTGAGCACAGGGCTAGCTCAGGGGTGCAGCGCTGGCCTGGCATGCACACTAACCTCAATCCGCAGCACCATGAGGAAAAAGAAGTTCAAATCTGTAAGATTTGGTATTAATATCCTATTTCTAGAATATAGCCTAGGTGTATATGAAAATACAAATATTACAGAGGAAGTTTCACACACTTAGTGTAAAAAGTTATATTCTGTCTTATATATATGATTGTAAAAATATGATTCTTGTGGGGAAAAAAGGGTAGTGGTACATCTGAAAAAAATGAGCAATTACTAAAATATTTAGAATAGAATTCTGGCCTCTGTTTGCATCTACACTCACATGCACCTACCATCACAGATACACATGTACATACATAACTTAAAAATCTTTTAAAAAGTTGTTAAGTATTGTCCTTCCTTCCTTCCTTCCTTCCTTCCTTCCTTCCTTCCTTCCTTCCTTCCTTGAAAGGTAAGGTTATTATGTTCCTGTGTCTCTTGAACTCACCATGTAGCCTAGACCACCGCTGTGCTTCTGGCTCTTCCACTTCTACCCCTAAGTCCTGGACAACTGCGATGGGTGCAGGCCTGGGCTCCATGGGCCCAGTTCTGTCTGTTCTGTCCTGGGAATCGAACCATGCATGTTTCAAGTGTGCTAGGCAACCTCTCCCCCACAAGACCTAGATCCCCAACTCCTTAAGTATTAGTTTCTTCCTTTTACGTTACTGGAAAAGGTCATACTTCAATGGCTTGTTATTAAAAGATGCAGCATAAAAATAGTTGAATCACTTTGTTATTTTGTTATTAAGCCTTAGCATTTGCAGAGAGTAGTAATTCATTATTTAAGTAAAAGTTGGCCATTCAGCTACAACCTGCTACCTCTTACTAGATTTGTACTGCTATAGCAAAATAACCTAAACAATTTATGCATAGTAGAAATTTATTCCTCACAATTCTAGAAGCTGAGAGTTTAAGATCTAGGTGCTTACAAAATAATATAGACCGAGAAATTTATGCATAGTGGAAATTTATTGGAGGCTGGGAAGTTTAAGCTTTGTCGTCTTTAAGTGGTCCTGTAACCCCTCCCCCATGCTTTTAGGTTGTTTTAGGACAGGGTCCCACAATATAATTCAGGCTTATCTCCAACTGGAAATTTTATTTTATTTTACTTCATTTTGCTTTAGTTCTCCAGTCTGGGCCTACAGGACTATCCAACCTTATGTCCAGCCCTCAAGTGTTTTATCAGGGCTTCTGACCCTGTCCATGGGAGCTTTGCTCTTATGATTGAATTACTCTCTAAAAAGTCTCCAGTTTTTAATATGATTATATTGGTCATTACAGTTCAACACATATAAGCTGGTAAGATGCCCCGGCAGGTGATGGTGTGTGCCACCAAGCCTGCCGCTGTGAGTCCAATCCTCAGTAACTACATGAGGAACCCGACGTTTTTGCATGTTGTCTTCTGACCTCATGTACACCCACAGTCAGACAGTAACAATTATAAACAATAGTAAAAGAGAAGTGTCCGGGCTGTACAGATGGCTCAGCTGTCAGAAGCATGGGCTGCTCCTCTAGAAGAGCCAAGGTCAAGTCTTAGCACCCACATGGCAGCGCACATGGTAGAGACAATTGTGGAGTTCTGGTTTCCTTGAGAACACACAGAACTATTATATGTTTCGTTTAATCTTAGGTGTGGGGTAATGGGGCTGCTTCAGACTGTTTACAGTAGCTGCCTCGTGCTCTAGCAGGGGTGTGATATCCCAGCTGCAGATAGTTTCTGCAGTTGTCTGATGGTTGGCATTCTGGGGACTTTTCAGAGGGTCTGTACATGCTAGAGCCCCAAGGGGTGGGCTGGTGGTTGGTTGGTAGTTGTGTGCAAAGAGGAAATAAGCAGAAGAAATTACAGATCCTGACCGAGAAGCTCAAACTTGCCCCTTATCAGCAGGAAGGAGTCTAATGTAACCCCCCTCTCCCCTCTATTTTTTCTCTCTTCTTTCTAGTGTTTGGGGGTGTAGAGGGTGGAAGAGCCCACAAAGTAGCCCAAGTCTGGCTACATACAACAGTCTGTAACTTCTGTTCTAGCAGATCCAACACCCTCACTCAGACACATATGCAGGCAAAAACACCAATGCACATAAAATAAATTAATAAATTGGGGCTGGTGAGATGGCTCAGTGGTTAAGAGCACCAACTGTTCTTCTGAAGGTCCTGAGTTCAAATCCCAGCAACCACATGGTGGCTAACAACCATCCATAATGAAATCTGATGCCCTCTTCTGGTGTGTCTGAAGATAGCTACAGTATACTTACATTTAATAATAAATAAATCTTTAAAAATATATATAAAGAAATTAAACCATGCTGAATTGTTGAAGAAAAAAGTAACAGTCTGATGTTGTACTAAATGTATACACAGAAAAATTTAAAAAAGAGAGAAATTTCTACTACAGGATTTTTTTTTTATACTAATGGACAGGATGAACATCTTCTCAATCTCCCATAAAAGGATATTACAGATTATTTTTAAAGATGTCTAAGTAAAATTTCTATTAAACTTCTAGATGCTATTTAGTTTTAGCAGTGAAACATGATCTACTAGTTGTACTATGTATTTATTAATTTATGGTACTTCAGTTGACCTTAGGGCAATATTCTCCCAGTAAACAACTCCCCAGTCCCTTAGGATCCATGGTTACACTTTACCCTGTTAAACCCTACCTCTCTCCTCTTTCACAACGGGGACAGTGGAGGACACACCCAGCAGTCTCTCAGTGTGAGTGCAGAGCATTCATTCACAAAGCAGAAGGCAGAGAGGGAGGCGGGGAGGGAGACGCCCCCAAGTCTATAGTAAGATCGCTAGTCGTGAAACATAATTCCTGTATACCTTAAAACCTATCTATGTGCGTGTATGTCTTAGTTCATTTTCCTAGTACCATGACAAAATACTGTAATAAACACAACTCAGCGGAGAACGGGCTCTTCTGGCTCACAGTTGCCCGTTACATTCCTTCTCAGCGGTAGGAGCCGGACAGAAGAGGCCTCATGACATTCCCAGTCAAGAGCCACAGCAAAGCTCAACAGACACATGCTACTGCTCGGCGACCTCTCCTCTCACTCAGCCCAGGGCTCGGCCCATAAAATGTCATTGCGGGAGTTTAGAGAGAGGTCTCCCATGCCAATGAACTCAGTTGATAAAGTTCTCCACAGGCCAGCCGAATCCACACAACCCCTGACATGTCATTCCCAGGTGACTCTAGTAAGTGCAGTGGCTGCTCTTCCAGAGGTCCTGAGTTCAAATCCCAGCAACCACATGGTGGCTCACAACAATCTGTAATGGGATCCGATGCCCTCTTCTGGTGTGTCTGAAGACAGCTACCGTGTACTCATATACATACAATAAATAAATCTTAAATAAAAACCTGTAATTTTTTTAAAAGGTTATCACTGCACATACATGTTCATATAGAACTCAAGTAAAAACTTAAGAAGGGGGATGCACCAAACCTCTCTGGGGAGGACCACAGAGTCTCTATCAGTGGTTGCTTCTGCTTCCAGCCTCTTGAAATGGCAATGGAGGCCAAATGTGGTTCTAAACATCATGATGAAGTGTGTGTGTGTGTGTGTGTGTGTGTGTGTGTGTTATATGTGTGCATGTATGTGCTTATCTAGACTATATTCCAGGAACAGTGATTATTTAGTCTGGTTTTGTGGTTCCCTCCAGGAGTTTGCAGATTTTCTATAAAGAACCTGTGATGGTTAATTGTGTTAGCTTGCTGGTCTTCTCAATTACCTAGGAGGCAGCCAGTCTTCCAGGCATACCTAGAAGGCATTTCCAGATAGGTTTACTGAGGCTGTGGACCCATCCCAAACGGAGCCATCCTCGTGGTATAGGCTGGGGATCCTGACTAAATGAAAAGGGACGGAGTAGAGCACCGGTTTCTGCTTCCTGCCTGCAGATGCACTGGGACCTGTCCTCACTGGCCTAACATGTCTTCTCTGCCATGATAAAGTACCACTGCAAACTGTGACACAAATTACAGTCTTAGGGCTTCTACTGCTATGTCAAAACACCATGACCAAAGATAATTTTCACTTACAGTTCCGCATTACAATCCATCACTGAGAGGTCATAGTTGGAAGCTGAGACTGATGCGGAGGTCACTGAGGACCACTGCTTACCCCCATCCTCCTGCCTTCTTACCCAGGACGCAAGTCCAGGAATGACCACTTACACTGGGCTGGACCTTCTTATGTCAATCATTGATCAAGAAAACACACCACAGGTTTGTCCACAGGCCTATCTGACAGGGGGGCACTTTATCAATTGAAGTTCCCTCTTCTAAACTGACCCCAGCTTCTGCCAAATTGACATAAAACTAGTCAGCCCACACAGACCCTTCTTCCCAGAAGTTACTTCTGTCAGGTGTTTTTCCCCACAAGAAAAGTTATGAATACAGGACCAGACAGTGAGTATTGTCTCAGGTACTCAGTTCTGATTCTGTAGGAACAAAATAATCATACACATGTGGTGCTAAGTTGACGGTGTTCGTTTAAGACTTCAGGACCCAGTTTTGCAATCACACTTATCTGGTAGACACTGGGCAGGAGGTCTGTGTTTGTGGCTCATACCGACAGCCTGCTAACCGTAAGTGAAGGCGATTACTCTCAATGGTGTAGATGAGCCTCATCCAATCAGCCTCAAAAGGACTGAGGTTTCCCAGGAAAGAGGAAATTCTCCCTCAAGACTGTCAAAGACTCCTGAATCTACATGCCAGCCTGCCTTATAAATTTCAAACTTGTCAGCCCCCCACCACAATCGTATTAACCAACCCTTAAAGTAAATCTCCCGGTAAGTGGCAGATAATGTGTGGTATACGACTGCCCATGCTTCTCTGGAGAACCTTGACTAATACAGAGACAATACATAAACTAATGGGCATGACTGTTCCATTAAAAGTATTTACAGTAACAGCTGGTGGGTGAGATTTAGCCCAAGTTCTCCAAACCCTAGTTGTATCATTAATAAGAGATGGATGCTTTCATTAGACACATTTTAATTTTTTAAGATTTAAATGTTTAATTAGATGTATGTGTGTGTCAGCACGAGGGCTCGTGCAAATGAATACAGTGGCCTGCCCTCCAAGGATGGAAGAGGGCATCAGCTGCCTTGCGGCTGGAGTCACAGCACTTGGGAGACACTGGCTGTGGATGCTGGGAGCTCCAAGTGCTCTCAACCTCCGCGCCACCTCTCCACCCCACACGCTAGGTTTCAAGCAGTGTAAAAGGAAACTGTGCCCCACGAAATGGAAGTCACCTTGGCTGGGACAGAGTCTGAACAACTGAGTGACTGCGGTCTCTAAGAATGAGACCGATGCTGGAGTCGCAGTGTGAGAGTGCTTTCTCAGGGTTACAGCCTGGCGCCATTTTCACATGTTCTTATACTTTTCAATATGACCTTTGGAGAGCAAATTTTTTGCTGCCAAAAAAAGCAGAAGTCAATTAAAGGAATGTTTTTAAGATTCATTTATTAAATTTTGCAGTTTTTCAATAAAAATTGTTGAGGAAAATTAAAAATTTATGAGACCATTAAATACAAGGGTTACAATTTTTGGCACAAAAGGAATTCTTTTTATCAAAAAATGTACAGCACAGGACTTTCATGTAACATTTATTACAAATAGGGACCTTTAATTTAGAAAATGGGACCTACCTATATGTTTATTTTTATTAGTTTTTGTTTATTTGAGTCAGAGTCTCATAGCCCAGGCTGGCTTGGAACTCTGTAGCCCAGGCTGGCCTTGAACTTGTGATCCTCCTGCCTCCGCCTCCTGAGTTCGAGTGCTGGGATTACAGGTGTGCGCCACCATGCCAGGCGCTACCTATAAATTTAAATAGTAGATTGTCAAGTTAGTTGATGACCCCAGATTCCATTCTCTAGCCTAGGGATTAATAAGATTTTCATCTTAGAAGAAATTGGTATCCCAAAAAGGTTTGTAAATACTTGTCTCATCGTGGAGAAAACTGCTTGTCAGAAGATTAGGATAACTTATAATTGAAAATAATCAATTTACAAAAAGCTAACCTCACCCCATCTTCTCAACAGTAAAGAATGCATAGAGGAGCTCCTAGGAAGGTTATATGGTCTAAGGAAAAGAGCAAAACAGGTAACCTGAAATGTACTATCTGGAAGAGAATACTAAGTGGTCCAGCAGATTAAACAGTAACCATGATGCCCAAGCCCAAGAATCAGGGCTGCAGGACCACGGCCATGACAGACGCGTCCCTAAGGCAGAGGAGACGTAAACGCAGGCCCTAAGACACCGCCTTAGAGAAGTGGAGAAATGGAAGCTAACGAAACGGTGTTGGGCAAGAGGGCAGCAGACAGCAGAATTCAGAAAGGAGCCACAGATCATCACAGGCTAAGTGAGAGAGCGCTGCGATCCAAAGGGACTGGCTCGGGCTGGTTTGGAGGAATTCTGACTTCAGATGCTTGCCATCAAATCCTTTGCTCTGATTATTGTTTTGGAAAATATAGTCACTATTTTACCGACTTCTACTCATAATTCCGCATCAAGTGTAAAATGTCTTTAACACAACAAAATTTCAATAATTATTTGTTGACAATGATAAATTACTTAAAAGTTCACAGCGGAGAGTAAATCAATCTCAATCTGTCTCTTCTCTTCTCTTCTCTTCTCTCTCTCTCTCTCTCTCTCTCTCTCTCTCTCTCATACACCACTCACCCTTCTCAAAGGAAAAACATATGTCCATGTTTTGTAGCCATTACCTAGAATTAACTAAAAGTCAGAATATGGAGCCTGTGAGACGGCTCAGCATGTAGAGGGGTTTGCTAAAGAGCCTGACGGCCTGAGTTTGTGCCTCAGGACTCACATGGCCAGAGAGCCCATCCCACAAGCTGCCCTTTGACCTTTACACATGCTCTAGTGGCAATCATCCACACACACACACACACACACACACACACACACACCAGATAAATCAATATAACTAACAGTTTTTAAACCACTGACCCCGGAAGTTCTGTGCATTAGGAAGCTGGCACCAGACCCACCTCTCATAGTATCCTCAGTACTGAGAGAGACGAAACCATAATCTGCCAAAACCCTGTGCTTGTCAGATTTAGGGGTTCTGTAGAGAAGTTCCCAATACCTTACTTGTCTACTATAGCTCAGGAAAATGGTGCAGTCGTTCCTCTTAACACAAAATAAACTGGGAAAGATGTCCAAGGGATCTACACAATGTAGAGTTCCAGAAAGGCCAAGTGGGGGCTTAGACACATAACGTAGCTGTTAACAATTGTGGAATGCCTGCTATGTTCTAAGAACTGACAGATCACCTCATTTAATCCTTTCAATGCCACCATGAAGTTCAGGCAGCATCGTGGATTAGGGTTAAGGAATTCTTAGCCACATTAAAGAATTGATGAAGACAAAGGTAATCAGACGAAGTGCTGCGATTTGAACCCATGAATTCTGATTAAGGGTGTTATATGGCCAGACAGAAAAGAACAATTATTTCTCTTAAAAGGACAAACTAAATCTCCTCAGAAGTAATCTGTACTTAATTTTATCCTTTACCAGACACTTTGTCTACTACATTCCCTAAAAGGATGACACCTGGGTGTCAACTTTAACAAAGTTAAAAGAAAAAAAAAACCTCTCAAGTTTGTACTAAAATTTATTATAGTGATGAGTGACGGAAAAAATGAGACAGATGATTACTGACTGCTATCCCACTTTGATCAGACGAAATGACAAATATATATGTGTATATATATACATATATATATAGCATTATAGCATTTCACTTAGTGGAATTATGTGGATCCAAGTTATTCATTCATATATATATATATAGGTTTTTTTTTCGAGACAGGGTTTCTCTGTATAGCCCTGGCTGACCTCGAACTCAGAAATCCACCTGCCTCTGCCTCTGCCTCCCAAGTGCTGGGATTACAGGCGAGCGCCACCACCGCCCGGCGTAAGTTATTCTTTAAAAACGAACCCCCCTAAATCAAATAGGTCACTGAAAAACCCAAGTGCCTTCCCTGTGCTTCCCATTTTCTGTAAGAACTTACCGTTAAACAACTTGTGTTTGGTCCCTCATTGAAACGCCACAGCAAGCATTTGTGGCTTTCCCATACTTTTTTGCATTTCTCAGTACTCATTTACATCTTAGTTCACCACATCAACCGTGGTTTTGAAAGTTTCTGCTCCTATTCACCAGACCATAACAGATTCCCTTGCTCTTTCTCAAGAAGTGAATTATCTGCTGCAAAACCTGTAGCTAGCTGCGCTCTTAAAAGCTTAAAAGCCCGATTTTAAGATTCAGAAGTGATCGCTAAAAGACCTCATCACTACAACTTATTTACTCCCAGGAAACTGCCAGCAGGGTGTACGAGGATCAATCGGAAGGCTGTAGGTGGAGGGAGAGCTGTCAAATCCTACAAGGTTGGGCAGGGAGGACGCGCCAGGGAGGCTCGAGGGGAGGTGGGGGAAGGCAGCCTTGGACTCCATTCCGTAAACTGCGCCACTTGCCGAGCGCAGAGAAAACAAAATCCACCCACGCAACCAGCCGGGCGGGACCCGGAGCCGAGGGCCTTGCAAGGGGCCCGCGGCGGACGCGGGAGCGAGGCGGGCGCCGAGCCCCCTCGCACTCCGGGCGGCGCGACCAGCCCGCCCGGCCCCCCGCGCCGCTCCCGGCGCCCGCACGCCCGCACGTCGCCGACCAGCTGCGGCCGCTTACCGTGGCGCCTCGCAGCTTCCCCCGAGGCGGCCCTCAACGGCTGCCGCAGTCAGAGCACCACCCCGCGGCGGGGCACGTCTAGCCCGCCCGCGGCTCCCGGCTCCCCCGCAGCGCCGCCGCTCTCGCGAGAAACCCGGCGAGAGCGCGCAGGGGCGGGGGAGGAGGAAGGGCGGGGCTGCCAACGGCGGCGGCCACTTCTGCGCCGCATCCGGAGGGGCGGCCGCCATTGTGCTTCGTCGCCGACTTCTCTTCTCTGCTCGGAGCCCGAGGGCCGAGCTCAGCGAGGAAGGAGGCGGCGGTGTGGCTGCGGCGAGCGCGACACTCCCTGCGGAGTGCCAGGTGGAAGAGGGTAAAGAGCGGCGGCGGCGGCGGCGGCGGCGGTGGGGGAGGGGAGCGCTGGCGTGCGGGCCTCCCCCCACCCCCACCCCGGGACGGGGACCCGGGTGGGGGGCAGGGAGGGCTGGCGGTGCGTGTCCCTCGGGGACCCGCGGCGGCCTGTGGCGGGCGCCGGGCGGCCGTCGTGCGGCCTCGGCCCACCCGGGATTTCGGTCGTTTCCCCAGCCCCTCGGAGTAGGTGGAGGTAGGCCTTCCCGTGGCCCCGCGCCGTGAGTGGCGTGACACTTCCGTGGGAGGCAAAGCGGATGGCTTGTGGAGGGCGTAAGGGGCCGACTCTAGACGCGCAAGGTGTGAGTAGTAAAATGCTTCCTCACCTTGAAGAAACTGCGTAGTGGAGAGCGCGCACACACACACACACACACACACACACACACCACACACACACAGCCCGAAACCACTACAATGAGCACCCCTCCTTCGTCCCCACAAAAGTAGTGTTAGGATCTGGGGTGGAAATCCGTGTGGGTCATAAACACGACGTCACGACCAGTGTGAAAACCATTTAAAGAGCCGGCGGCTTCGGGTCACACGCCATTCTGTAGGTTGTTTTTGTTTTTTATTGTTTCAAATGTCCTTCCTCCTTAACTCCCTTCGACCCCCTTCTGTATCCAGAGCGAAGGGGGTGAGTGAGTGCCGAGATACCGTCCTGGCTGATTGGCAGATTAAACAATAGTACTGTCACTAAAGAGGTAGATTCTATGTGTTCTCACAGGAGAAGCAGAAATGGGGTCACTGTTGCCTTTGGGGCGCTCCAGTGTGTGGGAAGCAGCAGACGTGCCGGAGTGCTGAGGCAGGAGCAGTGGAATCAGAAACTCTGGCATGGCCATGGCCATAGTTATCTTACCTCTTCGGATTTCCTAGTTAACGATGAGTTCCCCAACTCCTGGGATGCGGTTTTCTTTCTTTCTTTTTTTTAATGAGTGTGTGAAGCAGTCAGGAACACTACAGGGCATCATACTAGTACTGTGGATTTTTAATGACTACAAAGAAAAGGACTTTACCACCAGTTTATAACCAAGCATTCTTGTCAGGGAAGAACAAAAAACAAAAACCTTGGACTTTGTGAGTTGTGTCCCCATAGCTTCATGTATATATGGGTTGCTTAGAGGGCTCTTACCTTGTATTTCATGCTGGCACTGAACTCCTGGTGTTAGCCAGCCAGGCCTCTAACTTAAGATACTGTTGCTTAAGCCTTCTGAGCGCTGGGATTGCTGGGAGTGTGCCGCCAGATCCACCACCACCCCACAGCTCTAGTTTTGCCCAAAATGTTTAGTTCACCACCCACCTCCCCTTCCCCCATGCCCATAGACTTTTTTTTCTTCATTCTTTGACAGTTTCATATATGTATATAATGGAATTTAGTGCCCCCCTTCCCCATTACTTTATTTTCAGTTACGAGATGGGTCTTGTGCAGTGTAGGGTCTTGACATGCTAGGCGTTTGCTCTCTGAGCTATATTAAGACACCTCATCCCAGGTCAGGTGTCTTGAATAAGGATTGTTTTCCCACATAACTTCCGCAGACTTTTCTGTTCTACATGAAGGTTTTGGATAATCAACTTGGATATAAGTCATATGTAGTATTTATGCAGACAAATGTTAGATCCATATCCGGCTCACACACCTGTTATCTGTTATATCCACATTTTAATATATTTTAGGAAAGTAATCGTAGAGTGGAAAATTTACCAAGTAATAAAGCATTGTTTGGCTACCAGGTTAGCACTTCCCTTTGCAGGAATGAGCTTGACGTGACATATTCCTACAACTCACAGTTTAGTCATCACACCAACGAGTAAACAAGCGCTGTTACTGCCTCACCATAAATACTGTGCGGACAGACGGACTGTGCGCTGTAAAGTGGGCTTAGGCTAGGAAAACTGTAAAGCGGTGCTTGAGCTAAAGTGAGGCTTGGCTAGGACCTGCGGTGGTGGTGTGCTGTTTTAGGGGTGACAGGGCTTCCCATGGTTGAAAGGTAATGAAGGAAGGACTGAGCTCGGCAGGGAAGACTTTGAGTGATACATGGAAAGTTTAGTGCTCTGTGCTGTGGGATGGAGAAAGAGCAGTTTTACCCAAGTAAAACTTGATTTTCTTTGTTGACACAATCTTTGTGTGTGTCCATAAAAAGCATGAGAATACTTAAGTAGAGAAAATAAACTTGTATCGAGCCACACCTTTAAGCAACAAATTAAGTCATGAGCTAGTAAACTATAGATTAACAGTGGGCCAAATTAACTCACAACTTAAAGAACCAGCTCCTAGTGAAGTTCTTAGATCACTAAAGGAGAAGTCTGTTTGAATTAAGTCATTTTTTTTATGTTTTTGCAAAAATTATATCATTAGTAAAGTTGCTGGGAGTAAATCCAAAAGAACTGAACAGAAATCGTAAAATTGCTTTATAATTTGAGATTTGATGTTTGTAATTTTTACTTTTCTACACTACCATGAACTTAATGTGGCCAAAGCTGTTTTACCAGTTCTCAAGTATATTTCCTCTGACTACTGGTTAGACTAGATAAGTTTGAACAGCAGGTTTTAAAGTCACCTACTCCCCTACATTTTTGCCAACAACTGTAAAGAGGCCAAGCTTGTAAAAGCTAGTAATCATGTATTTTTGAGTTTGAATGAACTCTAAATTGATTTGCAGTTGCTGAATGAAGATTGAATTGTGTCACCTCAATAGTAAATTCATTTCTAAAGGAATAGGTTATCTTTAAGTGCTGTAGAACTGATAGACAAGGTCATTTATAGTTTCCAAAGTAGATGCTAAGTTTTCACCTTTCAAATGTACATTCTTTAAAATGCCATGATTACAGTTGCTTTAAAATAAGAAATGGTAAGTAGATAAATCTGATTGAGGGATGATAATTTGTTCAACATTGTTGATTGCTATGTGGAAGTTAATTTTTCTTTGTTTATGTATAAGAATGTAGTAGGAAATGTAAGTCCCACAGATAAGGTGATCTAAGATCTATTTTGGGACTGTGACTTCATTTTAGTCTTTATAAGCACAGAATCTTTTGGTATTTATTTTGTAGATGCTAAGGTTATAAACAGCTATTTATATTTTGTGTGTGCATATGTATGTGGGTTCTCAAGCCCATCTGTGTGTGGGTGTGTAAGCCAGAGGTCAGTGTCTTGTATCTGAGTGTCTCTACCACCTTCCGTGTTTTTTGAGATCAAGTCTTTACAGTTTCTGAATGATCCTGGAACTCACTGGTCATGGGACAGATTGGTGAGCTAGCCCTGGGCATCTTCCTTACTTAGTTTCACAGCTCAGATGTGCATTACCATAACTTGCTTTTTTATGTGGGTGCTACAGATCCAAACTCAGGTCTTCTTTCTTGAGCAGAAAATGTTTTACACATTGGGCAATTTCCCCCTCATTTTTTTCACACAGGGTCTCTAGCCCAAGCTGGCCTTAGGTATGTGAGAATGACCTTGACTTTTTAATACACGTCTCTACTAGGTAACTAGGTAAGCTAGGATTGCAGGAGCTTTCAACCACTCATAACTAGATCAGTATTCTGCCAACTGAGCCGTAGCCCTAGCCCTAACCGCACCCCCTTTTAAGATTTAGTCATTTATTCTATGTGTATGGCTGTATACAGGTGCATGCACCATGTGTGTTGGAGTCCAACAAGGTCAAAAGGGTGCATCACATCCCCCGGACCTGGAGACCTACTGCCATGTAGGTGCTGTGAACCAAAGTCAGTCCTCTGCCGAGAGCAGTAAGTGCTCTAACTGTGGAGATATTATTACAGTAACTAAATTTCTAGAAGTTTCTTTGCAGAGAATATGGATTGTGTATAGCCCTGAGTGAGAAAAGTCTTAGTATATGATAAAGGCAAATTTCAAATAATAAGAATGCTCGACTGGAGAGATGACTGAGCCATTAAGAACACTGGCTGCTTTTCCAGAGATCCTGAATTCAATTCCCAGCAATTCCCACATGGTGCTCACAGCCAATGTAAGGGGATCTGATGCCTTCTGGTGTGTCTGTAGACAGCGACAGAGTGGACTCATATACACAAAAATTAAAAAAAAATAAGGCAGGACCGGTGGTGGCGCACGCCTTTAATCCCAGCACTTGGGAGGCAGAGGCAGGTGGATTTCTGAGTTCGAGGCCTGCCTGGTCTACCGAGTGAGTTCCAGGACAGCCAGGACTACACAGAGAAGCCCTGTGTGTGTGTGTGGGGGGGGGGCAATATACTTTTTAAGTTATTTATGTGAAATTCCTAACTCTGTTAGTATTGTTTCATAAAAAGTTATATGTGCTCAATATGTGCTGTGTCAGCTAATTTCAGAAAATACTTTTGAAAGCAATATCACCATTTTGTAGGTGAGAAACTTAAGCATTAGAGATTAAATACAGAACCATACCACACAGAGATTTCAAAGCTTCTTACATTGTACCATTGTCTACAAATTATTTTAATTTGGTGTGTGCTAAAATTTAGGTAGTGGTTTATTTCCTACAAAACTTCAGTATCTTGGTTTTGAAAGAAAGTGGTAAGTGGATTTTACTAATAAAGGTGTTGTTTGTATTAATAAGTGCGTTGAAATACAGGAAAATTCTTAGGTGTAGGAGACATCATTAGCTGATGCAGATGGCTTGGGTCTTTTGTTGGTCTAGGGTTATGGTTTGTGTCTACTATGTTACCGTGTGACTTGATGCACCTGGATGAAGCTGTTAAGACAGCATCAGGACACGGGGATCTTCAGAGTGAGAGAAGGGGAAGCAGAATCAAACCCTGGGTCAGCCTTTTAGTCCAACTTGGGGCTGAGGGAGAACGGAGCACAACTGCAAAGCCATTCTGGGCCACCTGGTGAGGCCTGTCCCAAAACAATAGTTTGGGTTTCTGTGTATGTCTTTGAAATAGGGTCTCACTGCACAGCTCTGGCTGGCGTTATGCTAACTAACTCCATGGACCACTTTAACCTTGAACTCAGGAGTCAGCCAGCCCCGAGTGCTGGGATTAAAGGCACATGCCTCCTATGCTTGACTCAAATACATTGTTAAAATAAAATTATAGTTTAAGGCTGTATCTCAGAGGTACAGGGCTTGCCTCACATTGTGAGGATCCAAGTTTCAGTCTCCAATACTGCAAAAAAAGAAGAAAAACAACTACTGAATTGAACTGGTAATTCTTTGCTTTGTAAATTCACAGCTTTCCAAATTTGGGTAAGGGAAAATCCAAGTTTACACTGAAAGATAACTTGTGGTAATGTTCAAACAAAATGGTCTCCATAAGCAGGTAATAGAACTTTTCTTCATGTGTTTTCTATTACCTCTTTTTTTTTTTTTCTTTTAATTGTGTGTCTGTGTGTCTCTATGTTTAGAGACCAGAAGAGAGTGTCAGGTTTCTTGGAACTGGAGATAGGGCATTTGTGAGCCACCTTGCATTGGTGTGAGTTTCTCAACTCCAGTTCTTAACTGCTGAGCCATCTCCCTGTCTCCCGTTTTTGGGGTTTTGATAGAAGGAAGGCATCTGTTGCCCGTGCACTCATAGTCTTCCTGAGTGCTGGTATTGTAGGCATGCATTATCATTCAATGCTTCAGTTCTCTTCAGGTGGTTTCTGTGGAACAAACTGGGGATCATGAGGCTTGGCAGTCGGTACTTTCCCCCAATAAGCCCTTTCATAGGTGCTGCCACACACACAGCTTCCACCTCCTGTGGTACATACTGGCTATGTCTGCATATTTGTGCACATAACGGTGATTGCCCGTGAAGGCCTGAACGGGGCGCCAGCCCCTGGAGTATGATTGTGAGCCACCCAGTATTGATGCTGGGAAGCACTCTTTGTGGTTTTAGTTTTTTGTTTTTTTTTTAAGATTTATTTATTTATTGTATATGAGTACATTGTAGCTGTCTTCAGACACATCAAAAGAGGGCATCCCATTACAGATGGTTGTGAGCTACCATGCAGTTGTTGGGAATTGAACTCAGGACCTCTGGAAGAGCAGTTAGCACTCTAACCGCTGAGCCATCTCTCCACCCCCCTGGGAAGCACTCTAACTGTTGAGCACCGTCTCTCTCTGCCCCCATTCTTTAAAACCATCTTACTTTGTACTTGCTCCCTCTTCTCAATTTCCTGGAATAAAAGGGAATCATTAGATTGATTAGTTTATTAGCATTACTGAGTAACTCGCGTTCCTCTCCCTCTAGTTTTTAGGTCATTTGTTTTCTTTGAAAGTTAGGTATCAAATCTGCCTTCTGTCCATTTCATTTCTTATATTTGGGTCCTCAATACTGTCTTGGAGCCCGATTCTCTTCCATATCTTGATTGATTGCCTTGCTAGCGTGGGGGTGGGGTGGGGGGAAGGACTTCTGTTTGTTAACTGAGTTGTTTGAAAATCTTTTTTTCCCCCCCTGAGACAGGGTTTCTCTGTGTAGTCCAGACTGTCCTGGAACTCACTCTGTAGACCAGGCTGGCCTTGAACCCAAAACTCAGAAATCGGCCTGCCTCTGCCTCTGCCTCTGCCTCCCAAGTGCTGGGATTAAAGGCTTGCCCAGCTTTGTTTGAAAATCTTAAGTAGCTTCTAAACATTGTAGCATTGACTTCCTGTAAAGTGGGTGTTGAACTTCCACATAGCAGCGAAACTCACTTTTAAGTACCTTTTAGTATCACAAATTTATTAGTGCTAAACAGATAAAAGTTTTGTTGGAATACCAGTTATTTTATCTCTGAAAGTTCTAGAACAGATTGGAAGGAGAGATTCTAAGTGCACATGTCTAGCAGAGTACACTGCTTTTATAATCTGCAGAGCTACTCTTTGCAGCTACTATGAGAACTGCCTGGTTCCCCTTCTGTGCTTTGAATTGCACTCTTCATAACATAGCATTTTCTGGCTTTTATTCTTAAACATGCTTTAATATCTGTGGGGTTTTTTTCTACTTTAAGTCATCAAAAGGTCATTTCTAATATTTCTGTGAAGTTGTCATCTTTTTTTGGAAACCAGTGTTTCCGTAGCATTTTGAGGTTAGTTTTCTTTTTGAAACTTTACTTTGTGTACATATGAGAGGACAACCTGTGGGAGCCAGTTCTTTCCTTCCACCATGTGGATTCTGAGGATTAAACAGTCTTCTCATTGGCCCACATTTGGAGGGTTTTGTAATCATCATTTTCAGCCTTCTAAGTAGGTGTGATATTAATTATCCTAGTTTGTATCTGTGTGCTCTATTTCTGCCAGGGTATAAATGTAATGGACAGTGTTGCTTTAGCTTGGATTTGCCTAGCAGCTCCTCCAGCAGTAGCCTGCCACTGCTTTGTCCTTAGTGGGTGTGAGGCTGTCTCAGAGTAGTGTGCTGACCTCAGGGGGTATGGGGTTTTTTTTTGTTTGTTTGTTTTTTGGGTTTTTTTTGCATTTTATTTTATGTGTGTTGTGTAGGTGAGTTACAGACTGCATGTGAAGGTCAGACTAGCTTGTGGGAATGGCTTGGCTTCTCTTCCTTGGACTGTGTAGGTCCAGAGACTCAAATTTAGATTGTAGGCTTGGAGGCATGTGCCTTCTGCTGGCCCCAACCTTGGTGGTAGTTGTTGTTTTAAGGTCCTATACCACAGGAGGGTCTCAAGGGCTCTTTGAGCAGTAGACTGCTTTTGCATTTTACTAATTAGAGCAAAATCATATTTAGGGAAGTGTTTTCCATCTTACTGGTACTTCTCCAATCTCAGGCGTACTCTCTGTGCCTGATTGTCTTTGAGAGGTGAGGATTTCTTAATGTTATTTCTGCCTTCCTTCCTGTCTTTTGTCTATTCTGGGATCTAAAGTGCAACCAGATTTTGTGTAAGCCTCTGTCCCTTGTTCCAGCTGAGCTTTGCCTTATGTTGGTAGAAGGTCTTGGCTTGTGGGTCCAGTCCCCTCTCCACTGTCTACAAACCTTTCTACCTTTTATCCATACATGACTTTTGCAGAAACTCTGTTTTTTTTTTTAGCCTTACCTTAACAACAGCGTATTTCCAACATGTATGTTTTCAGGGTGTGAAAATTGGATAGGGTTCTTGAATAGTTGGTAGGCTCTTGATTCGCATTCTTTCTTTCTTTTCTTTCTTTTCTTTTTTTTTTTTTTTTTTTTTTTTTTTGGTTTTGGTTTTTTTGAGACAGGGTTTCTCTGTATAGCCCTGGCTGTCCTGGAACTCACTCTGTAGACCAGGCTGGCCTCGAAGTCAGAAATCCACCTGCCTCTGCCTCCCAGAGTGCTGGGATTACAGGCGTGCGCCACTACCGCCCGGCAGTTGGTAGACTCTTAAGTGTAGGTAGGCTCTGTATGATTAATGCTAAAGTTAAAAATCATCTCACAAACTTTAGGCCTATGCTGTGTTGTCAACAAGACGTATTTAACAGGCAACTTGGTAGATAACTATCAGATGGAGATTTAATTTGCAAATATTCATATTTGGTAATGGCAGGTTTTCTTCAGGCCTTTACATGGACTAAAAGAAGACTTCAAGATTATTTCCATGAAATAGATGTGAATATATTTAGTCTTGTTGATGAATGTGTGTATGTAAGTGTGTAAAGACTCTTTGGGTAGTATATAACAGACCACTAAAAGCATGAACTAATTGTAGAGGGCTCTGAAGGGCTTCCTGAGAGTCTCAGAGTTTATCTATAGCAAGTGGAAGTTAATATTTTTTAGTAGCTGGAACAAGCTACTGATAGCTACTGATTAGTCAGAATATACCAACATGGGAATTATACACATAACTCTTGATGCATTTATCAATCACTATTAAAATGGCTTTATATCTCAGGATAAATAAAATTTTATTTACCTAGTTATTTTTAGTTTCTGAGATAGGGTCTCATGTAGCTCTGTCTGGAAACTTACTGTGTAGACCAGGCTGCCTCAAACTCACAGAGATCCTCCTGTCTGCTTCTCGAATGCTAGAATTAAAGGTGTGCACTACCACACCTGGCCTAAAATATTTAAAAAAGCTGAAAGAAAAGATGCTTTAAGGTAACGATGCAATAAATAGATGATTCTATAAATAGTAATCAGATAGTACTTACAGAGAGTTTTTACCCAGTCTTCATCTTGGGAATTGAGTCCGATAAAGTGACAACTTCAGACACTAAGACTGGTTTTGCAGGTTTTCCATGACTGGAGCTTCTTGTGAGCCTCAAAGTACCACCAGTACAGTGTGCATTAGAGTCACAAGTACTGTATACAGATTGAGTGCCCTGCGTTCTGATGTTATTCTTGCTTCTGCCTTTTCTCTTACAGAGGTGGTTTTTTGGTTTTTGTTTTGTTTTGTTTTTGTTTTTGGTAAAGATTTATTATGAGCCGGGCGGTAGTGGCGCACGCCTGTAATCCCAGCACTTGGGAGGCAGAGGCAGGCGGATTTCTGAGTTCGAGGCCAGCCTGGTCTACAGAGTAAGTTCCAGGTCAGCCAGGGCTACACAGAGAAACCCTGTCTCGAAAAAAGATTTATTATGAATGTGGGTACACTATCACTGTCTTCAGACACAACAGAAGAGGGCATCAGATCCTGTTACAAACAGCCCTCTCTTACTGAGTTTTAACACTTAGTTTGTTCTTCACCAGACTACAGCTCCTTAATGTTCCCCTCAACTTACCTTCCCTTATTTTAAAATGTATATGCTAATCACATAGTAAACATTGCATAAAAATGTATTAAGTAAATGGAATTTTAAAAACTGCTTTTTAGATCTTTGTTGGGTAGACATTTTTCAAGGACCACGTTTTATTTTGTTTCATTTTATTTTATTTTTTGGCATTTTTTTATGCTTTTGACCTACATCTTATGCAACCAAATTATATAAGTTTTCACATAATACCTACATTGTTAAAATTCAATCAGTTTATGTAGCAGCATTGCCAAAAATAGTTTCATACAGTATCAAATTATCTCTCGAAGGACCCTGCCTCCTCTGCCTTCTCTCAAGAGATTTGTTTTGAACAGATATCCTACTAAGTTACTTTCTACAAGAACTAGGTATGAATACAGTCAGAGTAAATTATGGGAGGCATAATTAAGCATTGTGCTTTTCATAAACAAGTTATAGACTTGTATTTTTTAATGAGTGTCTTCCAGTTCAAAATCCTTATTACAGATAACAGTCCTCCATATTTTTGTAGCTATCTTGAAAAAGTAACACATCTGCTTGTTAATATACCCTAGACTTTTACTTCTTAGTGCTGAAGACTCATTGATAAAACTTACAAATGTCAGTGATCATGAATATTTTTTCTCCGGATATATGTCTTTAAATTTCCAATGCAAAATTTTACTTTGTAGTGAACAATTTTGTAGGGAAATTTGCATGCAAATGACAAAAAACAGGAGGTGGGAAGGTTTATGAATTAGGTGACAGTAAACCACCTTTATTCTGGGTCTTATTTTATTTTGGGTTTAGTAACTAGGACCTGGAATTAGTCCATGATATACGATATCAATATAGATATACAATGTTAGATAATTTGTTGTAGTTGTATTAGTTCCCATCTGGAGCTATTGAAAGGTTGTGGGACCTCTGGGAAATGGAGCCTTGGTGGAGGCAGTGAGTCACTTGGAGTGAGCCCGGGGTTTGGTTTGGTTTGATTTGGTTTTGGTTTTGATTTTGATTTGGTTTTTCGAGACAGGGTTTCTCTGTGTAGCTTCGGCTGTCCTGGAATTCACTCTGTAGAGCAGGCTAGCCTCGAACTCAGAAATCCGCCTGCCTCTGCCTCCCAAGGGCTGGGACTAAAGGCGTGCACCACCACCGCCCGGCTCAGGCAAAGCAATCTTCTGTTGAGCTACATGTGGTGCCCTAGCAAGTTAGGTTTTTATGAGTGTTCCAAATGTTTTATTATTTAGAAATCTTAATTTCCGATTTTGTTTCTATTCTATGTGCCTATTCTAGGTCTATTTTATGTGCATGAGTATTTGCCTACATGTATAATCTGTGTGCCACACGTGCCTACAGATCATGTGGTGCTGGGGATGGGACCCAGATCCTCTGCAAGAACAGCAAGCCTCCTTCATAACTGCTAAGCTGTTATATTTTTTAGTGATTTAAGAATAGGAAATTGTAAATCTCCAGACAATATTGAGAGACAAAGGACCAGAAGAGACTCTAGATTTTAATATCAAGTCTGTAGATTATTTTTTTAAAGATTTATTTATGTATAAATGTACACCGTAACTGTCTGCAGACACCCAGCAGAGGGCATCAGATCCCATTACGGATGGTTTTGAGCCATCACGTGATTGCTGGGAATTGAACTCAGGACCTCTGGAAGAGCAGTCAGTGCTGTTAACCACTGAGGCATCTCTCCACTATTATTTCGATTATTAAAAATATTAACTTCAGGGGGCTGGAGAGATGGCTCAGTGGTTAAGAGCACTGACTGCTCTTCCGAAGGTCCTGAGTTCAAATCCCAGCAACCACATGGTGGCTCACAACCATTCGTAATGAGATCTGACGTCCTCTTCTGGTGTGTCTGAAGACAGCTACAGTGTACTTACATATAATAAATAAATAAATCTTTAAAAAAAATATTAACTTCAATATTAAAAGTATTAAAATCAGTTAAATAGATTAACTGATCCGTTAGTGAAAATACTTGAAAAATGGTGGTGGTGGTGGTGGTGGTGGTGGTGGTGGTGGTGGTGGTGGTGGTGGTGGTGGTGGTAATCGAAAGTAGTACCTGTGTGCAGTCCTGAATCCACATCCAGTGAGTAAATATTTTGTCTTTGAGGGAATGGAGCTGGGAAGAGTATGAGGTTCTGGTTCTCTAAAGACACACTTGGAGGCCAGAGGCCAGACTCTGCTTATAACTCCTCAGGAGTTGTCTTTATTGGTAGGTGGGTGGGAGGTAGGGAGGTGGGTAGGGAGGTGTTTTGGGGGAGGGGGGAAGGGAGGGAGGGAGTCTATCAAGTGGCATGCAGCTGGCCAGAGTTTGTCTACCTTCTCAGGGCTGGGATTAAAAGCACGCAGCACAGCAGTGTTTTGCATAGGTAATGAGGATTGAATGTAGGTCCTCATGTGGCTGGCTTCAGCACTCTGCCAGCTGCTCTGTCTCTCCAAAATCAGGTTTTTAATTAAATGGAATTTTTAGCCTCATGCATCATTTTTTTTCCACTCACAGTTTTTTTTTTCTTTTTTTTCTTTTTTTTTTTTTTTCTTTCTTTTTTTGGTCATGAAATGACATCACATAAAACTTTCCATCCTAGTTGTGTTTAAGAGTACAGTTGATTTTATTAAATGTTCTGGCAGTGTATAACCATTGGCACTGCCGACTGCCATAGTTCTTTCATCTGTACACACTTTAAAGGAGTAAGTCTTGTCTCCCCTTGGTCACTGCCCTTTTGGTTTTGTTATGTGTGTGTGTGTGTGTTTTTTTTTTTAATCTTTATGATTTTGACTATGTTAAATATTTAAGTACAATCATACAATCGTTGTGTGACTTAATTCTCCAAGTGTAATTTCTTCAAGGCTGCTTAATATTCCTTCACAGGTGGGAATGCCCCCTTTAAAGCTTTTGAACTTTTACATTTATTTTTGGATTTTTGAGAATAGGGTCTTTCAATGTATCTGTGCATATTTTCTGTGTATCTCTAGCTGTCCTGGAACTCACCAGACTGACCTTGAACTTGAAAAGATTTGTCTGCCTCTTCCTGTTGGAATTATAGGTGTGTGCTACCACACTGTTAATTTTGGTGTGTGGGTGATGTGTATGCCCATGGGCATGTGTGGGTTGCAGCGTTCCGTGGAGGCCCGAGAAGGGTTTGTAGCAGTTGGTTTTCTGCCATGTAGACTCCAGAGAGCAACTCAAGTCGGTCAGCTTGACACCAGCTACCTTTACCTGATGAGACATCTTAGTTGTTTGTATGCACCAAATTTTGTTTTTTCATTTATTGATAACATTTGGTCTCTGTTGTAAGCAATACTGCTATGATCGTGATGTGCAAATATTTCAAGACCTTATTTTGGTTAGATTGGTTTGATTTGGTTTGGTATATGTCCAGAAGTGGAATTGCTGTGTTCTATGAAAATTCTGTTTTTATTCTTGAGGAATTGTCATACTGTTTCCATAAAAATTGTGTTATGCTGAGATGTCTTTGTTGGTGGTGGTTTGGGTTTTGGTTAGGTTAAATGCTTTGTTTCTAGTTCTCAGCTCTTTCCAGGTGCACCATCCTCTGCTGAGTTACTGGATCTCTCCTAAGTCAGAGTCCCCAAACTTTGATGTTTCTTACCTTCAGTGTTCCTAAGTAATTTTTATTTTTATTATTTTTATTTTATTTATTTATTTATTTATTTTAGTTTTTCGAGACAGGGTTTCTCTGTGTAGCCCTGGCTGTCCTGGAACTCACTCTGTAGACCAGGCTGGCCTCAAACTCAGAAATCCGCCTGCCTCTGCCTCCCAGAGTACTGGGATTACAGACTTGCACCACCACCGCCCAGCTCAGTTTAAGTTTTTGATTCACTTATTCTGGCTTTGAGCAAAAGATAACCCGTTCACAGTAGTTCTCGATAGGGTTGCAGTAGCCACATTTGGTATTGCTATTAACTACTCTTCTCATTACACTCCCATCTTAGCAATTTCTGTTATACCTGATTATACATTCGATGGTTTACTCAGCAAATACAGAAACACTAAGAAAGGGCTAAAGTGGTCAGTAATGCCGGTGAAGACTAGGGATGGTACTAAAGGCAGTCACCACAGCTAATTAAAGGGGTTAATGTAGAGTCGAGGCAAGGGTTCCATGGCTAGGCTTAGCCTAGCTCAGCTCAGCTCAGCTCTGAAATGGGTAGCCATAAGAACAGGGCATGGAAGACTCCTGTTCATCTCCAGAATGATAAGTATCGCAAGCGGTCATGATAGCAAGTGGGTGCTGCCACTATCCCATGGTCTTAGGTGCCCTTTTTTTTATGTTTCAGGTCAGGGCTGCATCATTTATTGGACTGGTGTTTTTGATAAACCTAAATGTCTGGTGTTTCTGATATGATTTGATATGTCCATGTATCCCTGATTTATTTTGGTAAGTTCACAAATAGCAACTTTTATTAACAAAAAGTTATTAGGTTTTGCTCTGTGGTGATGCAATATGTCGTATAGGAGTTATTCTTCCCATTCTGTGTATCCAATATGGCTGTCTATCTGCCCAGACAGGTTATCTGTTCATTTTGTCTTAACACCTATACTGAAAACAGCCTAGCAAAAGGAAAACTGCAGTTTGTAAAATAGAGTAACTTATTTACAGCCTGCCATGCTTTCTGATCATCTTTTTAATGTCACTATCTGATATCTTTTAAAGACAAAGATTAATAAATCCTGTTGTAAACTTAAGTAGAAAGATTTAGTTAATACAAGAGTTAGTTGATAAGTTATAAAGACTGTTCAAAGTAAAATTGACATTTTGTCTTTCTTAAGTTTGAATGTCTTAGTAAAGCAGTCTTATTATCTAAGCTGCACATCAAACATGTAGTGAAATGACTGCTTACTGACCTGAATTCTAATTTGCAGGATGATATAAAACAGGTTTTGATCTTTAAAATAGCTAGTAATGCAAAGTTAGGGAGGTTATCTTGATATCTCTTGATTCCCTTTTGTAGTCTTAATGTATGTGGCTGTCTCCAGAAGACAGATCCCTACCCTAGGAACACTTTTTAAATCTTTTAACTTTATAACAAATTAAGATATTTTAGTATTTTCAATTGTGTGTGTTGGGGGGGGGCGGTAGTATTGCAGGGGTCTGGGAGAGCCAGAGGTATACCCCTGGAGCTAGGGTTCAGGAAGTTAATAGGTGCCTTAATGTGAGGGCTAGGAACTAAATCCATAGCCTCTTCATACATGCTCTTAAAATGCTCTCCAGTTTTTAAATTTGTGTAGTTATGTGTGCCCAGGTACATATGGAGACCAGAGGACAACTGGTGTGAGTTAGTTGTCTCCTTTCGCTGTATGTAGGTCCTGGGGGTTGAACTTGGTCTCAGGCTTGATAGTAGGAGTTTTACCCTCTCAGACATCTTGCCAGCCTACAAAATTTTTAGATTTATTGTATTTACATATATTATATTTTCCTTATATAAATGGTGTTGGTAATAAGAGACAATCTAATATCCATTGGCAGAATGGGAAAATTAATATGTACACCTATGCAGTGTATGCAGTATGAGACATTAGCATGAGAGAATCTCACAAATGTTAAGCAAGGAATCACACAATAATTTATTCTGCTACCTTCTGATGGAGCCAGTGACTCAAGAGACAGAGCAAGTAAGAAGACTTTGTTAGCAGCAAACCAGCATGATTAGAAGGTAGTTGGTACCTGTCTAAAGTGACCATCTACCCTTTGTTCTAAAGGAGTCTTTTACATGAAATTTTTTAAGAGATGATCTCTTAATATGAGATAGGTGGGTTCCTCAGTTGTGCATTGGTTTGAAAAATGGATGTTTGGCGCATGCCTGTAATCCCATCACTTGGGAGGCAGAGGCAGGCGGATTTCTGAGTTTGAGGCCAGCCTGGTCTACAGAGTAAGTTCCAGGACAGCCAGGTCTACACAGAGAAACCCTGTCTCAAACAAACAAACAAAAATGGATGCTTCTAGAATGTGGGCTATGTACTTCTAATTTATATATAGATCACACATTGCAGGTCAATAAAAGTAAAAAGATCAAGGTTTCTATGCTAACCAAAGTAACTTATATTTAGTATTTGGTTTATTCAGTGTTTTCAGAAAAACTACCTTTCAGGTATGACTTTCTCCCATAGTTTGGGATGGGAATTTCTTGGAGGAGGTGTGATGTATAGTTAAAGTTAATCTAAGGTTAAGAGCAAACAGGAGAGAAAAAAAAAATTGAAGATTGTTGTCTCAGTGGTGATTGCTGTTTTGGGTGTTCTAGAGCCAGTCAGAATCAATTTGTGGTATGTGATATATTTATAGGTAAAGATTTGGTAGTTAATGGTGGCTATTCTATGTTATATACTCTAAAGAATATTTAGAAACTTAATTACAAACCTATAAAAGTGGAAAGTACAGTTCCACATTTTACATGAACTGAATTTAATTAGGGGTGTGTGTGTGTCTGTGTGTGTTGGTTGGATGATTTGTACGTGTTTATTGTAAGGGCATGTGTATGTGTGGAGACCAGGGGTCTATATCAGGTGTCTTCCAGAATTACACTTTACCTTATTTGTTGGACCTGGAGCTTACAGAGTTCCACCAGCAGATTCTGAGGTTTCTTTGTGTCTGCCGTCCTAGGACTTGGGTTATAGGTGTGTCCCTCAAGCCCTTTCTTTTCTGTGAGTGCTAGAGACTGAGCTGAGGTTTTCATGTTTGCACAGCAAGTGCCTTCCCAGATGAGCCATTTCGTTAAGCCATCATGTGACCAGTTCTACCTCTGGTTTATGGATCTTACAGATCATTTCACTTAAAATATTACTTTCCAGTAATTTTAAGTGAGTTTTCTTACAAAGTCGAGCTAATAGAGTAAATATCTCACAGTATTGTTTTGGAGATGAGTAATGAATAATCAGTAATTCCTTACCCCCATATGATATTTGGTAAATACCAGCTATTGTGCTTATATGTGATATAATGAAAAGATCACATCAGCAGTAAATGAGAGGAAAGCACTGTTGTGGAGACTTGCTTTCCCTGTATAGTTGAGGCTTGTCTCCTGTCCCAGGCTCTGGAAAGCTAGGATACAGGCATGGGGTGTGTCACACTCAGATTCATATTTATTTTGTTAAGATATTCTATTTGTATGTTTTAAGTACCTATTTCCCACCTTGTTGGGGTCAGAGCCTGTGTGTGCAGTTGCCCTTGGAGGCCAGAGGAAGGGGGGTGGATAGATACCCTGGAGCTGGAGTTAGAGCCATCTGATGTGGGTGCTGGGATGAGAGCCAGGAGGAGGATCACAAGGGTCTGTGTTTCTGTCAGTACATTTACATATTTTAGGCAGTGACTTAGAGGTATTTAAATGATCCTGTCTTAAATTCATTATTGATGAAGGGAAATAAACTGGTAAACATAACAGCCTAAAGTAGTGTGATATCTTACTTAATAAAACATTGTGAAAAGTGGAATTTCACAGAAGAAGATTTAATCTGATTGTCAAAAGTTAGATAAGGAATGTATAGACTTCCCTGGTTAAGAAGGATGGCATGAGAGTCAAGGACAAATGTATGTGAGGAAAAAGTTTAGGCTAGCAATGGAAGACAGATCTGTATGAAATTTCTTTATGTTGATAAACGAGCAGTAGTCTGGTTAGATGCTACTGAGTTTGTCTTTAAGGAGAAAGAGGTTAGAATTTCACAGCTAGTAGTGTTGCAAAAAGTTGACTATTTGATTCTTTTAATTTTAAATTTTATTCTGTACATGCATGCCCAGAGGGCAGTTTTCTGGAGTCAGTTCTTTCCTCCCTCCTTGTTGAGACAAGTATTCATGTTTCCCAGATGAATTGTGTACTCTAGGCTGGCTCATAGGAGCACTTCTCAGGGAATTGGTGATTCTTATCTCCGCCTCCCATCTCTGCCTCCGCATCCACTGTAGGAGTTCTGAGAGAGTGCTCCCTCTACAGACAGGTGTGTGTTCTGGAAGGATCTCACAGACTTGCTGGGGCAGTTCTTGAATGGCTGCTTTTTCATTAATGAGACCTAATTTGTGTTTCAAAATAAATGAACCTTTTCAGAATAAATTGTTGCTATATGTGTGTCGGGGGGAGTACTTGCATATCTTCTCAAATAAACTTCATGTAAATTTGCATTTCACAGGAAACCTTAAGAATGGAGTCTAAACCTTCTAGGATTCCAAGAAGAATTTCTGTTCAACCCTCTGGCTCCCTAAGCACTAGGATGGTGTCTGGAAACAGAGGAGGCAGTTTAAATGATTCCTATCATTCTAGAGAATCTTCCTTTAGACTGGATTCTGAATATCAGGTAGTATTTTAACTTGAATATGGTCAAATTAAAAAAACTGGGTACATTTATTAGATTTTTTTTTAAAGTAGCCACACCTGAGGCATCCTACATTCTTAAATTGTTAAAATAGAAACAAAATAAATAGCTAACAATTTCCAGAATTTGGAGACTTCACAGTTATAGTCCTGTATAAAATACTTTCTAAAATTCAAAAGCTGCATTTGGAAACAAATATTAAAGTAAACCAAAGTGGTAGGTATCATCTTCCAATCAGAATACACACTAATTTGACTTCTTGTGTGCATACAGCAGTGGGTAAAATAAGAACACAACTGTTAATATCCTGATTTTAATGTTAGGTGATTAATCCGTCTGTCTGAAGATTTTTCTCAGTAGTAGAGCATGCCTGGGTGCCAAGAGAGTGAGGGTTCATCCCCAGCACAGCGGTCTCATCTGCCTTTCAGGAAGCTGTGTCACCGACAGCCTGTGCTTGATTGTTTGAAATATCTAAGAAATAAGAGTGGTTACTCCTTTTAATTTCTTAATATATAGTCTGCATCAGCATCAGCATCTGCGTCACCCTATCAGTCTACTTGGTACAGTGAATCTGAGATAACTCAGGGAGCACGAGCACGGTCACAAAACCAGCAACGGGATCATGATTCCAAAAGACCTAAGCTTTCCTGTACAAACTGTGCGTCTACCTCAGCTGGGAGAAATGTTGGAAGTGGTTTAAATACAGTATCAGGTAAGAATTTATGCAGTTTCTATTAAAGTCACTTTATGAATGTTTTGGACTAAAGCCTTTTCCTTCCTCTAAGATTAAGTTTTTGAATTAAATAGTTACTATGTAATAGTGGATTTGGAAATTCAGTAGTTTCCAAAATTTTACCTTAAATTGGTGGTAAAAATGAAATCAACTCTTCATTTGGCCTTTTTGCTTTATACACAGAATGTTACTAGATTTTAATTGGGTAGAATAGCTGTTTTGTTTTTGGTGTGATTTTCTTGGAGACAAGGTTTCACTATAAAGCCCTGCTTAGTCCAGAACCTAGTGTGTGGATTAAAGGCTGTTCTCAGCTCTAACATTCGTATGTAGTAATCAGATTGGTGACAGTCCTAGCATGCGTTCTGTTGGGTATTTTGAAGGAGAAGTGTTTTAAAGTGTCCTATGAAAGCCATATCTGATAGACACTGAATATCTCCTCAGCGTGTCCTTACCGTGTATGTTTGAACTGATAAATAGTATATGATACTTTTCATAAAATGTGGGAACTCTTAATTAAGAAGTTGGAAGCTAAGAGCTCTAGATAAGGAGTGAGAAAATCATGGTTCTCACATATTGAGTGTACAGGAATGGCAAAACTGCTTCCTTATATTATATACTTAGGGTTATGTGTGTGTGAACTCAAATGGGGTCTTTTGTTAGATGAGCAAGAGTCTTCCTTACTTACTGAAACGCCTCCAGTAAAATGTTAGATAATTCCTGAAGTTGTAAAAGGAGTCAGAACTTGTGATAACACACTTAAACACTTTTTACTTTCTTCCTGCCAGCCTACTTTTTTTTTTTTTTTTTTTTTTTTTTTTGGTTTCTCAATACAGGATTAGTCTTTTTGGTTTTTTGAGACAGTGTTTCTCTGTGTAGCCCTGGCTGTCTTGGAACTCACTCTGTAGACCAGGCTGGCCTCGAACTCAGAAATCTGCCTGCCTCTGCCTCCCAAGTGCTGGGATTACAGGCGTGCGCCACCACGCCCGGCTGGCTTTGTTTTAATTTATATCTATTTTGAGGCACGGTCTTATGTAGCCCTGGCTGGCTTAGACTTCACTGTATATATCACGGTAGTCTAGAACTCACGGAAAACTGACTTCCTGATTCTGCCTTTGCACTCCTAGTGCTGGGATTAAGGTTGCCATGCCTGACAAGGGTTTTAATTTTGGTGGTTTATGGCATCTCTTCAGCTGTATATGAAGTATTCTGTAACTTGGCAAATTTGCATTTTAATCTCTAATTATTTAACATATATTACATTGTACGTGGGCAGATGGAATTGGAGTGATGGAAACATTTCAGCATATGTATAGGATAGGTTTGCAGTGTTGGTGATTGTTTAACATACACAGATTTATCGTATTTGAGATCCTGGGTTAGGTCCTCAGCACCAAAAGGAAGACGGTTTGAGCAGGAAGGTAATTTGGAGGTAAATAGTTTATTAGTAAATGATTTTGCTCTGCTAAGCTTGGCTTGTGATTGTAGCTATGTAACTAGGGATAGCTATAATGATAATACCTACTACCTTCATTGTATTGCTAAAGATGTATGAGCCTCCAAAACCTTGAAACCCTCTCATATAAAACTTCTTCCATTATTTTAAGATTCTTCTTGGAGGCAAAGTCAAGTTCCCAGATCCTCATCAATGGTACTTGGCTCATTTGGAACAGACTTGATGAGAGAAAGGAGAGATTTGGAGAGGAGAAGAGATTCCTCCATTAGCAATCTTATGGATTATAACCACCGCAGTGGTGATTTCACAACTCCATCATGTATGTAGAAACTATGTTGTTAAGTATAGCTTATGTGTTATTACAAATGTTCCATGTGTCATTAATAAGACTCCAATGGAGGAAATGAAATGAATTTTAATTTCGTATGGATATATCAGAACTGTTTAATGTTTTTTAGTATCTTCATTTACTCTAAAAAATATAAACAGTCTAAAACACGTTCTTGACTATTTGGCTTCTGTCTGCTTTAAACATTTTTATATATTTTAATAAAGTATTACTGGATAATTCTACATGACAGCATGACTTGTCTAACAGTTTTAATGTGTACTTCTAGCTGAATTGTGACATAACTGTATGTTGACTATACTGCTTTTAACTATTTTATGTGTATGAGAGTATTTGCCTACATGTGTGGCTGTGCACTGCTTGTGTGCCTAGTGCCCAGGGAGGAAGTACTGTGGCAGATCCTCTAGATTGGAGTTGCAGATGTCTGTGAGCCACCATGTGGGTGCAGGGAACAGAGTCCATGTCCTCCAGAAAAGCTGGTTCTCTTAACCACTAAGCCTCTTTCTAGCCCCCGAACTTACCATTTTAAGGATTATGTGGAACTGTATGACTGCCTTGATTTTAATTAAATTTTGAAATGTACAGTTTTTCTCTCTGTATGTAAACTTGAGCTTTTCAGAAGTGATCACATTTAAGTAACAGAGAATGCTGCTCAGAGTTAACAGTGTTGTGTAGGAGTGGGGTTTGTGCTGCTTATACTCACAGTCCAGAGCAGGTATAGACTCAGACTGTTTGTTGATAGTTTATTCTTCTGTTGGTCCCTATAGATTAGTACAGTAATAAATGTACCTCTTACACAGAGTATATAGAAAGTGTTTTTCATAAAAGAATAATAGTGTTTATCTCCACTCAGATGGAAACAGCCAGTTAAAGAGTCTGTTTTTATCTTGTTGACCTTGAGGCAAGGCCACCCTGTAACACAGGAGCCTGGGACGCCTTGATCCTCTTCCCCCTGCCACCCAAGTTTGGACCGTATCCCTCCTCCCTGCCCCGATTTTGAAAATGCAGATTGGCAGAGGCCTGTATTGAGCACAGTTCCAAGCCAGTGTTAAAGGGCTAGACAGTCTTACCTGTTAGCAAGGCATATCATGAAATTATATGGTCAATTACATTTATGTAATGAAGTCTTCATACTTATTGCATAGAATAAGAATCTCGATAACTGTTTTCCTGAAATTCGTGTGTGTGTGTGTGTGTGTGTGTGTGTGTGTGTGTGTGTGTTTTAATCTTATCATTATATTACTTGGCCTAAAGTTGTGTGTCAGTATCTGTTTCCTTGTAAAATGAATTTAACTTGCCTTGTCAGTTCCGTTTTTGAATTTGTAGTACTCTACCTTGAGTTTGTATTCTACTTGGGAATACTTTAGAAGTAAATTTTTTCCTATAATAATTAAACCCTTAGTTACAAGATAACATTTCATTTCAAATCCTAGTCTTTCAGTTTGGCAGGAGTCAATAAATGTGCATTCAATAATGCTTAAATTATTTCATAATTGGTTACCTTCCCTTCTTTCAAAAATAGATGTTCAAGAGAGAGTTCCTTCTTCATATTCACAGGGAGCAAGACCAAAAGAGAATGCACTGAGCACTTCACAGTTGACTTCATCATCCACCAGTCACCAATTGCCTTCTGACCACCAGACAGTACCAAGTTCTAGGGACTCCAGTAGAAGTTCTTTCAGATCACATTTTTCTCCAAGACAATCAGAATCTTTTCGAAACAGTTCACATCCTGCATTTTCATATCTTTCAAGTAGAAATGAAACTCCAACTATAAGCAATTCTGAAAGGGTTGGTTCATCTCAGAGACCATTTCAAGAATCTTCTGACAATGAAGGTAGGCGTACAACTAGGAGATTACTGTCACGAATAGCTTCTAGCATGTCATCTACTTTTTTTTCACGAAGATCTAGTCAAGATTCCTTGAATACAAGATCGTTGAGTTCTGAAAATTATATTTCTCCAAGAACCCTGACTTCACAGTCTCGGAATAATGGAACATCATCTTCTGAAGTTCATGATGGCAGGGCATCTGAAGCACCTCAGGGATTTAGATTTCTTAGGCGAAGATGGGGTCTGTCGTCTCTTAGCCAAAATCATAGCTCTGAACAAGATGCAGAAAATTTTAACCAAGAATCAGAAGGTAGAAATACAGGGCCGTGGTTGTCTTCCTCACTTAGAAATAGATGCACACCTTTGTTCTCTAGAAGGAGGCGAGAGGGAAGAGATGAGTCTTCAAGAATATCTACATCAGATGTACCTTCCAGATCTCATCTTTTCAGAAGAGAATCCAATGAAGTAGTTCACCTTGAAGCACAGGGTGACTCCCTTGGGGCTGCTGCCAACAGACCACAGGCCTCTGGAGTGTCGGGCAGTGCTGCTTCGGGTGGCTCCACACCAGATTCGCCTCAGGGTGGAAGAACTCCAGGACTAGCAGGGCTTCTTCCTGGTTCCTTATTCCGGTTTGCAGTCCCGCCGGCACTTGGCAGTAATCTGACAGACAACGTCATGATTACTGTAGATATTATTCCTTCAGGTTGGAATTCAGCTGATGGGAAAAATGATAAAGCTAAAAGTGCACCTTCCAGAGACCCAGAAAAACTGCAGAAAATCAAAGAAAGGTAAATTTGAATATTCAACATACATTGTAAGCTAGATCAGATTAAAGATTTAAAATAGCTCTTGTGATCTAAAGTTTCTTACAGACAAATGGTGATGTAACCATAAGATAAGTTCTGGGGCATGAATTTTATCAAGAAATGTTGTAACGTGTCTTAATTTATCTTGATATATACATACAAATGCGAATCAGTTTCTTTTTCCATGGATAGAGTACTGCTAAATGGAATTTAATTAGGAAGAAGCAAATGGTAGCAAATTACCAATCTGTATTAGCCTTTAATAAATTAATTGGCTTACCACTTATTTTTTTAATTTCTCAATCCCCCCCCTTTTTGTTTTGTTTTGTTTGGTTTGGTTTGGTTTGGTTTGGTTTGGTTTTTTTTCCGAGACAGGGTTTCTCTGTGTAGCCCTGGCTGTCCTGGAACTCACTCTGTAGACCAGGCTGGCCTCGAACTCAGAAATTCGCCTGCCTCTGCCTCCCAAGTGCTGGGATTAAAGGAATGCGCCACCACTACCTGGCTCAATTTTCCCTTTTAAAGATACATTTTAATATGGGCTATTTTCCTGATTTTAACTTTCCACATTTTTATTTTAAACAAACATTTGCTCTCCCCTAGTAATATTAGCTTTAATACTTGTTCATTATAGAAATTTCCTCTGATTTAAAGTTATCTTAAGATTGTTGCTTAGATTTCTTACCTTCAAAGATGTCCTTATTGATCTTGACTGTTTACAGTGCTGTACCTCTCTGCCTGGTTAGGTTGGTTTTGGTTTTATTTGGTTGGTTTTTGCTTTCTTTTGTTTTTGAGATTGGGTCTCATTATGTAGCCCTGGTTGTCCAGGGACCAATAGAGATCTACCTGCTTCTGTCTCCCACGTGTATTAAAGACATATACTACCACACCATGTCCTAGACAATATAGTTTTAAAAGAGCATTTATCTTGACAGAGTTACAGTATGTATTTTTGTGTATTTATTGTATTTTACCTCATATATAAGGATTTTTTTAAGATTTGACTGATTAATAAACACATAGAAAGTGGATTACTTAGGAAAATATAATTGAAACATGAAGGGAAACATGTTAAATACAAAACAAATGTTTAGCTTTTCAGAATATGTGCTTAATGTCATGCTTTTGATGAAACTGAGGCAGAAAGTCACCTTACAGCCTTATGTGTCCCTTTCTGTCTGTCCAGGCTGAATCCATTCAATACTGTCAGTTTACTGTGTGCCTCTTTCAATATGAATTTTAACAGAAAACTTTGCTTACTAAAAGTGAATTCACATATAAATGGTACATGTTAGCCTGTTAAATAGAGGAAATAGAGAAATGTGTTTTAAAATCCTTTATAGATACCAGATTTAGTGAGAGTGTTGTGAAGTAACCTTAAAGTTCTGTCGCACTTGACCAACTGATGTGTGTGTTACCTTTTACTCTTGGATTTCCAGTAACCTGGAACACTTCACTGATTACAATCTTAGTGATTTTGAAAAGGGAGAACTGAAGATGAGCAGCAGCTCGGCTGGGCTTACTCCGCCCACGCTCTGCTTTCTCTCAGTGGCGGGAGGTCTGGGCCACTGCCATTCTTGTATGTCGCCTGCAGTATAGTAGAAATGAAAGATTGGAAGTCTGTGACAAAATGGATGTCTAGGAGGAATTAAAATAGTTCTAAATTATGTGCCTTCTCTTTCAGCCTCCTTTTAGAGGACTCTGATGAAGAAGAAGAAGGGGACTTATGTAGAATTTGTCAGATGGCAGCAGCGTCATCATCTAATTTATTGATAGAACCATGCAAATGCACAGGGAGCCTGCAGTATGTCCATCAAGAGTGTATGAAAAAGTGGTTACAGGCCAAAATTAATTCTGGTAAGATTCACCCTTTTAGATCAATTGTTTTAGGTTTTTTTTTCCCAAGAGATTACATATTGTAGATATTTCAGCTAACAAATCTTCCATAATTTATTATTAAATTTATTCATACTTGTATACTATGTGTAATTATAATTAAACCAGTGGTTATGACATATACGATCTTACACCATACTAAATGCTGAGTCAGGTACACTCACCATTTAGCAGCTATATATTTTGAGCAAGATTTATTGCCTGTGTCATTCATCAGGTTTCTTGTTGTACCTGTTCTCATGGCATTGGTGGTTAAGGGAGCGCCTTCATTAGGGAACACCTTTTAATATCAGACCTTGATAATAGGCATCTGGCCTTCAGACGGAAAAGAACATTTTTGCAGAGAGAGCAGCTACTAAGAAAGACAGGTATATTTAAGGAACTGATTGGTCATGTTATGGCTGGCATCTAATTAATAGTTGAATATTGTTTTGGGTGATATAGTTGTGATAAGAGTAGTAGCAGAGGCTAGCTCATGGAAGACTTAAAAATTTGGATTAGAGCTTAAGTGTTTATCTAGGTATAATAGGAAGCCACTGAAGGAGGCAAAATTGAAACAATCTTTTTGTTTGTTTTTTGATTTTTCCAAAATAAGAGTTACTCTGTTTATCCCTGGCTGTCCTGAAACTCTTTGTAGACCAGGCTGACTTCAAACTCAGATCAGACTGCCTCTGTATCCCAGGTGCGTGGGACTAAAGCTGTCCACCAGCACCACCTGGCTGCAATGATCTTATTTGATTGTTTGCTCTGGAGAATAGCTTTCAGAGTAAGATCAGACCTGTAGCCTAGAAACCAAGCATAATCAATTCTCAAAATACTTGTTGGAGTTGGTGATTGATATTAGCATGTGGTATTGCTGGTAGTTTTCATAGAAATGGGATGGTATAAGTATGTTTTAGAGGTAAGTTTACTGAAATTTGCTAGGAAATTAGATGTCATAGGAAGAGGGAGAATAGGGAACATCTGTCGTTTACCTTGTGAGAATAGACCTTACTGAAATAAGAAACAGAAATAAAATTAGATTGAGACAGTTTATAACTCAGTTATATTTTGGATGTGTACTATATTTTGAACTTCATTTTAGGTAACTACACAGAAACATGAAATAGGCTGTTAGCTAGGCAAGCCTCATCATTTGAGAAGGAGCACTCAAAATTAGTTTCCAGTACCACAACATTACTCTAAGTAATGCTGGAAGCTTTGAGGTTAAATAAAGTTCTAGAGAAAGGCAAGGTATCAAAGAAGTGGGCTAAGACAAATCCCTGGGGCACCCAAGATGATTTGAGGAATAGCCTCCAGCCAGATTGGTGGTAAGAAGGGGAGAAATGTTATTTTGAATAAGCCAAAATGATTGTGTAAGAGTGGGTATGATCCTCTCAGCATTGATGAGGATAAAAGAGTCCTAAGATGATAAGCCACACAATGAGGTAAGGGTGTGATTTAGCAGAATAAAGTGCTTGCTCTGCAAACTCAGGACCTGAGTTCACATCCCCAGCACACATGGAAAAGCCTAGCATGGCCCTAGCCATAGGGAGGTCCAGCTAGTCAGACTTAACTGGAGAGGTTCTGATTCAGTAACAGGCACAGCACAGTCTCAAAACTTAAAGCGGGTAGTGAAAGAAGACACCCAGTCGTAGCCTCTGGCTTCCATGTGTACACACATGATACATGTTTGTTTGTTTTTGTGTGTGTGTGTATATGTATATACACACACACATACACAAACATTTTTTAAGTGAAAAGGTAAGATTGATATATGTATGTTAAAGGGAGATGATACATAGGCTCTTTTCCCAACAAGCTGATATACAAGGCTGCAAATTAGGGTATGATATGGGGTCGGGGTAAAACATTGATTTTGAGGTAGGGAAATATTTGACTGTTTTTGAAAGGGTGTTGGGTTTGAGGTGGGGAAATCCATGAAAAGGATCAAAGAAGGCATCTGGAGCACACGGTGAATAGAGCTGTTTCATGTCCAGGAAGCTAGTGTAGATACACGAGTTGATTTGTTTGTTGCTTTGGTAAAAAATGTATGGCCTGCTGTATAAATGTTTTCATTTTCTTAGAGAAGGAAATAATTGAGGGATAGGTTAGCAGGTTTTTAGATGCTGGGATAATAATAATAGTAATAGTAATAGTAATAATAATAATAATAATAATAATAATATAATAATATAATAATAATGATGATGATGATGTCATTCTGGTATGGATATTAATATTTTTAGGTAACATTAGTCCATATAATTTTATAGAGGGGGAAACGGCAGCGTACCTGCCTCTCATTTGTAAGCCCCTGCGTTTTAATACTCAGCCCTGCCAAAATTATTGAAATGAAACACATGCATTCTTAAGAGTGGTTTACTGATCTTTGACACAGACATAGATTGGGATACATTGCACTTGGCTCCTTTGCTAATGAATAGAATTAAAGTCAAGGGCAAGATAATTTTGATTGTGGGAGTTAATCAGGAAGGGAGTAAGGATGTCAATGTAATGTCATCGTATGGTGTTAAAATATGCTGCAGAGTAGGAAGCTTTCAGTTTCATTGTGTTCTTATGGGAGGGAGCATTATGGTGACCAACAATAGAATGATTTCACATACAGCTCAGGCAAATGAACAGCATGGTTTTCTCAGCTTGGTCTTTTGCTTTCTGTGAGGTGCAAAGGAAACTCCCAATTCCTAAACTCCAACCTGGACTATGAGTATTGCTGGCTATTAGATAGAAAGAAGCCAGCATTCCTCAGGAACTTGTGAAACCAGTTCCTGTCTGCGTCATTTCCCTTAACTCTGGTAGAAGGAGCACATAGCTCTCTGATGATGTATACCTGTGGTTGCCTATCAAAGCTTTTGCTGGGCTCCTTCAGTATCACAAGTACCTGTTCTATGACCCCCCCCCCCCAAACCCTAGCATGCTGGTTTCTTACCTCCCCAGAGTTCCCTAGTCAATTCCCTTGCATTCCCTTGCTGCTCTCCACTCTTGCAGATAGCTCTATAAGATAGTTTTCTCTGCTTTGGATTCCTCCAGATAAACACTTCCCTGCCAATAATGAAGTGGTCGTGTTGGCAGGTTTTCACTTTATTCTGCCCCTTTCATACACTTTGCTTTAGGCTACTTTTTAAGAAAAGGGTTTGATGATGCTCTTACTCTTTTTCTCAATCTCCAAAGCCTCTGGTTGTAGCTTTGTGCAAGCTCATTTAAAGATGGGATTGGAGGTGAATTTCACCCTCTCTTCACTGCTACTCATAAGCTTACTTTAGGACAGATTTCAGTTGGTTGCTGTAGCTAATAAGTCCCAAAGAGTAGGAATGTATAACTAGGAGGACCTACTAACATCTACATATAAATACCTAAAGTCTACATGAGTACCTACTAATGGCCCTTTTTCATTTGCATATCCTGGTAGCTACATACATATAAATGAAATAGTAAAAAAGTTGTTCTTTTAAATCTTTACTAGCTTATCTTGGGTTGAACCATGTTGTAAATTGTATGAGAACTTAATTCTAATTGTTGGAATAAGCTACTTTTATCTGGACAAAGGTGGATTCCTTTTTCCTCTTTTAGTCAGCAGAGCAGGCACCTTGCTTAGATGACATGACCTATATATGTATGCTCTGATACCAAAAATATTAGTCTTGAGTATGTAACTAGTGTTTGAAATGCTAGGTCATTAAACATAGCTTTCATTACATGTCATCATACTTCAGGAGGAAGTGAGAAGGTATAGGTGACATCCTTTGCCTCAGTGTCAACTTCCCCTAATTACAGGATAGATGACTATGTAGGATTTTAAAAAAACGTATCTAAATGATGACTGTAGGCATAAACGTCATACAGAACATATTTGTCATTATACATTGCTAGTTTTGCATACATTATTTGTTTATTGCAATATTGTAATCTCTTCTACCCTCAATATTATAAACCTTGAGCTTAGGACAGAAAAACTTGACTTTCTGCAATTTGTTTTTTGTCAGGTTCTTCATTAGAGGCTGTAACTACCTGTGAACTCTGTAAAGAGAAGTTGCAACTTAACCTGGAGGATTTTGATATTCATGAACTACATAGAGCTCATGCAAATGAACAAGTTAGTATATTTTGCCTAATTTGGTAAGTGTCTGTTGTGTGCTTAAAGGACAGCTTCTTGAAGAAAAGATTAAGTCATGGTCAGAAAACCTAAATTAATAATATTCTTACTATAACTTGAAAGATGACAAGTTTATAATTTCATTAGAAAATTCCCTTTAAATAAAAAATTAAATGAAGATAAACTGTCAGACTTCATAAATAAACCTAAAAGTTAATGAAAGTTTAGGAAATTGGGGTCAAAGTAGGCATTGCAAACCTTCTCTCTCCAGTATTGATGAAATGATCTAGTTGTAAGAGACAACCTGGATTTTTCTTGTTGAAGGAATGAGAGAAGCATATGTGTTCAAGGGGAGTACGCAGATGGTTTCATCCCGACCAAAGAAAGCCACCACTTGACCACTCTTGCTTGCTCTTCTCAGTGGCTGGCATCTGCCTGCCAGTGCCTTTCGGCTGGAGGGTGGGTGGGTGGGTCATTGATTAGGTGAGCTTTCAAGACAGCTTTCAAGCTTTCTCTGTGTAGCCCTGGCTGTCACAGAATTCACTCCGTAGACCAGGCTGGCCTAGAACTCAAGAGATCCGCCTGCCTCTACCTCCCAAACACTGGATCAAAAGCTCGCACCATTACTGTTTGTCTGTTGTATTTTATAGATTTGCCAGCTTGGGATAATTCATGTTGATGAAATCATATAAGGTATTTTTGTGAACAGCCTTTTGAAGACCTGAGTTCTATTCCTAGCATTGGTGTGGGGTGGCTCACGGATCTAGTTTCTGAGAACACTTACATGTGCATATATATATTCATTTACAAACTTACATAGATACACATAAAATCTTCTAAAACCATAATGTGAGATAAACAGATACTGTTTGAAAGTCTGATAAAATCCATGGACTTACTGCATTCAAATATAAACTCTGTATGTAATTTAGTATAACTAATACCCAAAAGTAATTGCTTAGATCCAGTTTAAAGAACCACTGCTCAGAAGAATGAAGCTTGTGTTAGGTATTAAATATTGCCATTTGTAATGTTTCATTCCCTAATGAGTTAGTTGTACAAAAGAAATTCGGTACAGTGATGTCTTAATTATTAAGGCATCTGTGTAGGCAGGTGAATGTCGGCATTTTAAAAGCTAGGGAAAGTAAGAAAGGTGGAATGAGACAGAAATGTATTGTTGTCTTAGAGGAGACGTCAGAAAGCTCTTTTCTGTGGCCACCTCGTGTCACACATTTTTTCATTTTAAGGTATTTATTTTTATTTAATCATTTTAACGACCTGCATTTTTACATAATGGAGAAGTATTAGACAACTAGGTATAGTCATTGTAAATGATAGTCTTGGCTTCATCTTATTTTTATATGAATCATGGATTCTAGTGGTTAGAGTTAATCCTAATTTTAAGTGACTAATATAATTTTATCCCTTTTTTTATCTTTTGCAAGATGATAACCATCAAAACTTTTTGTTGAATTGTTTTGAGGCAGGGTCTCATTGCATAACTCTGGCTGATGTGGAACTGGCTATGTAAACCAGGCTAGCCTTAAACTCAGATCCTTCTGTCTCTCCTGTTACCCTCACTCCTCCTCCCCAAGAGCTGGGATTAAAGGTCTGTGCCACTGTCTGGTATAACCATGTAAATTAAGAAAAATAAATAAAAATAGAAACTAAAATAAATCTCCCAGATACACGATTTCCTTTTCAGTTAAAATAATGTCAAAATGATTAAACATTTAAAGATTTCATTTCAAATTCTTAATGATAGATAGAATTTGATGAACAGTTTCTAGAATTAATATTAACATATAATTCTTAATCTCAGATGCGTTTATTATCCAAAGCAGGTACAATTGACCTCTTCACTGTAAAAATTAAAGGAACAATCTTTATCCTAATTTATTTCAAAGCTGTGTTTATATTGGTAAAGTGCTAACCTAGTATTTCTAGGCTCATAAACTCATTCCCCAGAACCATCAATAAAGGCAAGAAGACAAAAAGATGAGCAGGGTGCTCAACAGGTTAGAAACTATTTAGAATTTCTGAGTCTTCTATTCCCAACATGACCCCCCCCCAAAAAAAAAGATGCTAATATCAGTGTGTGTTTGCATGTGTTGTTACCTTTAAACTAATTCTATTACAAAAAACATAATATCTAAATTAGAGTACACATTACAGAATTAGGTTAAAATGAAACAGTAATTTTTAAAATTAAGCTGAAACAATTTTAATCATTTGTAAAGAAAATCTGTTAGGAGCTTTATATAGAAAGCTAAAATGTTATCACACCAAATGATTTAAAAAGGTAAACATATAAATGATTAAAGGGAGATAGATTGATGAAAACTACACATGTGTAAGGCAGCCTAATAGATGACTGTATACCTTTCTAGGAGCTGTGTCCGAATACTTTTTTTTTTTTTTTAATTTATCAGTAAACATTGACTATAGTCACAATCCTAATTTCATTCTGTTTCTTCTCTTCCCCATTTAAGGCTGAGTATGAGTTTATCAGCTCTGGTCTCTACCTAGTTGTCTTACTGCATTTGTGTGAACAAAGCTTTTCTGATATGATGGGAAATACAATTGAACCAAGCACTCGTGTCCGAGTAAGTAGCATTGGTGTTGGGAAAGATGGGAGGGGACAGTACAGTTGCTTTATGTGTTCATGTTGTATTCTTCCCCCATTCCTTAGGAGAGGCCTTATTTTCAAATGTTTAGCAGTGTAGTCTATATTTAAGGGAAAATGATGTCTTCTAAAGCAAATACCCTAATTTTATCATAGGTTATTTAGAGAAAGAAGTAATTTCTCAGCTCTTGAAAAGTGAAATATTTCAAGCAGAAACAGGCTCAGAATTAGAAATACCAAGAAAATTTTGTTACTTTTATCTTATAGAAAGAAAACCTTTAGCGTTACATCTTAGAAACATGAAATTGTGTTCCATAGGCCAAAAGAATATGGAAGAGTAAATGTTTGTTGTTGTCCTGTAAGGGGTTACCCCTAAACTAATAATATTACCAACTAAGAAAAAAAAGGAACTAGTTGCTGTAAATAATGTTTAATATTAATAGTACCTTTAAGTTAGCTTTCTCTATTCTATTAACATTCTAAATAATGTTAATAGAAATTAGAAGTATTGTTAACACCTAAACTAATTTTAGGATTTAACAGGATTTGAAATAAATTCAGACAGCACATTTTCAGTTTTTTATTACCATATAAGAAAGTAAATTCAAAATACAAGTTACTTTTTTCTTGTGCTTCATTATTATATGGATATTTAAGTGACCCAACTGAAATTACTTATATTAAGAATTAAAAAATAAAAAAACTTATGTGCTGTAATTATGCTCTTAAATTTTCTGTTAATTTTTAAGTTCTTCAGAAGTCATACTGCTATCTGTAGTTAATACCATAAGATGATGTCTAAAATGGTGTGTTAACTCTTGCAAATGAAAAGACCATGAGTCAAGTCTATTTGTTTTACCCTTAAAACCCTAATTCTAAAACTACAGTAGAAGTTATTCTTAGTATTTTATTATACAAGCATTGAGCTACACATCTCTACAGCTATCAAGTTTAGGCAGGCAAACATCAGTTCATTTGGGCCCAGAAAACAAAATTTTGTTTCTCCAACTTACTCATTGAATTTATATATTTTTTTGAAAGTATTAGGAAGACAGCGTTATTGGATATAATTATTGATTATGTTTTCTCCCAGTTTTGTGATACTGAGTTCCCCATGATTAATGATGATTGTGTAGAGCATAATATAATATACCCTTAATGTTTTAAATTTTGTTGTTGGGGAAGCCCCTTATTTAAAGGATTAAAATGGTGTTTGACTTTTTAAGTAGAAATAAATCTCCTATACTGATTCTCTTTAGAACCATTTGCAACATTTAAACTACTGTATTTCTTTCTGCATTGTTTCTAGTTTATTAACCTTGCAAGAACTCTTCAGGCACATATGGAAGATCTCGAAAGTAGGTGGAATTTTCCCTCCCCAGACTTGTTGAATGTACTTTTACAAATTAAGCCCACAGGGGGGGGAAAAAACTTTAAGTGTACTCTTTTCTACCAAATTGAGCTTTGGCTTTAGGCTTAATACTACTAGAATTATTGACTTGGATGATAAGGGTTGGACAATAGAATTGAGGTTTTTAAATTTTTTTTTTTTTAATTATGTTTAAGTGTGGAAGGAGGTAATTTTAACTTAATATTTTAAATCAGTGATTTTTATTCTTTGTGATTAAAAGGAAAACAAGCTTAATTACTAAATCATATCTGTTAAGGGTTTGTATTTTTAATATATGAAAAAATTTTACTTTTTATTCAGTTTCATATCATGAGAGATTTTCTTTAGTCTTGTGTTTAGTGCCAGGAAAATAAGGAAGAGAGACCAGCCCATAAGAAAAGGATTTCATTTGTTTTTCTTTTACTTACAGATAGTTTTTTGTGGACCTTTAACACACAGGTAGCTGGAGTTTCCAAGAACACATTGTCAGGCTCTTTAAGTGAAGACACGTAGCCCAAGTCACAGGCATTCCTGTAACTTGTCTTATAATGTACTACCACCATTCGTCCTCCATACAGGCAGGGACAGACCGTACCTATGTACTCTTCATCAGAGCAGCAAGTTTTCATTCCTGTGTAGTCTGGAGTGTTTTAAATGCGTATTTTCATGTTGATTACGCACTTACCATCTGCAGAATACCTGTTGTCTAGGAGATGTGTAAGATTACTACCTTTAGAAGAAGGCTGACATCCTTTGAAGATAGTATGAGAACGATTCAATCCTCATTAAAACCTTTTACTTCCTTAGATATTTTAAGACATGGCCTTTTAGAAATATTGTTACACTTGTACTAATTTAGGTTTTAGCGGAATTTGAAATAAATTCGGACAGCACATTTTTTTCAGGGTTTCCTTTTTTTTAATTATCAGTGAAAGAGGCCAGTTGGAATTACTGTTCACTGAGTTTTTCGGTTTTGCTTTAAAAAAAAAAAAACTTTATAACCTTCACAAAAATACTTTGTTAAAGCTGGGCATAGTAGCACACACTTTTAATCCCAGTACTTGGGAGGCCAGCCTGGTCTACAAAGTCAGTTCCAGGACACCCAGGGCTATACAGAAAAACCTTGTCTGGAAACCCCCCCCCCCCCAAACAAACAAACCAAACAGACAAAACCCAAAACACCTCATTGGCTAATACAAAAGTTTATCTTTTGTTTCTAAAAATTGTAGTTTCTGTTTTGGTAAATATTGTGGTGGTGGTCATTTGTTTCATCGTTTCCCTAAGATTTCTCACTTAAAAATATTCTCATTTAAAATATAATTTCTTAAGCATAGCATGGTCTTTTCCCTATATGTAAGAGAAGAGAAATATGGAGGTAAAATTATACAAAGTCAGCTAACAGTGGATAGTAGCAGTGTCTCATGGATCTCCAACTAGTAGAGTATGCTATATTCTGAAAACTAGCTGAACTGTATTGTCCTATGGAATCAGTCACCTAAAAACATGACATTCCCTTTAGTGTGATCCTGTGATGTAGAATTAAAAAACAGGGTTTATGTCAGTTATCATGTTAACATTTTTTCCTGCTCTTTATCAGGGTAGATCCTGTATCCTAGAGTAAAGAAACCAGTTGGAATTCCTATTCACTGTGTTTTTTATTTTTGCTTTTCTTTTTTAAACTTTATAATTTCGTAAGGTTTACATTAAGCTTATCTGCCCTTGATAATAGTGAAAATACTTGATGTTAACATATAAAGCAGATTATATAATGAATAGCTTCTTATTACCTTGGCTATCTCAACATTCCAGGATGTTTTATATTAAATCTTGTGTCACTAATGGCCATTGAATAAATTGAGGTCAGAAATGTTATAAAAATGATGTTTCTGAGAGTGTGGAGACACGGGGATGAGCGCAGCAGCAGGTTCTTGTTGTTGGGTTTGCATTGTTTTTTCTGAATCCGATTATTTAAGTTAGGCTGTGTCTATATAAAGCTTTACTTACTCAATAGAGCTTTTTTTCGTGGCATTGTATAGACATAGCTTTGATGTAACTTGCAAGAACATCCATAACCTGTTATTCTATGTACATTTTTTTTCATTCTCATCGGATGCATCAAACATGCAGCGGTAATAAGCCAGATTCTACTCAGGTGTGTGAGAGCACTTGCCTTAAATTCACTTTCCCTCTGGTGTATGTTTATATACATATCATTAGCTATACGGACACAAGCTGGTCTCAGAAAACATTTTTTAAAAGATGCTCTTAAACCACATTTTTAAGCATTTTCATTATATGGAAAGTATATAACATCCAAAAAGATGTGGGGGTGGGGACATTGTCGACGGGCATCACCCACAGTCAGACCACCCTAACACTCTCATGATAACTTCCCATTCTGACCCAACAGTATACTAAATTGGGATTTTTGTTTTACAAGTCATTGCTGTTCTGGCTTCATGTTTACAAGTCATTATCATTCCCTTTAAAAATCATTCTTGATCATCCTGTTTTTCTCTCAACAGCTTCAGAGGATGAATTCTGAAGAAGATGGAGACCATAACAGGACAGAACACTTGCTATTGCCTAACTTCATTTAAGAAAAAAATGGATGATCTGTGAACATGTTTATTAAAACTGGCAATTAAGTATGAATAATTTCATGGGGTAATGCCTAGTAGATTAATTGACTATACATAAAATGAATATATATACATGTATAAATGTAAATATATATTCATTCTCAAGTATTGCTGTACTGAAATTCTTGAGCTGGACCTTTTAACACTGGCCAGCGAATCTCATGTTTATAATATGTAATCAAAAGCATTTTTCTTCTGGTGAGTGGGAAAGCATTACCCTTGTTTTAAATATCTAAGCAATGCTCATCAACTTTTTTCTGTGTTACAATTACTGTAGTCATATTTATGGAAAAAATGTTTGTGTATTAGTCTCTTGCTAGTGAAGAAGTCACATAAAATGTACTTTTGAAATAAAATGCCAATGGCACCTAATTAGTTTTCCTCTTTAAATGCCTTAAGTTACAGTCACATTTTGATAATCATTTACATCCAGTGTTTAAAATTTTTTTAAAAGAACGGGAAGTTTGAAGAGCATTATTAGGTTTCCAAATTTAATTTGAATTCTAAATCCACTTAGCAATAAAACCTAATTTTTAAGAAAAAAGTGTGTAAAAGATGTAGTAATGATGGATAACTTTTGTATTGATTTGCAAAAATGCAGATTATATTTGATAGGCCATGGTATGTAGGTATTCCTTTCAGGAATATTACAGCTGTAAATTATATCAGAATTGCCAGTCAAATGATACTTAGTTAAAAATTACTGAAAAATCTCAAGTTAACAGAATATTTTTTTAAAGCCCACATTCAAAGTTTAAAACACTGGTTTTCAATGTGTTTTTAGTGTTGTCACTTCTTTATAGAGAAATATAAATAACCTATTTGGGTCCTGGTCATTTTTAGGTGTTCCTTGATAATTTTGAGCATTTATTTGATGATTGTTAATATTTTTCACTACCTTTGCAAAACAGATAAATTACTTATTTCAACATTAATGAGTTTGCACTGTGGTCTTGAGCTGTGTAAACTTGCGTAATGATTTCCACTGTCAACACCCTTAGGAGATACACATTTACACTTGCGGGTGGTTTCAGATTAGTCCAATGTTGTGGCAACAGACAACTTTCAAAACCTAAATAGAAACCATGTACTTTGTCAAATGTGAACAGACAGTTTGCCTACCATTTAGTTTGTTGATGTTAATGTAAAACCTTGGCTTGAAATAAAGTGATACTGATTGATTTGAGTTTGTACTTTTTCCTTTTAAACTGGTCCTCAATGAGAAATTCTAAACACATTAGGCAAGAATTTAATTAAAATTTCAACTTTTATTTCATACAGTGGTTCTAAAGTATCTTCTCAGGTTTAACTGTGTTTGAGTGTTTGCCCACATATGTGACTCTGAGCCACACCCATGCCACATCTTCAGAGGCTAGAGAAGACCTTGTATCTCCGGAAACTAGTAAGAGGTTGAGCTGACATGTTAAAAGTGTAATGGAACCCAGATCCTCTGCCAGAGCAGCAGATAATGCTCTTAACCCTTCAGCTGCCAAGCATGCCTTCAACAATTGCTGTCTGTGCATTGTCTTAAACAGAAGCACAAAATTTGAGAATGATAATTTAAATATTTTCTGTCCTTAGGAACTGAGTTTGAAATATGAAATACTTTTATAAAACTCATTATGAAAATGATCTTAATCCACAAAATGTAGACTTGGTAAGAAATGTTCTATAATTGATTCATACATACATAATTTGCTAATAGCCACTGATTAATAGGTGCTAAGATGTGACCATCTAAAGATCTGTAGTGGGGCTACAGATCTTTAGATGCAGTGGCTCAGTAGAGTGTGTGCTTGCTGTGAGTTCAGTCTCTGGCTCCCATGTAAAAGTTTTGTGTGCCTATAAAACCCCAGTGCTGTGAAGATGTAAAGTTGGAAGAACACTGGGGTTGTGGTTCAGTGAGAAAGTGTCAACCATATCTGTGCTGCTCTGACCTCTGTACATGGACCTATACACACAGATGTTTATACACACATTCCAAAGAAAAAATAGGGGATAAAGAAAGAAGTTATCACAAGACACCAAACAATGAAAACAGCATAAAATGTTACTCGGGATACACATATCTACCCAAAATAAATACATTGTCAGGACTTGTGATGTAGCTCAATCATGGTGGTCTTGCCTAGCATGCACCAGGGCCTGGCTCCCAGACTTCTTCCCCACATCTTACCACCATTGACGGTTAGAGGCAGGGTGGAGAGAAAAGCAGTTTCTTCATTTAGAACACACGGAACAAGGCTGTCTGATCATGGTCAGAGTAGAGAATGGCTGCAGTGGCTGGCTGGCCGTACCAGCTGGGTAATAACCTGTGCATGGCACTGCACAGGGGCTCTGTCTGAAGAGGCTCAGGGAGATAGTACAGCACGGCCGTCAGCTTTGTGGTCTTGGCGGCACATGGTATGTGTGTGCTTTTGAGTTCAGTGCTGTGGGAGTCAGAGAGGCAGGTCCCTATCTAGAATTCACTTGGCCACAGATCCAGCTGGCTCAAAAACCAAAACCCAACCGAAAAAGCCGGGCGGTGGTGGCGCACGCCTTTAATCCCAGCACTTGGGAGGCAGAGGCAGGCGGATTTCTGAGTTTGAGGCCAGCCTGGTCTACAGAGTGAGTTCCAGGACAGCCAGGGCTACACAGAGAAACCCTGTCTCCAAAAACAAACAAAACAAACCCCAACAACCTGAGGAATGATATCAAGGTTGTACCCCCCTGCCTTGCACACATGTTAGGCCAGCATACATGAACATACAGAAAATGTAGGAGTTAGTATTTACTACCAGGTGCTCCTAGACCAGTTGAAAACGGAAATCACACATTGATTAAATAAAGTGAAGCTTTAGAATACCATTCAGTAGCAGTTGTTTTTAAGTTGAAAGGGAGATTCTGTAGATGGCGCAGTTTGGTGATAGTTTATAATGGGATGGTTTGTAGTACATGCTGCTTTGTGTGGTAATAACACGACTAATTTGAGCACTTAAAATGCAGCTAGTTGAGACTAATTTAGACTGCATTTAATTTTAAATAGCAACATGGATCAGTTTTGGGGGAAGTAATAGGATTGATACAAGGTATTAAGAGAATGGTAGGGAAGGTAGGAAGGGGTGGCCAGCTGCTACTCCCTGTTAGCAATCAGTAAGGTAGACCTCTCACAGAATGCTTACAGCTAGGGTAAACTAGTGTAACGTGTTTTAGTGTCCCATATCTTTTGGCAGGTGTCTTAGGGTTTCACTGCTGTGAACAGATACCATGACCAATGCAAGTTTTATAGAAGACAACATTTAATTGGGGCTGGCTTACAGGCTCAGAGGTTCATCAGTGCAGAAACTGGCAGCATCCAGGCAGATATGGTGCAGGAGGAGCTGAGAGTTCTACATCTTCATCTGAAGGCTGCTAGTGGAAGACTGACTTCCAGGCAACTAGGGTGAGGATCTTAAGCCCACACCCACAGTGACACAGCTACTCCAACAAGGCCACACCTCCTAATAGGTCACTCCCTGGGCCACACATATGAACCATTATAGCAGGTTATCATGAGTTGGTGGTTAGTGCCATTAGATGCCATAATACATCATGCCTGTAATCTCAGCAGGTGGCATGCGAATTTGAAGCTATCCTATGCTACATGGACTGTCTCAAAAATGAAGATGTATTGAAATAGCTATTGTCACTAATTGTGATTAGGGGTATTTCTGATGTGGTCAGTGAAAATGTAGCATAAGTATTTTCCAGGGCTATTTTTGAAATATAACGAGTTGAGCTTTCTTCCATTTTTATGCTGTCAATGAATTTTTACTCTTGAAAAGTATTAGGGTACCAGAAAAGCGAACTATTTCTAGAGTTGTACTTGGGCCCCCTCAGTTTTGGCACGCATGGTTTTGTGCCATCAAAAGATGCAATTTCCTCATATTGAAAAGGAGTCTTCTACCTTGTATAGGAAAAGGTACAAGGGTTGTCTAGGAAACCTTTGCTCAAAGGGACACACAAGTTAACCTGACTGGCCATCATCTCCATGACTTCTTAAAGCTGTAGTCTTTCCTTTAAATAATCTATAACATATATGATTGTAACCGAATACTACTTGTTCCAAATGGTCTATACAAGGGATAAAACTAGGAACAAGTATGGAGTATAGAGTACTTACAGGGAAACAGCAAAGGGAGGGAGGGATGGCCAACTAATACTCCATGAGCACTCTGAATACCAAGCAGCATCGCCTAGCTCGCCCCTTACAAGCACACACTGTCCAGCTTGGTCTCAGTATGGAGTAGATTGCTGAAGGATACAATGTAACAAGGAAGACCGGAGGCAGGAGCAGCAGAGTTTTACCAGCTTTATTGTCCTCAGAGCTTTCATTTACTCAAAATGAAAACTACAGAAGAAAACGTGTAAGTTAGATCTGTGGTGGTTCCTTTTCTGAAACCTACGGGTTTGTTTTTTTTTTTTTTCCTTTTAATCAGAGGTTAATGTTTTGTCACATTTAATACATGACAATATTGTTATAAGGATAACCATAAAAGCTTCAGTTTTCTGTGGCAACTTTTATGTGAAAATCTTGCACAGGAAATTATTGTCAAGGTATTCAATATGCTGGTCCAATAGCGCCAAACTCAGTCCAGCTGAACAGCATATTCATCATCATCTGCAACTACCAGAGCACAGCCATCGCTGTAAGGGGACTGTGGTGCAGGAGCAAAAGAGGGGAAGCCAGCACGCGCGCTTCTTCTATAGAGGAACCAAATGATCGATCCCAAGCCAGCCAGAGTTATTGTGCTAGCAATCACCAGAGTCGATATTAAAATGTGGTTATCTGAAGAAGAAAAAAAAAAAGACAAAATTCAGAAAATCGGTATATGGGTTGGAAATTCTGCATTTGAAGCATTGACGTTTCATCATGGGTTTGTTTATATGTAGAATTTCCCAACTGATGAGAAAAAGTTACCTATTCTTTATTAGTGAGATTGATCCTCTTTCTGGGTAGGCACAGTGGTTCTGTGGGTAAAAGTTCTTGCCAAGGTAGATAATCCAGGTCTACATGGTGGAGGGGAGAACTGACCCCTGCAAGCTGTCCTCTGACCTCTCCATGTGCAGTTTGTGTGTGTGTGTGTGTGTGTGTGTGTGTGTGTTTAATTCACACTTATGAGAAAAATAGCCATACTTGAAACTTTCAATTAAAACATTTCAGTTCTGTGTTCTACTGAGTCTCATTTTCTGTGGTCTTGCTTATACCTTATTTCCCTCTCTTGACTGAGCTAAGATTTTAAATTTACACCTACTATTCTCTTGAACCAGTGGTCTTAAACAAGATCATCAGTGGGGTCTGAGTGGTCTGTCCGACTTTGATATTAGTAATTTGCTTCACAGAAATGGCACTAAGAGGTGCAGTACATGCATTGTTTCTCTTAAAGTAGCACTGTATTTGTGGATTCCCAAAGTTTACAAATGTGTGCAGCCTTTTAGTTCTTTCCTTCTCAAAACTCTTAGATCTTTCTATAGAAATGCAGTTTAACAAATTAGTAATTGGGATGCTAGATGTACTATGTGTTATAAAGGATTCAAATTACAACTTCATTGCAGATGGGTTTTATTTACATAAATACTAAATATTTCAATTGGTGCCTCTTAAAGTGGCGCCTAAAATGGTTAGGGACAAATGGGATCAATCTGGCCACATGCCTTGTAAAGGAGGGAAAAACAGTAATATAAAAACATAAAGGACATCGTCAGTTACAGAGTGTGTGTCTCAAAGAAGACAAGACTTCCAAAATGTTAGTTCAAATAGAAGTTTTCATAGTTACATTAATTTCACACTGCCTTAAAGTGTTTACCATTCGACTCCCCATGGGAAACAGTCTTGTTGATGTGCAGTAACATAATCAGTTGGGTATACTTCGGTGACACTGTGACATGATCACAGCAATTAGAGAAACAGTATATTTTAGGGTGAAAGAGCAGCAAGGTGATTTTAGGATTGTCACGTTTTACCAAAATTAAAGGGCCTTTTAGTATAAGTTTAAAACAGCATTTAGTAAGTACATCTATATTTTCATATTCTGCAAGTGGCCTGTGAGTGAGTTACAGGCTTTTTGTTGACTAGCTAGTACTTTAAAAACATGTCTTCTTACCAGAGTTGTAAACAACCTGTTATTTAAGTGTTCAGTTTTAAGTTATTTATCATCTACACAGTTTGATTCTGGGCACAATTTAAGCAAGTGGCCCAAATTCATTTAATAAGCAACAACAAAAGCTCTAACCCTCTGATGCTGTACTCACGGGAATAGCCTTTCTCTTGCGTGCAATGCACTCAATCCTTTGAGATCTAGCTGTCCTGGTTCATCTATAGTAACCTGTGTGTCACGGGGTAGGCTACCTTTCCTGTGCTTACCACAGCAAGTGCACCCCCTACGGCCTCACACATCACAGTATCTTCAGGAAGTCCTGCTATCTTTTGTTTGCACAGAAAACTCTGTTCACTAAAACTGCTGTTCCGATTCTGTTTTCCTTTCTTCAACTCAAGTGTTCTAAAGCCTGTCAATGCATCAGACAGTTTTTCCTTCAGATCTTCTGCTTTGCCACAGCTTTATGCTTGAGGCATACCCTGGCCACCTACGTACACAAAACCAAATGTGCAGACTTCCCCATGTCGCCCTTTGTGTGGTTTTGAGATCCACGATAGACCTGTCTGCTCTTTTTCTCCAAAAGTTTCAACAACATAATCCTTTTACATTTTGGAAAATATATGTCTACACAGATAAAGGCAACAGCGACACAGAAGAAATCTGTGAAGACAACCAAAGTGTCTGGGTACACCTGTGAAGGATTTCTTTAACTAAATGATTGGAAGTGGGAAGAACCACTTGATCTTTTGGGAGAGGAAGAGCCACTTTTCATGTGGGCCACACTTTGTGGTGGCCGCCTGTGGAAAGGATGTGGAAGAAGGAAGCTTTTGCTCTTGCGCTCCTCCTGGCAAGTTTGTTCCTTCAGTGGCAACAGAACCACCTCTGGGATCCCAGTGTATACCAAGGACCAGCAGAGACGCCCATCTTTGTGGGCTGAACTACTGGATTCCTGGACTTTTTGTTGGTAGACAGCCATAACTGGGCCAGCTAGGCCACAGCCCATAAGCCACTCTCATAAACCCTGACTAATACAAGGTCTTGAGAAAAACTACTGCTGCTACATCACAGCTCCATCCCTTAATATCCATTACTCAAAATCAACTGCTAGTTGTCTTCCTGTTTCCAAATGCCATGCTTAAACTGCTTTTGTTTTCTTCAGTGAGTACAGTCACGTTGACTGTCACTGCCATCCATCTACAGACATGCTCTGAGGCTGAAACTCAGTAACTCTCCTCTCCCGAGCTCCTGACATCATAAAAACATATAATCATCCCAGATTTGTCTGTGGAGTTAACTATTCTGAGTATCGTATGTAAGGACACATCTGTGTCTTTGTGAATGACTTGCAGTCATCTTGTGTCCTCTAGACCTGTGTCTAACATGCGTCAGAATTTCCCTTTGGAGTTGAATATTTGGTATTAGGTTTTACTCATCTGAGAATGCACAGGCGTTACTTCCATCTTTTTGCAGTTATGAGTATGGTCTTAAGAAGACAGGCGCATGGAGTCGCAGCTTTTCTTGGGTATATATCCAGAATTAGATACTTGCCTGCCTTAACTATGGCTGTGCCAACTTTCTATTCCATGTTAGCATACAAAGGTAATTTCTGCACCTCACTGTTAACCACAGCTATTGTCTCTTCCTTTCTCTGTTAATAGCTAGATAATAAGAGTGATGTGGGTTTTTTTTTTTAAATAATGCCACCCTTTGTTTTCCTGTTTGCCTCACATTTTTGATAATTCACATAACTGTATTATAGCAAACTAGTAGAAACTAAGCATGAAAAAAGTTTTATATATAAAGGGCTCTTATATAAAAATTGCCCCCATTAGCAGGAACAACCTAGTAGAATTGTGGTCAAAAGATTTGACCAAACATTTCATAAAGGAAAATATAAAAGTACTTGACATCAGAAAAATAAAAAATGAACCTATGTGAATGACGGAGGGCAGGGGAATGGACTCTACCCTTCTGGGAGTATAAAGCACGCAAAACTCCAGCGTCTCACTGATGGCAGTGTGACAGTGTTGCCACTGAAAATGTACCTGGCTTGTAACTAAACAAAACTTTCTTAAAGAATGGTGGTCAAGACAAGAATGTTTATAGATAGTTCTATTCATGTTCATTCCAAAGTAGAATTAAACATTAGAAAGCAAGGGCAAATGTCTATAAACAGACAGCCAAGCAACTGGGGGGAGAGGTCTATGAATACAGATCAACAAAGTTCAGAGTGAAAACCAAACAATTACATGATGTAACTGAGAGGCAAAGGCAGGTGGGCAGGTGGTGTGAGTTCCTGGCCAGCTTGATCTGCATATAAAATTGCAGGGCTACACAGACAAACAGCAAACCGAAATCCACAGAATATAGACTGCATTGAAGCTCGGGAACTCTGGTGTCAGGCACTGGAGTGGGGAGGAAGCATTCAGTGAAATTTGACAGCTAACATTGTATTCACGGGGGTCATAAAACAGTGACTAATGAGGAGCGCCTGGAGGAGGGCCCGAAGGCCAAGCACGTGATCAATGAGCAATACACATGTATAGGAACGACACTGCAACAAAATTATACATCTGATATGTCAACAAGCTAGAATCCAGTGTGTGGGTGGTGAGAGAGCCCTTTAGAGGGAAGGAGGAGGGCATGGTGGTGGGAATATTAACTATCTTGATTTGACTGACAGTTCTTCTGGTGGAGACATGAAACATCAAATGGCATTCAAGAGTGCATGTTGCCTTGTTAATTACACCGAATGATATAAGGTTAAAAATTATCAATTGATGGAATTCGGAAACGTTCACAACAGATACTCAGTGCTACTGGGAATGTACAATAGTACAACTCTATACCAAGCCCAATATATCAAATTGACAGATTCTATTTTCGACATCACAGCCTCTAGATAAACATATATTTGTGCATGGTGATTCACGTATTGAAGCATTGTTCATAACAATAAATATATGAGCTGGGCGGTGGTGGCGCATGCCTTTAATCCCAGCACTTGGGAGGCAGAGGCAGGCGGATTTCTGAGTTCAAAGCCAGCCTGGTCTACTGAGTGAGTTCCAGGACAGCCAGGGCTAAACAGAGAAACCCTGTCTCGAAAAAAACAAAAACAAAAACAAAAAAACAAAACAAAACAATAAATATATGGAAACAACCAAGTGGAAGGTTTTGTTTTTTTTTTTGGGGGGGGGTGAGCCCTGGCTGTCCTGGAACTCATTCTGTAGACCAGGCTGGCCTCGAACTCAGAAATCTGCCTGCCTCTGCCTCCCAAGTGCTGGGATTACAGGGGTGTGCCACCACCGCCAGTTCAAGTGGAAGCTTCATACCAGTTAATATATATCTATGTACTGGCAAGGGATGCAGACCAACCAATTTATATATAGATACTGAGTTGAAAAAAATCACTAAGGTATTCATGAATAAGAGAGGCAAAGTAAGTCCCATGATTCAACTTCCTGCCTTACTCCCACGTCCCTCAAATCCTCCTCCAGCTTGAAAAAGAAGTTAAAAAAGAAATTGCATAGAATGGTGCCGAATAAGGATAGGATACAGAAAGGCAGATGGGGGCCGAAAGGCAGATGGGGGCCATGTTTGCCTCATATAGTTTGAAATTCAAATCATGCTCCTCTTTAAAATTGCATTTAAAGTAGGCGGTGGCAGGTCACACCTTTAGCTCCAGCACATAGGAGCCTGGAACATAGGAGGCAGATGGATCTCTGAGTTCTAGGCCAGTCTGGTCTACAGAGTGAGTTCCAGGACCAGGACTACACAGAGAAACTCTTGTCTTGAAAACAAACAAGATCCATTTGGTCCATAACTTCTGGAGCTTGCAGCCCCATTAGGAGGAACAGCCAGTACCCCCCAGAGCTCCCAGGGACTAAACTACCAACCAGAGAGTACACATGGAGGGACCCATGGCTCCAGCTGCATATGTAGCAGAGGATGCCTTGTTGGACATCAAAGGGAGGAGAGGCCCTTGGTCCTGAGAAGGCTCGATGCACCAGTACAGGGGAATGCCAGGACAGGGAAGTGGGAGTGGGTGGGTTCATGAGCAGGTGAAGGGGGGAATGGGATAGAGAGCTGGGGGGGATAGGGTGTTTTGAGGGGAGGGGAAACAGGAAAGGGGATAACATTTGAAATGTAAAGAAAATATCTAATAAAAAAGAAGACAAACAAAAACCCATACACAGGTTTGATTCTTTTTTTTTTTTTTTTTTTTTTTTTTTGGTTTTTCGAGACAGGGTTTCTCTGTATAGCTCCGGCTGTCCTGGAACTCACTCTGTAGACCAGGCTGGCCTCGAACTCAGAAATCCACCTGCCTCTGCCTCCCAAGTGCTGGGATTAAAGGCGTGCGCCACCACTGCCCGGCTCACAGGTTTGATTCTTAAGAATGCATTTAAAGTCTAACAGATATTCTTTATGAACTGTATTTATAACTATGAGGAGAAATCTTTAAACAGTATATAGTCCTTTCCCACAAAACATTAAGAATTCTACAGAAAAAGACATTATTTAAAAGCAGTCTTTACTGCATAATTTACTTTAAATGTCATGTCTTCTAATTTCTTATTTTATGTGTACGGGTGTTTTGACTACATACATGTTTGTGAACTGTGTACATGTCTGATGTCCACAGAGGCCAGAAAACCTCATCAAATCCCCTGGAACTGGGAGTCACAGAAGGTTGTGAGCCACCATGTGGGTGCTGGGAATTGAACCTGGGTCCTCTGGAAGAGCAGTCAGTGTTCTTTACCTCTGAACCATTTCTCTAATATATCTTATGGGCCCCTACTGTGATATCTTACTTTAAGAGACTTTTCTATATTCTGATGAAAGTTCTTTATGTTATATAATATTTTTAAGTGGATCTACAGAAGTATCTTATGTAACATGTCAGGAATTTTACGTGTGTGTGTGTGTGTGTGTGTGTGTGTGTGTGTGTGTTTAGTGTTATAGGATTTTTTTAACTAACTTTTTAAAAAGATTTATTTGTTTGTTTTATGTTAAGTGCATTGTCACTCTCTTCAGACACACCAGAAGAGGGCATCACATCCCATTACAAATGGTTGTGAGCCACCATGTGGTTCCTGGGAATTGAACTCAGGACCTCTGGAAGAGCAGTCAGTGCTCTTAATTTCTAAGCCATCTCTCTAGCCCTTAAATGTATATTTTAATGTATGAAAATTTTAAGATTTGAATGTTACTTACCTGATAAATACTTCTTGTCATATGGTACTAAAATGCAAAAGAAAAATCAAAATTAAAAATGTGAAGGATGCCTTATGATATTTACTTTATACACAGTTCTTTAAAATGGATACTCTATGAGGTTCATATCCCCACCTTTACTGTGTCCTCAAGTCTCTATCTTAACTGTTTCAAATTTACTTTTTAAAAATCAAATATCTAGACCTGACAAATGAATTTGCTTTGTTGCTAGAAAAAGAATAAAGGAGACTCACAAAATATATTAATAGGGAGGAAAAAAAAAAACCCAACTCTGGTTGTGGAGCCTGTAGAAATCATGTAAAATTAAACAGCTGTGGAATTGCTCAGTGATTTGTTTTGTTTTTAATAGTTTGAGAGTTCATTTTGTGTGTGTGTGTGTGTGTGTGTGTGTGTGTGTGTGTGTATGTGCAGTGTGCTGCATGCCCAGGGCCTGTGGAGGTTAGAAGACAGATTGAGACTGTCCGGAACTGGCTGTGTATGTGCTGAGGCCCCCTGCAGGAGCAGCAAGTGTTCTTAAAATCTCTGAGCCATCTCTCCAGCTTCTGTGTCTGGTATTCTTGAATTATTATTTGTCTTACATAGTGTTGCTCTCAAACACAGCAAATGCAAAAAGCCAGTTTGCATGTGTGTGTACGAGGGTGATTGTGGGGGTGAGTGTTCGCCTATCACAGTGTAGAGGTCAGAAGACAATGTGTTTTAGATTTTCACTGTTATATATGGGTGTTGTGCCTGTATGCACATCTCCACGAGGGTGCCCTTGGAGGCCGGAAGAGAGCCTTGTGTTCCCTAGGATTGGAGTTACAGACAGTTGTGACCTGGGATGTTTGGTCCTCTGGAGGAGCAGCCGTGACCTTACGTGCTGAGCCATCTCTGCAGCCCCAGCTCACAACACCCATACACATAAATAGAAGAAAATAAAACAAAATTGTTTAACGTTGGGATGCTACTTCTATAAAACTACTCTGAGTTGGAAAACGGTTGAGTTATGTTTTAAGTATTTACATTTGCTTACTGAAAAAAAATAGTTACTCAGAATTTTAGAACAAATTATATTCAATGTTTAACGAATAATGTGAAAATCGTGGAACTTGTTAATTTTGTTAAAATAAACTTTAATAAATTAGATAAACATATTTCGATACAGAATGCTTCATGAAGTATGATTAACTTTAATGCTGTTTTGTTTACCTAAATATACTAGTTTTATAGAGAATCTAATTCCTGAAAGTAAAGTAATATAAGTATTTTAAAATTATGCTTTATTATTCTTTACCACTTCTCAGTCAGATCACAACAAAGAGAACATGGGAATTCTTTTGGAAACCAGAAGCAATGTATGGGCTCTTAGGGACTCCTAGGACTGGGCACAGGGCTAACGGATGTCTGCTTCACACGGTTTGGCTCCACTTTTGAAATATGAGAGAATTACTTGACTTTCAAGAGACTAGCCCACAGCCATGCTATGTTCTGAGGTCTTAATCCCTCTACCTGTGAGACATAATGCGCCAACGACTACGTGTATTCAAAACTAACCCTGTGTTCCCCACTCCTCGTAGACTGGAGAGAAGACAGTCGGACTTACTCGCTGATTTGCAAAGCGTTCCCGCCACAGAAGAGAGTTCACAGTTTCCTTTCCGCCATTCGCCTGTCTTGGTGTACAGAAAACCACAGGTGTCGACTAGGTCCTCGCCGTCCTGATCGGCCCACTTGTCGAATGTCATATTCGAATGATCAAACCACTTGAAACTTGCATCTGCCAATTAAGGAGCATGATGACAGTTTTCAAAGGTGTTATGACCCAAAAGGAAGGTATTTTCATTAATGGTAGGAATTTAATAACATATTTAATGGTCTAACTTTTGGCTGTAGGATTAAAGGTTGTAGAATATATAGTATTATACACAATCATCAAAGGATACTGGTTTTAAGAGAATTCTGGAAAAGGCACAATTTTTTGTGAAGAAAAACATTTTGGTGAAATAACTTAAAAGAGTTAAATGTTAATAACCTTAGTCATTTCGTGACATTTAAAATGTGATTAATATCTATGTCCGAGTGTACATACACACTCTGTATATTAAATATTATATTACTATATGTAAATTATATAAACATTATAAAATACATAGGCTTTGTAGTTTTGTATAGTAACAAACCTTTTTTTTCTTCTTCTTCTTCTTTTTTTTTTTTTTTTTTTTTTTTGTTTTTTTGAGACAGGGTTTCTCTGTGCAGTCTTGGCTGTCCTGGAACTCACTCTGTAGACCAGGCTGGCCTCGAACTCAGAAATCCGCCTGCCTCTGCCTCCCAGAGTGCTGGGATTACAGGCGTGAGCCACCACGCCCGGCTAGTAACAAAATTTATAGCCAGGTGGTGGTAGTGCTTAATCTCAGAGCTTGGGAGGCAGAGGCAGGCAGATCTCTGAGTTCGAGGCTAAGCTAACAGTAGCTAAATTACAGTTGTGCAATAAAAAATGTTATCACAACATGAGCTGTATTAAGGCCACAGCATGAGAGAGGCTGAGAACCACTGGTCTAGGGAATTAAAGAACCAAACATCGTATGTCTTACTGACATTATAAAAATCAATCATGCCTCACAGGGCAAATGCCACTTACCATCAGTGTCATAAAACATGCCCAGCAGGAGATCATCTGGGCCTTTCCATCGCTTTTGTAGAACGTCCAGTATAAACGCGTTCTCTTCTTCATTGTGTATACTTACCATGTCTGCTCCTGAAATAATTAAAAAAAAAAAAAAAGACAACTTCAAGAATCGGTTGAAATCACGAGGTATGTAAAAACTGTGAATTATGTTTTACCCTTTACATGTTTTTAAATAGGCAGGAATGTGGGTGGTTAACTACAGAAGGAAAAGAAAGTCTGTCGTCCAAAAGTCAAAGCACACGGTGGACCAGCTTAGATGGTTCAGCAGGTTGAAGGCGCCGCTGCCAAGCCCAGTTGAGTCCTGTTGCCCGGACCCACATGACCAAAGGAGAGAACTGACTCTTACAAGTTGTCCTCTGACCTACATGCATGTGGCTCATGTAGACCTACACTCATGTGTCATACATAGACAGGGATGATTTCTTTAGACATACCCGTGGTGGTTTGAATGCTTGGTCACCAGGGAGTGGCACTACTTGAGAAGGATTAAGAGCTGTGGCCTTGCTGGAGGAAGTGTGTCAAAAGCCTGAGCTAGGCCCAGTGGCTCTTCTCTTCCTGTGGCCTGCAGATCTAGATTAGAATTCTCAGCTAGCTCTCCAGGACCATGTCTAACTGTGGTGCTACCATGCTCACCACCATGATGATAATGGACTAAACCTCTGACCTGTAAGCCAGCCCTAATATGTTTTCCTTTGTAAGGCTTCCTGTGGTCATGGAGTTCTTTCACAGGAAAAACAAAAAACAAAAAAAAAAACCATTGGCTAAAACAATATTATCAAAGAGGAAAACCAGAAACTAAGCAGACTCTTATAAGATAGAAGCAAACACTTAAAAAGAAATAGAGTATTAAGTAGTGGTGGTGCATGCCTTTAAATCTAGTGCTTGGGAGGCAGAATCAGGCAGACTTCTGAGTTTGAGGCCAGCCTGGTCTACAGAGCAAGTTCTAGGACAGCTAGGGCTACAGAGAGAAATCCCGTTTTGAAAATACGGGGGGCGGGGGGGGGAATAGTGTTTAAAAAGCCATTTTATCACAAAAAATACAACATAAGAAATGTGTGAACATTTCTCACTAGGTAAGATAAGATGAAAGTTTAGGAGCTGGGAGGTGGCTCAGCCAGTGCTCGTTAGCCCTGCGAGCCTGGTGACTTGAGTTCAATCCCTTCAAGCCTCATCAAAAGTCAGATGTGGTAACATCTGTAATCCCTGCACGCAGAAATGGGAGGTGCACGCAGGACAACTTCTTGACAGTTTGGGGACCCACTAGCCTGTAGTACGATGTAAAGCAGCAGAAATAAGAGAGCCCCTGCCTCAGTGAGGCGGGAGACAAGAACTGACCCCCCAAAGGCTGTCCTCGAACACAGGTGTGCACATGGTGCATGTGCTCACACAAACATACATCCACTCAGAGGTAACAGCTCCATGAGAGATGAAATTAAACTTTCAGATGTGCAGACTAGCCAATTTAGCGTTCGATGTAGAAAACTAGGAATTGATAATACCAGCAATCAGTAAAATTAGGACAGTTTTTTTGGGAAAAATTTTGGTGATAAATATATGACCTTATAAAGCATATATTCTCTGAGCAATCCTTCATAGCATATTCTGTGTTAAGTCATTGGCTGCCACTCCAAACGGGCACAATGATCAGGCACACACTGCACTGGACACGCATTGCTTCTCTCAGGCAAAAATCACTACAGCTCATTCAGCACATTGAAAGATTGGGATCACAGTTACCAAAATGTTAGTGATTATCTCAGGATGGTCCAATTTAGGTTTTGATTTTTTAAAAGAAAACTATTTTCATATGTTTTTCTAAATATTTGACAACAATTATTGTATGATTATGAAAGGAATTTTAAAAATGGAAGTCACACCTTTAAAGTCAGAATGCAGCAAGGCTTTCTAAGTCCACCTTCTTAATCTCTTATCTCTCAGGCGTTTCAGGCTTTGTACATCCATAGCTGTGGTGGTTAGACTGAGAAGCCTTCCCCGCCCCATAGGCTCATATATTTGAATCTTGTTCCCCAAACTGGTGGAACTGTTTGAGAAGGTTTAGTAGGTGTGGCCTTGTTAGAAGAGATGTGTCACTTGATGGGCTTTGAGGTTTGTAAAACCCATGCCATCCCGTTAGCTCTCTGCTCTCTGTTGCCTGTTGCCTGTGGATTAAGATGAAGCTCTCAAAGAAGAAAATAATAGAGGGCATAAGATCAGTGGAGCAGCTGGGACAGGAGCCTTCCAGGCGCCATTTACACCAGCGAGCCAGGCATCTCTACAGCCTTTTGTGCACAGACCCTGCCAGAAGAGAGTTGGTCTCCCAGGAGTACAAACACAGGCTTACAGGCCCACAGGAGGGACAAGCTCCAGCCAGAGAGAGAGCAAGACCAACTAGCACCAGAGATAACCAAATAGTGAAAGGCAAGCACAAGAACTCTAACAACAGAACATCAGAACCCAGTTCTCTCACCACAGCAAGTCCCCAACACACTGGAAACGCAAGAGTTGGATTTAAAATCGCATCTCATGATGCTGATAGAGGACATCAAGAAGGACATAAATAACTCCCTTAAAGAAATACAGGAGAACATGGGTCTACAGGTAAAAAGCCCTTAAAGAGGAAACACAAAAATCCCTTGAAGAAATACAGGAGAACATGGGTCAACAGGCAGAAGCCCTTAAAGAGGAAACACAAAAATCTCTTAAAGAATTATAGGAAAACACAAACAAACAAGTAAAAGAACTGAACAAAACCATCCAGGATGTAAAAATGAAGTAGAAACAATGAAGAAATCACAAAGGGATACAACTCTGGAGATAGAAAACCTTGGAACGAAATCACGAGTCATAGTCAACAACAGAATACAGGAGATAGAAGAAAGAACCTCAGGTGCTGAAGATACCATAGAAAGCATTGACTCAACAGTCAAAGAAAATGTAAAATGCAAAAGGCTTGTAACCCAAAACATCCAGGAACTCCAGGACACAACGAGAAGACCAAACCTAAGGATTATAGGTATAGAAGAGAGCTAGGATTTACAACTTAAAGTCCCAGGAAATATCTCCAACAAAATTGTAGAAGAAAACTTCCCTAACCTAGAGAAAGAGATGCCCATGAACATACAAGAAGCCTACAGAACTCCAAATAGACTGGACCAGACCAGAAAGTCCTCCCAGCACATAAAAATCAAAACACCAAGTACACTAAACAAAGAAAGAATATTAAAAACAGCAAGGGAAAAAGGGCAAGTAACTTATAAAGGCAGACCTATCAGAATTACACCAGACTTCTCACCTGAGACAATGAAAGCTAAAAGACCCTGGGCAGATCTCATAAAGACCCTAAGAGAACACAAATGCCAGCCCAGACTACTATACCCAGCAAAACTCTCAATCACCATAGATGGAGAAACCAAGATATTTCATGATAAAACCAAATTTACACAATATCTGTCCACAAATCCAGCCCTACAAAGGATAATTGATGGAAAATGCCAACACAAGGAGGGAAACTACACCCTAGAAAAAGCAAGAAAGTAATCTTCCAACAAATCCAAAAGAAAGTAAACATGCAAACATAAAAATCACAACAGAAATAACAGGAAGCAACAATAACTATTCCTTAATATCTCTTAACATCAATGTTTTTTATGTCTACCATTTTACTCTTTAATTTTCCATGAAAACTGTCAATTTTAATGTTTTTCCATATGTATATTCAATTTTGTCAGAAATATTTTCCATGTATATCTTCAATTTTATCATAAAATGTTTTTACTTCATTTTTCAATAATTTTTTTTTTAATGTAAGCTCTCAGTCACTGCTCCAGGGCTATGGCTGCTTGCCTGCTGCCATGTTTCCCCATAATGGTCTCAGACTAACCCTCTGGAACCATGGTCCCCAACAGAGATGCTCTCTTTTCTAAGTTAACTTGTCCAGGGTGTTTTGTCACAGAAATCAAGAAGCCACTAAGAAGTCACCACCCCCCGCTTGCCATAGGCTTGTCATATCATAATGCAAAATACACTTGGTCCAACTTCAAAAGTGTCCAAAGTCTTTCACAGTCTTAGCATGGGCTCAAAGTCTAAAGTTTCTGAAGCTCAAAGAAATCTCTTAACTGCATGCTCTGTAAAATCAAAAGGCAAATTACGTACTTCCAGCATACAATGGCACAGAATATACATCATTCCAAAAGGAAGGAATGGGGCACAGTGAGGAAACAGTGGACCGCTGTAAGACCAAAGCCTAACAGGCAAACTCCAAATCCTACAGTTCTGTGTCTGCCTTCAAAGGGCTGAGAGGCTCGCCCTTCCAGCCTTGCTGACTGCAATCCCCCACCCCCACCCCCTCTCTCTGGCTCTACTCCCATGTGCAGCTCTCCTTGGCAGATTTCCCACAGCTCTGGCGCCTCCTATATCCCAGAGTCTCTGATGCAATCCAGGCTTCATTTTTACAGCTTCAAGCAATGACCTCTAAGGGCCTCCATGCAGGGACTCCCCTGCAACTCGCTGGGCCTCAACAGCTCTCCTTAACCATGGAGTGGACGAAAATCACAAACTCGTGTATCTGTCATGAATCAAGCCGGAACCACACAGCAAATGCTGCCGAGTTGGCTACTTGCTTGGGATGGGGGCCTGGCCCTCTCCTTGAACCACATTTGCGTAAGCTTTGACTGTGGCTCTTTAGGATAAGAAAATACCTCAGGCCTTTGCTTTCCAAGTTGAGGGTTAACTGGGTCTGCTGTCACCCTGAGGGAACCACTCTCTTTATTCTGGTTCATATCAGGCTTCTCCATATCTCTTTCAGCACGATCTTTGTCTCCAATATTGAATTTCCTGGTGGCGTTTTTCTCTTCCAACTGTATCGAGGCAACTTAGAAAATAAAACATCTAATTTGGAGCTCATGATTTCCAGAGGGCTGGAGTCTCTGTCCATCAGTGGCAGGCAGTGGCGCTGGAGTAGTAGCTGACAGCTGACATCTTTATATTTCTTTTTGCCCTGCTTGTTCCTTTTCATTGTAGACTTGCATAAGAATGATTACTAATAACCCTGTGACCAAGTCAGTATTCGACTGCCTTGAAATCTCCTCTGCTCATGAAATTGGTCTAAAACTTTCCAATTTAGCCTCTGGCATAGTCTTCATACAAGAGAGAAAAGAAGCCACATTCTTTGCCAAAATATCACAAGACATCTAGCTCAGCTGCTGATATTGTTCATCTCTGAACTCTCTTGAGGCAGACCTCCACTGTCCACAGTGATCTCAGCATCACCTTCTAGGATGGCCCTGTAAGTCCCTCTTAGCATCCACCTGCTTTCTTAGTCCACAGTTCCAAGTCTATATTCTTCCAAATAACCCACATGGTCAGGCCTGTTCCAACAATAGCCCACTCTCTGGTGCCACCTAACATCTTCGTTATTTTTCTATTGTGTTGACAAAACACCATGACCAAGGAGACTTATAAAAGACAGCATATAAGCTCATGATTCCAGAGGGTTAGCGTCTACGACCATCAGTGGGGGGAAGTGGCGGCAGACAGACATGGGGCTGCAGAAGTAGGTGAAAGCTTTCCTCTTGACCCACAGGCAAGAGACAGAGAAAGCTGACTGGGAATGGGATGGGCTTTTGAAACCTCAAAGTCCATCCCCAGGGACAGCAAGGCCACACCTAATACTACCTGGGAGGCAGTCATTCAACTATATGAACCTATGGGGAGCATTCTTATCTAAACGCCACACTATCCCACCTACTGCCTATTGAGAAACATGTATTATATTTCAGCTATCATTACAAGTTTTTAATGTCTATTTATTTCTTATTTCAAATGTATGTGATAACACTCAAAAAGTTTTTTCTTTATTGATTAAAGGGATATAAAATATGAAATCCACAGTTTTGATAACTGAAAATTACCAACTGTTTTGTAGTATTTTATTTTATCCAGTATGGTGTCTGTCTTTAGCTCTTAGCTACTGATTGTGGATTTTAATTGGGATTTTACATACATAGCTTGCATTTTAATTCTTTGGTTCTTTACTATTTCTATTAACCCATAGCAATATTTTAAATAAATGTTAGAACAGCAACCTACAAAAAATTATGGTTTTTTTTAACATTTATTTTTACTTTTTGTAAGTCAGTGTCTTTTGCCTGCATGTTTGTTTGAATGAGGGTGTCAGATCCCCTGGAATGGGAGTTACAGATGGTTGTGACCTGCCATGTTGGGGCTGGGAATTGAACCCAGGTCCTCTGGAAGAGTAGCCAGTGCTCTTAGCCACTAAGCCATCTCTCCGGCCCCCTATTTTGTTTTGTTTTTAATCAGGGCCAGCTGATACCACTTCCGGTCTAGTAAGTGCCATGTGTACTTTTAACTATTGACTCAAGTACTTACTGGTAAAGTGTAACCAAACTGCTACTCTAGAAAAACCCTCGGGAGAAATATTTAACATATAGAGGTGTCTCTCTATTGCTGCAATGAGACATGACCAAAAAGCCAGCTGGGGAGGAAAGGGCTTATTCAGCTCATACTTCCATATCCCTGTTTATCACTGAAGGACGTCAGGGCAGGAACCCGGAGTCAGGAGCTGATGGTGAGGCCATGGAAGGATGCTGCTTACGAGCTTGTTCCCCATGGCTTGCTCAGGCTGCTTTCTTATAGACCCTGGACACTAGCCCAGGATGGCCCACCCACAATGGGCTGGACCCTCCTACACTGACCACTAAGACAATGCCTTACCGCGGGATCTTATGGGGACATTTTCTCATTTGAGGCTCCCTCCTCTCTTGTGACTCTAGATTGGTCAAACTGGAGAAAAAAACACCCTAGTCAGTCCAAAAGGTATTGTTAATTCCAGAGATGGGAGGGGAAAGACCAACTCAAATTATCATGGCCAAATTAGTTAAAGGGAACAAATTAACTAAAGCAAGCTTTTGTTTTTTTTACACGTGTACATGGGCTGCCTCCTCCTAAGGTGGGGTTTGAGAGCTTAGCATTGGCTGTGAGAAAGACTACAGTTTTTAATAGCTCAGAGGTAGGGGTTTTCCAAATGGGGGTGGGGTGGGCAACACAGGTGGGGTTACCGGAACAGGACATCTTAGCAAGCTAGTCGATCCTGCCACAAAGACACGGTTACAAGTTGGGCAAAACCAAGTAATCATCATAGAAGTTTTGGAAACAAAGTTAGAGTTGCGAGATGGTTACAAGCAACTTTTTGAGACAGAGAGATGATTTCCATTCCTGGAACTGACAGTACAGTTAAGGTTACAGGTGGGGCGTCACCTAATCCTTGACAAACAGAGAGCCAATCTTAAACATGAGCGGACCTGCTGCCGGGTCAGCACCATTAGCACTGGGTATGACCTGTCAGCCTCTACGTTCTCTCCTGATGGAAGAGTTTTCCAAGTTGAATATGCCATGAAGGCTGTGGAAAACAGTAGCTATTGGGATCATATGTAAAGACAGTGTTGTGTTTGGGGTAGAAAAACCAGTCCTTTCTAAACTTGATGAAGAAGGCTCCAATAAACGCCTTTTTAATGTTGACCGGCATGTTGGAATGGCAGTCGCAGGTTTGCTGGCCGATGCTTGTTCGTTGGCAGACATAGCAAGAGAAGCAGCATCCAACTTTAGGTCTAACTTTGGCTCCAACATTGCTCTGAAACCTCTCGCAGGCAGAGCGGCCATGCATGCACTCGCTTACACACTCTACAGTGCTGTCAGACCTTTCGGCTGCAGTTTCATGTCGGGGTCTTCCAGTGCGAATGATGGTGCCCAGCTCCATCTGATCGACCCATCAGGTGTTTCATATGGTTACTGGGGCTGTGCCATTGGCAAAGCCAGGCAAGCCCCACAGACAGAAATAGAAAACCTTCAGATGGAAGAAATGATTTGCCGTGATGTAGTTAAAGAAGTTGCAAAGATAATTTACATAGTACACGATGAAGTTAAGGATAAAGCTTTTGAACTAGAGCTCAGCTGGGTTGGTGAATTAACTAAAGGAAGACATGAAATTGTTTCCAGAGGCATAAGAGAGGAAGCAGAGAAATGTGCCAAGGCATTTTGAAGATGATGATGACGATATGTGACATTTTCTTCCCCATTCACTGGTTTACATTTCTGTAACAGTTGCATATGGCTAGCACCATGGATTATATATACCCCCTGACCAGTTTTCATTAAATTTTGTCTGATATAAAAAGAAAACATGAATGGACCTACTGTGTCTCTACTACATGATGGCTTTTAAGCCCCAAATGGAGGCAGGCATGTTCTTCAGTACCCAGAAATGAGGTTTTCCCCTTCCTTTTCTTTGATCTTTTTTTTTCAGCCAATGGAACTTTAATATTCTAAGCACTATAATCTAATTAAATTCTATAGAGACTTAGATGATTGTATGTGGCAAATAAGACACACTTTTCTTAAAATGACAGCTAAATCCCCAAGGGATATATGTGCTCAGGCAAAATATATTTTTCTTAACAACACATTATTAGTAATACCACCTAATGAGACAGTTTGGTTCTCATTATGACTAATGCCTTAGCCTTTTCTCTCACAAAATGTCAATCGAAGGTGAATGTAACAAAACATAGTGTGTGGAGCAGACTTCAGCTTCGTTTCAGTGTTTACCTTTATTTATTTTTTTTTTAATTTTATCTGTGTGTGTGTGTGTGTGTGTATGTGTGTGTGTGTGTGAGAGAGAGAGAGAGAGAGAGAGACAGAGAGAGACAGAGAGAGAGAGACAGAGACAGAGAGACAGAGACAGAGAGAGAGGGGGAGGGAGGGAGAGGGAGAGAGAGAGGAGAGAGAGACAGGAGGGGGAGGGGAGAGGAGGAAGGGGGAAAGGAAGGAGAGGGAGAGAGAGAGAGAGGGGAAAGGGAAGGGGGAAAGGGAGTGTGTGCAGGTGTTATAGCACACACGTGGAGGTAGGGGACAACTCAGGGATGCTTCTCTCATACCATGTGTACCATGACTTCTGGGGATGAACCTCTGGTTGTCAGGCCTGTACCCGGCAAGCAGGTACATTTTCCTGTTGACCCATCTCCTCAGCCCTTACCATTTCTGTTCAGTTATTTTTCTAAATGAATAATACTAGCAAAAATAGAGTCAGTTAGCACAAAGCCTTGGGAAAATGGTAAATATAGTTCTCTGCAACCTACCCCAAAGACAGGATTAAGACAGGACTTTTTGTGATTGTATTTTTTTCCAAATTAAATATTCTAGTTTTCTTTATAACCTCTATTCACACACAGCAGAGAAAACAAACCACAGTGACCCACGAGTCTAAACAAAACACAACATGGACCAAAGTGAGAATACTAATATTGCTAACTTTCTAATTTACTTATTACATGGGAATTTGTAGGGTGAAAGTCAGTGAGATTATTAAAGAAATGGCAGGATTATTAAAGATGTATGAGGTGCTTTTAAAGCATTCAAATCAGTAAGACTTTATGTTTTGGCGGTAGGGTGGGTTCCCGGATTAAACCTAAGCCCTTGCTCATAGGAGGCTGGTGCTCTACCATTAAGCTATGTCCCAGCCCTGAAGGGAATGCACTTTCACTCAGAAAAAGACATCACTTAAACACAAGGTCAATTTAAAAATTCCCAAGTTCCTCCCCTCTTGCTTCAACAAGAAGCCCACGGGAGTCCACAGACTTCTAAACAAGTGACAAGAATCAGGTTGCAAAACTGCTCAGAGTCTTAAAATCAATTTTTTCTAATTTGTTAAAATATATTCGAATCATACAGGAAGCCAGTCAGGTGCCATTTTTGCTTGTGTACAATAAACAACTGCTTACCTGATAAATATATAGGTTGTAGTTTTAATAAAAGGGTAAAAAAGGTTTCACAATGAGCTAATAGAGGGTCATGTCTTTTCACGGTTTGCAACATCCAATGTAGTTTATGTTATTGAAATTTATGTCGATGTTTAATACAACGACTGTCAATTGCTGAGAAAGAGGAAGCTATCAGGCATGGTGGACACCCCTATAATCCCAGCACTTGGGAGGTGCAGGCAGGAGGGTCATGAGTTAGAGGGAGCTGCAGGCCACGCTGGGCTTTCCAGACTATGTGGTGTGACCTTGTTTTGAAACACATGTAGAGACTGCAAATGGCTTTTCAAGGACAGCTCTTTTAACAAATCTCTTAAGACTAGCACGATTGCTATTCTGCTCACTTTCCTTCAAATAAACTCGCTATAAACCTGCACTAAAAGCTAACGTGCTAATGCCATCTAACAGCTACCAACTCTTCCAGCAGAAATAAATACGGTTTTATACAATGCAGCCAGGCAGTCTTGGTACACACTTTTTATATTTATTTGTTTGTTTGTTTGTTTTTATTTTTATTTTTGGGGTTTTTTTTTGGATTTTGGTTTTTTCGAGACAGGGTTTCTCTGTATTGCCCTGGCTGTCTTGGAACTTACTCTGTTCCAGTGGGAGACCAGGCTGGCCTCGAACTCAGAAATCTGCCTGCCTCTGCCTCTCAAGTGCTGGGATTACAGGCATGCGCCACCACTGCCTGGCTCACACTTTTTAAATAATTAATTAATTAGTTAATCAATTAATTAATTAATTTTGGTTTTTCAAGACAGGGTTTCTCTGTGTAGCCTTGGAACTCACTCTGTAGACCAGGCTGGCCCCATACTCAGAAATCTTCCTGCCTCTGCCTCCCAAGTGCTAGGATTAAAGGCGTGCACCACTTTTTATTTTATGCGCACCGATGTTTTGACTGCATGTTTGTCTCTGTGAGGGTGTTGGATCCCCTCAGGCTGGAACTGGAACACAGTTGTGAGCTGCCATGTGCATGCTAGGAATTGAACCTGGGTCCTCTGGAAGAGCGAGCAGTCAGTACTCTTAGCCACTGAGCCATCTCTCCAGCCCTTGGTATATATATATATACACTTTTAATCCCAGGTCTCAAGAGGCTGAAGCAGGAGGACCAGCCTATGTATACCAGAGCCGGTCAGAACCACAGCAAACTATGTGCTTGTTCAACACAATCAAGAAAACTATACTTCCTTTTATTCCTTTTATAATGAATATTATTTTAATTAAATAGAGGTAGAAAATATGATAGTATTTTAAAATGTTTTACTCGTGATTTTTCGGAAAACATCTCAGGCATCCCTCAGTCCAGTCAAGTTGATGACTGAAATCAGTCCTCATGGTGGACTTTCGTTTATGTTTTCACTTTACCCCTTGGGGACTGAACTTTTTTTAAAAAATTTAAGATACTTGCTTTATTTACATTTCAAATGTTAACCCCTTTCCACGTTACACCAACGAAAACCTCCTATCCCATCCCCCTTCCCCCTGCTCACTCCCCTCCCCGCCCAATTTCCTGACTTGTATTCCCCTATTCTGGAAACTCGAGCCTTCACAGGACCAATGGCCTCTCCTCTCATTGATGTCTGAAATGGTCATCTTGTGCTACATATGCAGCTGGAGCCGTGGGTCCCTGCATGTGCACTCTTTGGTTGGTGGTTTAGTCCCTGGGAGCTCTGGGGGTACTGGTTGGTACATATCATTGTTCCTCCTGCGGAGCTGCAGACCTCCTCAGCTCCTTAGGCCCTCTCTAGCTGCTCCATTGGGGACCCTATTCTCATTGGTGGGTTGTGAGCCATGGGTGTTTTGATCCACTTTCTAATAAAAACCAAAGTATCCACACTTTGGTCTTCCTTCATCTTGAGCTTCATGTGGTCTGTGAGTTGTATCTTGGGCTAATATCCACTTATCAGCGATTATATACCGTGTGTGTTCTTTTGTGATTGGGTTACCTACCTCAGGATGATAGTTTCTAGCTTCATCCATTTGCCTAGGAATTTCATGAATTCATTGTTTTTAATAGCTGAGTAGTACTTCATTGTGTAAATGTACCACATTTTCTGTATCCATTCCTCTGTTGAGGGACATCTGGGTTCTTTCCAGCTTCTGGCTATTATAAATAAGGCTGCTATGAACATAGTGGAGCATGGGTCCTTATTACATGTTGGAGCATCTTTTGGGTATGTTCCCAGGAGTGGTATAGCTGGGTCCTCAGGTAGTGCTATGTCTAATATTCTGAGGAACCACCAAACTGATTTCCAGAGTGGTTTTAGCAACTTGCAATCCTACCAGCAATGGAGGAGTGTTCCTCTTTCTCCACATCCTCTCCAGCATCTGCCGTCCCCTGAGTTTTTGATCTTGGCCATTCTGACTGGTGTGAGGTGGAATTTCAGGGTTGTTTTGATTTGCATTTCCCTGATGATTAAGGATGTTGAACATTTCTTTAGGTGTTTCTCATTTTTTTAGCTCTGTACTCCATTTTTTAATAGGGTTATTTGACTCTCTGGAGTCTCTTGAGTTCTTTGTATATACTGGATATTAGGCCTCTATTGAATGTGGGATTGGTGAAGATCTTTTCCCAATCTGTTGGTTGCTGTTTTGTCCTACTGACAGTGTCCTTTGCCTTACAGAAGCTTTGCAATTTTATGAGACCCCATTTGTCAATTCTTGATCTTAAAATGAAAGGATAAGGTTGCAAGCTAGGAATCCCCCGTGCCTGAGTCTTGGGTGACCCCAAAGGAGCAGAGGTTTGGCCCATTCTTTCCTCCAGAGTACGGCTGCGAGCCTCGGGCTGGGAGTGTCCCTGGCATCTTTTCCCGTCTCCCTCCGCGGAGCGGCTATGGCAAGGACAAGCGCGACTGGGGACTGGCAGAATCACTGCAGGGACTGCGGAGCTCATGCCTGGGGCGCTTAGGTTCCCAACACCTACTGCCAGTGGGGGAGGGTGGGCTTTGAATAAGTAACCCTGGCACGACCCTGTGCATGGCGGCCACGTAAGCAGAAATGACTTAACTAGTTCATCTGGCCTCTGTGGGGGGCTGATTGGTTCTCAGAGAGTGGGGCACGGATGGTTTGAACTGATTGGCTTAGAAGCTATGGAGTGGCTTGTATAGGCGGGTTTTGCTGAAAATCTATAAAAGCAGTCGTGTATCTGCCCCCAGTGTTCACTGTTCTCTACCCTGCGTGGGAGAGGGCCGTGGCCCCAGGGCTCTGGAATTAAAACCTCTTGCATTTGCATCAAGACTGTTTCTCGTGAGTGATTGGGGTGCCGGCTTCCGAGGTGTGGGGTCCTGGGGTGCACCCCATTTTTCTTTCGGGTCTTACAAAAGCATAAGCTATTGATGTTTTATTCAGGAAAATTTCCCCTGTGCCCATGTACTCCATATTCTTCCCCAATTTCTCTTCTATTAGATTCAGTGTATCTGGTTTTATGTGGTGGTCCTTGATCCACTTGAACTTGAGCTTTGTACAGGGAGAAAAGAATGGGCCAATTTGCATCCTTCTACATGTTGACTGCCAGCTGACCCAGCACCATTTGTTGAACATGCTGTATTTTTTTTCCACTCGATGGTTTTAGCTCCTTTGTCAAAGATCAAATGACCATAGGTGTGTGGGTTCATTTCTGGGTCTTCAATTCTATTCCACTGATCTACCTGCCTGTTCTTTACCAATACCATGCAGTTTTTTTTATCACTATTTCTCTGTAGTATAGCTTGAGGTCAGGGATGGTGATTCTGCCAGAAGGTCTTTTATTGTTGAGAATAGTTTTAGCTATCCTGGTTTTTTTGTTGTTCTAGATAAATTTGGAAATTGCTTTTTCTAACTCTATGAAGAATTGAGTTGGAATTTTGATGGGGATTGCATTGAATCTACAGATTGCTTTAGGGAAGATGGCCATTTTTACTATATTAGCCCTGCCAATCCATGAGCATGGGAGATCTTTCCATTTTCTGAGATCTTCTTCAATTTCTTTCTTCAGAGTCTTGAAGTTCTTGTCATACAGATCTTTCACTTGCTTGGTTAGAGTCAGACCAAGGTATTTTATATTATTTGTGGCTACTGTGAAGGGTGTCATTCTCCTAGTTCTTTCTTAGCCTCCTTTGAGTATAGGAAGGCTACTGATTTGTTTGAGTTAATTTTATATTCAGCCATGTTGCTGAAGTTGTTTATCAGTTTGGTGGAATTTTGGGGGTCACTTAAGTACACTATCATATCATCTGCAAATAGTGATACTTTGACTTCTTCTGTTCCAATTTGAATCTCTTTGACCTCCTTTTGTTGTCTAATTGCTCTGGCTAGGACTTCCAGTACTATATTGAACAGGTAGGCAGAGAGTAGACAGCCTTGTCTAGTTCCTGATTTCAGTGGGATTGCTTCAAGTTTCTCTCCATTTAGTTTGATGTTGGCTACTAGTTTGCTGTATATTGTTTTTACTATGTTTAGGTATGGGCCTTGAATCCCCTGATCTTTCCAAGACTTTTATCATGTTGGATTTTGTCAAATGCTTTCTCAGCATCTAATGAAATGATCATATTTTTTTCTTTGAGTTTGCTTATGTAGTGGATTACATTGATGGATTTCTGTACATTGAACCATCCCTGCATCCCTGGGACAAAGCCTACTCGATCATGGTGGCACTGAACTCTTGAGTTCACTGCTGAAGTATGCCCCTAGCACTTATATATATTTTTTGAGACAGGGTTTCACCATGATGGCCAAGTTGGTTTGAATCCCTGCTCACCCTGCTTCTGCTTCCTAAGTGCTGGGATTATAGTTGGGCTATAAATACCGCACCAGGCTAACCTGGAGTTCACAGAGGTCTGCCTGCCTTCACCTCCTAAGTGCAGGGATTAGAAGGCAGGGAGGGCATTTCTAAGTAATTGGGTTGGGAGTTTGAAAAGAGTGTGATGAGATGATCAAGTGGATTCTTAGTTCTACCACAGAAGTAAAAGCCCCTTTAAAGGAAATAAAGGCCAATCCCATCGGCTCATGTTCCACCCTGAGGTCTGGTGGTTTTAGATTTAGCTAAAGGAATGTTAAAACAAGAGGGTAACAGAAGCTTGTCTTTTGGGACAGAGCCAGATACTTAAGCTGTCTACTCCAGGCACACCATTAACAAAGGACGGTGAGCAGCTCACTGGTGGAGCACATGCACTCTGCATGTGTGGGGACTTGGACACCCCAAAAAGCAAGTTTCAGGACACCCAGGGCAGCAGGGGCAGGCTGGGTGGGGAATACTCAACAAGACAGAAATTTTGTTGGGGTGCTTATAATCCTATCTACTCAGGAAACTGAGAAAGGAGTATAAGGCTAGCCTGTACATTGTACATAATGAAAATCAATCTTAAAAAAAAAAAAAACATTTTTGCTGAGCTATGTCTGTAGTCCCAGCTACTGGAAGGCTGACACCTACCTGCCTACAGAAACAGCAAGAGAGCCTGTCTCAAATATTACTTGCTAAATTTGAACTCTAGAGCTGAGGAGATGGTCTAGTGGGTAGTCAGTGTTCCTGGGGTTAGACTGGAGGTAGAGACAGAACCCTCTGGAAGCCCACAGCCAGCTGGCTCTGCATTTGAAGAGGTGAATAACAAGAGACCCTTCAGAGCAAGATGGAAGGCAGCCCAACTCACTGCAGGCAGCCCGACCCACTGCAGGCAGTCCCAACCACTGTAGGCTGTCCTCTGTGTCCACCCACATCGCAGACATAGACCATAGAGTTGGCTGGGGGCGGGGTGGGGGGTGGGGGGGTTGTGGGGCTTTTTGTCTTTTTTAATCTATAAAATCATTTAAACTTGTTACACATTATGAAATTGGAATACAAATAGAATAATTTGCCAAGATATGTAACAAACATTGACTTTGCTTTTAGGACTCCCGTGTGTGGGGTTGTTTGTTGTTTATTTGTTTTACAGGAAGTTGATATTGCCAGCAAGTTGTACGCAACCGTTAAGAATTGGTGTTAAGGATTAAGACAAGCTGATTGCCATTTCTGCCCCTTAGAACTCATTCCTGCTGCCCACAACTGTTTCTCTGTGATTGCTGCCCTGGTGCCTTTGGATTTTTCAGCAACAGATGAGTTATATATACTCATTTCCCCAACCTTTCTTCCTGCGTTTTGTTTTTTTTTTTTTTTTTAATGTGTTTCAGTTAGGAATTTGCGCTGAGCTGCAGAGAGAGTTCTGTGTAAATCTTAAATGGCATGCGCATTAGGGCATCTAAGGATGAGTTTCTGACCCCACCCCGCTCAGCTGGTAGCAGCATTCGACACAGCTAATTACTTCCTCTTTCTTGAACCAATTTCTTCTCTTGGCTTCCAGAAAATGTACTAGTCTTCTTAAGACCTAGACCTCAGATGTCCTCCGAATGTTGCTTGGAATTGCGCAAGCAAGGCACTAAGGCCGGCCTTGAGTCATGGGGAGGGCAAATAGATTGTGAGGTGTGAGGGAGTGGTCAGGAAGCTTGTTGGGAGCCATCTTTGAAGACTGCAAGAGGGGCAGTCCAGAAGGAGGGGGAGGGGGAGGAGGATGGGAAGGGGAAGGGAGACGGATGAAAAGGGGGAAGGGAGGAGAGGAGAGGGGGAGGGGAAGAGAGGGGATGGAAGGGGAAGGGGGAGGGGAGGGGAAAGGGAGGAAGGGGAGGTGAGAAATGGGAGAGGGAGGGGAGGCGGAGGAGAGAAAGGGGAAGCCAGCACACAAGCACAAATGCAAGCGCAGACCTGGGTCCAAATCTTGCCTTCTGTCGTTATTAATCTGTGTGATCTGGAACAATCATCTGAATTTAATTTTGATAAAGGAGACAAAGATACCGCCTGCTGTGATTATGATATCAATAGGTGTGTTAGGATAGGTAAAGCTGTGTAAATGAGGAATGCCAAACTTGGTACGCGGCGGGAATTAACTTTCCAGGAGATGCTTGGAGTTCACTCCCACTAACTGAACTTTTACCTAGCCTGGTAACCAAGCTTATTACATGCTGTGAGGTCATTTGCATTCATGTACTCAGGCCGTTTGCATACTGAGTACTCAGCTTGTTTAAATTTAACTTCCATTTAAGAACACAAAGCAGAAGGCTCAAGCCTTAGCGCACTTGCTGGGGCCTGGTTCCCAGCACCTACATGTGGCTCACAACCATATGTAACTCTGGTTCCTGGAGACCTGACAGCTGATGCTGACCTCTTCACACATCAGGCACACATGTGTTGCACATGTATACACGCAAACAAAACTAATACACATGAAAGAGAACCGGGCAGCGGTGGTACACACCTTTATCCCAGCATTTGAGAGGCAGAGGCAGGCAGATTGAGGGCAGCCTACTCTACAGAGTGAATTCTAGGACAGCCAGGGTTACACAGAGAAACTCTGTCCCCAAAACCAACCAACCAAACAAACCAAACAAACAAAACCAAACAAACAAAAAGCACCACATAAAATAAATGTTTTAAAAGCTGGGCGTGGTGGTGCACGCCTATAATCCCAGCACTTGGGAGGCAGAGGCAGGCGGATTTCTGAGTTCGAGGCCAGCCCAGTCTACAGAGTGAGTTCCAGGACAGCCAGGACTACACAGAGAAACCCTGTCTCGAAAAACCAAAAAAAAAAAAAAAAAAAAAAAAAAAAAAAAAATTTTAAGAAAGTGTAATCAATCTTGTTATGCCTTGGACTCTCCATGTCCTCAAGGTTTTACGAACTAAGATTTTAAACATTCTTCCCTATGAACTAAGATTTTAAACATTCTTCCCTATGTCTCCTGACTAGGAGAGAGAGAGAGAGAGAGAGAGAGAGAGAGAGAGAGAGAGAGAGAGAGAAAGAGAGAGAGATTGCACAAATAGTTCTAATATCATTGATGGAAAAAAACCACAGTAGTTGAACAGTAATTCATCACACAGGCTACATGCTGTGAGCAACTGGTGGATACAGGTTGATAACATGTGTTTAAGGTTCTTGTAGTGGCTATTCCTGGTTGTCAACTTGACTATATGTGGAATGAACTACAATCTAGAATTGGAAGGCTCACCTATGATCCTAATCTGGAGACTCAGAGATATAAGTTTCTGACCTGGATTTAGCATGGAGATCTTGAAGCATGGTGGCTATGGATTCCAGTCCAAGATCATCTGAGATTAAAGGCATGGAGACATACACCTTTAATCCCAGATTATGGCTATGGATTCCAGTTCAAGATCATCTGGGATTAAAGGCATGGATACACACACCTACTCCAACAAGGCCACACCTCCTAATAGTGCCACTGCCTGGGAAAAGCATTTACAAACCATCACATTTCTACATGTTACTCTGGGCCAGTAAAATTTTAAAAACCAATCTGTAAAACTTGGGTAAACGATTCTTTAGGAAAAAGTTCCTCATCCCTTCCCATTCCACGCTTGACAATCTGTGCAAGAGATCCTGGGAATTGTCCTCTGATGGAGAAAAGTGAACCGATGAGACCAGGCTCACTCTGGGTTAGCAGTTCTCAGCCTGTGGGTCGAGACCCCTCCTGGCGTCAACTGACCCTTTCACACAGGTCACCCAAGACCATCGGGAAACACAGATATTTGTTCACATTATGATTCATAACAGTAGCCAAATTATGGTTATGAAGTAGCAATAAAAATAATGTTGTGGTTGGGGTCAACACAACATGAGGAACTGTATTAAAGGGCTGCAGCATCGGGAGGGTTGAGGACCATCACACTAGGTTGTGGGACTCTCAGTCAGTGTCTCTCAGCACACACAGTCACAGAATACACAGTCACTAGGGACTGATGTGCTTTATGGTTCTGTCACTCCAATATGGGAGTGCTGTTCAACAACTGTCTTCCAAGCAGAGAGAAAGTATAGGTCCATTTCCACTGTCTGCACATCAATTCTCAGGACACAGTTAAAAGATGTTAGGAACACTACCGTTTTTAAAGCTCCTTACCGTGGTCAATGCACTGGCTTCTGACATCCTCTATGCTTTCCACATTGATGGTTACTTGAAGAAAAGTATAACAGCTGCCTTGGAACTGAACCCAGATGGATGAAGGACAGTCTATTTGGGGAAAAACACACTATTAATACGAGTTCCAGACGATAGGGATATTGAACATTAGAAGTCCACACATGCACACAAGTCATTTTCTTTGTTAAAACAATTTTTCTCTATTTTACATGTAGGAAAAAAAAATGTGCCAGTGATTCACTTCTGACTTCACAGTGTGGTTACAAGTCTGTCTCTTGATACACAAATTAAGCATCATCACCAAGCCAACCAGCTAGCAAGGAAATCAACTAGTCAGAGTTAAAAGCTTGTGCCATCAAGAAATTATAATGATCTATACATAAATATAATAAAATATTGCCTATATTATATAATAAACCTCTGAAGGCTATCTTTGTAATACATAATAATAATTTTAAAAGTCTTAGAAATTTTGCAAAATCTTTTTGTTCACATTCTCCTTGCAAAAACTCATATGTAGAATATGAATATTCAGGCAAATTTTACTATTACACAAGTAAACAAGACTGATGTTCACGTCTTCTTTCATTTTCTTCATGTGATTGTGTGTGTGTGTGTGTGTGTGTGTGTGTGTGTGTATGTTGGGGGTGATGGTTAGGGTTTGAACTTAAAGATTCATGTATACTTGGCCACCTGTCCTACCAATAAGCTATATTTTTCAAGCCCTGTATGACCTTAATTTAACATCTTATTAATAGAGATTCTATAGCTCTGTGAAGCTGAGCCTTACCTTTTCTGTTCCTGTTATTTAGGAAGAACATCTCTGTCTCTACCTTTGTTTCTTTGTTCATTGTGGAGATATGAAATTTTAAGCCTAAGACTCAGAATATCATCACTTAGCATTCTATGCAAAAAGAAGTCTGTAAGAACTTGATTTCACTGAAACAAATTGGAGGAACAAAAGGGGATTTATTAATTTCAGTGGACATAAAATCAGCATGATCTTACCTATATTGTTTTACTTTTAAGTTCTATATGTGGTATAATTTACTGTAAAGGAATAGAAGCAAGCACTCCTATAAAAATCAGAGCTGAGTAACCAGCCACATTAGTCTCAATTAATTCAGCATTCTTGATTTCACCAAGCTCAGACTATGACATAAGTTATCACTAGTACTTAACCTTGACCTCCGACAGCAGAGAGAACACTGCCACCAAAATAGATTATTTCCCAGCTCTCTGGAAGATGAAGGGTGAGCAGAAGTCAGTCAAGAAAGGAAAGTGTTTCTCTTATCAAGTGTGGTGATTTGAATATGCTTGGCCCATGGGAAGATGCACTATTAGGAGGTGTGGCCTTGTTAGAGGAAGTGTGTCACTGTGTAGGCGGGGCTTTTAGACCTCATATTGTCTTAGTCAGGGTTTCTATTCCTGCACAAACATCATGACCAAGAAGCAAGTTGGGGAGGAAAGGGTTTATTCAGCTTACACTTTCCACATTGCTGTTCATCACCAAAGGATGTCAGGACTGGAACTCAAGCAGGTCAGGAAGCAGGAGCTAATGCAGAGGCCATGGAGGGATGTTACTTACTGGCTTGTTCAGCTTGCTCTCTTATAGAACTCAAGACTACCCAGGGATGGTACCACCCACAAGAGGTCCTCCCCCTTGATCACTACTTGAGAAAATGCCTTACAGTTGAATCTCATGGAGGCATTTCTCACCTGAAGCTCCTTTCTCTGTGATAACTCCAGCTTGTGTCAAGTTGACACAAAACCAGCCAGTACACACACACAGGGCTTAAGCCCTTCCCAGTGTGGAATAGAGTCTCCTGCTGCTGCCTTTGGATCAAGATATAGAACTCTTAGGTCCTCCATCACCATGTCTGCCTGCATGCTGTCATGCTTTCTGCCATGATGTTAATGGACTGAATCTCTGAAGCTGTAAGCCAACTGCAATTAAATGCTGTCCTTTATAAGGGATGCCTTGGTCATGGTGTCTATTCACAGCAATGGAAACCCTAACAAAGACACCATGTTTTTTCTTTTCCTGTTGGCTCTATTATATTAGCTACCATGTGGCCAAAGGATGACAGACAATGAGATTGATGGATCATAAAGGGAACTGTCATATCACACTCACACTAGGTTAAAAGTCTCATCAATCTATTGAGGTCACTCATATGTCAACTAGGACAAACTAATGACCATTTCACTTAAAATCATCCCAAGTATGAGTTGCATGTTGTCAATTTTAATAGTGAAATCATCCAAAATATGATAGGATGAGGAAATATTCTAAGATATAATTCACTTTATATACAGGTAGCTTTCCTTCCTATTGTCTATTTTGTTTGTTTGTTTTGAGACAGGGTTTAACTAGGTAGTCCTAGTTATCCTGGAATTGGCCATGTACACCAGGATGGCCTCAAACTCATAGAGATCTACTTGCCTCAGCTCCCCCATGCTAGGATTAAAGGCATATGCTACAATGCTTGGATATCTTAGTTTTTGTTGTTGTTGGTTTTTTGTTTTGTTTTGTTTTGTTTGTTTGTTTGTTTGTTTGTTTTTGAGACAGGGTTTTTCTGTGTAGCCGTGGCTGTCCTGGAACTCACTCTATAGACCAGGCTGGCCTCGAACTCAGAAATCCACCTGCCTCTGCCTCCCAGAGTGCTGGGATTACAGGTGTGTGCCACCACCGCCCGGCCTATGCTTGGATATCTTATATGTGTGTGTGTGTGTGTGTGTGTGTGTGTGTGTGTAAGTGAATGAATGCCAACACATATGTACAAGTGGAGATCAGAGGACAACTTGCAGAATTCAGTTTGTCCCTCTACCATGTGGGTTCATGGTTTCAAGTTGGGTCTTCAGGCCCAGTGGCAGGTACCTTTCTGCACTAATCCTGTCCTGCCGGCCCCCTTTCTACTCTTCTATAAACACTTGCATTACACATTGTGACAACCTGGTGGCATGATCCTAAGATTTACAAAGCAATAACATCCAGAAAGGCTGAGGGGCTGGAGAGGACAGATATGTACAGGAGGAAAGCTGAGAGGGCTTGAAAACCAGGCAGGTGGTGGAAGGCTCGTCCCCGAGCAGCCAGGAGCCATCTCTTCCCAAGAAGTAGCACCCAGCCCCTGCGCTTCACCCTCCATCTCTGCTCCTCCTATGAATGCCTAACCTTTAAAAAAAAAAACTTTTGTGGGGTGGGGTGGGGGGCACACACCTTTAATCCCAGCACTCGGAAGGGAGAGGCAGGTAAGTCTCTGAGTTTGAGGCCAGCCTCGTCTACAAAATGAGTCCAGTTTAGCTAGGGCTAGTTATACTGAGAAACCCTGTCTTGAAAGACCAGGGAAAAAAAATTCAAAAGGTTAAAATAAAAATAAAGACTTTTATGTCTTTAAATCTACTTCTAGGCCATCCTGGAAGGACGAGACCCTTTTTCTGTATCGATTCTTTGTTATATCAGCACTGGAGCCTTTTCCGGCTTTCACCTGCAGTAGTACCACGCAGACCTTTCTCTGGGAAGCCACCATTCATTGACAATGTAAGTGAGCAGGGAGCGCAAGCGTTAGATGTTGGAACAGAAAGGGCTTCATCTTGGACACTTATCTTGTTTCCTGTGTTTTCCTGGAGAGGAAAGGGATGAATGTCTATCTGGTGTGTTCGGTGTGTGTTGGATGAAAATGCACCCCCTAGGCTCAGAGCGAGTGGCATGGGGTGTGGCCATGTTGGAGGAAGTGCATCACTGGGGGTGGGATTTGAGATCTCAAATGCTCAGGCAAGGCCCAGTCTCCCTCTCCCTCTCCCTCTCCCTTCTTTCTCCTTACTGTCTGCTGATCCAGATGCAGAATTCTCAGCACCATGTCTGCCTGCGTGCCCTCATGCTCCCCGCCATGATGACAGTGGAGTCAACCCCTGAACTGCAGCCCAGCCCCAATTAAATGCTATCATTTATAAGAGTTGGTGTAGTCACGGTGTCTCTTCACAGCAGTATAAATCTTAACTGTTCACATTAGATGGATGAGGCATGCCAAGCACACAACACAATTTCTAACATGAAGCAAGATTCCCAGAACACGCGGCTATTATCAACCACGCCTACTCACTCTCCACACCTTCCTCCCCTGGAGAGGGACCTACACAAAGGATCTCAAATACTTGGCTAAGTGAATAAATTCTCTTCTTCACTTTCATGTGCCAATTTATTTCCACCATCTTCAAATGCTTTGAGTTCATCCGTTCCTTTCTGAGACTCGATAGTTTCTCGTATTTCCAAGGCTAACTCAACTGACCTTACTGCCAGGGCTCACACCTCCCTAGTCCACTTTTTAAAACATTGACTTCTCATGGAACACAGCATACACAGAAAAAGCACAAGCCATAACTATAGAGCTTGGTAAATTCTCAAAAATGAAGCATTCTATCCCCACAAATCATCAGCAAAATGAACAAACAAAACGTTAACCTTTTTTGGTCATCACCCCTTCCCACAATGAAATCATCTCCCTGACTTAGAATACCATAGATTGGCTTTTCTTGTTTTGGATTTTTCAGTAATGAAATCAGGCACAATGTACTCTTGTGCCTGGCTTCTTTTAACAAATATTACTTTTATGAGATTCACTTATTTTGTCATTTGTGTCTGTGGATTATTATTTCTCATGGCTGTATAATGTATGCATCTATCCATCACGTCATAAATGCATTGCTATATACGCCTTTATCCATCACTTCATGGGCGAGTATGTGCATATCCTTTAGTTTCCAGCCTAATAGCAACAACAAGCAATGTCTCGCTGAGCCTTCCCTGAATGGGTCACACTAGAAAGAGTGAAATTGGAGAATGCCAGGGTTCTATTGTCTCCCCCAACAATTCATGCTGAAATTTTATTACTGCTTCAACAGTATTAAGAGTTAAGACCATATAAGATACAAGAGCCCAGGCCTGCCAGGGCTACTTAAAAAGACTCTGTCTCAAACATCAAAGACCCACAGCTGGCCATTCTCACTCAAAAGAGGCTATCTTTACTATTTGAAGTCTTGGACACATTCAGTATAGTTTTTTTTTTTTTTTTTTAAGATGTATGCTTTTTTTTTTTTTTTAAAGATTTATTTATTTATTATCTGTAAGTCCACTGTAGCTATCTTCAGACACCAGAAGAGGGCGTCAGATCTCTTTACAGATGGTTATGAGCCACCATGTGGTTGCTGGGATTTGAACTCATGACCTTCAGAAGAGCAGTCGGTGCTCTTACCTGCTGAGCCATCTTTCTAGCCCCTCAGTATAGTTTTATATTATAGTTATCTATTTCTCCACTTTGATTATTAATGGCAACTCAGCAGAGAGCAGGTCTTAATCTAATTATAACACCAGTAACAGCTACTCCGCTGTCTGGAACACAAGCTGGAGAAGCACACATTAGGGGTGAGGTGGCGCATGGCTCTGATCCAACGACTTTAACCCAAGTCGCCCCACTGCCTGGAAGGGAAAGTCTGACTCCAACAGGACCTCAGGGTTACTACTTAAGCCTATCTCTGTTCCAGTTTAGCGTATTTGTAGGACAGGGATGAAAACAGTACCAACCTAGATGTGTGGGAAAGTCCACTGTGAACAAAAGGGTAGGAAGAACCCTGTCTTTTTATGGCGTATACTTTAGTGGGGCCACACACACAAAGTCAGCGGAAGTAAAAGAACAGAGTAATGGGGCCTTAGTTTCCTTTGCTGTTGCTTCGATAAAACACTCACTCTGACAAAGTCAACTCAACACGGCCGGAGCTGGAAGCAGCTGGTTACACTGCATCCCCATCAGAAGGCAGAGGGCCATGAATGCATGCTACTTTTCGGACCTTCTCTACCACACAGCCCAGGATCCCAGGAAGGGAACCAGCGGGGCCACCCACAGTAGGTATTAAGTCTTCCTGCCTCAATCAATGCAGTCAAGATAATTCCCAAAGGCAATCCCCAGGTAATTCTAGATTCTGTCAAACCGAGGCTACCCATCTAAGATGGTACATTAGCAATCTACAGCTGTGTAACAAATAAGCAGCTTAAAGCAAGACACATCGTCTCTACTAGTGTCCCCGGGTAAGAACTGGTTGCAGCAGCTTTCTTGGGTTGTTTGCCTGGGGTTCTGCCGTCCACATGCAGTCAACATGCTGGCCAGGGCAGCAGTCACCTGAACCCTGGACTACAGTTGGATTATCGGAAGGTTAGTGGGTGTGGCTGGAGCCCTTCATTTCTCACCACAGTCCCTATATGTCTTGATTTGAATGTGGTGTCCTTTAGGGACTAGTGGGCTTGACCATTTAATTCTCAAGCGAGTGGCATTGTTTTGCATGGACCCTTTCCTGTCCTCTCTGTGCTTTCTGGTCCACAGAAATGTGCAAGCATCTGTAAGCTCCCGCTATCAGAGTCATGAACCATCCTTACTTACCAGCATGTCTTTCTGTCCACGCGAGCCTATACTCTCAAACTGAACCAAATTCACCCCTAGGCTGTTCTGATCAGGTATTTGGTCACCATATACGAGAAAAGTAACTCACCAAATTGATCAAGAGAATTAGGGTTACTGCTGGGAGAAACCTGACCATAGTCCGCAGGGTTTTTTTTTGTTTTTTTTTTTTTTTAGAAGCAAGAATTTGGCTAGAGAAGCCGTAGAAGACTGTGAGCTGAGCTTAAGGGTGAGTCCAGCGGAAGTGAGGAAGAAAGACACGGAAATACAGCCAGGAAGGCTGTGATCGTGAGGTTTCAGGGACCAGTCTTGCAAAGAAGTCTGGCAAAGAACCTGACTTCAGTTTGCCTTTGTCCTGAAAACCCGAATCAAGGGAAATTAAACCCAAACAGGCTGGTTTGGTCTGTGGCGTGGCTGTCCTGCTGATTGCTCTTGGCCAGCTTTCCAGTGAGAGTGAGCAGAAAGCAAGCCCAACAGCATGAAAAAAAAAAAAAAAAACCCAGCCATTTGGTAATGAAAGAGGGAGGGAGGCTGGGAGTTGGGACTGAGGCAGGTGTGGATGTAGTTAGTGTCCATTGGTGTGATCCAAAGACCCTGCCTCCCACACATACACTTCACAAAGACAACAGGAAAGATGCTGTAGAAACAAGACTCTGCCCTCTGGAGAGCACCAGGATATAACAATGCAAACCTGGTTTAAGAACTTTCCTCAGCACTCAGCGCTCCTGAACAACCACCACCACCACCACCACCACCACCACCACCACCACCAATCTGGGCAGCTGAAAGCATTTTGTTATGTTCAGCCCTAGAGACAGAGAAAGGTTACTGTAGATTGTGGTGCAAGAGGCCCAGGTTATTATCATCTGGCAGAAGAACTCACCATTGCCTATGAGGTGCTATTTCTATAGACACACAAGATATAAGCGTGAGGGCAAACATTACGGGGGATTCAGCCACGGTTCCAGGAAGCTGCCAGAGCCGGGCCATGTGTGACAGGCTCAGACTCCTTTCGTGGTGCTTGGTGTATACAGTTCTGAAGGTGAGGCCACGGATGACTAGAGATCTTAGCCTACGGGAGATGCCAGAAACACAGAACATCTACCAGCAAAAGCTGCAGACACTTGAGTGCAGCTGGTCCAAGGGACCGGTCATCTGTGCTGTGGGCCTGAGGGACAGCGCTAAGCAAGCCTGTTGGAGCCGGGATGATGCTGTGATGTTGGGGTTCCAGCTGCTAGACGTGGCGCTGCAGGTTAGGTAAGGGCCTTGTTGAGTTTTAAGCCTTGATTTGGTCCAGTATGTCCTTGCTACTTCCCTTTAAGGAATGAGAATTACATTGTACCTCTGTACACCAAAACCATGCAATTTTGTTTTTCTATATTACAGGGACTTGCAGCCAGGAGTTTATCTTTATAACTGCCTTGGGAATGCTGATTCTATGAGGACGCTAGAAGCTGGGCTCAGTGCACTTGGGATTATGAGACGGTCGAGCCAGTGGAAACCAAGTGTGAACGTCCTGGCTTGAGCGCATGCATTCCAAGGCTCAGTCCCCCAGCTGTGGGGGACTCCGTTTTGGAGAGTTGTGAAACTTCTGGAAGGTGGCACCTAGCCAGAGGAAGTGGCCTGGGGGGTCATAACCAGGTCTCACTGACTGTTCTTTTCTCTGTTTTCTGATCTGCTGAGATATGAGAGGCAGCAACCTCAAAGCCCTGTCACCACAGCCACAGATTCCTGCCACATAATGGCTCTCCCACTGTGAGCCACAGTGCACTCTTCACTAAGTGAGTCTTGTTAGGTATTAGGTCTTGTTAGGGATTCGTGGTTCAAGGCAAGAGAGAAAAGCCAGCCTTGCAGAATCCAATGGTTGTCAGTCATTTCTGAAACATCCTCTTGGCTACTGTATTGGAATTTTCCAGAGAAGCAGCACTAATAATATCTGCCTGCTATCTATCTATCTATCTATCTATCTATCTATCTATCCATCCATCCATTATCCATCATCAGTCTATTCATTGTCCCACCTACCCACCTACCTATCTAGATCACACAGCTATGGAAGCAAAAAACAAAGAGACAGACAGACAGACAGACAGACAGAACTCATGATCTATCACTGGTAGGCTGGAGAACATGTGATGGCTACTAGGATTGAACATTATTCAACCCTAGTCTGAAAGTCTGAGGGTGGGATCGTGGAGACAGGGCAACGGTATAAATCCTCACCTGAGCCCCAAAGCCTGAGAACCAGGTGTGCCTAGAGCAAGTTCAAGGCAGAAGAAGATACCGGATGCCTCAGCTCAGGCAGGGAAGGAATTCGACCTTCCCCAGTCTTCCCGTTCTATGCTCTATCTCAAGGGACAAGACGATGCCAGCCCAGGCTGAAAAGGGGAGACGTCCTTCACTAAGCCTTCCCGACACAAATGCTAATCTCAGCACTTAGTGGTTCAGTGGAGAGATTCTCGAATGCTAATGCAATCCAGACAGAAATAGTGTTTTATCAGCTGTTTGGGCATCCGTTTGCCCTGCGCTCTATTTGTTACACAATTAAATAGACCTATGTAGTGCGGGAGTGAGCGGCAAACAAGGGAACACCAGGTGATAAGAAGCTCCAGGAACGTCTTCGAGGCTGCCAATACAGATACTCCGGAGTGCTAAACACCTGAGATTGAGGTCAGAGAGAGCAAATAGGAAATCCAAGGCTCCTTGATGGAAGTCAAGATCAAAACAAAGAAAAGACGATAGAGGCTACGAGTGATAAGGGCAGAAAATACAGTGCTGACACACCCAGAGCTTCCAGCTGCCTGCTCCTGGCCCCTTTCAGCATTGGCTGTACCTTTGGTTTAAAAAGGAAACCTCTCCTTGATGCTACAGCTCAGTGTGTATCCAAAAGCTTCCGTAACGGATTATGTACCGTGATAAATATATCACGTGGTCAGATGAATGAAAAGCATCCCCACATGAAAACAATCATGTGCCTATTTTGGTTTTTTTTTTCTTTTTCTTTTTAAAGAATTATTTATTTAATTTTTATGAGTACACTGTCACTATCTTCAGACACACCAGAAGAGGGCGTCAGATCCCATTACAGATGGCTGGGAGCCGCCACGGGGTTGCTGGGAATTGAACTCAGGCCCTCCGGAAGAGGAGTCAGTGCTCCTAACCGCTGAGCCACCTCTTCGGCCCCACATGCCTATTTTCTCTGGTCATCTTCTCTTACCAGCCCGGGGTTGCTCTCTTGCTAGGGCTCACCCACCTTCTGTATGGCCACCTTCGGCCAGGTGAGAGGGCGATGGAGCTGTTGATTACGTGTGTGATGAGTCCAGGAAGGGGGGGGCTGGCCCAAACATTCAGCCAACCATAGGTTCTGTGGCTGTGCACAGACGTCAAGGTCTGTTGAACCCCAAGGAACTTACGCTGCCCTGACACCTGGTCCCTCTTCCTCACTCTTCCAGGCCTCCCTGCCAGGAAGTCTACTTCCAGCTTTTGCCTCAGGCCAATCCTCCATGATAGTCATCCACCGTCCTCTGTCCCTTTCTCATTGGGTGCCACTGGTCCATTTTTTTTTTTTCTTTTATGGATTAAATCTCCTGGTTTCTCCTCAAAATCTAAACTAACTCATGAAAACAATCACGTACCTAACACAGACGATGCGAGAAGACAATGATCTTTTTGACCTTGTTTTAAGCCAGATGCAACTCCTATTGTCCAGATGACGTGTGCGGTAGCATGCTGAAAGCCAGCCACAGTTTTCAGCCATGTATGTTTATTAGACATGTGGGTTTGGTCTGCAACCTTACACAGCCATACGGAGTGGAAGGCATATTTTTGAACGTTTTTGATTTATTTTTACACAGCAACAAGTTCTTAAAAGTTTCTCGACAATGAAAGAAAATCCTAAAATAATAACTATTTGCTAATTCACCTGTTTGTGTAAAAAAACATTCTTACATCCAATCTGAGATACTGTCCCCTGAAATAGAGTTCCATCGACAATGGCAAGAAAGAGTGACCTTGATGGATTTCGAGGCCGCAAATGTTTTGGATTTAGTTCTAAGTTCCAAGATACAATTGGGAAGAAATCACAATGCAGCTGAACCCTCTGCTTCTAAAATCATGCCATTTTTTTTCATCATTTTATCATAAAATAAAGTTTAAAGACACAGCAAAACAAAGCAAAGCTCTTCAAGACAGCAAAGTTCCTGCTGTTAAAGAGCCTCTTCCTGGGAAGATGAGTGAGGGGTAAGCATATAGATACTGAAGATAAGGATATCACGTGATAGAGAATATCTAAACAGTAGGGGGAAGGAGAGCCACACCAACAGCAAGGGATAAGCAGCCTGTGTAGAAGAAACAAAAGGCTGGCCTTCCCACAAGGCCCGGGTGGAGAAACAGTTAGCAGCAGGGAGGGTAATGAGTTAACGTCAGAGAGAAGGCAGGGTCGGAGACCATCACGTGCAGGTAACAGCCACTCAGAATCCAAGGCCTGGATGCCTCCGCACGTGATGAACACAGGAGGACTTAGATTCACTCCTCCCATATCACCCATATGAAATCACGGACTCAGTCGTCCCAGACATGTACTGGTGAGCCACAGGACTGTTACAGAGAGGCTCTGGATCTGGAGAGGTGGCCCAGTGAGTACCAGCATGAGGATCTGCGCCTAGATTCCCAAACGGCACCCACAACAAACCAATCCAAACCCGAGAAGTTCCAGACAGGACTGCCGTCCAACCTTCAGAAGTTAAATGTTGCTATTAGAGCTGTTGTGAATTTTGAGCTAAGAACCAAAACCAACGAGCACGCTCTCACTAACATACCACAGAGTAATAGAAAAAAAAAAAAAAGGATTTCCACTTGGGCACTCCACGTCTACGTGATGCTAGGTTACTGAGGTTCTTTTTGTGTTGAGATCTTGCCATTCTCTAACTCTAATTCTTGATAAGCTCTCTCCATCACGAATGTCAGTGCTGAGTAACTGCAGCCTGCCGAGTGGTACACTCAGGATGCTGATGTGATTACCTTTCATGTTTTATAATGAGAGCGAAGGGAAGGAGTCCAGGATTTCCCAGGCCTGTGGTAAGTATGAGAGACGGAGTTCTCGCTTGATACTCAGCCCTATAAAGTACCATCCTGTCACTGGAGGGCAGAGAAGGTGGCTTACTGTGGGACGAGCGCCGTCATTTGTACTGTAATCTTTAAAGGCTTCTGAGTAAATCCAGACCAGACTTACAAAAGAATAAATCTTATGAAGACTGCCCTCTCCAAGTGTTCAACACAACTTCACGGGTGATACCAAAACCTAGAAACTCATTCTCTTTCCAAATTGGCTAGGAATGTATTTTTTTTTCTTCCTTTTTAACTGGCTATAATGGTGTGCGTGTGGGTGCAGTGTACCCGCGGAGGTCAGAGGATAACTTTATGGTGCTTCCTAGATTTATGTGGTTACAGGGACTGAATGGACGAAGGTCACCCGGCTTGCAAAACAAGCATATGTACCCACTGTGCCATCTCACTGGTACAACGATACAAGTATTTTTTAAAACTAGTCTGGCATGGGAGGGAGAGAGAGAGAGAGAGAGAGAGAGAGAGAGAGAGAGCGCTAAGAGGGAGTTCAGGAGTCCCAGATAACGAGGGGGGGGGAGACTGAGGGGGACTCAGAGTTGGTCCAGACTTCGCAGAAGCTCTACTACAGCCTTAGACAAAGTTAAAGTACGAATCCGAATGGTGTGAAACCGTACATCTTGCTTCTGCTCCTCTGAGAGGCGGCCAACAGCCTAACTAGTCGTCGGTGACAGGAGCCCAGGAAAAGAGCTTCGCCAGCTCCGAGCAGCTCACTGTGCAAGGTCTTCAACACCCCAGGGCCTTTAAAATATCCCCCGCTGTCAGCAGGCTTTATACAGAAATTTATTTAAAATGCAGTGAAATCCCGGGGCGGCAAACATCTCTTGCATAATCCTGTGACTGAAGCCCACACAAGTATCCACTTAGTTCTTGTTTACTGGGCTTTCATTCTCGGAAAGGTTCGATTGGTAGCGTTGTTTTGGAAGGAAAAATCTCCCCCAGGGTTTCCTCATTAACATATTTTTGACTCGCCTCCACGGAAAGCTTGTTTAAAGAAAAACACTTGCTCTGTGGAATTGTCTTGTGTTCCTCCGGGCGTCATTTTGCAAGTGACTAATTATGTCTAATTTTTCAGATGTCACTGTATATCAGACGACCAAAGGTTTCCCCCTAAATCGCAATGTTTGTAGTGGGATCCAAGCCTGGCTTCTCCTCCCTCTTGAGGCAGGGGTTATTTGCCTGAACTCTTCCTGTTTCAACAACTTGCCCACTAGCCGTGGGACAGGGCCTGTTTCCTCCCTCCACCCCCCAGGCTTCACCCCTTCCCTGCTGCCACCCACTGAAGTTCCTCTGCCCTCTTGCTAGCTGACCGTCTTGGGGGTTCTGAGTTGAGGATGCAGACACGGTGGAAGTGGGGGTCCTCAGCTTTGGCCTTTGCCCCGGGTCTGGCTCTCGGAAGCCACCCAGCCAGAGAGATGGGTGCGGGATGGTCTGAGGGCTAGGTATGCCGGCTGCGGTGGGAGCGGGACTCTGCGGCAGGGGTGGCTTACCGGCGACGACGGCGCTCGTGAGGCTCAGCAGCACAAGCAAGGGCAGCGCTGCGTGGGGCATGACTGCGCGGCGGGCGCCGAGTGGGCCGGGGGCGGTGCTTGTCAGGGGCGCGGAGCTCCCAGCTCAGCCGCGACGACGCCTCCCACTCGAGGCGGGGGAGTGGAGCCCGCCCGGGGTCGCACTGCTGGGACGCTCAGATTCCCAGCCGGCTGGCACGCTGCAGACTCCAACTTCTCTCCGTTAAAGATAAACTTCCCATTTGAACTGAAATAATCTCAGACTTTCTAAAATGTTGCAAAAATAGAATTTCCCGTAATCCACGGGGCAGCTTCTCTAAATGTTAGCATCTTACATAACGCCAGTGCAAGGATCAGAACCAGGAACGAGCATTGGTGGAACACTGTTGGCTAATCCACAGAACTTGTGGCATTCCACAATCTTCTCTGTTCTAGGACCCAATCCAGGAACAAGCACATTGGGGTTCGTCTGCTGTTTTTTCCCGGTAGAATTGTTTGTGCCCTTTTGGCAAGTCATACAGAAGGGACAAAGATTGGTGGACTTTGGTTATTTAGTGAAGGTGGTGTCAGCAACCATAATTTCCCTTTTCACGATCCCCTCCCAGTGGACTATGTCTCTTGGAAAACATTTCTCTGCCACTAGATAGTGTAGCAGAGAATAACGGAACAGGAAGGTTTGACTGGGACAGCAGACACTGTGAGGGGGCTGGAGAGGTGGCTTAGTGGTTAAGAGCACTGATTGGCTTGCAATCCCATCAGCAATGGAGGAGTGTTCCTCTTTCTCCACATCCTCGCCAGCATCTGCTGTCCCCTGAGTTTTTCATCTTAGCCATTCTGACTGGTGTGAGGTGGAATCTCAGGGTTGTTTTGATTTGCATTTCCCTAATAACTAAGGATGCTGAACATTTCTTTAGGTGGTTCACAGCCATTTGAATTTCCTCGGTTGAGAATTCCCTGGTTAGCTCTGTACTGTATTTTTTGATCAGGTTATTTGACTCTCTGGAGTCTAACTTCTTAGTTCTTTGTATACATTGGATATTAGCCCTCTATCCATGTAGGATTGGTAAAGATCTTTTCCCAATCTGTTGGTTGCTGTTTTGTCCTATTGACAGTGTCCTTTGCCTTACAAAAGCTTTGCAGTTTTATGAGGTCCCATTTGTCGATTCTTATTCTTAGAGCATAAGCCATTGGTGTTCGATTCAGAAAAAATGTCCCCTGTGCCCATGTCTTCAAGGCTCTTCCCCACTTTCTCCTCTATAGGCTTCAGTGTATCTGGTTTTATGTGAAGGTCCTTGATCCACTTGGGTTGCAAGTTGGTAAATCCACTCTGGAAATCAGTTTGGCAGTTCCTCAGAAAATTAGACATAGTACTACCTGAGGACCCAGCTATACCACTCCTGGACATATACCCAGAAGATGCTCCAATATGTTATAAGGACACATGCTCCACTATGTTCATAGCAGCCTTATTTATTTATTTACTTATTTATTCCAGCTAGAAGCTGGAAAGAACCCAGATGTCATTCAACAGAGGAATGGATACAGAAAATGTGGTATATCTACACAATGGAGTACTATTCAGCTATTAAAAACAATGAATTCATGAAATTCTTAGGCAAATGGATGGAACTAGAAAGTGTCATCCTGAGTGAGGTAACCCAATCGCAAAAGAACACACATGGTATGTACTCGCTGATAAGTGCATATTAGCCCAAAAGCTCAAAATAAACAAATTGCAATTCACAGACCACATGAAGCTCAAGATGAAGGAAGACCGAAGTGTGGATGATTTTGTTTTTCTGAGAAAGAAAACAAAATACTCACAGGAGCAATTATGGAGACAAAGTATGGAGCAGAAACTGAAGGAAAGGCCACCCAGACATTGTCCTACCTGGGGATTCATTCTATAAACAGTCACCAAACCCCGACACTATTATGGATGACAAGAAGTGCATGCCAAAAGGAGCCTGTTATGGTTGTCTCCAGAGGGGCCCTGCCAGAGCCTTACAGATACAGAGGCAGATGCTAGCAGCCAACCATTGGGCTGAGCGTGGGGTCCCCAGTGGAGGAGTTGGAGGGAGGACTGGAGGAGCTGAAGGGGTTTACAGCCCCATGGAAAGAACAACGATGTCAGCCAACCAGATGCCCCAGGGGTCCCAAGGACTAAGCCATCAACCAAGGGGTACACATGGTTCCAGCCAAAAGTGTGGCAGAGGAAGGCTTTGTCTGGCATCAGTGGGAGGAGAGGTCCTTGGTCCTATGAAGGCTCCATAGATACTTCAGTGTGGGGAAATCGAGGTGGGGGTAAGTGGGAGTGGGGTGGGTGGAGGGGCGTCTTCTTGGAAGCAGGGGGTGGGAGGATGGGTTGGGGGCTTTCTGGGAGAGGGGAAGCAGGGAAAGGGTATAACATTTGAAATGCGAATGAAGAATATATTCAATAAATAAAAATAAAAATAAACAAAAAACCAAAGAGCACTGACTGCTCTTCCAGAGGTCCATCTGTAATGAGATTTGTTGCCCTCTTCTGGTGTGTCTGAAGCAGTGATAGTGTGCTCTCATATACATAAGATGTACAAATAAAAAAAAATCTCAACAATCTGTGATTTATTTGGAAAAAAATCAAGTCAAACTCAATACAAAGAGAACAAGGAACAGGCAGAGCTGGAAGACACTTTTTACTCAGGAAGAGGAGCAGATAGTCAAGGAGCTAACGAAGAGATGTTCCGGGTCACGCCATTAGAGGATTGCCAACGAAAGCAAGAAAGACCCCAGTCCAAAGAACGAAGCCATGTGCTTGGGAAGATGTGGAGCAGCCGCTGGTGGGAATGCATAGAGAATGCGTTGGGCCAAAGGGACCTGTAGGGCCACTAGTGACAGCGTGGGCCAGTCTTCCTTCACTGCACTCCAGCCCCCCCCTTTGTCCAGTGTCAAGACTTTGCTCATTGTTTATTTTCAGTCTTCACAAGCCGTCAATAATGTGTTCACATACTAAACAAACACCGAAAGCAAGGTTTTCCAAAAGC